>CP141130.1:23815000-25040000 GCA_035236585.1 Warburgia ugandensis | reverse complement strand
TGCAAATTGCGTCGTTCTCTATACGGTTTAAAACAATCTCCTTGAGCATGGTTTGGACGATTTAGCTATATTATTTAGGAATTTGGAATGCTTCGGAGTGAAGCAGATCATTTTGTTTTCTATCAGCACAACTCTTCGGGTTAGTGTATCTATCTAGTGGTTTATTTGGATGACATTATCATCACAGGCAGTGATCAGGATGGCATTTAGAGACTTAAACAACATCTCTTCCATCACTTTCAGACTAAAGACTTGGGAGAACTGAAGTATTTTCTAGGAATTGAGGTAGCTTAGTATAGTACAGGTATTACCATTTCACAAAGAAAATATGCTTTAGATATCTTGGAAGAGACTAGTATGTTAGATTGTAAGCCCGTGGACATCCATGGACCTGAATGTTAAGCTTGTACTAGGACAGGGGGAGCCTCTAGCAGACTCTGGAAGATATAGGCGACTTGTGGGTAAACTGAATTATCTCACCATTACTCGACCAGATATCTCTTTTGCTGTCAGGGTAGTCAGTCAATTCTTATAGTCACCTTGTGATAGTCATTGGGATGCTATGGTTCGCATTCTTTGATATATTAAAGGAGCACCAGGTCAAGGTGTGTTGTATGAAGATAAAGGTCACACTCAAATTGTTGGCTATACAGATGTTGACTGGCCTGGTTTTCCTTCAGACAGGCATTCTACCTCAGGATATTGTGTTTTTGTTGGAGGTAACTTAGTATTTTGGAAAAGCAAGAAACAAAATGTAGTTGCCAGATCAAGTGTAGAAGTTGAGTATCGAGCCATGGCTATGGCAACATGTGAACTGATTTGGCTGAAACAACTACTTCAGGAGATGAAATTCGGAGAGGATGGAAGTATGAAGCTAATATGTGATAATCAAGCAGCCTTACATATTGCATCTAATCCCGTTTTCCATGAAAGGACCAAACACATAGAAGTGGATTGTCATTTTGTTAGAGAAAAGATCTTTTCGGGATGTATTGCTACTAGCTTCGTCAATTCAAATGATCAACTAGCAGACATCTTTACAAAATCTCTCAGAGGATCTTGAATTAAATACATTTGTAACAAGCTTGGTGCATATGACTTATATGCTCCAGCTTGAGGGGGAGTGTTGAATAAGCATAGTATTGTATAGCTTTACTTAGCCTTAGTCTTAGTTTTGTTTTATTTTTAGTCCCACATTGTGCAATTAGGAGCATGTAACTATCCTTGTTTAGTATATATATGTGTTAAGTGTGAGGTGCAAAATCACCAACACACATTCACCCATTCTAAGGGTTTCTCTCTATCTCTCTATCTTGGCTCTACTTTAACACTAGTGATCTAAATCGTTCATCTGTTGAGAGGAAACATATCATATATTCAACTTCTGCAGATTTAAATTTTTATTTAATTTTTCTCCTGGGTTGTTCAGTAAAGTTAATTGCTTTAGAAGAACCATTTCATGACAACCCGACAGGTCCCCATGTACAATTATAGATGATCTCAATTCTCAACCATAGACCAGCAGATTGTAACTGGATACTCACCACAAACTACAGGTTTAGTCAGGTAGCTAAACTTGGAAAGCATTAAGTACAAAATAGTCTTTCTTTCCTTGTAGTTGGAATTTCTAAGCAGCTGAGGATAAAACTGTCATTTATGGGCAGACTAGGAATTTGAAGCAAGTTAAGAATGGAACAATAATTCAAAATGCCACAAAGGCTATAATGTATTCTTCTAACCGGAAATGACATGGACGAAGTTGTAATTTCAAAATTTTTGAAGGTTAAAACTGTGATTTTATTAATTTTGTATTTGAGTAAGGGACTTGCAAAGAGAACTGACAATGAAGTGGACTGACTTATAATTTGGAAACTTACAGAGGATAAAACCATAATTTGATAAAGGCAGTAGGCCTTGCTTTTCTACCATTCTGCCCTTAGAATTACATTTGTAACCCTTATAGTATTCAAATTACCTTTTTGCCTTCCCACAAGAACAGAACCAAAGACTACAATTTCAGACCATGTAAAGAGAAAATCGTAATTTGAGAAAGCAACCAGGTGAGTAGAAGAACTGCCTGCTGTTCCCCTAATAGGCTATAGTAAACACACATGAAGGAAGAGAACTTCACCTAATGCTTCAATAGACATAGGCTATGATCTTTGCATTTGATGATTGGTTTCACCGACACCTTCACGGTAGAAAAACCCAGGCACAACAAACTCAGACTATTTCATATGGATGGCAGTTTTTCCATTTAAATGATGATTGGGGCATGATTGAAAAACTAGTTCAAAAGTGAGAAATCTGCTTCTTAGGAAATCTTATTTAGATGAATTGTGTGTTGTTGCTCAAAAGGGAAACTTAGACAAAATGTGAGAGAACTTGAAAACGAATAGGACAGACTACTAGTTTGGGAAGTAATTTGCTCAAGTACTTGCAATTTCTTCTCTGTCTCCCCTGAATTTCTTATTCATTTGTCCTCCTTCCTGCTTTTTGCGAGCCACCTTTTAGGCCTTTTCTTCTTGCAGCCATCATCTTCTTGCCATGGACGTACTTAGTTATGAACGCACCGATTTTACTTATTACATTATAATTTTGTTTATTAATACTAAAGTTATTCCTTGTGATCTAGAAATTGCAATGTGTTTATTGGATTCCTAGGTGGAAGAGATTGTTGAATACAAGATAGCATTTTAAACTTAATCCAAGGAAGAAACCTTATGTGATTTCTAGCTTTCGTGTCCCATTTCTGTAGTGCTTAAGCAACATGTGCCTTGTTTAGACTTGATTGATGAAAGCTCTACTTGCTTGGTACTTGAACCTCAATCTCGTGTTACTATGACTTATTTAGGTATTAATTTTATGGATATAGAACTCTGCCAATGCCAGTCCCAAGCCTGGATGAAAAAGGAGGAAGGTCTTGCGTCAGGTGCTAGCTGGCAAGGGAGAAGTTGAGGGTGATTTTTTTATTTCTTTCTTACAAATGAATATATATTTGTATATTAGTTTGTGAGGAAGAAATGAAAATCATCTCCAGCTTCTTAAAATATGGCAACCCTTGCGTCAGGTAGCTAGCTAGCATGGGTGAAGCTGAAGATGGTTTTGTTATTTCTTTTGTGCTTGCAAATGAATATGCATTTGTATATTAATTTGTAAGTAAGAAATGAAAATCATCTTTAGCGTTTTTCAAACTAGTGCAACCCAAACTATGACATGAATTGAATACAGACATTCCCTCAAGTTAGGGTGTTCCCCATAAGCGACGCGCTGCATCGGATCTTGCGTGTGGTAAAAAATAGGCAAGGGTTGCTAGGGTGTTCTCCCAGAAGCGATGCGCTACATCGGATCTCGGGTGTAGTGAAAAATGGGCAAGGGCTGTTAGAGCGTGCCCTCGGAAGCGATGCACTGCATCAAAACCCAGGTGCAGTGAAAAGTGGACATGGGTTCATACCAAGGAGGTCGAGAAAGGTGATAGTAAATAGAGTATCTCCAGAACATAAGATTCATATCGCCACATGGAATATAGGGACACTGACAGGTAAGAGTTTGGAGTTAGTAGACGTGATGAAACGTAGGAGAATCAACAGCGCTTGTATCCAAGAAACCAAGTGGAAAGGAGCTAAAGCTAGAGAAATAGATGGGTATAAATTATGGTACGTAGGAAAGGAAAATAACAGAAATGGTATAGGAATAATAGTGGATAAGGAATTAAAGGATAAAGTTGTGGATGTTAAAAGAATTAGCGATAGAATTATAATAATAAAACTTGTTCTAAGAGAGCAGATTATTAATATTATACTTGCATACGCACCACAAGTAGTCAAGAGACAGTTTTGGGAAGATATGGAGGGAGTCATGCAAGAAATTCCCAACACTGAGGGGATATTTATAGGAGCAAACTTAAATGGCCATGTAGGAAAAGATAAGAAAGGATATGATAGAATACACAGAGGGTATGATATAGGTGAACGAAATGAGATGGGGGAGAATATCCTTGATTTTGCTTTGTCATATAACCTGTCCATTGCAAATACACTCTTTAAGAAGAGGGATGAATACTTAATAACCTTTAAAAGTGGACTTCATAAAAGCCAAATAGACTTTTATCTACTTAAGAATAATGAACGATCTATATGTAAGGATTGTAAGGTGATACCCGGTGAGAGTTTAACCTCACAACATAGGTTAATGGTTATGGATATCCATATCAAAAGATGGAGAAAAAGAACTGAACTTAATACACATCCAAAAACTAAGTGGTGGAACTAAAAAAGAGAGAAAATAACTTCATTCAAAAATAAGTTGATGGTAGAAGGAAATTGGAACTATGAAACAGAAGTAAATACCATGTGGACTAATATGGCTAAGTCCATTAAGAAAGTGGCAAAAGATGTCTTAGGAGTATCTAAAGGTAAAAGGCTATTAGCAAAGGAAACATGGTGGTGAAGTGAAACAGTGCAAAAAGTTATTAAAGAAAAACGGTTGCGTTTTAAAGCATGGCACAAGATTAGAAATAATGAACAATATAAGAATGCTAAAATGGTTGCTAAGAGAATAGTAAGTGAGGCTAAACTTAAAGCATATGATGAGCTCTACAATAGACTAGGAACAAGAGAAGGTGAGAAAGATGTGTTTAAACTTGCAAAAGTAAGAGAATAGAAGGGTAAGGACTTAGATCATGTTAGGTGTATTAGAAGCGATGATCAAAGGATATTATTCAAAGATGATGAGATCAAACAAAGGTGGGACACATACTTTCAAAAATTATTAAATGATAATGGCTCTGAGAATATAGGGATTGAAAATACTATAAATCTAAATAACATTGGATATTATAGATATGAACGTAGGATTAGAATACCTGAAGTAAAAGAGGCCTTGAAAAAGATGAAATCATGAAAGGCCATGGGGCCTGATGGTATACCAATAGAGGTTTGGAAGCATATGGGAGATATTGCCGTAGTTTGGTTGGCTAGGTTGTTTAACAAGATTATAAAATCAAAGAAAATGCCGGATGAGTGGAGGAAAAGCTCTATTATACCAATCTATAAGAATAAAGGAGGCATATAGAGTTGCACTAATTATCGAGTGATCAAACTTGTGAGCCCCACTATGAAAGTTTTTGAAAGAGTGATTGAGAAGAGGCTACAACATGAGACAAGTGTATCGGAGAATTAGTTTGGTTTCATGCCTGGGAGGTCTACCATGGAAGCTATTTTCTTACTAAGACAATTAGTAGAGAAATATAGGGAGAGAAGGAAAGACCTCCACATGGTCTTTATCGACTTAGAGAAAGCTTATGATAGAGTTCCTAGATAATTAATATGGAGGGTGTTGGGTGGTAAAGGGGTTTCACAGGGATCTATAGACATAATTAAAGATATGTATGAGGGAGTGGTAACAAATGTTAAGACCACTATTGGCGTGACTGGTGATTTTCCTGTCACTATAGGATTGCACCAAAGATCGGCATTGAGTCCATACCTTTTCCCATTGGTTATGGATGAGTTAACGAAACATTTGCACGAGGAGATTCCATGGTGCATGCTATTTGCAGATGATATAGTCTTACTTGATGAGACAAGGGAGGGTGTAAACATAAAGTTAGAGTTATGGAGAGAAGTATTAGAATCTGAAGGATTTAAAATTAGCCGAACTAAGACAGAATATGTGGAATGTAATTCTAGCAAGGAGAGTAGGAGTAGAACACCAGTCAAGATTGATAACCAAGAAGTCCTCGTTAAAGACCACTTTCGGTACTTTAGATCAGTGATTCATGAGAGTGAAGAGATTGAAACGGAGGTTACCCAGAGAATCCAAGTGGGTTGGAACAAATGGAGATGTGCATTTGGAGTTTTGTGTGATCGACGGGTACCACTCAAACTAAAAGGAAAATTCTATAGGGTGGCAATAAGGCCGGCCATGCTTTATGGATCAGAGTGTTGGGCAGTTAAGGAACATCATACTCATAGGATGAGCGTTGCAGAAATGAGAATGTTGAGATGGATGAGTGGTAAGACAAGAAAGGATAGAATTAGAAATAAAAATATTCGAGGAAATTTAGGGACAACACCAATAGGTAACAAGATGAGGGAGACTAGATTTAGATGGTTTGGACATGTTCAAAGGAGACCAACAACGGTACCGGTTAGAAGAAGTGAGGCAATATAAGTAGAAGGTTCTAAAAGGGCAAGGGGAAGGCCCAAAAGAATGTGGATAGAAGTGGTGAGGAAAGATTTAAAAATGTTGGGACTAAATGAAGCCATGGTATTTAATAGAGTGGAATGGAGGAATAAGATTCATGTGGCCGACCCCTAATTGCGATAAGGTCTTGATGATGATGATGAATTTTATGGATATAGACATCGACATTGGTGCAAGTATCCTATATAAGGTGTTGATATAATTCCCCTTTTTGAAGAAATTGGAAGCAGATGATGCCCTTGTAGATAGGGTTAAAGTGATGTAGGACAGCATGCAGTGTGACCTAATCTATATGTTGAGATCATATCAGAATTAACTTAAATAAAAAAATATAAATTAAACTATGAGGAGCACATTAATATGCAGAAAATCAGTCTTAATTAGCATGAATAGCCTACAATGAGTTACAAGATCTGCAGACTACACAGATCTCTACCGATTAATGTAAGATCATAGTTTCAATCTGGATTGTCCCTCTAATTGATGAACGGTCCTGATTAAGTTTCTGATCTAGGGTTCAGGAATTTTATGCAGGATAAGAATTCTAGATTATTAGTGACGCAAATAACGTAACCACACAGCTCAGAAATTGTTCATTAAAAGACAAGGTAAAAAAGTATTATCTTATAGAATAGGATGAAACAGTAGTAATTTGGCTTCGTATTGAACGCAACTTCACGCCCACGGGAAGGAAGCTAGAAATAGGAATCCACCAAGTGTAATGAAATTTTCATTCATTGTTCGTCAAAAACTACTTATACAAAAGAGAAAAAGATCTCAAGTAGGGGACATCCAACCCTAATCTAGTAAAAAGATAAAAATTTCCCTACTTAAGTCACAACAAACTAAGAAACCTAATATCCTTAGGGGTAAATATCCCAAGTAAACTATAGACTATAACGTAACATGAAAAAAAAAAACGTGGGATGATGTTTCCCATCATAAAGAAGATCTAAGAATGTTCTCACTTCTGAAACTGGCTTTTTTACTTCTAGTAAGTATAAGACTTAGTTTCATGTTGTTGTATTACTCATCGTAGCATTTTGGGATGCCAACTATCTTAGCTACATTTCTATTGAATTGTGGCATGCACATCATATAAGTTGTATCCTTAATACTTTATTTTTACTCTTTATTTTCACCAAGAATTTTTTATGACTTGATTCAGCTGATAATTAGACAATGCTGTTTAATTGGGTATGCAGGTGTCCATTGGACTGGTGGTTGCTCTGGATTATCACAACCCTTTCTTGAGTCCATTTGATGAATTCCAGGTAACTAAAACTCCGTTATGGCCTATTTTGCTTTATATTCCATATGTAATCAGGCTCAGAGTACCTGATCATGTGACCATGAGACTAGTTATAGGGTTGTAGCAGTGATCATATATGAGGTTATTCTTACTATCGAGACTTTCACATCTGAGAGGAGGATATGGTATAGTGGGTTTTATGACATAGGCAGTATCTATTGTACGTAAAAATTCAGCTGAATCTCTGACCCTTCTCTTTTAATAAAGCTCCTATATTGTTTCAGAATGACGATAAGTTTCAAGCTTACTGTCTTGAGTGTCATATCCTTAGACATACATATAGTGGGTTTCAACTTTTATGGCAAGAGGCAGTATCCATGTACATAAAAATGTTTCGGTCATAGGAGTTTCCAACCCTTCTGTGGTTTCTGTTCTTTTGATAGAGTCCCCCATTATCTTTCAGAATAAAGATAAGTGATTCTTGGACCAGCCCAATTGTGCTCTTCTTGGTGTCCCATGATGCAATGGAAGGGCACTCTTTGTTTTACTGTGTCCTATCAACCAATTTTGGAGCAATAAGAAGCCTGGCCATGTACTTGTTGTTCGTCTAAAATTAATTAAAAAAATAAACTAATTACGACTTTGGTTGGACTTGTCCCTGTTCACTAGGTGCAGGTTTTGATTAAGTTGTAGCTTTGGTGTCCTAAAAGGATTTACAGTGCACTTAAAAACAGAAAAACACAGGTTTTATTGAGCTTTTTAAAACTTGAAAGAATAAGCAAGTCCGCAGCTGAGTTTCAAGCCCATGTGAGTTTAAATGATGTTTTCTTAACCTTTTCCAAACGGTGCAATTTATTATGTTAACCATGTGTGTTAGACATTACTGTGGCCTTTCAGCTTTCATTTTATTGGCATTTATTTTGTGTGGATTCTCATTTTATGTGTGATTCAAACACCTAGGATGCTTATTTTTAGTTATTAAGAGATTTCACATTTATACTTTATTCATGTCTATGTAGATACATATTTAGGGGATTAGATCAATTAATTAATGATGAGATTAATTAATTGCCAACAGGTGGGTCCCGTTACCCCGACAGCAAAAACCACCCCAACATGAGTAGATGTTATTAATGAGGCTACACAAGGTGGTGGGCTGCTCTAGTTCCTTAGTCGATTAGAGTACCTGATTAAACTATTTAAAGCCAAATGGGAAATCTGAAATGAGTCAGATATGTCCACAGTCGAGGACTGATCCTGTTTGATATAACTATATATTGAGTCCGGAACAGTTATTAGTTGTATAAAGTTACATCATGGCGTGTGTATCATACAACAGGCGCTAAAGACTATAACCTACAGATGCCAGACTAATCCTTATTCCTATACTGTACGAGAAGCCAATTCCATAGGCAACCCATAACCCTAGTGCCTTCAGCAACCCTTCACTTTGTTGGGAAGTTGACATCTGGTAGTTGCTACTGTAGCGTGCTTACTTATGGTTTGGATGGATTTGACCTATTGAGGCATTGCTGGGAAAGCAGGTAGATTGATACCGTAACAACTTACGTGCTTGGAAAAGACTCCATAATGTATACACTAAGACTTTAGTATATCTAATTGCCAGTTAGATTGTCTAATTACAAAGAGATAGTTGTCTAATTGCCAACTATCTTATCGATAGTTGTGAACTGTTTTCTAAACCTATTTATTCATTAAATATATTTATTTTGAAATGGGTTTATAACAATGATGATATAATCGATATTAGATAAAAGCGTGCTAAGGTGAATGGAGGCTCTTAGTGGGATTAGAGCTAATTCACTTTAGTTTATATTATGCGGTTCTAGGACAGGCTAGATGGAGATGGGATGTTGTCGTGCTAATCGAATGGAGACTAGGTATGAGGTTTCTGTGTTTGAGATGCTAATTGATCTTGAAGTCATTCGTTGTGTCTCAGTATGAGAGATGAGATTTAGATGATTGTGGGAGCAATTGGGAATTGATTAATTATTTAATTTCTGGTCATAAACATACAATCTCTAAAGATTGTTGTGTTCTAATAACCAATGGCATAACTAAAATTACGGAGAAAGAGATGACATATTATTCATTTTGCAATTGTAGAGATTTTAGGGGCATTCTTGTCATTCTCTAATTCTAATTAAAGTTAGATTATAATTAGGATTAGGAAATTCTGAATGGAACTTCTATATAAAGGCATCTAGAGCTCCCATGTGGGAAAAAAAGAAAAAAGGAATTCAGAAGCCCTAGTCTTTCCCCTTTCTCTCCTCTTCCCCAGAGTTTCCTTGTGCATCTATGCCTAATCTCGACCATCCATCTTCAAACTAAGATCCAATGGGTGTAAAGTTGTTAACACCCAAAGCAGTGCATGTATGTCATACCTTTGCTCAAATCATTGTTCTTTCCATTGAATTGTGATCGATCATAGATTTGGTGTGATTACGTGCTAGTTTCATCAATTCCACTTTGAAAAAGTTTTGAAATCCGCTTCCGCTACAAACAGCATGGAGTTACATAGCACGCATTAAGAAACTGATTGTTCTTGATCGTGCAGTTCTTACAGTTGAGAGGAAATGTTGCTGAGAGATGCACCTGTTATCAATTTGAACAGAAGTACATAAAACCGTACGACATCTTTCGTAATTGCTTCTTTGTCAATGTAGAAACTGAAGCAGCATCCCTCCATAAGACCACTTTTAGAAGGTGGAACTGTTATTCAGTATGGAGCTCGTAGTTTAAATGAAGGCGGCTTCCAGGTGCACTAACTATCTTTCATGCTTATTAATTTATTTTGATGCTATGATTATTTTGTCTTTTTCCATCTTACATGATGTGCAAACATGGATATGATACTAGTTAAATTTCAGTCTATCCCAAATAGCGTCTTTCCCGGAGGGGCGATTATTGGATGCTCTGCTGGATTCTTGAATGTCCCCAAAATAAAAGGAACACATACTGCTATGAAATCAGGTGGTGTTCTTCATTTCAATCTATTGGGATCTATGTATTTATTCATCAACGCACTGTTGTTACCTGTTCCTGAGTCTCCAAAGTCCAAAGGCTTGTTCGAAAACCCATTAGTCAAAGCTCTGCTCTCCTTTTCTCTGTAACCGAGCGTTCTTTATCCACCAATATTGTATATAATTAGCATGAATGGCCCCAGCCATGCAGAGTTTGTTGCTTTTACCACCTTCATCTTTTTGCTTTGATCCCCCTTTTTATACTATGGTGCACCTGGAACCACTTTGGAAGTGTTTTCTCATGAAATTATCTTTATACTTAATTATATTTCTTCACAAGAGCATTTATTCTTGTTATCATTACCTATGTGGAGGCTTACTGCCTTTCTTCTATGGATGTGAACTTACGGTTTCTGATGTTTGTTCTTATAAGTGGTAGCTATTTTCTGTAGGAATGCTTGCTGCAGAAGCAGCATTTAGTGCACTTTGTGAAGGATCTGATATGGATATGTACTGGGACAATTTGAAGAAGTCGTGGATTTGGGAAGAACTTTATGAAGCTCGGAATTACCGGCCGGTTTGTAGCACTCAGTATCTTATCTTCCATCAAATTTGACTTGTTTTCAGTAATCTACCTATTCAGGATTGCTCTATAACTTTGGGCTACCATTTGGTAGGAAGCATCATAAAGCCATTGATGAAGCAGGACAAAAACTTATGTTTTGCTCATATGTTCTTCACATTACAGCAGTTTTTGCTTTTTCTTCTTCTAGGCTTTCAAGTACGGGCTATTTCCAGGCTTAGCGATCTCTGGCCTTGAACAGTAAGACCTTAAACCTGCAGCAGAATATCGTGACTTCACAGTTCTGATCTTCTTCAACTGTCTTACATCATTTTTTCCCATCATCAGCTACATCTTAAGGGGAAAGTCTCCATGGACACTGAAGCATGGAAAACCTGACCATGAAACGACAGATGTAAGGACTTTGAAAGCCATAAAGTAGCTAAGTTTTTGTAACCTTTTTTGGTGAAGAAGAACAGATTATGGACCTTTCTTTCAGACCTGAAATAAGAACTAGGTGGCTCACTTTTGCAGGTTGCAAGTTCTCACACTCCATGTCAGTACCCAAAGCCAGATGGGTTGGTAACCTTTGATGTTCCCACCTCTCTGTATAGGTTGGTTATTCGGGAGCATGACTGAATATAATTGTCTTCTTTCATCTCCACTTTGTCTTACTTGTCTTTGCTTGTCACTCTATCTCAGTTGCCTCCAATAGACTAGATTCCTTTTATTCAGAAAATCTTTTATCTAGTTTTATTTCAAGTCTGAGAGGTTTCCTTGACCCTTATCACTGAAATAACTTGTAGAAATTGTGGGAAAACAAAAATTAATGGCCTGTATTTTACACATGCATAGTAATTAGACTATTTTAGGGGAGTTTGTTTGTAACAGCCTGTATTCCCAGAATTAGGCTAATTTAGTTAGTTTCCTATTTTGTAGAAATATCCCATAAATCATGGGATTTGAGATAGCCTAGTTAGTTTCCTTTTCATAGCTAAGATTGTATGTATAAAGCTAACACCGGATGTAGTTTTAAAGGAGAAATGAAATCCTAATTATTCCACAATTCTTCATTCTCAATTTTCATCATGGTATCAGAGCTTTAGACTCGTGAGTCTGGAAATTTTTTTCGTTTTGGCCTTTATTGCCGGAATCTATTTTTAATCTTCAACATTATCGTTGGAGATTTCTGGTCAGCCTTTGCCGAGATTAGCCCTCATCGCAGGAAACAATGTCAAAGAAACAACTGATACAACCCAATCGAAGGAGATTATTCGACCCAATATCCTGGAGAGTTGCAGAATATTCAGGCTGCATATAGGCTGGATGGAAAAAATTATCTGAAATGGTCCCAACTTGTTCGCACCGTGCTGAAAGGGAAAGGGAAGATTAATCCTCTCATGGGTACGGGGCCGAAACTAGAAAATCCTCGGTTTGAAGCATGGGATGAAGAAGACTCCATGATTATGGCATGGCTGTGGAATTCTATGATTCCTAAAATTAGTGACATATGTATATTCTTGGGTGCTGCCAAGGACATTTAGGATGCAATTCAACAGACGTATTCCAAGGCAAGAGATGCGGCCCAAGTATACGAGGTCAAGGTAAAGATTGTTGCTGCAAAACAGGGAGGTAAAACTATTACTGAATATGCTAACCAATTGAAATCTTTATTGCAAGAACTTGATCATTATAGGGTAATAAAAACAAAGTGTCCTAAAGATGTTACTATTCTCAAGGATTTCATGGAACAAGATCGAGTCTATGATTTTCTTGTTGGACTCAACCCAGAATTTGACCAAGTGCGAATCTAGATTCTTGGTAAACAAGAAGTTCCGTGTTTTAATAAGGTAGTGGCACTGATTCGAGGAGAGGAAAGCAGAAGAGGCCTGATGCTTGATCCACAGAACACGGACAGCTCTGCTATGGTGGCTGGAAGTGACAACAATTTAGCCACAAATATGGAAAGAGCACTAGTACTTGGCAATGGAAGACCTGGTCAACCAAAAACTCAAAACCGTGACTACAAAGACAACTTATGGTGCACTTATTGTAAGAAGGTACACCATACTCGTGAGCGGTGTTGGAAGCTACATGGAAAACCACCAAGCTGTGAGTGGGGACAAAAGGGTGAGCAACCAAGGAATAAAGGCCAGGCCCATATTGCGGCAGTGCAATAGAATGAAGCAACACCACAAGAGATAGGTAATCTCAACCAAGAGGAAGTTGAGAGGGTGAGATCACTTATTGGTAACCTTGACAAACCGTTAGGTACCTGTTCATTGGCATATTCGGGTAAGTTTCCATTCTCTTTTGGATTAAATGTCTCGGATATAACCTTTACCAACTCCTGGGTCATTGACTCAGGTGCTTCCTACCATATGACCCATTCACCAAATATTTTTTCCCCATATTCCCCATATTCAAGCAATAGGAAAATAGCCACAGTTGATGGTTTCTTGACTACTGTAGCAGGTATAGGAAATGTCAAAATAAACCCATCACTGATGTTAAAAAATGTTCTTCACGTCCCTAGGTTAACCACGAACCTCATTTCTATCCAAAAACTCACTCAAGACTTATGTTGCAATGTGGTTTTTTATCATAGTTATTGTGTATTTCAGGACAAGGCTTCAGGGAAGATGATTGGATATGCTAGAGAACAGGATGAACTCTACTATCTCAAAGCACCAAATCAATCAAGCATTACCAAGGGCATATCATCTCATTCTTTTGTCTCAGAGGTTTTTTCATCCAATAAAGAAAAAGTTTGGCTTCATCATCGCCGACTTGGACATCCATCATTTAGGGTTATTAAAATTCTATTTCCCTCTTTATTTAAAGGTGTAGATATTGAACCTTTTTAGTGTGAAGTGTGTGAACTTGTTAAACACAAACGTGTACCTTTTCTGGTTAGCAATAAAAGAAGTTTTATTCCTTTTTATCTTATTCACAGTGATATTTGGGGTCCTCCTATTCCTAATGTTATTGAGGCTAAATGGTTTGTTTCATTTATTGATGATTGAACTCGAGTCGCTTGGATTTCTTTGCTCAAACATAAATATGATGTCAGTACTGTCCTTCCAAATTTTTGTTCTATGATTAAAACTCAATTTAGGGTCAATATCAGAAGATTTAGGTTGGATAATGCTAAAGATTAAGTCGATCAAGTCCTAACTCCATACTTTCAGAGAGAAGGAATAGTACATGAGTCATCTTGTGTTAATACTTTGCAACAAAATGGAATGGCAGAAAGAAAGAATGGTCACCTTCTTGACTCAACCTGATTCTTCATGTTTCAAAAAAATGTGCCTCACTCTTTTTGGGGGGAAGCAGTTCCTACAGTTGCTCATCTCATAAATCGTTTGCCTTCTAGAATCTTGGGATTCCGAAGTCCAATGGACATACTTTCAACATTCTATCCAAACCTACACACTACAAATAATCTTGTTCCGAGGATATTTGGGTGTGTAGCATTTGTCCATGTTCATAGTCAAAACAGAAGGAAGTTAGATCCAAGGGCATTAAAATGTGTTTTTGTGGGTTATTCTTCAACTCAGAAAGGGTATAAGTGTTACTATCCTTCATCAAAAAAATTCTATGTCTCGGTGGATGTTACTTTCCATGAACAAGAATCTTATTTCACTACTCCTTATCTTCAGGGGGAGAATTCGGTAATGGAATATAAGGATAGGAGGGATTTTTTATTCCTTGATCTGCCAGCACTTCCCGTGTTGAAACAATCTTAACCCACAGATCATTTGACTGAACCTATACAACCCTTGCCTGAGCAATCCGTGCTTGAATTGCCTTAACCCGTGCCTGAAAATTCCAATCCTGGGTCTGAACCCATGACAGAAAATCTAAACTCTGCCCCTGAGAATGTGAGATTTGGCAAAGGCAAGGTGTTGTCGAGAAAGAAGACAGTTGCCCCTAAATCTGTGCAAGTCCAAGACTCCAACCTAGATCCTGAGAATGAGGTAACAATTTCTAATCCTTCATTGCAATCTGAATCTTATATGAACAATGATGACCAGGATCTCCCTATTGCTATTAGGAAAGGGATTAGAGAGTGCACCAATCGACCCCTATATCCTCTTGCACACTTTCTATCCTTTAAAAGTTTTTCACCATCTCATAGAGCCTTCCTTGTCAACCTAAACACTATTGCCATCCTTACCACCTTATTCAAGGCTTTGACAAATGAAAAATGGAAACAAGCTATGAATGTGGAGATGGAGGCATTAAAAAAAAAAAAAAACTTGGGAGTTGGTAAAGTTGCTAGCAGGAAAGAAACCCGTGGGGTGTAAATGGGTTTATACAGTGAAATATAAAGCAGATGAAAGAAACCTGTGGGCTTTAAAATAGTGAAATATAGAGCAGATGGATCGATAGAAAGATACAAGGCTAGGTTGGTTGCCAAGGGCTATACTAACTTTTGCTCTAGTTGCAAAGATGAACACTGTCAGAGTTTTATTGTCATTAGCAACTAATTACAATTGGGATTTGCAGCAATTTGATGTCAAGAATGCATTTTTGCATGGAGAACTAGAGGAAGAAATTTATATGGAGGTCCCTTCGGGTTATGATAATAATTTAACTGCTTATACTGTGTGTAAATTGAAAAAGGCCTTGTATGAACTAAAGTAACCACCACGAGCATGGTTTGGAAGATTTGCAAGAGTGATGATAGCCATGGGATATAGGCAAAGTCAAGGGGATCAGACGTTGTTCATTAAACACTCATCTTTAGGGGGAGTCACAGCTCTCTTAGATGACATAATAGTGACAGGAGATGATGATTAGGAGAGACAGTTTCTGAGTCAATGTTTGGCTAAGGAATTTGAGATCAAGGCATGAGGGAGATTAAAATATTTTCTTGGGTTTGACGTGGCTCACTCTAAGAAGGGCATTTTTGTCTCCCAACAGAAGTATGTTACAGATTTTCTCAAAGAAACTAGCAAGACCACATGCAAACCAGCAAGTACTCCAATAGACCCAAATCTTAAACTTGGAGAGGTAGAAGAGGATGTTACAACAGATAGAGAAATGTATCAACGCTTGGTGGGAAGGGTCATTTATCTATCTCACACACGACCATACATAGTATATACAGTGAGTGTGATCAGTCAGTTCAAGCATAGCCTAAAGGAATTCATTTGCATGCAGCTCACTGAGTGTTACAATACCTCAAAGGGACACCAGGTAAATGTATTTTGTTCAAAAGGAATCGAGGGTTAGCACTTGAGGCATGCACAGATGCCGACTATGCTGGATCAGTTGTTGATAGAAGGTCAACTTTTGGATATTGCACCTTTCTTGGACATGGCGGAGTAAGAAACAGAATGTGGTAGCACGATCTAGTGCAGCGGCAGAATTCTGAGCAATGGCTCAGGGTGTGTGCGAACTACTATAGTTGAAGATCATTTTAGAAGACTTGAAGATTAAGTGGGATGGTCCAATGAGACTCTATTGTGATAATAAGTCTGCAATCAGCATAGCTCACAACCCGGTACAGCATGATCAAACGAAGCACATTGAAATTGATAGACATTTCATCAAAGAAACATTGGACAGCGGATTGATCTGTACACCATATGTGTCTACACATGGCCAACTCACTGATGTCCTTACCAAGGGGCTAAGTAGTTCAGTATTTCAAAGTTTTGTATCCAAGCTGGGAATGGTGAATACCTATTCACCAACTTGAGGGGGAGTGTGGGAAAATGAAAATTAATGGCCTGTATTTTACACGTGTATAGTAATTAGACTATTTTAGGGGAGTTTGTTTGTAACAGCCTATATTCCCAGAATTAGGCTAATTTAGTTAGTTTTCTATTTTGTAGAAATATCCTATAAATCATGGGATTTGAGATAGCCTAGTTAGTTTCCTTTTTATAGCTAAGATTTTCTGTATAAAGTTAACACCAGATGTAGTTTTAAAGGAGAAATGGAATTCTAATTATTCCATAATCCTTCATTCTCAATTTTCATAAAAAAATAAATTAAAAAAAGTGAAGTGATCTATTTTCTTTTGTCCTTCTTGGCCTTCTTCTTCTTCTTTATTTCTTTTTGGGTAGAGAATTCTGCATACGTAGATTGAGATCTCCCATATCAGGCAATGTGTCATGTTCATTGTATTTTCTATTAATGGATTTGCAGAAAGAAATTTCGGAACACACCAAAAATAGAGAAAGAAGAAAGGGAAATTGGTTGAATTCAATTAGTAATGGGGTTACAAGCTGTAATTAAGAAGACAGTTCAAAGTAAGGTAACACTAGCAGCCCCTCCTCCTCAGGCCATCCCTGCCTTCACCCCCTTCACGGGTCCTCTCCTTTTTCTCCCCTCACTTCCCTCCTCCACACCTTTATTCCTCTCCCTAACAGAATTTCTTTCACCCTTCTCTCTCCTCCAACTGTCCCTCCTCTGCTCCTATCCTTTCGTAACTGAATTGGTTGAGATTAACTGCCTGGCCTGGGGACCACCTCTCCTGGAGTATGTCAGCCCAAAACGATCTTGTTTTCCCTTTTCCCTATTGTTATTCCCCCACCCCAAGAGAGCCACCTTGTCCCCAAGGTGAAAGTTAGGAAACTGGGATTGAATGGTGTGAAAAAGCTCCCAGGTGCTATCATGATCAGGCAATCCTTGCCATTGCACCAATACCTCTAGCTGACCAGAAGGTAGAGTTCGTGTGTCTTTAATGGCTGCTGGTTACACTTGCAATTCCAAATCTTCCGAGAGAGAGGCAGGCAAGGGTTGAGTAATGAGGGTGGAAGAGGTAGCAGGTTTTAATTGGGAAACATGAAAAACTGGGTGGATTTTGGTAGTGGGAGGTAGCTCCAAGTGTATGCCACTTCACCAATTCTCCTAATCACTTGGTAAGGGCCATAATACTGTGGAGATAGCTTCTCATTGACGCGAGTGGCCAGTGATTTGAGTCTGTATGGATGGATCTTTAGGTAGATGAAGTCTCCAGGTGCAAAAGAAGAGTCTCGTCTATTGGAATCAGACTGAGCTTTCATGTGTGCTTGTGCCTGATTCAGATGATGTTTCAATTCTGCTCATATTGCATCACGATTGAGGAGTTGCTCATTGACTTCTGCTACAAAAGAGTTGTTTCCTGGAAACTTAAGTAAGACAGGGGGATCACGTCCATCTAAGGCTCGAAATGGCGTCATCCCTATAGAGTTATGGAAGGTGGTGTTGTCCCAATACTCAGCCCAACATATCCAGTTTGGCCATGTTTTTGGTTTACCCCTGATAAAGCAATGAAGATAGGTTTTTAGACAGCGGTTAACGACTTCGGTCTGCCCGTCTGTTTGAGGGTGATAAGTAGAGCTCATTTTTAAGGAGGTACTAGCGATCCTGAATAGCTCCTTCCAAAAATGGCTGATAAAACCTCGATCGCGGTCAGGAACAATGGAACGAGGATAACCATTTAGCTTGACTACCTTTTTTGCAAAGAGGAGAGCAATGTCTTTAGCAGTATAAGGGTGGCTGAGGGGAATGAAGTGAGCATACTTTGTGAGATGGTCCACTACTACCATAACTGTGTCATATTCCCTGGCCTTGGGCAGTCCTCCCATAAAATCCATAGTGATATCTTCCCATGACAACAAAGGAATGAGCAGAGGCTGAAGCAACCCGGCAGGCTTAGTGGAGGCACACTTGTTTCGTTGGCATATGTCGCAGGCGGCCACAAACTTTTGGACATTGCCTTTCAAACTGTCCCAATTCAAAACTTGTGAGATGTGTTTGAAAGTGCGGAAAAAACTAGAATGTCCACCATCCGGGGTGGAATGGAATTCTTGTAGTAATAGAGAAATGCGTGGGGAGGACTTGGGCAGTACTAGTCTGCCATTGAAGTAGAGTTTCTCTTGTCTTAAGGTGTACCCAGGGTGGCTATGCACATCCTCTAGAAGCTGTTGACTGATGGCTTGAAGTTTGGAGTCTGCTTGTATTTCGTCCGCAATCTGGTCTAGTCCTTCGTAGTGGGCAACCATGAGGGTAAGCAGATGAAAATCAATAGCGTAGAATTCTTGTCGCCATGAAAGGGCATTTGCTACTTGGTTCTCAGAGCCAGGTTTATATTGGATCTCAAAGTCAAAGTCCTACCAACTTGATCAACCATTTTTGTTGTTCATTGCTGAGGATGTGTTGGTCCATGAGGAAAAGTAGACTTTTTTTTATCAATTCTTATAATGAAATGTCTGCCCATCAGATAATGCCTCAACTTTTGGATTGCTAGCATAATAGCCATCAATTTACCTTCATATACTGACTTGATTGCGATCTGGTTGACAAAGCTTGGCTGAAGAAGGTGATGGGTTGCCCCTCTTGCAGCAATATTGCCCCTACCCCCTTGGCCGATGCATTAGATTCTAAGGTAAATGGCTTGGTAAAGTCAGGGACAGCCAACACCGGGGCGGGGGTCATGGCTTGTTTTAGAGCATCAAAAGCCTGCTGGGCCGCGGCATTCCATTGGAAGCTGTCTTTCTTCAAGAGAGTCGTTAGTGGAGCCGCAATTATTCCATAGTGCCGCACAAATGTTTTGTAATACCCCGTGAGGCCCAGGAATCCCCTTAAAGCCTGGACATTTGTGGGAGTAGGCCAGCTGGTCATGCAGTCTATCTTGGAAGTATCTGTGGCCACACCATTAGCAGATATAATATGGCCCAGGTACTCTAATGACACTTGGGCAAATAAACATTTTTTCCGATTGACAACAAGATTGTGATCACTAAGGAGCTGCAAAACAGTAGTAAGGTGTTGCAAATGCAGATCGAGATATGAACTATAAATCATAATATCATCAAAGAAAACTAGAACGAAATTATGGAGGTGCGGTCGGAACACATCGTTCATGAGAGCCTGAAAGGTGGATGGCGCATTGGTCAAGCTGAAGGGCGTGACAAGGAACTCATAGTGGCCCTTGTGTGTTCTAAAGGCAGTCTTGGGGATATCCTGTTCCTTGATCCGTATTTGATAATAACCTGACTTGAGATCTAGTTTAGAGAAAATCGTAGCTCCTCTGAGCTCATCTAGCAATTCATCAATAGTAGGTATAGGGAATTTGTTGGGAACTGTCACCTTATTTAAAGCTCTATAGTCGACATAGAATCGCCAGCTCCCATCCTTCTTCTTAACTAGGAGTACTAGGCTGGAAAAAGGACTTGAACTGGGGCGGATGATACCTGCGGATAGTGGAGATAGCGATATAGTTGGATATTGGGGGCCTGGGTTCCTTCACTAAGCCGAATGGTATGATCGTGCCGTCTCGAAACAGGTAATTGCAAGGGCTGGTCGAACAAATGTGAAAACTGGGTAAGGAGAGGTTCTACCTGGGAAGGAGCCTTGGCCTCTGAGGTAGTGGCTCCGAGCAGGAATCCTTGGTATTCGACCAAATAGCTATTGCTTTTGCTTGTTCCAAGTTTAAATAAGGTTTTGAGTGATGCTGAGGAACGAGCTAGAGACAGGTCTCCCTAAATCTTGACGGGCTTGCCATCTACCGAGAATGTCATGGTAAGGGTCTTGTAATTAGAGATGAAAGTGCTGCTGAATTGAGACTCTCGGCAAGGTTAGGGAGAGATTCCTACAGATTCCCTCCCCTTTGACGCAGTAGCCGTCCCCCACCTGAACTACGAACGTTTTCGTGTTGAAGATCGGCAATCGGAGCTCGTTCGCCAAATCTCGGGCTATGAAGTTGTGTGAGGCCTTGCCGTCGATCAAGGCCACTACGGCTCTGCCATTCAAGTTGCTGATCAACTTCATCACATGGCCCTGGGTTATCCCAACAATGGTGTGCGTGGATAACTCTAGGTGAGGAGTTTCCACCTCAGACTGAACCTGATCCTTGCTGGTCGGAAATTCACCCAAGTCGGTATTTGCATCGTCTTCATCAACTAAGAGGAGAACCTCGAGCTGTTGGCCCTTGCAGCAATGGTCGGGGGTAAACTTTTTGTAGCACCTAGAGCAAAGCCCTGGGCTTGTTTTTGCTGAAACTCTTGGTCGGTGAGATGCCGGCATGATTCCCGTCGGCTGTTGCCGGCATCGTTAATGCTGGATTCTCTATCTCCCCGCCCCACCGTCGTCTCCCTCGTTGCGTCCGGCCCTCGAGCTAGGGTTTGGGTGGAATTACGATTCTATCCCTGGAACCCTAATCCTGGGCTCATGCCCCTTGTGTGGAAAGTGGAGGGTCCCAAAAATTTAGGCAAGTCCCGTTCGGGCCCTGTGGGTCTTCACTCGATCTAACGCTGCATTCTTCTTCTCAACCTTACTGGCTAGATCCCCCAATTAATGTCTCAAGCCTTCACATCCTCCTTCAGCCCTTTCACGAAGGCTCCCTTAAGGAGCTCATCCAATAAGTCCACCAGAGGCCCCGACAGGAGCTCGAAACTTCTGCGGTATTCGGAGATGTTGCCTTCTTGCTGGAGAGTGAGAAGGGCCTCGTAGTCGTTGTAGGATTGCGGCGGACGGAATCGCCAGAGAAGGGCGGCTCGGAATATCATCCTTGACTGGAAGGGTGTATGGGATTCCACCCACAGAAACCAATGTAGGGCCTTACCTTCCAAACAGATGGCGGCCGCTACAACCTTGTCACAGTTGGCGACATGGTTGACCTAGAAGTATCTTTCTGCCCAGCATAACCATCCGTAGGGATCCAAACCCTCAAAGACGGGAAGGTCGAGTTTCTAGGGATGAAAATCTGGCGCCAGGAAATCATGCGTTCCTGGTCGGCTAGGGTCTCTCCCATTGGAGTTCTCCCGCACTTCAGTTACCCATGCTTTTCCTCCGTCTCCCTCCTAGCGCAATGGAGTGCCCTGAGCCTCTTCCCGATGAGGCATCTAGTTCTGGATTTCCAATAGGTACTCCCCCATGGCAGTGACGTTGTCCTGCATCCGGCCGAGGTCCTCCTTCAAGTTGCCGAACTCCACTCGCATGCCTTCCATCTCCTTCTCCATGCTTTTGGTTCTCTCCATTCGAGTTCTAACCATGCCCCAAGTTCGCTGGCTCTGATACCAATTGATGGATCTGTAGAAAGAAATTCCAGAACACACAAAAAATAGAGAAAGAAGAAAGGAAATTGGTTGAATTCAATCAGTAATGGGGTTACAAGCTGTAGTAAGAAGACAGTTCAAAGGAAGGTAACACTAGGAGTCCCTCCTCCTCAGGCCATCCCTGCCTTCATCCCCTTCATGGGTCCTCTCCTTTTTCTCCCCTCTCACTTCCCTCCTCCACACCTTTATTCCTCTCCCTAACAGAATTTCTTCCACCCTTCTCTCTCCTCCAACTGTCCCTCCTCTCCTCCTCTCCTTTTGTAACTGAATTGGTTGAGATTAACTGCTTGGCCTGGGGGCCACCCCTCCTGGAGTATGTCAGCCCAAAATGATCTTGTTTCCCCTTCTGCCTATTGTTATTCCCATCATCTATAAACTTTAAAAATGTGGGAAATATTGGTATTTGCAGCATGGTTACCCAAACAAATTAATTTTCTCATGTAGGAAATGTTACCTACTCACACCCAATCTTTTTTCACTCTTCTCTACTGTTATATCTAATTCTTTCAATTGTGTAGGAGCAATACAAATCATGAGCACAACCAGCCTAGTCATCTTCATCTAAGGGACCCTAAGATCCCTGAACTTGTAAGCATTCCATTATATGCTGGACCTGAGTCACGCTATTGTCCAGCTCGTGTCTATGAGTAAGAGAGCTTTCACCATACTGTTTGAGTATCTTCTTGACAATTTCATTTGATATTTCATCTGTGTGAATTAGGTATGTCCCAGATGAGGAAGGCAAGCTAAAACTTCAGATTAATGCTCAGAACTGCCTCCACTGCAAGGTAATTATGCCAAACTCATGCAGATGCATTTCAATGAATCATAATTTTAATTATTTATCTATTTCCTTTTTGGTTTATTGGATAAGAGTTATCTATAATATCTAGGAAATGTGAAAACAGATGAGCATTTTGAGATTTACCAAAATAGAGCTGCTAGAAAAATGCAACCATTGAACACATATTTAGATACTGCTAATAGCAGTTGGCCATATCACAACAACTCTCGACAAAGTATGGAAAAATATCAAGGAAACTGATCTGTTTCCATCTTATCTTACTTTCTCTTTATTTCTCCAGTCGCAAAATCCACCCGACTAAGAAGAAGAGATAAAGCACAATGCACATATCCTATATGCGTCTTCCAACATGTATCCAGCCACTTCTCATATCATTTTCCTTTCTAAGGTTAATCATAAGTACATATTTGAAGTTCAAGGGTTATCAGTGTTAATATTTAAAAGACAAAATTATCAATTATCTTTCTCATTTTCAAGAACCCAACTTTATCACAATTGCAGTTGATTCACATAAATATCAACATTAAACCCAAATCATATTATGTCCAATGTCTGATTTCCATTTGCGCCTGTTGCATCTAATGTTTTATGAGATAATGTCCTTAGAAAAATGTTTATTTTACCCTTTGAAGGAATCAACTTTAAGCTTTTTTAACTCGCCTTTGAGATACCTCCTTCCATGAGGAAGAGTGATAATCATACTTCTATCTTTTGAGATTTCAAATTTAATAGGACACCACCATTGCAGAGTTTAGGAAAAGAATGAAAGAGTGGATTCTCCACTTTTTTGTTATAAGCTTTAAAGAAAGCAACTCTTAGAGAGAAAGGGGGGGGTGGGGGGGCGGTGGGGGTCTCACTTTTTCTATGATCCAAACTGTTCATATGATTTGCCTCATCTCAGATGGTCTAGGTATGAAATTTTTTTATCTATAGCATATCTCTAAGTTCTTCGTTTTTAGATGTTTTAAAGCAAAAAAATGGATGGTGAAACCAAACAGACCCAAAAGAAGTATTACTGTCTATTTTTTGGCTTCAAAAAATCCAAACTGAAGAATTGGAGATATGCAACAGATAACATATTTCATACCCAGGCCATCTAGGATGAGGTGAATTAGATGAACGGTTCAGATCACAGTTAAAATCGGAAAAAGTGGGCCTGCCACCCACTTTTAAGGGCGCCTATGTTACAACCGTGATGAGAGAGAGAGAGAGAGAGAGAGAGAGAGAGAGAGAGAGAGAGAGAGAGAGAGAGAGAGAGATTTCTCATGTCTTCATTTCTTAAGTATAATGTCTGTTTAGGTTTGCAAAAAAGGGTGAATCCTTATTTTCTTTGCAATCTAGTGTTCTGTTCCGTCAAACTTTTTGGGAGAAATTTTATTTTCAGCAAGTGTGCAAATTATCGTTTTTTACTAAGTAAATTTTATAAGTCATGGTTGTTTTTATCAATAAAAAGGCTGATAAACAAAGAAAAAGATGGTATAAAAGAAAAAAGTGAAAAGATTCCTGAAAATATTATGAAAATATTGCACATATCGTGAGAAAATATTGATATATTGTTATAATATTGTGAGATAATGAGAAAATGGAATGGAAAGTTTTACCACCATAAACAGCAAAAGGTTCCATCAATTCCACTTGGACCAGAACATAATTGACAACTATGGTTTGGCATCTATGAGCGCCTGCAGCAACTTGGCCTATACGATCGTCTGCAACACTTTAGCCTCTACTAGCATGCGTAACACCTTTGTAAGGCATGGCATTGGCCCACTACAGCTCGCCCAAGCTGACCTTGGGCATGGCAAGTACGCAATTTGGTGTAGACCCAGCATTGTTGACTACCATAGCAATGTGAGACACTATGATTAGACTCATTGCATAGCTTTTGTGCTTCACCTATGGGGCTTGACACAAACAAGTGAGCTCGGTATGCCATAGTTGGTGCATTGCTTATTTGTTTTATGTGGGCCCAACTTTATTGCTCTGTGTGGTTAGCTATCCTTGGCTTCCTTCTTCCACCTATATGACATCACACTTTGTAATGTCATCTAGGGTACTTTACGTTGTTCTAAAACTACTTGAAGTTATGAATACATGGTAAATCTTATTGATTCTACCGTTAACATTTCCCACCCACCCCAAAAAAGAAAAGGGAAAACAAGTTAGAGACACATCCACCATGCACAACCTCAAACCCTGCGCACCCATGTAGCCTCTTAGCTATAGGTAGGGATGATTTCTCATTCTTAGACATACTAAATACAAGATTCAGAAGGAAGAATTCTCTGTCCACAGATGTTAAGGTTAGAGATTTGCTCTCTTCGTTGCTTGTCCTTCTCCATGTTTCTTCTTCTTTAGGGTTGTGCATAGTCAAACTTTACAGATTTGAACTTAATGATCTTTTCCCGTCTATATGATGCCATCTGATTCTTATTCTAGGTTATGCATGGTCAAATCTAGAGGATTGAACCTAAGAGTTCTCTTCTTATAGGATGCTAAGTCATATGAAGTCTTAGAGAGATCAAAACGAGTATTCCACTCTCTCCCTTCCTTTCTCTCCATCTTCTACAGAGAGGTATCCACTTAAGTTTAAAAGCAGAGATATTAGACACGTCTCTCACAGCTGAAGAAACATTATCCTATGGATAAATATGAGACATCTCTCTCACAGCTAAAGAGACGTTGTACTACGGATAAAAAATGAAGGATAAGTTTCAGCACCACTTGTGCTGTGGAAAGCATGTCCTTGCCCTTGCAGAGAAGTTTTGGAGAATATACGTATCCCCTCTCAAAGATGTAGTCATTTTGGACTTGGTGGCCTTCCAGAGGGGTCTCAATCAGTGGAACCTTCAGCTTTGAAGAAAAATCTTTACCCCTGAGGCTGAGCAGTGGGAAGGATTGAATCAGATTCTCCAATCTTTGACATTTAATTCAGATGAAGAAGATAGATTTTGTACGAATTCATGCTTCTGATGGAAGGTTTTCAGTTAAGAGTTGTTATCAGAGTCTCATCCTAGCTCCTCAAGGGGGTAATCATTTTGAACATAGGAGAGTGCAGTCTTTGGCTTTACCACCTAGAACTACCACCTTCAACTAGAAGGTAGCCCATCAGAGGATCCTCACAGCTGACCAACTTAAGAGGAGGGAGTGCTATCTCACTAGCAGACGCATACTGTGTTTCAAACAGGAAGAAACTTTAGTTCATCTTTGGTTAAGATTTGAATTCACAAGAAGATATTTGGCTTGGCCTTTTCAAAATTTTTAATATGCACTGGGTACTGCCCGGGTTACTCTTATTGGGATGTGGAGGATTACCAAGCTCTCAGCTAAGAGGAGAAGTTACAAGGGATATTTTTCTCCCAGATGTCCTTTGGTCAATGTGGGGAGGGAGAAACCAGAGTACATTGTCAGGTACATACCCAACTGAAGATGCAGTATGAGATTCTATGTTTAATTAGGTCTGTTGGTGGATTTCAGTTCAAAAACTCTTTCAAGGCAGCTCTCCCACTGAAATAAGAAGAGCTTGGGATTACTATCTCAACATAGGCAAGATCAGTTATCTGTCTTCTAGACCCCATCAAAGGAAATTCAAACTCAATTTTGATCACTCTCAGTTGGAAATCCAGGACTTTTAGGATTTGGATGGTCTTATCTGGGAAATTCTAGTTCATCCATGATGGAATACTCTGGACCCATTGGTGAGAGTTACTCTACTAGAGCTGAAGTTCTAGATCTCTTCAAAGAACTTAGGATTGGGACTTAGAGCAGAGCTGAGCCCTTGACAATAGAAGTGTCATGAGGTGGATGTCACAACAGACAGAGCGACCATGGAGGTTCACTTACGAGTTCAATTTTATGAAATCTTGGATTTAAAATCATAGAATATCTTTCCATCACATCCATAGAAGTGCAAACCAAGAAGCTCATAACTTGGCAAGGCAAGGTGTGACCAGACGGGGGATGGTGACTTTTAAGTTCTAATATTTTTCTTCACCTGCTCTTTGAGTGGCTAAAACACTTACTCTTTTCCTTTGTTTGGTTGTTATGACATCTCTCTCTCTCTCAGACAATTGCAATTTTTAGAGTGTAAAACACTATTAAGTATGAGAAGTTACTCTCCCACTCTTTTCCTAAATTCTATAATGAGGCCTCGTTAAATTCGAAAATTGAAAATATGGGACTATCACTCTCTTCCTTATTTAAAGAGTACTAAAAAATGAGTTAAAAGGCTTTAAGAGTGTGATTCCTCTATGGTTAAAACAAACCTTCTCCTCTAGATCATGAGAACATTGGACATTAATGGATTCTGGACTCTTTAGACATAACATTCTCCTGTTATAAGTCATTGTCCTCTGGTGGTAAAGATCTAATTATGCTCAGTTGTGAAGACCCATAGTCACTTGATTCATAAAAGTACAACACCAAATCATTTTGAAATTTTAATGGAATGCAGTTCAAGTAGGCATTTGACCATCAAGTCTGCTAAACTTTCAGAATGAATGATCTACAAACTTAATTGGACACAGACTCCAGAAGATCACTTTAGTTACTTCTTAGCTAGGCATGCTTGATCATACATCTGTGCACAGTTAAAAGGCAGATAAACTCATGCTTAGGGTTTCAATAGATAATTATGTTATCAAATCTTATAGGCTTGTACTTGATTAAAATGTTAACTTTCAGATTGCTAAATGCTGTTTGTTTGAATGCATCACATCATGTATATTCTTTGTTCTTCTTTCATATTGCCATTTCTTGATTGATTTTATGCCAAGTGGTCTTCCTATCAAGTGTAAAAAAGGGGCAGCCCCAATGCACAAAGCTCCCGCATATGCGGGGTCCGGGGAAGGGGTGTCTATAGTACGAAGCCTTACCTTGCATTGTTGCAAAACGCTGTTTTCATGCCTTGAACCTGTGACCTCAAGGTTGCACGATGACAATTTTACCCTTGCGCCAAAGCTCCCCTTCTCTTCGTATCGAGTATGTGAAGATTAATTTGGTGCTGCTCTTGGAAATCTTCCAGGCTTGTGACATTAAAGACCCCAGACAAAATATTGAGTGGACGGTGCCGGAAGGAGGTGGTGGTCCGGGATACTCAGTCATGTAGGTAGTACACGTTTTGGTTTCTTAATAGCCTTGTTAATAATATGCTTATAACTGTATAATTCGCGTAAATTCATTTTCTTGGTGTTCTTGGTATTATTGGCGTTATGTTAATGTCATAATTCAAAAGAGTTGCCAAATCTGGAATTCTGAAAGTAGGTCATGGTCCATCCAGCTAATGTAGTTAGTTTATTGATGACCGTAGCCCTAAATCTGGAGGAATTATATGGTGCAATTGTCTCATGAAAACTGCATCGTATAAAAGGCAGCACTGGTGTAGGAAGCTCCTGCCTATATGGGATCCGGGGAAGGGGCAGGTCACAATGGCCTAATGTAGGCAGCCTTATCTTGCATTTTTCAAGAGGCTGATTCCACGCCTTGAACCTTAAGGTCACATGATGACAACTTTTACCATTGCACCAAGATTCCCTTTCTTCAAAACAGCATCATATGCATCCTTAAAAGTGGGTGGTGGGCCACATCTTTTAATTTTTTTGTAATCCGAAATGTTCATCTGTACGGAAAATTTTAACTGTTGCATGTGTCCACGTTCTTCATTTTTTAACATTTTAAAGCAAAAAAGTTGATGGTGAAAATTAACAAGGCTTCAAAAGAAATATACCATCTATTCTTTTTGGCTTCAAAACATCCAAAATAAAGAACTTAGAGATATACATCATATATAAATTTGTATAGCTAGGCTATCTAGCCGAGGTGGATCAGATGAGCGGTTTGGATTACAGAAAAGGTTAGAAAAAGTGAGCGTGGCACCCACTTTTAAGGATGCCTACTATGTAAGCGTCATGACGAGACTAGTTGCAGGGTTCACACCAAGCAGTCTCTTTTCTTTCTCCCTCTCCTGCTAGAGTCTAATCAAAGCTAAAGCAGTTTGTGTGCCCACCTTACATTCTTGATGAAAGGTAACAAACCGTTTCATTTTGGAGCTTATGGATCGGATTTAGCAAGCATCACTCCTTCCTTTTGATTATGCCATGATGCTTTGGTTATTGAGAAAGCTTCTCTCAAGGCAACCTTCTCAAGTTTTCTTAAGCCTTTTGTCGCCATATCTATATAAGCTCAATGCCCTTTAGTCCTAGGGAAAGAAGTTACTATCAAATTGCTCATCGTCAAGTAAAGAGGGGAGCTCCTAAATTATTAAAGCGAGAGAATTGGCTTTAAGTTTTGATGTATCCATTTGGATATAGCCATAGATGGACTTGAATTTCAGCTTTATATGACTTTCTAAGTACATGAAAGAGGAATTTCATCAAGAAATTTCCAAAGTCGTCTTGCTTAACTTTGCTTTTCTTAATGTCTACCACACTCAAATATTGTCTTTTTTTCCTTCTAGTAACGCTATAAAGGTATGTCAAATGTCAATGAAATTAATTTAGTCACTACTTTGAGAAGACTTGTTGCCATGGAAATCAAAAGAAAAATCCGATCATCCTAACAATTATCAAAATTATTCAAGTATACCAATTAACTCGAGATTCCTACGACTACAAGAGTAACATGGCCTTCATTATCCACAAAGAAAATAGCGTAGGTCAGGGTAACTTTTTGGCCGGCCCTACCTCTAACCTTGATGCTTTTATCTTAACCCTAACCTGACCTTAATTGACCTCAGGTTATAGATTTGTGACTCAAAAATTGTTCAAGTCAAAAAATATCTTGGCACATAAGAGTGAAATTTACGTTGGATACCTTAAAAAACTCAACTGTAGTAAGAAAAATCAAAATGAACAAGTCTTATTAACCAAGGGTTGGCCCACATAAGTAAAAGTGGGAACCTCTATAACTACTTTTGTCCTATCTTGCATTACTCTAACATTCTCTTAAGATGTGAAAACTAGTATCTTTGTCTTGTGCAAAGCACAAGGTGACCTATTTATTCATTTATCCTAATCACTAATTTAAGTGGGTCTATACTTATAAATAGTACAAAATTTTAGAAGTAATTAATAAGGTTGGCTTAAAGAAAAATCTATTAACTTAATATATATATATATATAAATAAATAAGAAGAAAATAAGAGAGAGAAAGAAATTAGGAATGTTCTGAGAGAGAGAGAGAGAGAGAGAGAGAGAGAGAGAGAATGCAAAAAGGAAGGAAAGATTAGAGGAAAAAATGAAGAAAACTTAATGATTGGGATGACATATTATTCACTTACCTTAACCATTGATTTAAGTGGGGTCTATATTTAAAAATAATAAAAATCTAGAAATGACCAACAAGGTTGGCTCTCAGTAAAATCTATTTTCTTAGTATGTGTGTGCGCGTGAAGAAAACATCCTTATAGGTCAAGATGGATACACCAAAACGTGTGAAAAAATAATGAAAAGCCACATGCATATTCATAAATATTGAAAAGATAAAAGGATATGAGGAGAAAAGGCAAAATTTCTAGAAAATGACTTTTATTGGTGGTAAATGTTTGCCACTTAGACTAATATACATGCAAATAAAAAGGTTTCCTATTAATCTCCTCTCTCTCCAATTTTAGTAGAGAGAGAGAGAGAGATGTAAGGAAAGTTATGACAAACCATGAGAGAGAGAAAGAGAGCAAGAATGAAAAGTATGGAAAGATTATAAGAGAAAAATTAATGACTTTTAAGAAACCCACATATTTAAATAATAGAATATCAAATTATAATATGAGAAGTATTGCATTGTTAGAATTAGAAATTAGAAGTGTACTAGAGAGAGAGAGAGAGAGAGTTGAAATGCATGTACCTCAAAGAGAGTTTCTATGAAGCAAAACCAACCACCATTAATGCTACTTGAGAACTTCATGAAAATGACTTTTTTAGCCATATTTAAGCTTTAATTTCAACAATTAGAACACTTGTGAAAACTTCACTTTCTCTATAATCTAGTCTTTTCCCTCCACAAGATAAATGTTCTTTTGGGCCAATTAAACTGGTGGACCCATTCTATTATGATGCGAAATATCTGACTCAAGCATTATGTTAATAGCTAGGTGGGAGAATTTCTAGATGAAATTTTATTGTTTGAAAACAGTCGCGTTGAGCTCTTCAACTGATTGTGACAACATTTTGTGGGAGAATTCTTCTCTTATTTCAATGTCTTTAAAACAATGACAAGTTTTTTGTTTTCTTTTTTTCATTAATGAGATTTTACTAAAATTGTGGAAACCTTGAGATATATTGTCAATGGTGGTGCTAGTGAAGTTGTGGATTCGGGTTCACAAAGAAAGAGATGAAGAAAGGGACTTTTTTAGGTTATGTTACAAGTTTCTACAGGTTGTTATAGTAGATTCCATGTGTGACAAGTGAAAGAAAAGACAAGTCAAGAAGAAGCCTAGAGAGGTGGCTTTGTGTTTCTCTATTCTCTTGTTGTTTGGTTTTTCTCTTCTGATTCCATTTTGGATTTGCTTTCTCCATGGAGGGGAAAACACAATTTTGAGAAATTAGTTTGAAACTCGATTTTAATCGTGCATTTGGCTAACTAGCATAGAATCTTCTCAATTCTTAATATTCTTCCAAAATCCCTATTTTCTAAAAGTAGAAAATTTTAAAACTCTCTCTCTCTCTCTCTCTCTCTAACAAAAAAAGGCTTCATGACCTAATATTATTAGTCTTATTAGCATCTTAAGAAGTAAACACTATAAATTTTCACTCATTGTGATAGTGTTTTGTACATCTAAACCATTCACCATGTTTGGAATGGCTTGGATTGGTCTTTTAGCTTACGTATCTTTCTGTAAAAATTCAAGACCATCCATTTTCATTTCTTTTTTTTTTAATGCAAAAAAAAGTATTTGCGATCATCCAAATGCAATCATTTCTCCTAGATTAACTAATTTCTGTACCCCAAACATAATGAATAGCTTAGATCTTCCGAAAACAACCTCTAAGGGCGATGCCTACTTAGAATGTTTGTAAGCGTCTGCACCTACCAACGCTCATATTATCATTCTTTTGTTTTCAAGATCCAACCATGTATCTCGTCTGATTTGGTTCTTCTTAAAAGATTCTCTAAGAACCAAAACTCTTGTGAAAAGGATAGCTCTTGCGTAGGTAAATTGGGAATATTAATGTAATGGTCAACTTGTAACCCTCGAGCTCCTCGAACACATAACCTTAGTACACTGTAGTGGAAATCCGTATCTCACGGGCTTATGGTTTAGATCTTTCCCAGCCTATGATCAAGGCTAGGGCTCCGGAGAAAGCCCGCTTGGCTCATGGACTTGATCTAAGGGTTTAGGCCCACTTTGATGCGGGTAATGGAGGTTGGCCATTGGCCTAATTTTGTAATGACTGAGTTCTAGAAAGGTTTGAAATTGTATGTAAATATCTAGATGTTGAATTGTGTGCATAATACCGAGATCGATCCCCTAGAATACCCCAAAACGTCTACATATTTACATACATATTGCCATACCCTTCTAGAACAAATGCCATTTAGACTTGGCCCAACCTCTAGAGTCCCCAGTAAAATGGGCTCAATCCCTTAGCCTAAGTCCACTGGCCAAGTGGGCTTCCTCCAGAGCTTGCAAGCCTTGATAATAGGCCGGAGAACATCCAAACCATTATATCGGTTATATGTGGGGTTATAGTCGACGTTTATTCATCATTTTTAATGTCTCTAATTCAAAACCAAACATGAAACTTTGGTTTCATTCGCTCCTTTATGAAAGAGAAATGATTCCCAGACAACCTTTCAAATTCAATCGAACTCACAGTTGCCGTCTATACGCCAACGCTTCCCTTCTTTCAAATTGTTGGCTCCCTTTCTTTCAAATTGAATGGAACACAAAATTTAAGTTTCCCATCGAACTAAACCCATTGGGGCCCATAATTAGAAACGCATATCTTGTGGCCGTAACTTATTACATGAGGCTAAGCACGTTTGATTCATTGCGAGAGAGAGAGAGAGAGAGAGAGAGAGAGAGGAAACAATGAAGAGAAGAAATCAGGAGGAGCTGTTCCTGCTTTCCGTGTGCTGCTTCTTCTCTGTCTTGTTTCTTTCGTCTTCGTCTGCATTCCAATCCGACGAACTCCCTCAAGACGATGAAGAATTCGGATTGGAAGGAGGAAAATCTCCCTATCTCGAATACCTGCAACCGATTCGAACTCCTGTCCGGAAAAGATTCGATCATCGTGAAACCCCATCCACTTCCGCCTCAAAGGTCCGGTTCACTCTCGAACACGCCTTTGGAAATTCTGATTTCTGGCCTGCCGGCACTTTTTCTGCTCCCCTCAAAACCTTGAATCACGGCGGTCAGGTGATTTCTTGATCCTCGAGTTTTTCTCCAATTTCCGATGAATTCGTGAAGATCTGGATGGATTCTGTTGTGCTTTCTGCTTTTTCGTTGTTGGATCTTGATTTAGGGTGCAAATGACTTGGAACTTCTTGTGTGACAGACTCTAACGAAGCTTAGATTCTCGAGAAATGACTTCACAGAAGAGGAAAAGGAGAATTTTAAAGTGAGTTTTGCTCTTCCTTTGCTTGTCATATGTGCTCTTTTGTTTTGTGCCTAAGTTTAAAGGCATTAATCTTGTCTGTTGCAGAAACTGTTGAAAGACGATGAGTTTTATAGGATAAGGGTGCCTTCGAACGTCTTGAGCCCTCCAGGGAAAGATTACGTTATCTCATCAGTTAAAGCAGTAAGTAGCTGTTTTCTTTTCCTTGTTTTTCCCCTTATAGGTCAATGTATTATCTCTTTAATCTCTTGGTCAAAAACTTTTGCTGCTGCAGCTACACCACACTCATACCTTAGCCATCTTTGGTGAATCCCAGATAACTGAGGAGTATTCATTATCTTCTAGCCAACTATAGATGTTTGATAGTTGAATTTCTAAAGTGGAATAAGAAGCAAAAGACAGAGAACAATTTGTATGAAGCAGAATTGTACTCTTATCTATTGAAAATCACGTGGTAAGGTTACAGCTTAATGAAGGACATAAAAGAGAAAACTACAGTGATTCATCCACTATTAGTGACTTAGACGTAAGAAGTATCAAAAAATGTAGCTTGCACTGTGTCAGATGTGCAAGGTAAGCATTAACATATGGGCAATCACAGGTAGTGTGAACCAAATCTAGCAAACGATTTTGTCATCATGTTGTGCCCTATACAGGAAGCAGTAACTATGTTTCTATTGGGTGAAAGGTTATAAAATTAAAATGCTATTGATATGTCTAGTTTGTTAGTTCTATATGTTATATGTTTATAGCAGACTAACCGTTATATATGTGTGTTACTTTTCAAATGACTAACGTTGTAGTTTTTTTCATTTCCCTAATCGATGTTTTTTTTCTTCATTCTGGCAGAGATGTCTTCCAAGAGAGAGTCTGGACGAGCATTTTGTTATTCACCTGGTAATATTGAAATAACTGCCTGTAATCCTCTTTAAGAATGATCCTATATATCTAAGTAGCTTCTGAAATGTACAGCATCTCATGGAGTTTTATACCACATGCTGCTGAAATTGAAACTCCAGAAGGATTTGGTCTTGTTATGTTTGACAACTTTATGGAGTTTCCTATCAACCCCCAAATTCCAAACTATTTCTTTTTCCCAAAAGCATATGTTTTGCAGTTCACAGGTACCTCTTTACACCATGTCTATGAAGGAAATGGTATTTATGATATCGAACACTCAAACCTCTTCCCTGTCTGGCACTTAAATAATTGCAAGTCCTAGCAAGAAGTATTTTTCATTCTTTGTTTTAACTTCATTAGGAACCCCTTTTAGGTTGCAATTTTTTTTATCCTCTTTGTCTCTTTTCTGCTTCACATGTATAAAATAGTTTTGTTATTTACTTATGTGGTCGTTCTTCTTGCTGATAGTTTGGAACCAGACTGTATAAAACTGTAGATTTTGCATCTTATCCTACTTGCAATGCCTTCTTTTGTTACATGTTTAGAAAGAGCCTGAAAATGGATATCCTCCTCATGATAAGGGAAAGCCTGCCAAACAGACGCTTCACCTTTCACACTCTTCCTTCTATCCCATGAGAATCATTTACTGCAGTTACATTTGTATGCAAGTTTAGACAGTGGCCTGCATATAATATAATATAATATGGATGAAATGTGACAAAGACTTCTTCTCTCAAGTTCCTTTTGCTGTATAATATTGAAAAGGGCACTGGAATAACTAGTCTGTAGTTCCCAAGGAATGGTCATATTGAGAAAATGTTATATGAGAAACCACCATCCATGTCTTGAATCCTCTATCCCCCTTTACTTCATGTGCCACTATCATCCTTCCGATAATGGGGATTCCACCTGTCAAGTAAACTTGGGTAGCAAATTATGAGATCAGTGATTAACACAAACACATTCCACACTCCCAGTACTAATGGTTGTGGAATTATAATCTGAGAAATAATTTACAACATATCTGCCATGCAAAAGTATAACAATTGGTAACCATTTGTCTTTTGCAGGATGGTATGAATATTTTGGCCATTAATTATGGTTCTGCTGGGGCCTGCCAGTATCCACGGGTGCTGAAACTTGTAAGCCTATTTTTTGATAATCCATACTTCCAGCTTTTGTGGTATTTTCCTGTCATGATTTCTGGAGAATCGAATGGAATAAGAAAAATTTAACCGTTGCCAAATAAAATTCTAGAAAGTTCAGTACTTACTGTAAACATGCAAATTGGTGCCTTACACAATCTTTGTAACTGTATATGAAGAACTGATGCCACAGTCTCCCCTTTATGCACTCTACATGGTACTATAATACGACGATGAGAATAGGAATCTAAGCCCCAACTTTGTTTAGTTTCCTTTTGGGAAAATTGTATGGACGACCTCTGCACTATCACAATTTTGCACAAAGACCCCCTCCATTGTTTGGAGTGACATGGGTGATAAACATGCCTTTCATGGATCCTGCAAACTAGGTCATTCGGTTTGGATTCCGTCTCATATGACTAACGAAATGCATTTTCGGCACACCAGCTAATATTATAATGGTTTTTCAGGTTTTCCTTGTTTTATTTGTTAGAATAAAAAAATGCAGCTTCTCTTTCAACCTCAAAGAACCTTCTTTTGGAAAATATAATCCATTTATCATAAACAACATATAGAAATTAGGTAATCCTTGAGAAATCATCGCATTTGGACAATCCTAACCACTTGCTTTTGGATGTTGAAAAATTAAATAAAAATGGATGGTCCTGATTACTAAACCTTTGAAACATGGCTAAAAGTTTTTAATGGTCCGATTACTAGTCTATCTAAGCCATTCCAAACATGATGAATGGACATGATCACCATGTATGATGTACATCAGAATGGCTTAGATAGCCTAAGAGTCAAATGTCATGACAATTGAATACTTTTAGCCTATGTTTATTAGGGTCAGAAATCAAGAATGATCACTTTTATTTAATTTTTCAACAACCTAAGCAAGTGGTTAGGATTGTCCAAAAGTGATGATTTCTTATGGTTTCATAGTTTTTGTATGTTGTACATGATAAACAGATTAGATCTTCCAAAGAAGCGGTGGTTCCAAGCTTGGATAAAAAAGGAGGGTTTTGCGTAAGGCGGCAATCGACAAGTAAAACCTTTTTAAAGAAGTTAAAGATGATTTTATTATTTTCTCTTTCTTACTTGCAAATGAATATGAATATGTATATTAGTTTGTAAACAAAAAGCTATGTAGTTAGAGGCGCCCCTAGGCACTAGGCGCACGTACTGTGCCTGAATTTCTAAAGTTACAAGGGTTTCAGGCACCAATGCCTAGCCGCATGCCTGGGGTGCGCCTAGAGCCTATGTTCAGGCATGCCTTTGATGCCTAGGCGCAAGTGACGAGTTGTTAAAACCCCAAACTTCAATTTTTTTAATTTTTTCATCTTCCAACCCTATTTTCTCTTCTCTTGAGAGCTTCTATTGTGGAAATGACCATTCCTCTTCAAGCTTTTACAGATCTAAACGAAGAAAAGGTATAGACTCATGACCCTTCCACCTAAAACCCTATTTTTGTGCAAAAAATGTAAAGGTTAGTACCATTTTTTTTATCATTTTCATTTTTGAATTTTTTTTGTAAATCTTGATGGTTTCCCATTCTATAGATAGAAACAACGATTCCATTTGATTTTCTTGCTTGATTGCTATAGATTTAGCTTCTTTTTTGTTTTATTCTTATTTTTCATTTTTTTGAAAAAAAATAGTTATAGAATTTTGAAATAACTTTTGTTTTCTACATTTGTTCCTTGAAACATAATTTCATTCACATATATAGCTTCCATAGAAATTAGCATGTTTGAGTAATATTTCAACATAGAATTATGCTTCTATGTTTTTCTTACATTTTTCAGATTTTTTGAATTTTTATAATTCTTAATATTTACTTTTGCGCCTCGTGATTTAGGGGTGTGCCTAGGCCCTCTAGGCGCACCCTTGCGCCTAGTTGCACCTTACGTCTCTAACTACTTGGGCAAGAAAAGAAGATAATGAAAATCATCTTCAGCTTCTTCAAAGTATGGTGACCCTAACATTACATAAATTGATCATTGACTTTCCCTCAAGCTAGGGCATCCCTCGTAAGCGACGCGTTGCATTGGATCTCAGGTGCAATGAAAAGGTTGCTAAGGTGTTCCCCTGGAAGTGATATGCTACATTGGATCCTGGATGTAATGGAAAATGGGCAAGGACTGCTAAAGCGTCCCCTTCAGAAGTGACACACTGCATCAGAACCCAGTGCAATGGAAAGTAAGCATAGCTTCATGTCATGGACGTCAAGAAGTGCGCGAGTAAATAGGCTATCTCAAGAGCATGAGATTTGTATCGCCACATGAAATATAGGAACGTTGACATATAAGAGTCTGGAGTTAGTAGATATGATGAAACATAGGAGAGTCAACATCGTTTGTATCTAAAAAACCAATTGAAAAGGGGCTAAAACTAGAGAAGTCCATGGTATAAGTTCCAATATGTAGGAAAGGATAATAACAGAAATGACATGAGAATAGTTGTGGATAAAGAATTAAAGGATAAAGTTGTAGATGTTAAAAAACTAGTGATATAATTATAATAATAAAACTTGTTTTAGGAGAGCAGATCATAAATGTTATAAGTGCATACGCACCACAGGTAGGGCTAGAAGCTATAACTAAGAACAGTTTTGGGAAGATATGGAAGGAGTCATGCAAGAAATTCCAACACAGAGGGGATATTCATAGGAGCAGACTTAAATAGGCATGTAGGAAAAAAATTGGAGGGATATAATAGGGTACATGGAGGGTATGATATTGGAGAACGAAATGAGATAGGAAAAGCTATCATCGATTTTTCTTTGGCATATAACCTTTGCAAACACATTCTTTAAGAAGAGAGATGAACACTTAATAACCTTTAAAAGTGGACTCCATAAAAGCCAAATAGACTTTCTCTTACTTAGGAATACCCAAAGATCAATGTGTAAGGATTATAAGGTGATACTTGGTGAGAGTTTAACCTTACAATATAGGTTAATGGTTATGTATATCTACATTAAAAGACGAAAGAAAGGAAATGAACTTAATAGGTATCCAAAAGCTTAAGTGGTGGAACTGAAAAGTGGAGAAAATAACCTCACTCACAAATAAGTTGATTGTGTAAGGAAACTGGAACAATGAAATAGAAGTAAGCACCATGTGGATTAATATGGTCGAGTTCATTAAGAGAGTGACAAAAGATGCCTTAGGAGTATCTAAAGGTAAAAGGCTATTAGTAAAGGAAACTTTGTGTTGTAGTGAAACAGTGCAAAAAATTATTAAAGAAAAATGGGTGTATTTTAAAGCATGGTAGAAGACTTGAAATAATGACAACTATGAACTGTATAAGAATGCTAAAATGCTTGCTAAGAGAATAGTAAGTGAGGATAAACTCAAGGCATATGATAATCTTTATAATGGACTAGGATTAAGAGAAGGTGAGAAAGATGCGTTTAAACTTGTAAAAATAAGATAACAGAAAGGTAAGGACTTAAACCACATTAAGTGCATTAGAAGTGATGATCAAAGGATACTAGCTAAAGATGATGAGATCAAACAAAAGTGGGAAAGTTACTTTAAAAAATTGCTAAATGACAATTGTCCTAAGAATATATGGATTGAAAGTACTATAACCCTAAATAACATTGGACATTATAAATACAATTATAGGATTAGAATACCTGAAGTGAAAGAGGCCTTGAAAGAGATGAAATTAGGAAAGGCCCTGAGGCCTGATCGTATACCAATAGAGGTTTGGAAGCATATGGGAGATATTGGAGTAGTTTGGTTGACCAAATTGTTTAACAAGATTATAAAATCAAAGAAAATGCTAGATGAATGGAAGAATAGCTCTATTGTACCAATTTATAAGAATAAAAGAGATATACAGAGCTGCACTAATTATCAGGGGATCAAACTGATAAGCCACAGTATGAAACTTTTGGAAAGAGTGATTGAGAGAGGTTACAGCATGAGACAATTGTATCAAAGAACTAGTTTTGTTTCATGACTGGGAAGTCTACCAGGGAAGCTATTTTCTTACTAAACAATCGATAAAGAAATATAAGGAGAGGTAAGACCTCCACATGGTCTTTAGTGACTCAAAGAAAGCTTATGATAAGGTCCTTAGAGAGTTAATATGGAGGGTGCTGGGCAAGAAAGGGGTTTCATGGGAGTACATAGACATCATTAAAGATATGCATAAGGGAGTGGTAACAAATGTTAAGGCCACTAACGAAGAGACTAGTGATTTTCCTATCACTATAGGATTGCACCAAGGATCAGTATTGAGCCCCTACCTTTTCACGTTAGTTATTGATGAGTAACAAAACATATGCATAGGAGATTCCATGGTGCATGCTGTTTGCAGATGATATAGTTTTAACTGATGAGACAAGGGAGGGTGTAATTCAAAGCTAAAGTTATAGCGAGAAGCATTTGAACCTAAAGGATTTAAAATCAGCCGAACTAAGACATAGTATGTGGAATGCAATTTTAGCAAGGAGAGGAGCGGAGTGGAGCTCCAGTAAAGATTGATAACCAAGAAGTCCTCGTAAAAGACCACTTTCTTTACTTAGGATTGATGATTCATAAGAGTGGAGAGACTGAGAGGGAGGTTACCCAGAGAATCCAAGCAGGCTGAAACAAATGGAGATGTGCATCTAGAATTTTGTGTGATCAGCAAGTGCCACTCAAACTGAGAGAAAATTTCTATAGGATGGCTGTAAGGTAGGCCTTGCTCTATGGATCTGAGTGTTGGGTAGTTAAACAACATCATGTTCATAGGATGAGGGTAGTAGAACGAGGATGTTGAGATGGATGAGTGGCAGACAAGAAAGGATAGAAATAGGAATAAAAACATTAGAGGAAACTTAGGGGTAGCACCAATAGTTAACAAGATGAGGGAGATTAGACTTAGATGGTTTGGACATGTCCAACGAAGACCGAAAACGGCACCAATTAGGAGTGAGGCAATGCAAGTAGAAGGTTTTAAAAGGGCAAGGGAAAGGCCCAAAAGAATGTGAATAGAAGTGGGGAGAAAAGATTTAAAAACTTTGAGACTAAATGGAGCCATGGTACTTAATAGAGGGGAAGGGAGGAACAAGATTCATGTGACCGACTCCTAATTGGGATAAGGTCTTGATGATGATGATTGAGATGCTAGTTCTTTTTTATAATTTCCAACAACAAAGCAAGAAGCCCATAAAACCATTACAGTATTAGCTGATGGTTCCCAAAATGCATTCTGTTAGTGATTTGGGACGAAATCCTAATGAAAGGACCTATCTTGCTGGATCCATGAAACATATGGTATTTCTAGTGTTTCTCCAAACAAGGAAGGGGTCTTTGTGCAAAATGATGATAGTGCATGGGTCATCCATACAATTTCTCCTTTTTTGAAGAGAAATAAAACACTTTTGGTCATCCAACTAAGGGAAGCATAAGATTTATCTTATTTGACATTTTTCTTCATTGAGATTGAAGAATTTTTTGCTTTTTCAGCAGCTAATTTGTTTTGTGATGCCTAAAGCATGGATCTAGTATTCTTATGTGCCTTCTTTAGTATGAACTTACTAGGTCTTTGTTCATGTTTTAAGGTCTATCACTTATCTATTGTTTGCTTTTTCCTTTTTCTTTTTTAAAGTGATAAAATTAGGTAATAAATCATTATCATCAAGCAGCCGAGTAGGTTAAAAGAAGTGGCATGGTAGAATTTAGAAACACATGTCATATGTATATTGTTTCCACTTTTTCATTATTTTTTTTGTATTTCTATTTGTACATATCTGGTATTTTTTATATAGGCTTTTGATATTTCTCTTTAAGTTATATATATATATATATATATATATACGTACATACATACATACATACATCGGATATGATTGAAGTGAAAGGGGCCTTGAAAAGGATGAAATTAGAAAAGGCCTTGGGAGCCAATGCTATACCTATTGTGTTTTGGAAGTATATGGGAGATATTGGCATAGTTTGATTGATAGAGTTGTTTAATAAGATTGTAAAATCAAAGAAAAAGCAAGATGAATGGAGAAAAAGCTCTATTGTACCAATTTATAAGAATAAATGAGACATATAGAGTTGTTCTAATTATCGTGAGATCAAACTTATGAGCCATATCATAAAACTTAGGAAAATAGTGGTTGAGAAGAGGCTACAACATGAGACGAGTGTATCGGAAAACCAGTTTGGTTTCATGCCTTGAAGGTGTACCATGGAAGCTATTTTCCTACTTAAGCAATTGATAGAGAAGTATAGGAAAAAGGGGAAGGACTCCACATGGTCTGTATTAACTTAGAAAAAGCTTATAATAGGATCCCCAAAGAGTTACTATGGTGGGTGTTGCGAGAAAGGGTTTTCGTGGAAGTTTATAGACCTAATTAAGGATATGTATGAGGGAGCACAAACAAATGTTACTGTGGAGTTCCGTTATTTTCATTTGGGAAAATTAGGATTTCTTGCTAGTTTAGTTAGTCAATATTTTATTTTCGTATTTATAGGTTTTGGTTCTTTATCTGTTACTAATTTTATTCTTTTTACAAGGACAAATTTTTCCTTAATTTTTTGTAGCAACTGAAAGTCAAAGGAGCTGTGAGCCTCATTAGGGTTCTCTCCTTTTATTTGTATTAGGTGATTCATTTAGAGAATAGAACGATGAATAAAAATTTTCTTTTTCTTGTTTCTTTCATGGCATCAGAGCACTCTCTGGGTCATTTCTTTTCCCTTTGATTGTTGAACAGCCATGGCGTTTGATTAGAGTAGTTCTTCCAATGCCACGTCAGGACTAGGATTGGTGAATCATGGCAGTTCAGAAGGATCTGTTCTCCTCATCACTGGACACAAACTAAACGATCAAAACTATCTTCAATGGGCAAAATCCGTGATGATGTTTGTCTCAGAGAAAGGCAAAGACAACTACCTTACTGGAGCTGCAGTTCCATCAAAGACAGATTATCCAAAATTCAGAGGCTGGAAATCTAAAAATGATATGGTGATGTCTTGGTTAATCAATACCATGGATAATGAGATTGGGCAAAATTTCCTATTCTACGAAACTGCCCATGAAATATGGATTGCCACCAAAGAAACGTATTCCGACAACGAAAATATGGCTGAACTTTTTGATATCAAAAGCACCCTTCATGACCTTAGACAAGGTGATCTATTTGTGACATACTACAATTCCCTCAGTCGACTTTGGTAGCAACTTGCTATCTTTGAGAACCTTGATTGGGAGTGCCCTGAAGATGCAAACGAGTACAAGAAAATTGTCGAAAAAGAAAGAATCTTTAAATATTTGTTGGGGTTGAGCAAAACCCTTGATGAAGTTAGGGGGAGAATTCTTGGAACCAAGCGTAGAGAAGAGAGTAGGAAGAAACTCATGATGGGGACTCAATCTCCTTCAATTGCATTGAAAAGTTCAGCCCTTATTTCACGAGGGATGAAGTCAACAAATGACAATTGACACCGAAAGGGCACCATTGTTGTCGATCTAGTCATGCTAAAGAAACTTGTTGGAAATTACATGGGAAGCCAACAGATTGGAAGCCGAATAAACATGCCTAAGAGAAGGAGAACCAGGGATTTGTGGCTACCTCAGAAGAAAAGTCTACCAATGAACCTGCTCTCTTCAGCAAAGAACAAGTTGAATGGTTGCACAAGATGTTTAATCAGTCTCAAGGAATACCTACTACTCCTGTCGTCTCCACTGGATCCACTGCTCAAAACGGTACCTTCTTGAACGCTCTTCCATGTCAAGGCCGAGAACTCATCCAACTGGATCATTTACTTTGGGGCCTCAGATCATATGACTGAGGATGCTTCATTATTTCACGAGTGCAGCCCACATAACGAAAACTACAAAGTCAAGATAGCAGATGGATCCCTTTCCATGGTGACCGGTATAGGGAAAGTGATCATGTCAAAGACATTGATTCTTGAATAAGTTCTTTTGGTTCCCAACTTAACTTGCAATTTACTGTCCATTAGTAAAATCACTAAAGACTTGAATTGTGTTGCTAAATTTTCTTCCACTCATTGTCTTTTTCAGGATTTGGATTTGGGGAAGACAATTGGCAATGTTAAGGAGAGCGAGGACTCTATCGTATTAGAACTAATGGTCATCTTGACAATTAGACTGTTCGAGCCCATCATGTTTCCTCCTCTGTAGATAATAATTTTTCCTCTAGGATTATAAATTGGTTTTCTATTCTAATAAAGAAAGTGTAATTATGTTGTGGCACTTTCATCTAGGTCACCCAAATTTCATGTACTTGGCAAAGTTATTTCCATCATTATTCGTCAATAAAAATCCAAAAATTTTCCAGTGTGAAATTTGTCAATTATCTAAGCATTGTTGACATTCCTATCTTCTTCACAAGTACAAACCGTCACAACCATTTTTGGTTATTCATAGTGACATTTGGGTCCCTCTCGTGTTCTTAATATCATTGGTGCTCACTAGTTTGTATCCTTTGTTGATGATCATACTTGAACCACATGGGTGTTTCTCTTGAAAGACAAGTCAAAGATAGAATCTATATTCAAAAACTTCCATTCCATGATCTAAAATCAATTTTAGGCCAAAATTTAGGTTTTAAGATCAGACAATGCGAAGGAATACTTCAACTCTATTCTTGAAAATTATCTCCTAGATAATGGCATCATTCACCAAAGTTCATGTGTTGATACCCCACAATAAAATGGTATTGCAGAGAGCAAAAATAGACACTTTTTGGAGGTGGCACGATCTATTATGTTTACAAGCTATGTTCCAAAGCAATCCTGTGGAGAAGCTATGCTCATTGCCACTTATCTTATCAATAGAATGCCATCAAGAATCTTGAAATTTGACACACACCTTGTTAGGTTCTCTCTAAAACTTTCCCTCAAAATCTAATCATTATGGATATTCCTCCTAAAGTATTTGGATGCTCTACCTTCGTTCATGTTTCACCTCATTGAAGAAGTAAACTTGATCTAAAATCAATCAAATGCCTTTTTCTAGGGTACTCTCCTCACCAAAAGGGCTACAAATGCTACTCTCCTTCAACTCGAAAAATGTACAATACCTTTGATGTGACTTTTCTTGAAAATGTGCCTTACTACAAAACTCATATTCAAGGGGAGATTCTTACATCACAAGAAGAATATCAGTTTTGGCAAGATCCTTCCATTCCCACTCATATTCATTATCCTCAGAGAGGAAACAAAGAACTCAAGGTCCACTCAAAACGTGAGAAAGATTCTAAACAAGTGGACTAGCTTATGCTTCTTGAGCCTTGCTAAGCAGACGCCCTGAGTTCAACTCCCACTGCCATCATCCAAGGTAACACAGATTCGTGCTCCTCTACGGATGTTTTGTGCTCTATTGATGATCTTCATATTCCTATTGGCCAAAGAAAGGTAGTCAGGTCTGCACTCAGCATTCTATCTCACACTTTGTCTCTTGTGAGAAGTTGTCTCCTAACTATCGTGCTTTCACCTTCAACCTTAGCAGCATAGAGATTCTAAGCTGCACACAAGAGTCTTTAAAACAACCTAAGTGGAGGGAGGCAGTAAATGAAGAAATACGGGCATTACAGAAGAATGGTACGTGGGAACTCTCTAAACTTCCTCAGGGAAAACACCCTGCGGGATGCAAGTGTATATTCAATGTCAAATACAAGGCAAATGGCAGCATAGATTGGCCCCTACATCAATTGGATGTTAAAAATGCTTTCCTCAATGGTGATCTTGAGGAGGAAGTCTACATGGAAATTCCTCCTGGTCCTAAGAGTTGAGCGATGCTAATCAAGTTTGCAAACTTCGAAAATCTCTTTATGGGCTCAAACAATCCCCAAGATCCTGGTTTGAGAGATTTACTAAAGCCATCAAGAAGCAGGGATGCTCTCAAGGGCAATCTGATCATACTCTGTTTATCAAGAGATCTTCGGGAGATAAGATTACTATACTTATCATCTATGTTGATGATATAATCTTGACAGGAAATCACGAAGAAGAAATGATTCAGCTAAAAGGTGTTCTTGCTAGGGAGTTTGAGATCAAAGACCTTGGAGTTTTGAGATACTTTCTTGGAATGGGGGTAGCACGGTCAAGTGTGGGCATCCCAATGTCACAACGAAAATATGCTCTGGACTTGTTGAAAGAAACAAGCATGCTCAGTTGTAAACCTTTTGAAACTCCTATGGATCCGTTTAACAAGGTTGGCTCAAAAGAAGACTCAGCTGCTGTTGATAAGGGTAGATATCAAAGACTAGTAGAGAAATTAATCTACTAGTCTCACACAAGACCTAATATTAGCTCTGCAGTCAGTGTTGTAAGTCAATTCATGAACAACACTATCGAAGAACACCAAGATGCAGTGTACAGAATACTTCGATATCTAAAAATAACTCTAGGAAAAGGATTACTTTTCAAGAAGGGAACGAGTAGAAGCATAGAAACTTTTTCTGATGCTGATTGGGCTGGCTCACTAACAGACAGGAGATCAACCTTCGGATATTATTCTTATGTATGGGGTAATCTTGTTACTTGGAGAGGTAAGAAACAGTCAGTTGTAGTTTGAAGTAGTGCAGAAGCTGAGTTTTGAGCCATGGCACATGAAATATTCAAGAGAATGTGGATAAGATGACTCTTGGAAGAACTCCAATTCCTAACTACAACCTCAATAAAGTTACAGTGTGACAATCAGGCTTCCATAAGGATTGCAAAGAACCCACTGCATCACGATAGGACCAAGCATGTCGAGATAGATCGTCATTTCATCAAAGAGAAGATAGAACAGGGAATTATTGAAGCAGTTTATACACCTACACAACATCAGACAGCAGACATTCTCACGAAAGCCGTGCCTAGAGTTCCATTTGATACACATCTATTGAAGCTGGGAATGATTGACATATACTCCCCAGCTTGAGGGGGAGTGTGGTGGAATTCCGTTATTTTCATTCAAGAAAATTATGATTTCTTGCTAGTTTAGTTGGTCAATATTTTGTTTTTGTATTTATAGGTTTTGGTTCTTTATTTGTTACTAATTTTATTCTTTTTAAAAGGAAAAGTTTTTCCTTCCTTTTTTGTAGCAACCGAAAGTTAAAGTTGTTAACCTCATTGGGGTTCTCTCCTTTTATTTGTATTCGGTGATTTATTTAGAGAATAGAAAGAGAAATAAAAATTTTCTTTTTCTTGATTCTCTTCAAATAGGTCCACTAGTGGAGAGAGTGGTGATTTCCCCCATTATCATAGAATTTTCCAAAGATCGGCATTGAGCCCATATCTTTTCACGTTGGTTATGAATGAGTTACCGAAATATCTGCATGAGGAGATTCTATGGTGCATGTTATTTGTAGAAGATAGAATTTTGATTGATAAGACAAGGAAAGGCTTAAACACAAAGCTGAAGTTGTGGAGAGATGCTATAAAGTCTAAAGGATTTAAAATTAGCCGAATTAAGACAAAGTATATGAAATGCAATTTTAGTAAGGAGAGGAGTGGGAGTGAAGCACTAGTAAAGATTTTTAGCCAAGAAGTCCTCTAAAAAGACCCCTTACGATACTTGGGATCGATTATTCATAAAAACAGATAGATTGAGAGGGATGTTACCAAGAGAATCCAAGTGGGTTAGAACAAATGGAGATGTGCCTCTTGACTTTTGTATGATCGGCGGGTGCTACTCAAATTGAAAGGAAAATTCTATAGGGTAGCCATAAGGCAGACTATGCTCTATGGGTCAGTGTGCTGGGCAGTTAATGAACAATATGTACATAGAATGGTATAACTGAAATGAGGATGTTGAGATGAATAAGTGGGAAGACAAGAAAGTGTAAAATTAGAAATGAAAACATTAGAGGAAACTTAGGAGTAGCACCAATAGGTAACAAGATGAGGGAGGGTAGACTTAAATAGTTTGAACATTGTACAATGGAGACTGAAAATGGTACTGGTTAGGAGTGAGTCGATCCAAGTTGAAGGCTCTAAAAGAGTAAGAGGAAGGCTTAAAAGAATGTGGATAGAAGTGATGAGAAATGATTTAAAAATTTATGTACTAAATGAAGCCATGACATTTGATTAGGGGGAATGGAGGAACAAGATTCGTGTGGCCGACCCCTAATCAGGATAAGGCCTAGATGACTATGACGATGATATTCTCCTTTTGTTTCTAACAATTTCAAGCAACATGCATCCTGAGGTGGAACCAGCTTTGTTCATCCTTCTTAGGCTACTTGCACATCCCCATTTGTCATACTTTTTCTGTAAATCACTGGTTCCATCTACAACATCCACACCTGTGGTCAAAACTCAACAACTTACTTGCAGAATTCTCTGCTAACCTCACAACAAACTGTGCATATTATTGCTTCCTTGTAACAGCCACTGCCAGAATGATCATTTTCACCTTCTGATTTAATCACATTATTAGCTAGTGTCATGGAAGATAACAAAGCAAACAACCTTTCTCATAGCCATCTTATACACCAGTTGCCACCACCATCAGTGCCTGCTGACCAACATCTCACCATCAACAACTACCATACAAGATAGAACAAACATGCAGCACTTGTCTCTGTTTAGTTATTGTAACTGTGTTGAATCTTTGCAGGTAATAAGATTGAAGACGCAGAGGTGAAACAAGGCTTCTGATATAAAAAGCAGAATAGTGGTAACAATATCTGTGTCTTTTGGAATTCACTTGGTAATTGGAAGAATCAATTAATTGGTTTCTTCCACAACATGCTAGGTAGGGATTGTTGGGTCGCTAGATTATTAGTTGTTTCTCATATATTTTAGTCCTTGGATTGTCCCTTCCACAACATGCTAGGCATGAAGAGAAGCATTAGAATCTAAAGGATTTAAAATTAGCCGAACTAAGACAAAATATATGGAATGTAATTTTAGGAAGGAGAGTATGAGTGGAACACTAGTCAAGATTGATAACCAAGAAGTCCCCGTAAAAGACCACTTTCGGTACTTAGGATCAATGATTCATGAGAGTGGAGAGATTGAGAGGGAGGTTACCTAGAGAATCCAAGCGGGTTGAAACAAATAGAGATGTGCATCTGGAGTTTTGTGTGATCGGCGGGTGCCACTCAAACTAAAAAGAAAATTCTATAAAATGGCCATAAGGTCGGCCATGCTCTATGGATTAGAGTGTTGGGCAGTTAAGGAACATCATACTCATAGGATGAGCGTCACAGAAATGAGGATGTTGAGATGGATGAGTGGTAAGACAAGAAAGGATAGAATTAGAAATGAAAATATTAGAGAAAATTTAGGGGTGGCACCAATAGGTAACAAAATGAGAGAGATTAGACTTTAGATGGTTTGCACATGTTCAAAGGAGACCAACAATGGCATCAGTTAGAAGGACTGAGGCAATACAAGTAGAAGGTTCTAAAAGGGCAATGGGAAGGCCCAAAAGAACGTGGGTAGAAGTGGTGAGGAAAGATTTAAAAACTTTGGGACTAAATGAAGCCATGATATTTAATAGAGTGGAATGGAGGAATAAGATTCATGTGGCCGACTCCTAATTGGGATAAGGTCTTGATGATGATGATGAATTGTCCCTTCCTGTAGTTCCCATTCCAGGTTTTCCACATATTTCTTCCACATGAAGAAAACTTTTGGATTTTGGTTCTGCAACTTATGGCAAAAGGTTTGCTCCTGAAATGGGTGTTCCAAATGGGGTTTATCCCAAAATCACCTTTTCTAGTTGAAATAGACATGATGTGTGATATGTTGCTGAAGTTTACTAACCTCTTCTTATCTTCATTGCAGCCGGCAAAGTGGTCCTTCAATTCATACACAGTCATGAAGAACAGTGAGCAGGCACCCAAGTAATATTTGCTAATCAATCTCTCATCTTTTCTTTGGCTTCCATTGTTGGGGAAACATGGAAAGTGTTGCATCTGAGTCAGTCACATTGACTAGCTAATTTGAGTGGTTATTAGTTTCTGTGGTTTACTACGCTACTAAACTGGTGACATGGCAGATGCAATTAAATTACCACTTCTGATTGACTTGGGCCAATTAATGTCACAGGAAAAATGATGAGGAAGTCAAAATGCTCTTTAGAGCAATGTAAATGTCTCAGGAAAAAATATAAATGATACAAAGAAAGTGGTTAGAGACTCTACTGTCTTACTATGCAAGGAAATTTGTTGAAAATGGTAAATGTTGCAGAATATAGAAGTGATCCAATGAAGATTTTCTTTTTTCTGAGAGATAAATATATTAGATCAGAGAAACAGAAGAATTACAATGGAGGTCGAGATTGCCCCTCATACAACCCAGTTGAACCTTCTCTCCTCTTAGGGGGAATCTGCAGAATTTAGAGTCTATTCTGTATTACCATTAAGTTAATGAGATAAAGAAAAGATATACTTTCTACTAGCCTTTTAAACCATGATAAAATGCAAGAAATAGATTGAAGTTAATAGAAGAAATGGAAACAAAGTAGAGCATTTTACCTTCGGATATCTTGTTCTTCTTTCTTACTTTTTGACTGATTGATTGAAAATTTGCATTTGTATGGAAATAATAATAATAATAACATTTAGGGTTTGCGGATTTCTAATTCTTCTTAAAAAGTTCTATTAGTCTTCATCAGTATAAAAAAGGACTAAACAATTCACCGTCCTATCTTTTTTATCCTTTTTCTTTGAGTAATGAAAAGAAAAAAAGAAAATTAATCCTGCAAATAGAACATTAAGTGAAACCCAATGGATTGGGCCATCTTTGCCACATATTACCCACAACTAGGATGATTTTTATTTTTTAGCATAAAGTGGATCCAGGTGAACTGTGCCAAACCCAATTGTCTGAACTGGGTCTAAAACTCCAGCCAGGAAGATGAATGTCCTTCAACTGAGGAAGGATTTTATTGTTGTCCAAAACTCAGGGTGTTATCATCTTATAGAGGATTTACCCTCTCAGACTTATCTCACGGAGATACAATGAAGATGCTAAGTTTCTCAAACAAACATGGTCTGGCCCCAAACAGACATTTACTGGTTTCCGGATCTAATTTCTGGTGTTTCGATCACAATTTATGGAATGTTTTTGCTACTGAGCATTTTGCATCTTGGTTGTTGCAGAACTACATCATTTTTGGAAGAAACACTCCTTGGGGATGATGGAGATGGTGAAGGTGTCCAGCCACCTGAGAGGTCTTTTTGGGCTAAATATGTGAGTTTTTTCAAATTATCTTCATTCCATTTAAAACTTGCATGCATAGTCATGATTTCCTTATCTTGTTTCATGTAGATTGACCTCAAGCTTATCTTCCTTTTGATTCAACATCTTCATAAGCATCGTCTAGGCCTTATGCTGATTAGGGGTCGGCCACATGAATCTTGTTCCTCCATTCTACTCTACTAAGTGTCATGGCTTCATTTACTCCATAAGTTTTTAAATATTTTCTCACTACTTTTATTCACATTCTTTTGGGCCTTCCTCTTGCCTTTTTAAAGCCTTCGACTTGGATCGTCTCACTCGTAACCAGTGCCATTTTTGGTCTTCATTGGACATATCCAAACAATTTAAGTCTACTCTCCCTCATCTTGTTACCTACTGTGCTACTCTTTAAGTTTCTTCTAATGCTTTCCTTTCTTATTCTATCCTTTTTGTCTTTGCCACTCATCCATCTCAACATGCTCATCTTATGTACATGTTGTTCTTTAACTGCCTAACACTTTGATCCATAGAGCATGGTCGACCTTATAACCATCCTATAGAATTTTCCTTTCAATTTGAGTGACACCTGCTGATCAAACAAAACTCCAAAGGCACATCTCCATTTGTTCCAACCCACTTGGATTCTTTAAGTAGCGTCACTCTCAATCTCTTCACTCATAAATTATTGACCCCAAGGATTCAAAGTGGTCATTTTGGGGGACTTCTTGGTTATCAATTTTTATTGGTGCTTCATTCCCACTCCTTTCTGATTCAATATTTCTATCAAATATATTCATTTAACACCCTCCTTTATTTGTGTTGATTTTCAGTGGATGTATGCAATACCTCTTGGGCTCATTGTAATGAACGCCATCACACAAGCGATGAACATGCCTGAGGAACAGGCAGCTGGACAACCAGCTTCTCAGGCAGGGCAACCTGTTGCACAGCGTGCACCAAACCCTGCTGTGCGAAGGAGGTGACAGGTTAGATTTCAATTGCATGCATTTCCTTTATTCGATAAAGTGCAGTCTTGGTGCATAAAGCTCCCGCTTATGCGGGGTCTAGGGAAGGGCCGGACCACAAGGGTCTATAGTACTCAGCCTTGCCTTGCATTTTTGTAAGAGGCTGTTTCTACGCCTTGAACCCGTGACCTCAAGGTCACACGACGACAACTTACTGTTGTGCCAAGGCTCCCCTTTATTTCCTTTATTCGATAAAATAAAATATAAAAGTTATATGCGTTTCCTCTCATAGATTTGCCTTTGCCTTCTCTCTCTGGATTGTTTACTCTGGAAGTTGCATATATAACAAATCCTCTCTCTCATTAACAAATTAAAGTCAAGAAGACCTGTGCTTTGGAATTTGACCATGAACCCTAGATCACATGTCAGAAGGATGAATTGGATCTCATCATGTAGCATTTTTTCAATTAGCGAGTAAGGAGTTGGAGATATGGTATTTGCCAGATTCAAGAGTCATTATTGTTAAATTCACGTCCATTCGAAATATTAGAGTTTTCAAGCTACTCATAGTTGGCAAAATATGACGGCAAAAGGAACAGCATGCTAGGAGTTGGATTTACGATGCCTATTCTCAATGCTAACAAGTAAAGGAAACATTAAACAATGAAAACAAAAAGAACTGACCAAGTACCTATCATTACATGTAATCAGTTCTGAAATTTAAAATGACAACCTATTACTTGTTCCTTCGTTGTCATGTTTGACTAGATAAACTGAACCTGAAAAACTAATATTTTAGGATTTATGGAAGTATTATAGAGACTTCTGAAATGATACCGTTAAGTTAATTTAAAATGACAGCATATAACCCGTCCATTTCTTGTCACATTTAATCAGTTCTGAAACACATTTTAGGACTATGGAATTAGTGCGTGGATAGCAAAATTCAACATCTTACCATCGGGTTGTTAACCACCTCAGGCTAACAAGGGACCTGATTTTTGTAGATCATAAGATGCAGATGGACCACATTGTTAGGTAATCAAATTCATTATTTATAGGATTCATTAAATTATGTAGTGCATTTATTTTTTTGGACCCCAACTCAATGCATATAAGATGCTTGGAGACCTCAACACTTTTACCATTGGTCTTGATGGATTTCTTTAAGAGGGAGAAATCAACTGGTAGGAAGGTACAACCAAAGCAAAAGGCAAAAGAGTAATAGAGAATTAAATTTAAGGAAGAAATAACCACTTTGAAGTTGGCGGAGAAATGTGTTAGCTCTGTATCTTCACTCTCTTACATGTATCAAAGTCTTATGCAGTAAAATCGGCTAAGGTGAAATGTATGGTTTTTGAAGAACCATAATGAGTTTAAAATATGTACTTCAGGAAAAGATGGGGTTTTGCTAACTACTCCTAGACATATATAATTTGGGAGAACTTATTACCACAGCTCTTTTCTATGGCCAAGTTGGGGAGATCCTTCCCGTTCTATTGGTTTCCCTGCATCTAATCAGTCTAGAGGAAACTCAAGACAATGTTTGTGAATTTGAATAATCTTCCTTAATACAAGTTTGTTTTCTGATGCTAAGCATTCATTTGGTTCTTCAGGGTTATCCGGTCAAGAGAGAACCAACCTGTGGTGTCCTTGCAACTTGAGACCAGCCACTTGATGTGTATTTTATCGAAAATTTTTCTGATGCCCACTTGCTGACCCTCGATTCTACAGTAATTTGTTGCATCTCGATTCTACAGTAATTTGTTGCATCTTTAAGCTTTACGAAGTGTAGCATTCATTGGCTTGGTTCTAAGCACCTACAACGTTATGCAGACATGAAGAGCCCTTCAAATGGGTGCTCTAAGAGAGAATGCCATCATATACCTGTTGTTTCTTAATATGCTGATTTTGGCCGTTATCTAGAACAGAGATTTTTACGAAGACGCTTTTTATTGATGTAAATTTTGAATTAGATTTAAATATTTGTATGATGCGCAAAGAAGGAGCAGTCAAGTTTGTCTCAATCTAATGATGGTGGCGTTTGATTGAAGGTGACAAGGAAGATGTTCGTTTGTTTAGCTTTGCACCCGAATCTAGCAAGTGATTCTTCCCTGAGCGGTATTTGAATAAGACGCCTGCGATGGAATGAGTTGTCTAATCCACCGTCAGCACATGAGGATGATTTTTGGCACTGTACTTCCATTAGTACTACTGTCATTCTGCTTGTGGATTCAGTCGGAAAATGCATACGTTAAGTAAAATGAGAATATTTGGTTATGCATCAAAGACCTTGTAACAAGCGCCAGCTAAAATTAGCTTAATTTTGATTGAAGATACCTGTTCGTTGGTAGTCTACATGATTAATGGCTGACAATGGGGAGAAAACAGCAAAAAGAAAATTGTAATTGGAGGTCTGCAGTTTGAGCTGCTTTGAAGACTATAGCTTTCCTGGTTGCTCATGACACTGACATTGAAAGAGATAACGAGTAATACCTCGGAAAATGGTCTGTCATTCATTGCAAGAATAGTTGGATATTCTTTTTTCTTGTGCTTAAGAAAGATAACTCTTCATGCTTGCTGTCCTAAGGGAAAAGATTGGATCTCTCTTTCCATATCCTCTTGCTGTTCAGTAGAAAACTTCCTTCAATAGAGCACTCAAAATCGCCAGTCATTCATTGCAAACAGTGGATTGGGTGAAACCCATCTTGATTGCCAACATACACCTAGCACCGTGGGTGCAAACTTCTTCCTCTGGCGTAGATACATGGTGGATCTGTATAACTCCGCCGGAAGATGAATATTTTGAACTCATTTTCTTGGGCGTTGGAGTCTCTGGGAACTGCAATGGACAAGAGTCCTCCCATCTCTCTTCGGAAACACAAAGTAACAACGTAAATGGGATGATAATGGCAGGAGGAAGAAAGGAGGGAAGAGCTTCCTTTTCTTGAGAACTAGTGCCAGTAAAGTTGTCCATTGGACACCAGAAACCTCTTAATGACCAGACTGGAGGCTCAGGCCCCATTTCATGGTAGGAGAAACTAATAGGCAAAGTTGTCTAGAGCAAGGCAATGGCAGGCGCAGCCTGACGTCCATAATGGAAAGTTGTCTTAGAGCCAGGCATCCCGCCAGAACCACAAGAATCCTTAGAATGGGATTCCTTGTTCATCACTCTGAGATTCTCCAATGTTGGGCTCTACCACGAACAATCTGTCAATAGAATTTTCCTGCCCCCTTTCTAGATTTTGCAGAGATCAATTGTCGCACTGCTATCCTCCTGTCAGCCTACCCTAACCTTTACTTGACTAATCATAGAATTTGGCAAGAATGAGTTTCACCAGCGGAGACGACCACTTGCAGAATCTATTTGTACATTAACGTTTTCGCAAACTCAAGGATGAAGGATGGTGACGTATCCGCACCTTTGTTTTTCCTCACGAGCCCCTTACTATATCATGAGTGGGTCCAAATTTCTGAAGATCCACAATTGTCTACTCATTGAATGATCTTAGCTACTGTTTTCTTGAGTTGTAAAATAGACGGTTAAGTCTCGTCATCTATTTACAACTAAACCAGAAGTTGCTAGGATCATCCTATAGATCAAAATTCTGAACTATGGTCAATCTCCACAAAAAGCAATATTATAAACAGTTCAAATCTTTAAAAACTTGGGCCTACTCAGAGTTATAGTCATTTTCTTTATAGCGAGGGGCTCACGAGCAAAATCACATATCGCCAGCAAGAAACTCAAAATCATAAACCACCAAATTAGAAACACAATCAGAAGCATATGATAGAATTGACATAGCACACCTGGATTTGACAACAGAACTCCAGTGTTAAACACTCTTTATCCCGATCATATAAATAACTTGAGAAGGGGGTAAAGTTGTTGTCATATAACTTTCAAATCACGGGTTTAAGGTATGAAAACAGCTTCTTGCAAAATGCAAGATAAGGCCACATACTACTGATTCTTGTCATACACCTGCCCTGCCCTATATAAACAAGTAACTCGGCTTGTTTACTTGAATTTTGAGGTGCGGTAAAGTAGAAGAGCCCAATAAGTGGTGCCCATCGAGGCTCCTCTTTGTATTAGGACAATCTGGGCAATCTCAGAACCCTTTGAAATTGTTCTCTAATGGATCTTATCTTTTCAAAAGAAACCAACGTGAATCCAATGCCTAATGAGATAAGTGTAACATAAAGACAATGCACAATGTCTTTGTTTTGCCAGCTGATTGCTAGTTGAGAACTGTAACAGAATAAGACGGGGTGAAATATAGTTACGTAGACAACTTCCTATAAGGGAAAAGTTGTCATCATGTGACCTTGAGATCACAGGTTCAAAACATAAAAATAACCTCTTGTAAAAATACAAAGTAAAGCTGCATATTATAGGCCCTTGTGGTCTGCCCCTTCCCAAAACCTGCATAGGCAGGAACTTCGTGCACCGGGCTACCCTTTTTCAGAAAACCGCCTACAACAAAGCACGGGAATGAATATCCATCCGCTTTCAAGAAAATACGATATATGAAGGAAAAAGGGAAAAGACACTGACATCAAAGCAGCAAGTACCAGCCAGCAATGCGTCAGATGTATCTGGAATGCTATCGAAAAGAGATTTAATAGGAAACTGGTGGATAAACACAGGTGTAATACATACATCTGTATTTATTTATCCAAATTAAATAAATAAAATACAGATGTATTTCATCACATCATGCAAAAGAGAATCCTATTTACCAGCTAGTCTCATGGACGCGAACTATTAGCAAATCATTTCACTGACAGAAGTCATTCATGAGAAGATCACAATCATTCCTTGGGCAATGAGCTGCTTTCTGATGCAGTCTCTCTTTGATTTGGAGAGGATAGGGATCCTTTGATCTTCAAATCAGTAGACTGGAGGTTGGTGATACTGCGGCTGGGCTTGTTGCTGCTGATGTTGATGAAGCTGTGGTGACTGCTGATGTTGCTGAGATTGGATTTGGAGCTGCTGAAGTTGGTGTGCAGCTAAAAGTGTATGCACCGCATTGTTATGGGGATACTACTGCTGTTGATTGACCCAAAAGGATGATCCATAATTCATCATCTGTCCACCATTGGAATTTGCTTGCCCCGTTACCAATTTCAGACGCTGGACTTCTTCTCTGAGTGCATCATTTAGAGCTGGCACAACAGGGAGAAACACAAATAAGTGCATGAAAGCAGACCATAAGAACGGAAATCAATCAGGACAAGATAAACCTTAAAACTAGCAGAATGCCGCTGATTAAGGACCCTACATCTTTAACTGACTTCCAAGGACAACTTCAGATTTTTTCAATTTTTAACGGAATCAAAATCAGGGAAATCCAAAATCAGCAGTTCTAGAACTGACCTATGCATGATGCATGGCAAGAGTGTGACATCAGACAAGTTCCTTTCAGGATGTAAAAGAAGTGCATTAGCTATGGGCCCAATCACAGTATTCAGCAGTCAATACACACTTGAGCCAGGTCAGCGGATACGCTTTAAATTATTTCTATATGTCCCTTTGATAAGTTAGGGCCCACCTTTGAATGATCTGACATGTTCACCTTGTTCACACTGTCCTATCTAACTATCAAAGGAAACTCATGCTCATCTGATGCTTCTAGCTACTGTGTTTTGTAGATGAAGAGTCCAATGGTTGTAATTTAAACTTTATAATGGCTTAAATCAAGTCATCCAACGATCATGACTTTTGGTGTCTAGGCAATCTAAGGCACGCCAAGCATGACAAATAGGTCACATCATCCAAAAGTGGGGCCAAGGTTGTTTTCCCAAAAAGCGTCTTTTTTAGCACTCCAAAAGCATTTTCCTTAAAATATTTAGATATGCTCTGCTGCTAATTTTTCTATGTTGCAGGGTTAAAACCAAGACTGTCCTGCTTGTCCGAACGCTCTCACTTAAATTTCCCGTAGAGTACTTTAACACTGTTTTTGGTTTCTTACTACTAAAACTATTGTGTTAGAAGTGTCAGAATTGTTCCTTACAAACTATAATTCCTGGTGCCTCCTCAATTTCATGCAATCACATAATGTACTCAAATAGCCGAACCCTAACCAGGATAAGGCTTTGAAGAGGAGGAGGACGACGATGCTCATGTCCTCAACATTTTTCAATTTTATTTTAATTATTTATGCAGTACCAAATGTGTTCCAGTAGTAATTGAAATGGTCTCATCTATTAGTATTTGTAATACTTGTGAACTAAAACTATGTGTGAAATCCAACCTTCACAACAGATGACGTGGCATCAAGCGGGTAATTACATTTGCGAACTACAGATTGAAAAGTTTCAATAGAGCTCTTGAGAACTCAATCAGACACTTTAAATTCAAGTTATTGGACAAAATTCGTACAGCAATAACAAAATAACGATCATAAGTTTCAAGCTCGGACATATGCCTGTCACTTAATGACTCTGGAACTTCCCTTAAGCAAGAACTTCCCAATGTTGGAACCAACCCTACTTCAGAATAAACCAGTTTAACTCATAATCTACCAAAGATGACAAGAGCAGAAATATAGATGAGCCTCTTCAGCGCAAAATAGGAAGTCTAACACCTACAATAGTCCAATTTTCAAAAGCGCAGCTTTTCCAAAAAAACAGAAAAAGAAATATTTCAAAAATCATTATAAGTGAATAACATCTCTTCCAATATCTCATCCCTCCCTCCTCCATTTTCTGCATCAAAAGACCCATAATTATGTTGCATCTACGTCAAAAGACCCATAATTATGTTGCACCTACGTCAAAAGACCCATAATTATGTTGCATCTATCTTCTGTTGGAGAATCTTTGACTCTGGTAACTTGCAAATCCAACGAGCTGGAAAACCAATAGCAGCGAATGAAGTTATTCATAGCAGTGTTCACCACCTTTCATCTCCACCCCTCACTACATGGAGATCTTATTTAGATATTTTATCAGAATTCTACAGGCTCAGTATGAATAAACACATCCAAGACCTTTCATTGCGAAATCCATCCCACAATTTTAATTCTTGCAACCCAAGTCCAGAAATTGAATATAATGTAAAACATCAATAGATATTCTTTCAGTAAAATCTTCATTCTCTTCATGGATTTTCATTCTTCATTAATTTTCATGTCACCAAATATCATATTTCTCCTAGAACTTCAAGTCGTTAGCCTGCTCTCCCAGATACTGCCATGGTCCTGATCATGAATTTGTTCTGGCAATTCTTCACAACTTCCTTCCTGGTAAATATATCGGATGAAGTCAAGTTTTCTTTCTTGGTCAAAGGCTTCAACACCCATTCTGAAATGCTGGTTTTGGTTTCCCAAACTCCTCAATTATCTTTACCAAAATCAAAGCAGCCTTAGGCACCTTGCATTTGTTTGATGTTGCACTCAAGGACTGTTGGCAGTATCAGTTTCCTCACCAAAATCCCTTTTGCAAGAATCAAATCTGCGACAACTCAGTCAGTTGATATGCCTCCTCAATATATAAACGCATAATATAAGGCATCAACAACCTCAAAATAAAAATTTATATTACTTCTTTCCAAACCAAGATTCTATTACCATGGTTCTAGTCATTATGCCCTCAAATACAAATTTTAGGGTCGTTGCTATGAATAATTATTGGCATGAAAAAATATACCATCACAAGCTTTGAACTTAAGTTCAAAGCAGATCATAACCAAGCACATACCATAATAAATGACATGGTGGAAAGCTCAAAGTGGTGTTATTTCAAAGAGAAACAGTGGCAACCATTGACCATCTTACATAAACTCAATTTCTAGTGCCCACAACCGCCAAAAACCATTTCAGATAGGCTGGCCCCTGGACCTCCAAAAATAAGAGATCTCAATCCAGACTCTTATTGAACTCCAAAATCTTCTAAACTAACTCAAATCCTAATAATACCTAACTACAGAACCAAACATAAACAACTCAAAACATCCTCAATAGATAGAATTTCCATGCTAAATTTGCTTATAAAATTATGGCTTAGTCCTTATACAACCTTTTTTCTTCAAATTAAATCTCCTCAACAGAAAACAAATACTTTGAAAATTTTCAAACCTGTCCCACTTTTGACAAAGCATGACTTACTAAAATTTGACAAAAGGGAACTTCCGCCAATGTCCCCATGCAAAATGTATTTTGCAAGGACTATGAATAGACAGAAGTGTGGAGGTTTTCTGAATAATTTTTTCCAAAAGGGATCCCAAACGCTACATCAGAGTTTTATGAACTAAAACTCCTTCAATTGATTCCAAACTCTAATGTTTTTGCCTAAAGCAATACAGCAACAAAATTTAGATGAAGTCATCATGTTTTAGGAATTGATATAGGGGATTCTGTCAAATTTTGTTTGCTGTCTAATGCAATATAACCGATACTGGGGCCCTTAAATATAACATCTTTAAAAAAGGAAACCTTTTGCTCATGATTCTTAATGACTAATCAAAATATATCAATATATTAGTAATAAATCCCATCAGCAGTTCCAATAATTCAAAAAAGAAAAAGAAAAAATGACAGCAGGTTGACAACATATGACCCATACGGTAATGCATCCTGCAGCCTGGTGCATGAAGCTCCCGCGTATGCAGGGTTCAAGGAAGGGGCAGACCACAAGGGTCTATAGTACGCAGCCCTACCTTGCAATTTTGCAAGAGGTTAAGTAATGAAAACAACATAAATTGTCCAAATGGAAAAAAAACACATGATCAGCAAATGCAGTTTGAGTTAAGACTATCAGGAAGTATTAGAAAAGACAAAACTGGAGAGTATAGGTATACTATTCAATTCTGTAAGTTGTTGGCTTATGGGGAGATTGATCATAAAGGAGTACTTGGAGGCAAGTCAATCCAGTTGATTCTGGTGCCAAGGAGAGGGTAAAGGTAGTTGGCCCAAAGAGGAACTGCAGTGATTTTTAATAGGGATCCTACAGTTATAAATAGAATCCCCATAAAAATACCACTAGATTAAGCACCCATGAGGCATGACCCTTCGGTTCGATTAGAACACTCTATATCTCGTGCCACACGGAGTGTCTTTGAGAAGATTTAGGCCGAGTAGAAGGCAGCTAGAACATACATACAGAATTAGGCCCAGTAGAAGGAAGACAACAACAAACTTACAGAACTAGGCCCACTGTATGGAAGGCAAGAACATACTGAGAAAATTAGGCCAGTATAAGGACACATGCTTGCATCACTAAACTGCTAATTATGAAGTCAACCACTTCTATCTAAGTGAATTCTAAACCTTCAAAACAGTGAAACATGCATAATCATGCCACAAAAATCCAGAATAGTTACTAGATGTACATGCATTTTATTTCTATTAACAGAGACACACCAAACTGTCAAGAAGGGCACCAGCATAAAGAAATAATTGATAATCACCATCTTGTAGGTGAACCTGCTGCTCCATGGTCTGCAAACGCAGTTTCAGTTCATTGTTTTCAGCTGTCAAACCAGTTGTGTCTCTCTGCGAGAAGCCAAAAAATTTACAGAAAGGCTTTAAAACACATTTCAAGTAGTAAATTAATCTATAATAGTCTCCTAGACCCTAAAGTAAAAAAAAATTAATATAGCAACATCTTTTGTGAATGAAATCCTTGTGGCACCTGTTACGTAGTGTATACAATATTTGACTTATTTTCCGAGCATGCATTCTTTGTTCGGTAAAAATACCTGTAGCATGGTCAATTGAGCAGACAATGTGGTCGCTTCTGTTTGCAGGGTCTGAACTTTACGCTCAAGCTCTGATATGTAGCGCATTTTCCTTTCTTTTGACCTGGCAGCTGACTGCCTATTTGCCCAGATCCTATGGCACATGCCAAAATAAATACAATCGTTATCTGAGAAAACTTGCCAAGTTATTAGCTCACAGCGTACAAAATAAGTTGTGTTGGTTCCAAAGTAACTTGTAGAATCAGCATAAAACAAATGTGGTTATTGATATAATGACACCCAATTACACAGCTTACATTCTTAAGGCCCCTACCAAATGCAAAACAAGGTGACAAATGTGCACATCAACCAGTACAGAAGTTCTATCGCGTTGTGCAACCTGAAACAATTTCTGATTCACAGTAACTACTAAAAGTGTGGTGTGGATAGTCTAACATATTGAGTCACTTTGATTCCATATAATGAGTCGTAATTATAACATTTGCCTAAAGCACAAAATCTTAGTATTCAGAACATTCAAATGTAAGGTTTCCAATATCTTCCATCTTTATAGTAGCAGGTTAGTATATGCTTTTCATTTGAGTCTAGGAAGCTAGTTTCCGATTTCTACACTATTTGATTGTGAGGTGCAATGTCTTGTTGTTACATTAACGGGAGGCCCTTCTGAAATGGAAATGGATAGAAATACATGTAAGAAACCTATGTAGCATAAACTAATTGAGCAGTTTCATCAACATGCAAACAGAAACATCCAATGAACAAAGTGTCTTTAGCCTAGTTCCACAGCCCTTGTTTTGGAGAATTCGAATTATGGTTGATGATTCTTTACTCGGACAACAAAATTACAACAAGTTCCAAGCTAAAAGAAAAATGGAGTAAAAGCAAGAAAAACATTTAATTAATCAAGCAAATGACTTAGATCTATTGGAAATAAAGGAATATAATGATAAGATGAGAAATATCTCATAGACACACCACAGCTGCCCATGAAAAATAAGCGATATGTGGACCAAGTATATTTTCTCAAAATAGGTAGATGCGTAGCTTTCCTATTTTCGGGCTTGTTTTTCTTCTCTTTAGTTGTTTATCGTTAAGTATATGTACACTAACTCATACGGGAGGGAGATGCATGCAAGAGTGGACATGGGAACACAAATGGGGTATAAGATTAATCCCCCCTCCCTTGCTCACCATGTCCACATAAGTGCCTATGAGTGGCTTTCCTTTACACCAACTAGTAAGGAATTTGCGAGAAACAAAGTGTAGTGGGAGGGAAGCATCAGAAAAGATTGAAACCAAGAAGTATCCCAAAGACCACTTTCAATATTTGGGATCAATAATTCATGAGAGCAAACAGATTGAGAGGGACGTTACCCAAAGAATCCGAGCAGGTTGGAACAAATAGAGATCTCCCTCAGGAATTTTGTGTGATCAGCAGGTGCCACTCAAACTGAAAGGGAACTTTTATAGAATAGTTGTAAGGCCGGTCATGCTTTGTGTATCATGGTTTTTGGTAGTTAAGGAAAAGCATATACATAGGATGAGCATAGCTGAAATGAGGATATTGAGATGGATGAATAGCAAGACAATAAAGAATAGAATTAGAAATGAAAAACATTAAAGGAAACTTAGGAGTAGCACCAATAGGCAACAAGATGAGAGAGGGTAGACTTAGATGGTTTGGACATGTCAAATAAAGACTGAAAACGGCACTAGTTGGAAGGAGTGAGTCAATCCAAGTGGAAAGATCTAAAAGGGGAAGGGGAGGGCCTAAAAGGATGTGGTTAGAAATGGTGAAAAATGATTTAAAAACTCTTGGACTAAATAAGCCCATGATAATTGACAAAGGGGAAAGAGGGACAACATTTGTGTAGCTGAACCCTAATCGGGATAAAGCTTTGATGATGATGATGATGGATGCAATTGGAGACACTAGTCAAGAATGTAGTGTCTCCAATTGCATCCATCAAACTCAGAAGCATAAAAGACACCATCCTCAAGGTTTTATTTCAAAAACAATGAAACTCATCTATGATTCAAAGAAATCCTTCTAGGTAAAAGTTCAATGGATATTGCAAGTTTCTGAATGCCATATAAACTGATGAAATCAACTAACATACAAACGGATAATCCCCAGTAGTATTGAACGTTCACAGTGCAATTGACAACAAGATGAGTATATCTTCAACATGCTGAATATGCATCACTGTTTCAGTTAGGAAGCCATTATAAATTATAATTTACTGGCTTTCAAGCAGCACACAACCAGGAAAAGCATGAGATGATAACAACTTGGACAGCATGAAACTCCAAATAAGTCCCAAAAGGAACACAATAGGCCAAAGAGCACCAACAGAATAGATATTTTCTTCCTTAATTTGCTGACTACAGCAAACTCCTGTGATGTCGGTCCCAAGCTCGGATGAAAAAGGAGGGTCTTGCGTCAGGTGCCAATTGGCAAGAAAGAAGTTGAAGATGATTTTGTTATTTCTTTCCTACTTGCACATGAATATGCATTTGTATATTAGTTTATAAATAAGAAATGAAAATCATCTCCAACTTCTTCAAAGTATGGCAACCCTAACATGACATGAAATGAAAACTAACATTTCCTCAAGCTACAGTGTCCCCCATACGTGACATGCTGCATCAAACCACGGGTGCGGTGAAAAATGGGTAAGGGTTGCTAGGGCATTCCTCCAGAAGCGACGCGCTACATCGAATCCCAGCTATAGTGGAAAATGGGTACGGGCTGCTAAAGCATCTCCTCAGAAGCAACGCGTTGCATTAGAACCCAGGTGCAGTGAAAAGTGGGCATGGGTTTGTGCCATGGAGGTCGAGAAGTGTGCAAGCAAATAGAATATCTCAAAAGCATAAGATTCGTATCGCCACATGAACTATAGAGATATTGATAGGTAAGAGTTTGAAGTTAGTAGATACGATGAAACATAGAAGAGTCAACATTGCTTGTATCTAAAAAAACTAGGTGGAAAGGGGATAAAACTAGAGAAATTGACGGCTATAAACTCTAGTACGTAGGAAAGGACAATAACATAAATGACGTAGGAATAATAGAAGATAAAGAATTAAAAGATAAAATTGCGGACGTTAAAAAAAATCAATGATAGAATTATAATAATAAAACTTGTTCTAGTAGAGTAGATCGTAAATGTTATAAGTACATGCACACCACAAGTAGGGTTAGAAGATATAATCAAAAGACAGTTTTGGGAAGATATGGAGAGAGTCATGCAAGAAATTCCCAACACTATGGGGATAGTTATAGGAGAAGACTTAAATGATCATGTAGGAAAAAAGAAGAAGGATATGATAGGATGCATGGAGGGTATGGTATAGAAGAACGAAATGAGATGGGGGAAGCTATCCTTGATTTTGCTCTTTCATATAACCTAGCAATTGCAAATACATTCTTTAAGAAGAGAGATAAACACTTGATAACCTTTAAAAGTGGACTTCATAAAAGCCAAATAGACTTTTTCTACTTAGGAATACTGAAAGACCAATGTGTAATGATTGCAAGGTAATACCTGGTGAGAGTTTAACCTCACAACATAAGTTAACAGTTATGGATATCTATATTAAAAGATGGAATAAGGGAAATGAACTTAATAAGTATCCAAAAACTAAGTGGTGAAACTTAAAATGAGAGAAAATAACCTCATTCACAAATGAGTTGACGGCATAAGGAAACTGAAACTATAAAACAGAAGTAAACATCATGTGGACTAATATAGCTGAGTCCATTAAAAAAGTGGCAAACGATGTCTTAGGAGTATCTAAAGGTAAAAAGCAATTAGTAAAAGAAACATTGTGGTGGAGTGAAACAATACAAAAAGTTATTAAAGAAAAACAGGTGTGTTTTAAAGCATGACAGAAGATTAGAAATAATAAAATCTACGAACAGTATAAGAATGCTAAAAAGGTCACTTAGAGAATAATAAGTGAAGCTAAACTTAAGGCGTATGATAACCTCTATAGTAGACTAGAATTAAGAGAATGTGAGAAAGATGTGTTTAAACTTGCAAAAATAAGAGAACAGAAGGGTAAGGACTTAGATCACGTTAAGTGCATTGGAAGTGATGATCAATGGATACTAGTCAAAGATAATACTTTCAAAAATTGTTCAATGACAATGGCTCTGAGAATATAGTGATTGAAAATTCTGTAAACCTAAATAATATTGGACATTATAAACATGAATGTAGGATTAGAATACTTAAAGTGAAAAAGGCCTTGAAAAAGATTAAATCAGGAAAGGCCATGGGGCCTAATGGTATACCAATAGAGGTTTGGAAGCATATGGAAGCTTCTGAAGTAGTTTGGTTGGCCAAGTTGTTTAACAAGATCATAAAATTAAAGAAAATATCAAATGAATGGAGGAAAAGCTCTATTGTACCAATTTATAAAAATTAAGGAGACATAAAGAGCTACACTAATTATCGGGAGATTAAACTTATGAGCCATGCTATGAAACTTTTTGATAGAGTGATTGAGAAGAGGCTACAACATAAAATAAGTGTATCGAAGAACCAGTTTGGTTTCGTGCCTAAGAGGTCTACCATGGAACCTATTTTCTTACTAAAACAATTGATAGAAAAATATAGGGAGAGGAGTAAAGACCTCTACATGATCTTTATTGACTTAAAGAAAGCTTATGATAGTCCCTAGAGAGTTAATATGGAGGGTGTAGGACGAGATAGGGGTTTCGCCATGGTACATAGATATAATTAAAGATATGTATTAGGGAGCGGTTACAAATGTTAAGACCACTAGTGGCAAAACCGGTGATTTTCCTGTCACTGAAGGATTGCACCAAGGATCGGCATTGAGCCCATATCTTTTCAAGTTGGTCATGGATGAGTTAACAAAACATCTGCACGAGGAGATTCCATGGTGCATGCTATTTGCAGATGATATAGTCTTACTTGATGAGACAAGGGAGGGTGTAAGCACAAAGCTAAAGTTATGAAGAGAAGCATTAGAATCTAAAGAATTTAAAATTAGCCAAACTAAGACAAAATATATAAAATGCAATTTTAGCAAGGAAAGGAGTAGAAGTGGAAAATCAGTTAAGATTGATAGCTAAGAAGTCCCCGTAAAAAGACCACTTTCGGTACTTAGGATTCATGATTCATGAGATTGGAGAGGCTGAGAGAGAGGTTACCCAGAGAATTCACATGGGTTGGAACAAATGGAGATATGCATATGGAGTTTTATATAATCAGCAGGTGCCACTCAAACTAAAAAAAAAATTCTATGAGATAGCCATAAGGCCAGCCATGCTCTATAGATTAGAGTGCTAGACAGTTAAGGAACATCATGTTCATAGGATGAGCGTCGCAGAAATGAGGATGTTGGGATGGATGAGTGGAAAGACAAGAAAGGATAGAATTAGGAAACGAAACATTAGAGAAAACTTAGGGGTAGCACCAATGGGTAACAAAATGAGAGAGATTGAACTTAGATGGTTTGGACATGTCCAAAGGAGACAAAAAATGACACCAGTTAGAAGGAGTGAGGCAATGCAAGTAGAAGGTTCTAAAAGGGCAAGGAGAAGGATTTAAAAACTTTGGAACTAAATAAAGCCATGATACTTAATATAGAAGAATGGAGGAATAAGGTTCATGTGGCCAACCCCTAATTGGGATGAGGTCTTCGTGATGATGATTTGATGACTATCGCAATCAAACAAAGTGACGAACATAGAGTCAATTACTAGTTAATATAAAAATATAAAATAAAATAAGGTACTCTATACAAAAGGGAAGCCTAGTGCATGAAGCTCCCGCATATGTTGGATCAATGAAGGGGCGGACCACAAAGGGTCCATAGTTCACAACCTTAACTTACTAGTTAATATAAAAATATAAAATATAATACGGTATTCTATATGTTAGAGACAAATCTTCCTAAGATTTGATGTAGAATCGCAATTGGACGAGTTCTACATGGTGAAAGACAACATCTAACTTTCTCCTCAGTTTCCTTGTTTGTTTTATTTTCGGATTGTCTTTTAGCAACTTGTTTAATTGTTTCATATTTGGTAGGAGAAACTAGGTTAGGACTCGACTCTACTATGTATAGCAGATCAATTACAATATAAGTTTTAACTTTGGGAATTCATCTTTGCAAAGAAAGCCAAATGGTTTTCCTTCAGTTTCCTTGTTTATTTTTCTTTCCGACTGTATTATAGCAACTTATTTTGTTGTTCCCTATTTGATAGGAGAAGCTAGGTTAGGGCTCCACTATATTGATCAATTACACTGTAAGTTTCAACTTTAGGAATTTATTTTTGCAAAGAAAACCATACGGTTTCTATTGCCTCTAGATTCATTTATGCTGCCCTTATGGATTCAAGGTCTTTTAAGGAAGAAGATGGTAATCTTCTCCTTTTGTATTATTTTTCTCGTGTTTCCACTACATTAACATTCTATATACCCTCATATGTGCAAATACCCAATCAATATCATAAAATTAATTTTATTTAATAACATTGCCTCCAAACCTCTTATAAACCCAAAGCTCATTTCACCACCAGTACAAAGGAAAACAATTATCTGCATTTAATTGTGGAAGTCCATGAAGAAACGCCATAACAGAAAACTATTTCACAACCAAGAGCAACTAAAATTTTGATAAATGTACATTTCTAAATGAACGTATGCTAAAAATACTGTCCATTTTATGGTACCCTGACTCTCTGAGTGGAAAATCAAACCACAAAGGATATTTTACTTGGTAAAGGTGTTGAAGTAATAAAATATCATAGTTTATTGGGTTATTATGGAAAGGAAACCATGAAGAACATCCAGGAGAAGTGAATCCCGGAACCACAAACCAAAGCATTCGGAGTGCCATTTGGTTCTCACCACGGAGTAGAGATGGATCATATAATATACTGCAATTGAATGATATCACATTTTCTCACATATAAATCTACAACTTCCGGTTACAAAACTTACCTCTTTGCTCGTTTTGGGTCAACTATAGCAAGATCAGCGAGTTTAGCCGCCGACGTCGCTTTCTTTGTATCAGCCACAGAACCGCCCTCTGTGCCAGAAACAAGAAATTCTGGCTGGATCGAGGTGGACCCATCCATCGACTGGCTATGCTGGTGCCTAACTCTCGGCCTCTCACTCGCCACTGCACCCACATTATCGATAGGGGGAGCTGCAGCCGCAGTCCCCGAAGGTTCACCAAGTTGTAACCCAGAAGTGACACAAGAAGAAGTGAACTTCTCCATGTCAATGTACATTGAAACCAGATCTTCTTCAGTCTCATCAGACAATGAAGGGCCATCACCAGACCCTACAACACCAAGATCACTATCAAAACTAATGTCGTCCGGCAATCCAAGGATCTCCGAGTGAGCTCGACGATGCCCCCGGTTTTTTGGCGGGAAATCCGGCATCCGGCTAATGTCATGGCTGAAACGGTTGGAATCCGTAGACATCGCGAGACTGAAATGGCCAGAATCCGGTGCTGTGGCCGGAGCTGGGGAGGAAGAAGGTTCAGGTTTTACCGGCAATGAATTAAGTGATTGATAAAAAGGACAAAAACGGCCGGAGTGAGGTGGTAAACCACTCCCGCTTCCATTTCCATGAGCCGGTGATTTTTCATTTTCCATGAGAAGGAGGAAACTTCAAAATCGAACTCGCTTAAAACAAAATCCTAGCAAAATGAGCAGAGTCAAGTACATCACAAACGATAAACCCTAAGAATATACCAACCATCTGTTCCTCCCGAGCGACCAAGTCTCCTTTGCAGGGGAGGACTGCGGTTCTCTTTAAACAAATCAAACGTTTGGAAAATAGAGATTTGAACTTGAACTGATGGAAAAATATGCTGAGGAAAAAGCTCTCGAGATTGAAATAATCTTCTGAGATACTGATAAGAACAGATTTTCAGCTTCCGAGTACTGGAAGTGACCAATTTTCGAAGCTGAAGAAGCGCCGTTTCTTTACCTTAAAATCTGCATTTAACTGTAGAAACATGCTCAAGAAACGGAAAAGAAATCCAAAACCCTAGAAACCAGCGATCGAAGTTGTACTGAGCAGGAAGAAGTGCTGTTTCTGGAAACCGAATCACAAATTCATCGATTTATCGCGACTCTAGTCTGGGAAGAAATGAAGTGGATGGAATGAACCGCACAAGGGATCGGAGGGCAAGAAAGAAAGAAAATTCATCGATTTATCGCGACTCTAGTCTGGGAAGAAATGAAATTGATTCTCATTAAACTTTTTGCTTTTCAAATTTCAAGGAAATTTCTTGGAAGCTTTGGCTTTGGAGGGAAATATGTCTGTCGGATAATAATAGCAGCGAGTGCTTCGGCACAGTGGCAGAGAGAGGTCACGGTTTCGAAACATGGAAATACGAGAGAGCTTTGTATACTGTGCTAAGTCAAATAATCTAAACCATTTATGAGGAGCACTAAGAATCATCTCCCTCAAATGATCAAAATATAGAATAAGAAGTGTAAGAGAACGATAATAAAATCTTCACCAATTATAAGGTTATAATTATTTAAATTATTAATTAGAGAAAATTTAGGATAGTACCAATAAGTAAGAAAAAAAGGATATTGATTAGAAAGAGTGAGGCAATGCAAATAAAAGGTTTTAAAACTTTGAGACTAAATGAAGCCATAATACTTAATAGAGAGGATTGGAGGAATAAGATTCATGTGTCCAACCCCTAATTTGGATAAGGTCTTGATGATGATGATGAGAGTAGTATGCCTTCATGATTAATATTCAGTAATAAAAGGTGAGCCCAATTAGCTTCCCAAAAGAACACCTTAAGAGCATATCTATATATTAGAAGATTGATTCATAATCTCTTAGGGAGGAAGGGATTAGGGCCATGGCTCACTACTATTGCTACGCCCTGCTCCTTGTTAGTAAATTAGTTTTTAAATTTGAAAATTTTCTAAGGATCGTGAGGATTTCCTTTTCCTGACACAGCAAACACAACGTCAATTTGTAACTATCTAAGTATAGAAACAAAAGAGAAAACAACAAAAAGCATTACATATCTTTTTTAGAGAGATCATATTTCTATTGCTGTTTGGAAGAGTCCAAACCCTCCACCACTTTCTCAAAATCCCTTCTTTCTTCACGTCTAACAAAAGGCGATTTTCAAATTGCATGCACAAACATAGACTTCTTATCAACGATTAGGATTTCTACCATCTCATTGAACCCGAATAATATAGTTGGGGTTCCTTGTTGCATTCAGCATTTTCAAATTCAACTCAAAATAGGTGTTTTTTCAGGATTTAAGAAAAGAAAAGGGCAGCCTCCTACGCCAAGCTTTTGCGTATGCAAGGTCAAGGAAAAGGGCAGACCACAAGAATCTATAATACATTTTGTAAGAGGCTCTTTCATGCTTCTAATCCCTTAATTTAGGGTTTAAGAAGAAAAGAGAAGTTGAAATAACAAGTTTACCCCTACTTCAAAAGCCTAGTTTCGGTGATGGTCAGGGGAAATTTAAAGTAAAAGGAAAATTAAAGGTATATTAAAGGATAACCACATTGCACAAAGCTCTCACCTATGCAAGATTTAGGGAAAGGGCAGATTATAAGGGCTGATTCTACGCCTTTAACTAGTAACCCCAAGGTCATATAACAACAAATTTTAACTGCGCTAAGATTCTGCTTCTAAATTAAAGGTATATTGTAGCTGCCGAAAACAAGACGGGGCCAACTCTAGACACTACCCTAAATTACCAAGAGAAAGTTTCTTGATACTTCGGCTACACCCAAGCCAACATCGAGATCTTTCTCGCGTCTTTATAACTGCCGCCAACTGCGTCTTTTAGCTCCATTCCGTCTCTTCTTTGTTTAAATTCTCAGCCAAAACTCTCTGGCTCTTCTTTGAGAGACCTGCTTCATCTGCTCTACTTTGCTCTCAAAAACCAAAATTTCTTCTTCAAACTCCTACTCTACTCAGTAAGTTAATACTCCTCTTCAGTGCATGCTCTCTCTCTCTCTCTCTCTCTCTCTCTCTCTCTCTCTCTCTCTCTCCTGTTCTTTGTTTTGCTCGATTCAGACGAGGATATGAAAAATCCTGTATTTGACAGTCTTCCTCCTAAATTTCTAGGGTTTCAAAGGAAATGGAGAACAAAGACTCGATTGTCGATGTAAGAACAGCTGCTGAAGCGGTTTCAGCGGAGGATGAATCATCAACACCTCTTCACAGGATTGAAAGTCTCTGCATGCGTTGCGGAGAAAATGTAAGGCATATCTTTATTCATTTTCTTCAGTTCTGTCGGCAATGGTTGGTGTTACTTTCCTTTTTTCTCACGGATTTAGGTGTCCATTTAACTTATTTTGTGGAACTTTGCATTCTAGTATCCATGGCATTCCATGTAAGGAACAGCCGTGCATGGTCGTGTAAACCGGATTGTATAAGCCTTGCCAATTAGGCCCTTAATGTGGAGACTTATGAGTATCAATCTCTATTGGTAGTTGAAAACTGTCCAGTTTAACTTGGAATTTGACTCGGTAAAACATGGTTGAGTTATATATCACTGACCACTACACGAGTCCACTGGGTTCAGCTTTGTTGACGAAACTTAGAGGGGTTTGCTTTTCTTCTGCTAGGTCTTTCTCATTAGCTTTATCTTTTTGAGTTATTCCTCTGTTCTTATAGTTGCTGTTTCATAACTTATCAAGTAGCATGACTATCATATGTAGAAAACCATTTTGAACAGGTGCTTGTCTTTGTTGCTTAGAACTGACAACGAAGGGCGTAATGGTCCACAACACAGCTGGGACGGGCAGAGCTGGTCTAAGGCAACATATTAAGGTTCAGTTACGAAAGGGCCTTGGTCCAAATCCCACTCTCAACTTATACATATGCCTTCTGGCAATGGGGGCCTAGTGCACTATTTAGGTGTGCCGTTCCAGTCAAATGCTTGCCAGTTGAGCTCACTTACCCACCAACTTTCAGTAAAAAAGAAAAAAGAAAAAAAAAGATTTTCCCACGTTAGCACCGTGATTAAGTTTGTAAATCTTGTAAGCCATTCCTAAACCAGCTTCTAACACCTTCTGTCTTCATCAGTTGATCCCTGCTTTTTATCAGGGGAGAATTAGAGGTTTCTTCTAACACAGTCTTCCAGTTTGTTTGTCGACTTGCTGCATGCATCTTCCTGATGGAATCTGTGTTTATTACATGGTTAGACCTGTTTGTCAACCACTAGATCAATGGGTGTCAAGCAATTGTACTATGAAAGAAAAGATTTGCTGAGATGTCAATCACCTTGAATGGTTTCCTGAATGTTCATTTTTCGTGCCTGATTTAAATGTTTATCTTTCTTCTCAAACAAATATTATGAAGTTATTGTCTGCTTTTTCATTTACTTGTGTTTCTTGTTAGGCAGTTATGTTTTACCTTTAGTTTACTTATACTGGTTCAATTTTACATAAAGGCCATATCGGGTCAAGGTCTTGAGTTTTCCAACTTTGATGTAAGTGCATCACCCATGTAATACAATAGAGTACTGAAATGCTGGGTCCAACAATTAAGCATGTGTATGTCTATCATTCATTGGTTGATCCAGGCACATGCACACGCTCAACATAAAGGTGATGCGGTGCTGTCATCCTTTATCAGGACTGTTCATGGGTACTGTGTCTGTCATTTGTCGGTTGAAGTTCAAACATATTCTTGTGTGCTTATGTATACGATTTGTACAGTTAATATTTACTGAATTGCATAGAGCAAATACATACTTGCATGCATAAATACAAATATTCAAACACAGCCCCCCACCCCCATTGAGAGAGAGAGAGACTCTTTCATGTCTCCACGTCTATAAGCTTGCTTTTGACATCAGCAGATATGTTTGTTTTTCCTGCTGCATCATATTCTTATGTATTTATGTAGCACAGTGTATCATGCTACAAATGTATGTGTCTGTTGCATTTCTTAGATTTTTGCTACATTTGTTTTCTTAGTTCCTGCATTTTCCCGGTGTTTTTCTTTCTTTGCACGCATGCACATACACACCACACACTCTCTCTCCCTCTTTTCTGTTTCTAGGCCTAAACTTGCTTTCTGACATCGACAGATATAGGTGTGCTTCCTGCTGCATCATACTTTTATGTTTTTATGTAGCACACTTCACCCATGCTACACAAGTATGTGTCTGTTTTTCTTTCTTAGATTTTTTTTTTTCCTGCTGCCACTGTTTTGATTTTATTATTTTATTTTCAAAGACTTTTAGTTTATTTAAGTGTTCTTGTTAAATTTCAAATTGTAGCCTATTTCTGCAGTTGAACTCCTATTTGCTGTAGTTAGTTTGATTATGTTTCTTAGATCTCTTGGTTCACGCCCAAAAAATATTCTAAGATTGTAAACCAGTTGTCTGTTGGCAAGATTTTATCATTGGAAGGTTAAGGTTTTTTTTTTTTTTTAAGATCTCACATCTTTGCTTACAACAAGAGTGAATGGAAGGTTTGAAAGGCTTTGAATATGTATTCTATTCAACGACAAGTATCCTGATGTTGATTAGTGTTCTTGACAGGGAATAACCAGGCTTTTGTTAACGCGCATTCCACATTTTAGGGAGGTATGCATGCTTTTACCATGTTATTTTCTGTTGGGTGTGCATTTTGTTAAGTCAGTCATGATGATTGAAACTGAAACATTGCAGTGGTGATAACTTTCAATATAAATCGCACATGAAATTAAAAAGTAACAGTTTGAAACAAGGAACTTCATTTTGCACCCAAAAACTCATGCCAAATTAAAACATTCAAAAAATATTTCAGACATTTACCCTTTTTGGGGGACTATTATAAGTGATTGATTGAAAACGAATCACTGGTGGGATCAGGGGGGATAAGCATAGTAAACTTCATCATGATTTCTTTAGAAAAGAAAATATGACAAAGAGGGAGCATGTTAGCACAGAGCACTTCAACATGTGACTATTGATGATTTGACTCAATTTCATTTCCCATTGATGAAGTGCTATAGTATGAAGCTGAGATCAAGGGTTCAAACTTCATTATGACCTTGATAAAGAAAAATGAAAATGTTGACCAAGTGACTATATTCAGTAATTGAATGGCTGAGATTTCTTTTCATGTCTCTTATGTATTTAATTTATTTGCAGTACTTGGTATCAGTAAGCTGTGGGATTATGTTATTTCTTGTTTTTACTTATAGCTTATGTGATTCCGCTTTATTCTTACAGTTATTTATTGTTTCTGTCAGTGGTCCTTACAATGATCATTCCAGTGAACCCATTTAAATAAGGACTTCTTTAAATTACTTGTGTTAAACATTTGTTATCATGCTGTGCTTCAGGTTGTTTTGATGGCCTTCGAATGTCCACATTGTAATGAAAGGTATTTTCTTATGATTCTTTACCATTTATCTTGATGAGCGGTTGTTACTGTGGCCCCTTACAAGATGTAGTGCAGTGCTTTTATTTTGACTGCAGAGGCTTAGTCAAATTGGTGTTATTTGAATTGATTATGATATTTATTGTCTTTTAGTTGAGTCAAGCTGCCCTGAAGGGCAGTTTTTGATTTGTTTATTTGATTCTGTTTATTTTTACAGGAACAATGAAGTCCAGTTTGCTGGAGAGCTCCAACCTCAAGGTTGTTGCTACACTTTTGCAGTTCCATCTGGTGATTACAAGGTTGTGTTTATGTCAATAGAAAATTTCCTTTCTTTGAAGCTTCAGTGTGTGGTTAATAATGTCATTATCACCCATTTGCAAGTACTCTAAGCTTTGTCTTGAAATTGTGTCTGTGGCCTGGTAAAATTTGCCTCACTTTTTGGATTTTTGCTATATGTGGCTGGAATTATTTACTGTTCATACATTCAGCTTCAGGAATGGAGAAATTCTGTAGAAGTTTATGTAGTATTATTACTATCTTGTATATTTTCGGTGGATGTGTTAATTGAAGATCCAGCCAACTGTGCATTAAGGACAAACCAGCCTGGTACAATAGTCCTCTGCATTTCTTACACGAAGCTATACACAAATGCAGAGTTAAGTATTGCTGCTTCTGATCTAGCCTATCTTTCGAAAACAATTTTATTTGGAGAAAATAGGTTTTTCCTTCCATCTCTTGCCCTGTTAACAAGTAATATTGCTTTGCATGTAAGCCATAATACTAGCAATTATCTGTCTGAAAAAGCTCTCAGCGACCTATCACTTATTTTTAGCAAGATCCTTTGAAGTCGTTTTAATGTCAATGATTGGTTGGGTAAACAATGAGTTTGAACTTCGGAAGAAAATTCATAGGAGGATGGAGTTTTATTGGCACATCGGGCTATGTCATACATATCAGTCACTACTTGCTTTGCTTTCATGAACTTTCTAGGAGATTCACTTATTTGGAAGAAAACTCATAGAAGGATGGAGTTTTACTGGTCCATCAGGCTATGCTATACATATTAGTCACTACTTGCTTTCAACTCATAAGCTCTCCAGGACATTCACTCATTTTCTTAATTTGATTACTATTGTATTGCAATTATATGTCTTGCGTAAATCTTTGCCTATTAAGATTTCATCTTTACTTTGATGATTTGATCTTAGGAGGTTTCCTGGAAGTTTTTAAACTGAAGAGTTATTTCTGATCAAGTTGGCAAAGTTGCACATAGAATATATGGAGTGCAGAGAAGATGTTGGCGTGACAATATATAAAAATATCCTGTCATCGGAATGAGATAGCAATTATTGGATACTAAAAATTGGTTTTATTTTTCTATTTCTATTTCTATTTCTATTTTTTTCTTTATTTTGGTTAGAAGAGGAGATTTACAGACAGGACACTCAAAAACGTCCTAAACTTACCTCCTAGTGGGATGGAGATGCAATGCTTCGAACTTTCGACCTAGTGTACAACAGGAGAGGTGCCTATCCTGCCACGACTGGGCTATTGAAACTTTTGCTTCTATTTTTGATAGATAGCAAAGAACCTCTTAGGTCAAGGAAGAAAATTGGTTAAATATGCTGTTTGTATGCAAACTACTTCCATAACAAGTAGCTGGACAACTAAACCAATTCTCAGAATTTTCTGTTAAGAAGTATTTTCATGTTAGATAAATAGTTGATATTGCATCTTTGCCTAGTAAGGCTATGTTTTTTATGTCTCTAGAAAGGCTATGCTTTTTTATTTATTGGAGCACTGGATTAATGTTATTGTTAATATTCTGTTCCAGATGCTTAACCGGCAGGTGGTGAAATCAGATTCTGCCTCGATTAAGGTATGATTTTATCTCATGATTGTAATATTTCAAATGGGAGATTACAACTTCCTCTCTTCTAGTTTGTTTGCTGTAACTTCACTTCTAGTCTATATTGGCATTTGAGAACCTGTTGCTGTTTTCAACTGAATACTGAGCGACCATAGCTTATGGATTGGTTAATATGTCTTGGTTGTTTGTGTCAGGATTTAATTTAAGATATCATTATTTACCTGCTTATATTTATATTTCTTGTCTGCTTCTTGGTGTTTCATACCTATTTGGGTCTATGTTAAGCTGTTTCTGTGGGTAAACGTTTTTGATGGTAACTAGTCATCTATTGACCTTTGTTTTACTATTTGTAGATTCCAGAACTAGACTTTGAGATTCCTCCAGAAGCTCAACGCGGCACACTTTCTACGGTATCTCTCTCTAATCCTCGAGTTATTTCCACTGTTCTTTGGAGCTATAAAAAATAAGATGAGCAATCTGAATTAGCAGATATTTCATTTTTCTGTGCTGATTCTTTTAATTTTTGAAGTTATTCTGTGTTTTTAAGTTATCCATATGAAGATTCTGCTGTCTTGCAGAATCTAGTTACTCCACTTCTGGGCTTGTAATTATAAGTTATTTAATGACCATATAGACAAACCTGTATTTTCTTGGAACCATTGCAAGTTACCAGCTATCACAGTTGTGGGTCTTACTTTCATCATAAGATAACATAAGGTGTTGAGATCCGTGGGTTCTGCAAATTCAAGAACAAGATAAAGAGATATGTGGGGTGGGGCAGGCAGCCCCGGTGCTTGAAGCTCCCGCTTATGTGGGGTCTGGGGAAGGGGTGGACCACATGGGCCTAACGTACACAGCCTTACCTTGCATTTTGCAAGAGGCTGTTTCCACGCCTTGAACCTGTGACCTCAAGGTCACACGACAACAACTTTTACCGTTGCGCCAAGGCTCCCCTTCTTATAAAGAGATATGGAGTTATCATGTATAATTTGGGCTTCACTATTTGTTGTAGAGGACACTTTTGGAGAGAACTTGTTCCAGTGTCATGTCTTCAGAACATTCACAAAGTGACTGTTGTTGGACAGAATGGCTATTTTTCCTTCTGATCAAGAGAAGTGTATGATAAGGAATGGAAGGCACATGAAAATTTGGAAACATATAGCTCTTCTCTCTCTCTCTCTCTCTTCTTTACTGATGTTAATTAGTAGTAGTGAAGTGGTGCAAAGAAGACCTCTGCTGTGGTAGGTCATGGGGTTTGAGGCTGCCAGTGGGTGCATGTGTCACCATTAAAAAATAATAATTTAAAAAGTAAGAAAGTATGGAGGTTGGAAAATGATAACTTCTGATTCCCTCCTCGGCGTTAAATTGGTTTGGGAAGGAAGAAAGATGACTAGTGGAGGAGACAAACCAAGGAAGTTAACTTGTACAAGGAGATAAATGACCAAGAATCAGAACCTTGTCACATATAATGTGAAAACAATGAAAGTTAAAACTGATGCTAAAATGAGCATGTAATGGAAGAAAATCACTCCACTTCCGGTGGCAACACTGAGTTGCCACTGCTGTGCAAACACGCACATAGGTCTTATATCCAATATATTCAAGATTTTCTGATATGCTTTATTTTATCTTCCTAGTCTGATACATGAAAACATATAAGTGATAAAACCTATAGTATGCATCTATTGAAAAGCCTAAAAACAGAAAGACTTTACATATGGGGAAAATTGAGAAGGTGGTTAGGTTATAGTATGGGTTTATATGACAAAAGAATAAAAAGTAAATATATTCATTATATACTTTCTATTTATGTAGTAGTTATTTAGATTTTGAATTTCAAAGTTTAAGGGTTCTATATATCTAGGTGGCAAGATAAGAGTGGTCTCTCTTTCTTTTGTTTCCCAGAAAAAGCTATAGTGGTTAGGTATCTTTTCATTATTTCTTTGTTCTCTTTTTCTCAACTTTAATCCTCTTTTCTCTTTATCCTTTCTTCTATTTCCTGTTATTTTCCCCGCTTCTTTCTTGTTAGGTAATTCCTCTCTTCTTCAGGATCGTAGTTTGAGTGTCTACTGGTTGAGATATCTTCCCTTGCCTATTTGACAATTGAATGAGGTTAACAATTAGGGTAAACAGATGTAGTGCTTGGTTTCTAAGAATATTATGTATACACACACAAAAATGGGTTTCTTTCATGGTTAAGGTGTTGGCATGGAGTTTTCCCATGTATTTTGTGCATAACTTGAGTATGAGGCCTTTCAGATTTATCTCATACTTGACTTCAATTAGACTTGGACCCCAGATGTTAGAAGGTGCAAATCATTCAGTGCTGAAGCAGCTAGAATTGCTTGAGTTGTGGTTGGTTCCAGAAACTTAGATTATCAATATGCCATGAGGTAGTTATGTTATTTCCTGTGGAGCAAAATTGCGGAATATTAAAATTAAGTAAAATGCTGTTCCAGATCATAGGCCAATGGAAATTGAATAAAGATCCTTGTCATGAAGGGAGAGGAAATGGCATGCCATTGTTGGTATAATCTTGGATTGCTGCTTTCTAATGAATAAAATAATGCTTTTCAGTTCTTCCCAATAAAAACCCAGCTAGGCAACCAACAAAAGAAAAAGGAAAAGAATGAAGCAGTTTACATGCTGCCAGTGAAGAAGTTTCCAACAACGTACTGGATCATGATAATAGAACATGAGATGTATGATGATCATATGAGATCATTGCTCTGTATTGTTTAACCTGAACTAAAGTTCGCTTTTGATGTCTTCCCTCACCTTTTCCTGAATTGTGCATAACATCAATTTGGATGCAGTATATTTTGTATTTTACACATCTAATAGAAATTTTCATGGATCATATGGAACGGAATTACAGCAGTTCCTTAATCTATTATGATTTACACAGTCATTAATTATGTTGGAACATTAATTTTCTAACATCGGTTAAAATTAATCTCTGGATAAATGTAGTCTTCATTTTGGGTTTGCCCATGTGCACATGTGAAATAGCTGATGGTCTCTGATGTGAAATTATGCTACGGAGGAATGTTATGCTTGTGCCTAGGTTGAGTTTGACTTTAAGCTCTCTTTATCCGTACCTTTCTTTCCTCATCACTGTATGGTGGCTTATTAAGTCCAGCTGCATTATGTAATATGACATATTATGTCATGAACATTGTGATGGCACCAAGTGCATTTGTTTGGAATGGTGGGTGCTGTGGATGAGCTAACCTATGTGTAACCGTATCCACTTCACAGTTCAATTGCAATGCACTTTGGCTTTAATCTTCGCTGCTGTGTAGTTTTGTGAGAACCATATGCAATAGTCTTGCTCCCTGGAATTTACTGCTTCTATCGGGTTTTTGTCATATTTTTTAGGGGCCTTACTAGGGGTTTGCTTTCTATGTTTTCATCTAGGTGGAAGGAATATTATTGCGAGCTGCAGATGAATTGCAGGCCCTCCAAGAGGAGCGCAAGGTGCATCTGGAGCACTGAATACTTTGTCATTGAAAGCCACGTGTTTTCCTCCCAATTCCTTTATGACCTGTATTCTGGGCTTTGCAGAAAGTGGATCCTGCCACAGCCAAGGCTTTAGATCAGTTTCTGGTGAAACTAAAATCATTGGCAGCTGGTGATGTGTCCTTCACCTTCATTCTTGATGATCCAGCTGGGAACAGCTTCATTGAAAATCTGTAAGATTGCAGTTTAGGGCAATACTTCTCACTTTAATTATATGAACTTTAGTTTCCTGTCACTGGACTTTATGGTCTCTGTTTACTCTAAAGACTTCATGAACTCATGTTGCCTTGTGCTTTTAACACTGCCTTTCATTCAAAGATTTCTTGTTTGGTTTCTTCAACTTGTTTCCTAGGAATCAATATTCATTGGCAACTTGTTGATGATTCTTTGTCCGTCGTATGATGTCTCTAAACAACTGTATTCAAGCTATCTTGTATAGCTGTTCTAAGTTAAGTTTAGAGCATGAAGTCATTGATAAGTTCCTTTCATAATAAGGTCAAGTACCTAACAGAAATTGATGCTAATTGTAACTTTATCCTGCTGCTATAGATCCAAAGTCATTTGAAGAAGAATAAAAAGGAAATATTTTAAGTGGCATGGATTGCTACTGTGAGCAGAAATTACTCATCTTTTTTATTGTTAGCATGCTTCTTGGTCCAACGTCATGCACTTACTAGCAACATATTCGATCATATGACATATCATTTCCTTCTCTGCCCCCTAGTTTGGTTGTGCTTATATTATGGAGCATGAAAGGCTCAATGAATTGCTTGGCTGTGATAAAACAAGGCAAGGAATAGTTAGCAACTCTAAGCAGGCTCCTATGGAATATGGTGGTTGTTTTCTTGAGTTTGGGTTCCTGATGAGGTAGCTGGCTATGTGGGTGGATCAATAGGAGGCATGATGCATATTAGTGACTGGGCAACCACATTACACAAGTTCCAATCAACATGGGATAAAGATGAGAAGCTGAGAGACAATTCATGCTTTATTAGAACCAACATTCTGCTTAACATCACGCTGTTTTTTCTTTCTTTTTCTTTAGATTAAACAGGTGTAATAAAGCTATGGAGAAAAGTGATACAGCTGGTCTATCTTCTTTATCTAAATCTAAATTGTGACTGTTGTTTCAGTAGCAATTGAAACCCTGAAATTTTGGGTTTTGGTCTAGAAATTGGTAAGGAAATGGATAGGTTTAGGTTCCGGGTATTTTACTAGTCCATAGTGGTAGATTTTGGTCTTAGCATTTGTTCTGATTGAATTGGGCGTTTCGGCCAGTAATAACAGTATCAATTGGTTGCAGAGAGTAAATATAAGCCCGAGAACCTTTTTTTCTTCTTGTTCCCTTTCTTGGTTGACACTTTGATATAAGAAGCAAGACATTATGATTATCCTTCTTTTTGTTAAAAGCTACCAGAACGACGTATGACTTTTTAGAGTATTGATGATTACTCTTAATTTTATAAAAATTTAGACTAAAATGTCCTACATACTTGAACGCAAGAAATTCATTACCAATCCCAAGGCACATCTACATGCTTATCTATTGCTATTGTTGAATCTTCACTCCATTGTGGTCATCTTGGGAAGCTGGAATTTCTGTTGTTCTTCATACATTAATTTGGAACAGTTCAGAATGTTCTAGAAGAAACTTGTTTTCATTTCCCCAAGATTTAGGACTCCACCTGAGTTTGGTGTAGGTAATGGCAACTGTTAGGTGGAGTCAGCAACATTTTCTTTTAGTTTTCATAAGGATATAGGAATTGCAAACATCTCTTTTCACTTGGTCCCTTTCATTTTGTAGAAGTGGTGATTATTCACCAATATGAGGTTCAGTTCTGCGCTGTTCAGTTTGACCATCAGGATACTTATATCACTACCCGAGTTCGTGCACTGCAATCCTGTCTAGGCCATATGAAAATCTGTTATGTCTGAGGCCCTACTAGATATGGTGGATGAGGAATGCTGCAGCTAAATAATTCCTTTCTTTGTTCATTTTGTGATTCTCATATCATGATCATGCTGATTATGCTATTAACTGTTCTGAGAACTTTGTGGGCATCCTGGTTTTGTTTTCGATGATTTAACAAGAGGGCTTGTTCTTGATCCATGCTTGTTCAACTATTTCTAATAATGCTAAGATAATCCCATTTATTTATTGTATAAAAAAGGGCAGCCCCGGTGCACGAAGCTCCCGCCTATGCGGGGTCCAGGGAAGGGGCGGGCCACAATGGCCTAAAGTAGGCAGCCTTACCTTGCATTTTTGCAAGAGGCTAATTCCACGCCTTGAACCCGTGACCTCAAGGTCACATGACGACAACTTTTACCGTTGCGCCAAGGCTCCCCTTCTTCATTTATTTATTGTATGTTCTTCAATATTCTGTTGGACTTTTTACTTTTTCTGTATTCCCTTTCTTTGAATGTTCTTGTTTGAAGCTTCTTTTTAATTTTTCTGTATTCCCTTTCTTCTAATGTTCTTGTTTGAAGCTTCTGATGTTACAACAAGATATATCTGCTACACTGAGATACTTTCTAGTCGTTGCGTTTGATTGTGTTAAGTCTTAGAAATTCCTCAATATCTATAGGTATGCTCCTTCTGCCGACCCATCATTAACTCTTAAGTTTTACGATCGGACACCTGAGCAGCAAGCATCACTTGGATTCCTAGTTGATTCATCATCAGGTGGAGGAGAACTTGAAATGGAAGCGGGTAATGGAACTTTGACTGAGGAGAGGAACCATGTTTCTGATGGTCAGAGAAGAGAACCACATGGATCAGTTGGGGCTGTGGATGGTCACCGGGCAATTGCTCAGGGTAATAGTGAGGAAGTAGCTGCAGCCTTGTTTAGGTACTCTGCACCAGAAGAGGTACCTCTGCTGCTGGAAGTCACTGTTAAATAATATTGTCATCCTCACTATTTTCTTGTCCTAAAGATGCTCATTTATGTTGAACAGGTAATGACCTTCCCATCAACATGTGGAGCTTGTGGTGTTAGATGTGAAACTCGAATGTATGTCACCAGTATCCTTACTACTACCACCACATGTATTACAGGGATTTATATTTTCTTACATACAAGCACATACACACTTGCAAACACACAGACAGACGGTTGAATACACAAGTACATGTTTCAGTTAAGCTGTTAAGCTTAGCTACTTTGCAGGAATTCCTTATTTTCAGGAAGTAATTGTGATGGCATCTTCTTGTGATGCTTGTGGTTACCGGAGCTCTGAGGTTTGTAGCAAACAACTTGTTTGAGTTGTATGGTTTTGAGTATCTTGGTTTCTTGTTGTTGATATTGTTGTAGAAGTTCTTGTGGTGGTTGGTTTTGTTGTTTGTCACAAAAATTAATATGATCAGTGTACTTTTATCAACAGTTGAAGCCGGGTGGTGAAATTCCCCAGAAAGGAAAGAAAATTACTGTGCATGTGCGAAATTTGGCAGATCTCAGCAGAGATGTGATTAAGGTTTGTCTTTCTTATGTTCATGATATTTGGTACTCACAATTCTAGTTAAGAAAGAAACTTCTACTCTTAAGTGATGGTAGACGAACAGGTTGTGTAGCAACTGCTCTGGTTGTGACTTTGTCCTGGAAAAACCATACCCTCAACCCCTTCAAATCCTGAACTGGTTTTGTAAAAGAATTACTAATTATAAATATCAACTTTTATGTTATAAGCTATACCTACAGCAAGCAACACAGTCAACTTGTTAGTTGTTGCTGTATAATTGTCCTTTAACTGAAGTATGTGATTCGTTAACATATGTTTGCCATTTTCTTGGATAATGCTGCCCATCTTAGAATCAAACAGTCCTACAACCAAGAATTTTCAGAGATGAATATATTAGCTAACATATCTTATGCTTGAGCTGAAGGAAAGAATTTTTAGTTATTTGGTTCACAAAACATTCTAGATCTGAGCTTTCTCAATGGAAATCATTTGTTGGCTATGTTTTAGATGAAACTGGATGAGGTTATAGAGGGAACAATAATAGTGGTTCTTGGAGCATGTGCAAGCTAGAGAAATTTGGTTCTGGGAAGAAAACTTCCTTGGCCTATAGATGGATATCCTATGATGATCATGTTTCTTGTTTTTGGATAAAAGTCTCACTTAGAAACTTTAGATCTGGAGATGTTGTTTGATGCAAAAACAAATTTTAGATACAAATGATATATGATTGTTGGACATGTTGGAGTATGTTATGCTTGAGCTAGGTTCAAAAGATATAGGTAACATCTTCTTGGTTTCTAGGTTCAGAAGAACTAAAGGCAAGTCGGCTAAGAAATTTCAGAGGGATTACATCTTGCAAATTTGTCACTTTCATGTGCCTAAAGTGATCCCTTGAAGTGATTCAATTTTCGAAGGCAAAAATTCTCCTGAGATCCTCTATTGTGCATTGTCTAACTGCATGTATGCAAGAAGAAGCATGATCGGGATAGAATTTGGTTATGTTCTGAGCATTTTGCTGCAGTTCTTAGCTCTTACTCCTTTTGTTACTAATTTGTTCCTGAGACAATTGTCTGATTTTGCACTAGCTTGGTGAGAAATCCATGGCAGGGAAACTAGTTGTGGTTATTTCTGTGTCACAATTTGGACTTATGACCCTATGCACGTTCTATATTGGTGCCAATTGGTTTATTATACATGGATGTGTTTTCAGCAAATTCTGATTTAGATAGTCCATCTCATGTTCAACACTTGTACCTCCCAATGTTCTAGAGGGGGGGGGGGGGGCAGCCCCGGTGCACAAAGCTCCCGTCTATGCGGGGTCTGGGGAAGGGGCGGACCACAAGGGCCTAAAGTACACAGACTTACCTTGCATTTTGCAAGAGGCTGTTTCCACGCCTTGAACCCGTGACCTCAAGGTCACACGACAACAACTTCTACAGAAATCTGGTTATGTTTATCATATTGGATGGTATTTCAAACCCTAGTTATAGCTGGAAGAGTAATGTGCCATCACATTTTGGTTCCAAAGGGAGTGACAAGGATAGTCCTCAGGTAGACTTGTGTCAACCAGGAAACACCTTGGACATTTGAGAAATAGTATCTTTTACATCATGAATTACTGATGCCTACCTTCATGACTATAACCGAAGGTATATATAAGGAAGAGACATTTTCTCGTATTACTGCCACTTTTTCTGAATTGTAAGATGTAAATGGATATGTTCAGTGAGTCAGTGAAGCAAAGCTGAAAGTGTTCGTACTCTAATGTCTGGTATAATGCATTAACTATGGTATGTATTAGTTGGTCTGCTGCTATTTTTAGTTCATTATTGAATTGAATCTATTTATTTTCTAATAGCTGCACTTCGAATTGTATGAAAGCAGAAAAGGAAAATACAAGCAATTTTATGCAGCTGTAGTTGTTACATTTTCTTTAGGATTCATTTCATCCTGACGTGTATCAATACTGTACATGTTTAGTCAGATACTGCAGGTGTCAAAGTCCCAGAACTTGAGTTGGAACTTGCAAGTGGGACCCTGGGTGGAGTTGTTACAACAGTTGAAGGTTTGGTTACCAAAATCAGTGAAAGTAAGTTTCTGTTTATCTGTTCTTGCAAGTTCTTGTTGTCTTTCTTAATAGTACATCCACAAGGGTTCCAATTGCCTATTCCATTCTGTTCAAGGTCAAGTTTCATAAATTCCTAGCTGCACATGCATGCTTTTAAAGTGATAATATTTACAAACACCATAATGAATTTGAGATCTTAATTTACTTCTTCAAGGATGTAGTGAAATAAATGAAAAACTAGAATAATTTTTATTTCTTAGGCAAGTTTGTGAACCCTGTGGAGCTTGGCTTAGTGATTTGCCTGTCCATTAGATGTTGGATAAGTCACCTTGAGGGATGCGCAAAACTTCTGAAGGAGCTTTGACTTGTGCATGAATTTTTCATGCCTAGATAACCTGGATAGTTACCCGCATAGTCGCATACAAAACTAGAGTGCAGTAGGACCTGGATTTCCCGGCGAAATACCATTAGTACTTTGTTTTTAATGGCAAGGCCTAGAAAGCCTAAGGGAGATCCTTTCCAACCTGACAAAAGGGAAGGATTTGCTTGCTTAAGAGAACTGTTCCCCATGACTTTGTGGGTTTGTCCATTTGGCATACTTCACTATATTTCAGAAAGAAAAAAAAAATGAAAGAAAGCAAGAAGAATTCACTGTTTCCTGCACAAAGGTAATATATCCTCTTGGATTGTTCTTCATCATCATATCAGCATTGGTGAATGGCTTCTGCTGCTGTGTGTGCTACCAACATGGAACTCATTCTCTCCTAATATCCCCTCCTAAATTCAATAAACCTCTGAAAGTCCTTCAATTCTCTTCTTCAAAGTACCCTAAAACCTATCTGTCTTTTCCAGATTTTTCACTTCTCAGGCAGAGAAGAGACTTGTAGATACCCCATCCAAGGTCAATAGTCTATTCTGTTACGGGCTAGACTTATCATAACCAGATCTTTAAGTCACAAATTACTCGCTGAGGAGCATAGTATGCAAAGTTCATTGTTTTTGATGATATACAGTGCAAATATATGGGAATAAATCCCATGATGCTGGAGGTCTTTCCTGCCATGCATTGTGTGAGATCATCAGCATTTACATTCTATCAATTTATATAACCATGATGAAACTTGACACCTAGAAGGGGAGCCTTTAGTTCAATGGTAGAGTTCTCATTGTGTCACTAGGAAGGTCATGAGTTCGAGGGATGGAAATAGCCTCTTGCAAGAATGCAAGGGAAGTCTGCATACTAATAGACCCTTTGTGGTCTACCCTTTCCCCTAACCACGCATACATGGGAGCTTCAAGGACCGGGCTGCCCTTTTCTCTTTATAAAACCTGACTCCTGCAGCTTTCTACCCGCTCCTGATATTCCCTAGCGACTCCTCCAAGGCACTACTATGGTGTGATAATATTATTATGGGTATAATACATTATTAATTTTATGAATATACCGAAAATCTGCATTTTATTGTGTCTTTCTCTATATTATGAGTAGCACTTGCAACTTCTATCTTGAAGATTCTACAGAAAGTGAGCCTGGACAAACTGGTGTGTATTTGACTTTTTAAAATGTTATAATCCTTAGGGGGCATTTGCTGATGATCTGTATGTAGTGTATATGTATATTGCAAGATGATATAACTGGCAGTGACATTTGATTAGGTGGAACTAGAGATCATCTAAAGTACTTTTTGTCATTGTACTGAAAGCTACTCAGTTTCCAAATGGTTTCTTTTAGGAAAAACATCATGCTACTAAAGTTTCACCATGGAGGAGGAAATAGATTTATTGTTTCCCCTTATCTCTCACACAATTTCCTAATATGGACTCTCCATTTTTCACATCCAAAACCTCTCGAAAATTGTGGTTCTCCTGGCTGTTAACCCTAAAATGTTGATGTTTTCTTTGTTTGGTAAGTCATTTGTTTAACTAGGCTAGGGTCATTCCTATTATAGTTTCTGGTTTTTGATTCATGTCATGTTAGGGTTGCTTTCAGCTTCTTAAAACTATGAAAACCCTAACATGACATGAATCGAAACTGACATTTTCCCTCAAGCTAGGGCGTTCCCCATAAGCGATGCGCTGCATCAGAGCCTGGCTACGGTGAAAAATAGGCAAGGGTTACTAGGGTGTTCTCCCAGAAGTGATGCGCTACATCAAATAGGGTGTAGTGAAAAATGGGAAGGGCTACTAGAGCGTTCCCTTGAAAGTGATGCGCTGCATCAGAACCCAAGTGCAGTGAAAAGTGGACATAGTTTCATGCCATGGAGGTCAAGAAAGGCGATAGTAAATAGGATATCTCTAGAGCATAAGATTTGTATCGCCACATGGAACATAGAGACATTGATAGGTAAGAGTTTGGAGTTAGTAGACGCCATGAAACGTAGAAGGGTCAACATCGCTTGTATCCAAGAAACCAAGTGGAAAGGGGTTAAAGCTAGAGAAATAGATGGGTATAAATTATGGTATGTAGGAAAGGATAATAACATAAATGATGTAGGAATAATAGTGGATAAGGAATTAAAGGATAAAGTTGTAGTCGTTAAAAGAATCAGTGATAGAATTATAATAATAAAACTTGTTCTAGGATTGCGTCAGGTAGCCAGACGGTAAGGGTGAAGCTGAAGATGATTTTAATGATTTTAAAGAAAATCATCTTCAACTTTTTAAAAACTATGGCAACCCCAACATGACATGAATCGAAAAATGACATTCGCTCAAGCTAGTGCGTTCCCCATAAGCGACGCGCTGCATCAGATCCTGGATGCGGTGAAAAATAGGCAAGGGTTGCTAGGGCGTTCTCCTAGAAGCGATGCGCAGCTGCATCAGAACCCAGGTGCAGTGAAAAGTGGACATGGGTTCATACCATGGAGGTCGAGAAAGGCGATAGTAAATAGGGTATCTCCAAAACATAAGATTCTCATCGCTACATGGAATATAGGGACACTGACAGGTAAGAGTTTGGAGTTAGTAGACACGATGAAACGTAGGAGAGTCAACATCGCTTGTATCCAAGAAACCAAGTGGAAAGGGGCTAAAGCTAGAGAAATAAATGGGTATAAATTATGGTACATAGGAAAGGAAAATAATAGAAATGATGTAGGAATAATAGTGGATAAGGAATTAAAGGATAAAGTTGTGGACGTTAAAAGACTCAGTGATAGAATTATAATAATAAAAATGATTCAAGGAGAGCAGATTATAAATATTATAAGTGCATATGCACCACAAGTAGGGTTATAAGATATAATTAAGAGACAGTTTTGGGAAGATATGGAAGGAGTCATGCAAGAAATTCCCAACACTGAGGGGATATTTATAGGAGTAGACTTAAATGGCCATGTAGGAAAAGATAAAGAAGGATATGATAGCATACACGGAGGGTATGGTATAGGTGAACGAAACAAGATGGGGGAGAATATCCTCGATTTTGCTTTGTCATATAACCTATCCATTGCAAATACACTCTTTAAGAAGAGGGATGAACACTTAATAACCTTTAAAAGTGGACTTCATAAAAGCCAAATAGACTTTTCTACTTAGGAATAATGAACGATCTATATATAAGGATTGTAAGGTGATACCCGGTGAGAGTTTAATCTCACAACATAGGTTAATGGTTATGGATATTCATATCAAAAGATGGAGTAAAAGAACTAAACTTAATACACATCTAAAAGCTAAGTGGTGGAACTTAAAAGGAGAGAAAATAACCTCATTAAAAAATAAGTTGATTGTAGAAGGAAATTAGAACTATGAAACAGAAGTAAATACTATGTGGACTAATATGGCTGAGTCCATTAAGAAAGTGGCAAAAGATGTCTTAGGAGTATTTAAAGGTAAAAGGCTATTAACAAAGGAAACATGGTGGTGGAATGAAACAGTGCAAAAAGCTATTAAAGAAAAACGAATGTGTTTTAAAGCATGGCAGAAGATTAGAAATAATGAAAACTATGAACAAAATAAGAATGCTAAAAACGTTGTTAAGAGAATAGTAAGTGAGGCTAAACTTAAAGCATATGATGAGCTTTATAATAGACTAGGAACAAGAGAAGGTGAGAAAGATGTGTTTAAACTTGCAAAAGTAAGAAAACAGAAGGGTAAGGACTTAGAGCATGTTAGGTGCATTAGAAGCGATGATCTAAGGGTATTAGTCAAAGATAATGAGATCAAACAAAGGTGGGAAATATACTTTCAAAAATTGTTAAATGACAATAGCCCTGAGAATATAGGGGATTGAAAATACTATAAATCTAAATAACACTGGAGATTATAGATATGAATGTAGGATTAGAATACTTGAAGTAAAAGATGCCTTGAGAAAGATGAAATCAGGAAAGGCCATGGGGCCTGATGGTATACCAATAGAGGTTTGGAAGCATATGGGAGATATTGGGGTAGTTTGGTTGACCAAGTTGTTTAACAAGATTATAAAATCAAATAAAATGCCTGATGAGTGGAGGATAAGCTCTATTGTACCAATCTATAAGAATAAAACAGACATTTAGAGCTGCACTAATTATTGAGGGATCAAACTTATGAGCCACACCATGAAACTTTTTGAAAGAGTGATTGAGAAGAGGCTACGATATGAAACAAGTGTAACAGAGAATCAGTTTGGTTTCATGCCTGGGAGGTCTACCATGGAAGCTATTTTCTTACTAAGACAATTAGCAGAGAAATATAGGGAGAGGAGAAAAGACCTGCACATGGTCTTTATTGACTTAGAGAAAGCTTATGATAGAGTCTCTAGAGAGTTAATATGGAGGGTGTTGGGTGGTAAAGGGGTTTCTCAGGGGTATATAGACATAATTAAAGATATGTATGAGGGAGCAGTAGCAAATGCTAAGACCACTAGTGGCGTGACTGGTGATTTTCTTGTCATTGTTGGATTGCACCAAGGATCGGCATTGAGTCTATACCTTTTCACATTGGTTATGAGTTAACAAAACATCTGTATGAGGAGATTCCCTGGTGCATGCTATTTGCAGACGATATAGTCCTATTTGATGAGACAAGGGAGGGTGTAAACATAAAGATAGAGTTATGGAGAGAAGCATTAGAATCAGAAGGATTTAAAATTAGTCGAACTAAGACAGAATATATGGAATGTAATTTTACCAAGGAGAGGAGTGGAACACCAGTCAAGATTGATAACCAAGAGGTCGATACTTAGGATCATTGATCCATGAGAGTGGAGAGATTGAGAGGGAGGTTACCTAGAGAATCCAAGCGGGTTGGAACAAATAGAGATGTGCATCTGGTGTTTTATGTGATCAGCAAGTGCCACTCAAACTAAAGGAAAAATTCTATAGGATGGCTATAAGGCCGGCCATGCTCTGTGGATCAGAGTGTTGGGCAGTTAAGGAACATCATGCTCAAAGGATGAGTGTCGCAGAAATGAGGATGTTGAGATGGATGAGTGGTAAGACAAGAAAGGATAGAATTAGAAATGAAAATATTAGAGGAAATTTAGGGATAGCATCAATAGGTAACAAGATGAGGGAGATTAGACTTAGATGGTTTGGACGTGTTCAAAGGAGACCAACAACGGCACCAGTTAGAAGGAGTGAGGCAATACAAGTTGAAGGTTCTAAAAGGGCAAGGGGAAGGCCCAAAAGAATGTGGATAGAAGTGGTGAGGAAAGACTTAAAAACTTTGGGACTAAATAAAGCCATGGTATTTAATAGAGTGGAATGGAGGAATAAGATTCATGTGGCCGACCCCTAATTGGGATAAGGTCTTGATGATGATGATGATGAAAACTTGTTCTAGGAGAGCAGATTATAAATATTATAAGTGCATACGCACCACAAGTAGGGTTACAAGATATAATCAAGAGACAATTTTGAGAAGATATGAGGGGAGTCATGCAAGAAATTCCCAACACCGAGGTGATATTTATATGAGTAGACTTAAATGGCCATGTAGGAAAAGAAAAGGAAGGATATGATAGAATATACAGAGGGTATGGTATAGGTGAACGAAATGAGATGGGGAGAATATCCTTGATTTTGCTTTGTCATATAACTTGGCCATTGCAAATACATTCTTTAAGAAGAGGGATGAACACTTAATAACCTTTAAAAGTGGACTTCATAAAAGCCAAATAGACTTTTTTCTACTTAGGAATAATGAATGATCTATGTGTAAGGATTGTAAGGTGGTACTTGGTGAGAGTTTAACCTCACAACATAGGTTAATGGTTATGGATATCCATATCAAATGATGGAAGAAAGGAAATGAATTTAATAGGTATCCAAAAATTAAGTGGTGGAACTTAAAAGGAGAGAAAATAACCTCATTCACAAATAAGTTGATGGTAGAAGGAAATTGGAACTATGAAATAGAAGTAAATACCTTGTGGATTAATATTGCTGAGTCCATTAAGAAAGTGACAAAAGATGTCTTAGGAGTATCTAAAGGTGAAAGGCAATTAGTACAGGAAACATGGTGGTTGAGTGAAACAGTGCAAAAAAGTTATTAAAGAAAAATGGATGTGTTTTAAAGTATGACAGATGACTAGAAATAATGAAAATTATGAACAATATAAGAATGCTAAAAAGGTTGCTAAAATAATAGTGAGGCTAAACTTAAAGCATATGACGAGCTCTATAATAGACTAGGAACAAGAGAAGGTGAGAAAGATGTGTTTAAACTTGCAAGAGTAAGAGAACAGAAGGGTAAGGACTTAGATCATGTTAACTGCATTAGAAGTGATAATCAAAGGGTATTAGTCAAAGATGATGAGATCAAACAAAGGTGGGAAACATATTTTCAAAAATTGTTAAATGATAATGGTTCTGAGAATACATGGATTGAAAATATTATAAATCTAAATAACATTGGATATTATGGATATAAACATAGGATTAGAATACTTGAAGTGAAAGAGGCCTTGAAAAAGATGAAATCAAGAAAGGCCATGGGGCCCAATGGTATATCAATAAAGGTTTGGAAGCATATGGGAGATATTAGGGTAGTTTTGTTAACCATGGTGTTTAACAAGATTATAAAATCAAAGAAAATGCCTGGTGAGTGGAGCAAAAGCTCTATTGTACGAATTTATAAGAATAAAGGAGATATATAGAGCTGTACTAATTATCGAGATCAAACTTATGAGCCACACTATGAAACCTTTTGAAAAAGTGATTGGGAAGAGACTACGACATGAAACAAGTGTATCGGAGAATTAGTTTGGTTTCATGCTTGGGAGGTCTACAATGGAAGCTATTTTCTTACTACTAGAATTAGTAGAGAAATATAGGGAAAGGAGGAAAGACCTCTACATGGTCTTTATCGACTGAGAGAAAGCTTATGATAGAGTCCCTAGAGAGTTAATATGGAGGATGTTGGGCGATAAAGGGGTTTTGCAGGGGTATATATACATAATTAAAGATATGTATGAGGGAGCGGTAACCAATGTTAAGACCACTAGTGGTGAGACTGGTGATTTTCCTGTCACTGTAGGATTGCACCAAGGATCGGCATTGAGCCTATACCTTTTCACATTGGTTATGGATGAGTTAGCAAAACATCTGCACAAGAAGATTCCCTAGTGCATGCTATTTGCATATGATATAGTCTTACTTGATGAGACAAGAGAGAGTGTAAACATAAAGCTAGAGTTATGGAGAGGCATTAGAATCTAAAGGATTTAAAATTAGCCGAACTAGGACAAAATATATGGAATGCAATTTTAACTAGACGAGTAGGAGTGGAACACCAGTCAAGATTGATAACCAAGAAATCCCCGTAAAAGACCACTTTCGGAACTTAGGACCAATTATTCATTAGAGTGGAGAGATTGAGAGGGAGGTTACCCAGAGAATCCAAGCGGGTTGGAACAAATGGAGATGTGCATCCGGAGTTTTGTGTGATTGGCGAGTGCTACTCAAACTAAAAGGAAAATTCTATGGGGTGGCCATAAAGCCGACCATGCTCTATGGATTAGAGTGTTAAGCAGTTAAGGAATATCATGCTCATAGGATGAGCGTTGCAGAAATGAGGATGTTGAGATGGATGAGTGGTAAGATAAGAAAAGATAGAATTAGAAATGAAAATATTAGAGGAAATTTAGGGGTAGTACCAATAGGTAACAAGATGAGGGAGATTAGATTTAGATGGTTTGGACATGTTCAAAGGAGGCCACCAACGGCACCAGTTAAAAGGAGTGAGGCAATACAAGTTGAAGGTTCTAAAAGGGCAAGGGGAAGGCCCAAAAGAACGTGGATAGAAGTGGTGAGGAAAGATTTAAAAACTTTGGGACTAAATGAAACCATGGTATTTAATAGAGTGGAATGGAGGAATAAGATTCATGTGGCTGATCTCTAATTGGGATAAGGTCTTGATGATGATGATGTCATGTTAGGGTTGCTATACTTTAAAGAAGCTGGAAATGATTTTCATTGTCTTCTCTTCTTACTTACAAATTAATATACAAATGCATATTCATTTGCAAGTAGGAAAAAAATAACAAAATCAAAATCATCTTCAACTTCTTCCTTGTCAGTTGGCATTTGACGCAAGACCCTCCTTTTTCATCCAGGCTTGGGACTGGCATCGGCGGAGTTAGGATGAGTCTTGTGGAAATGAGGATGTTGAAATGGATGAGTGGCAAGATAAGAAAAGAAAGGATAGAAATAGGAATGAAAATATTAGAGGAAGCTTAGGGGTAGCATGAATAGGTAACAAGATGAGGGAGATCAAACTTAGATGGTTTGGACATATGTCCAAAGGAAACCCAAAATGGCACCTGTTAGGAGTGAGACAATGCAAGTAGAAGGTTCTAAAAGGGCAAAGGGAAGGCCTGAAAGAACGTGGATAGAAGTGGTAAGAAAAGATTTAAAAACTTTGAGACTAAATGAAGTCCTGGTAGTTAATAGAGGGGAATGGAGGAACATGATTCATGTGGCCGACCCCTAATTGGGATTAGGTCTTGATGACGACGACGATGATGAATAGTTGTCAGTTGCCTAGTTAGCTTTGCTCATACCTAACTCCAGACAGAGTCCTCTCAGAAGGGAATTGCTAGTCAGAAACATCTCAAGCAGGTTGATGCAATTTCCCTGTATAGGTATGCTTTTCCTGAATCCTCAACTTTTGCTTCTCCTTTTTCTTGTGGCTTGAAAAGTGATTACTTTATAGAATTGATACAATTATTAAGAGATATTACAGTGGAAATAAAAACGGGCAGCCCCGGTGCACGAAGCTCCCGCCTATGCAGGGTCCGGGGACAGTGGAAATACTTATTGGCTAATTCTTCATCCCTTCTAGGGTCTTGCATGGCAAAAGATTTAAGCCCCTGTAAAACGAGGTCAGAGGTTCAAGCCTCGGGTGGTGATGGCATCGATGATCAAAACTTATGAGTTGAAATATTGTGGAGAATTTTAGAACCATAGTCCTCTAGCTTCTGTTACACTCTTAGTTTCTGTTAAACAATCTTAAATCTTGAAACGAAGTGCATCTATGAATCAGAGAGTGAAGCTGCCAACAAAGCTACAAGTTGATGTGATGTTTCGGATATGTTAAAGTGCTTGTACTTAGTTAGCTGATGATTTCATATGATCTGACATCTTCTTTTGAAAATGGTAACTGACTTTTTTGAAAAAAAAAGCAGGATGTCATAAAGACAGTGAGATAGCCTATCCAGTAAACATTCGAGGCAAACAAAGTAAACAGATAATTATGTTAAAGAGTATGAAGATTTAAATCAGCAATGAAGTGGCCCAACTAGCTGTGCTGCTCTCCACTAATGTATTGGCATCAAGCAAGCTAATCATGGGATAGAGTCTGACATGCATTCTTATGTGTTCAATGATACGGGCAAGTCTCAATGGGCCTGTGGTTGACTCATCCATTCAAGGCACAAATGATTACAAAATAACTTTTTGCCTAAAAATTATAGGTTTTCGAAGTTCTGAATGAGTTCCAAACCATTCAGAAGAGCTCTAGCTTCTGCTTCATTCAATGAGCTAGTCTAACAAGAGCCACTAAGCAAGAAGCATTGCTTCCAAGTGATCTCTTAATAACACCATGCATTTCTTGAAGGACAGGTATTTCCAATGGGATTTCCATTAAAGTTTTGGTTCTACTAAATGATAACTTGAGGACATTATTTCAAGCAGTTTTCCTTTTGTTGGTTTTAATGCAGGATGTAGTTAGTGTGCACTTCTGAGACTGGTTCTCTTGGATAATTCCAACTCAACGAAGAATGGATAGGTTGCACTGAAAGTTATAACTGACCCGGTTCTTCCATTCTCTGACCGAATCTTTTGACTGCTTTACTTAGTTGTCTGCCAAAATATGACATAAAGTAACATGCAGAGAGTTTGCCCATCTTCGCTAGCCCCATACACCTAAAAAACTGTTTATGAAGTTTCCTGTGGTGTTGGGCAAGCCTTCAAGATTGCATGTCAAACTTGCTAAAGTACTTGCAATAAGGAATATGTGTTGCATTATTTCTTTTGTATGTACATGATATCTGTATTTGCCAATCTGATTGTGCAACAGTGATGCAACATACAACCATCACTTCTTATGAGATAAAAAAGGCAGCCCCAGTGTACAAAGCTCCCGCCTTTGCAGGGTCTAGGAAGGGGGGATCACAAGGTCTATAGTATGCAACCTTACCTTGCATTTTTGTAAGAGGCTGTTTGCACGCCTTGAACCTGTGACCTCAAGGTTACATGACGACAATTTTACCGTTGTACTAAGGCTCCCCTTCTTCTTATGAGATACTAAAGAAAGAAAAAAATGCCTGGAATTACAACTCCTCTTATGCAGTAAAGCATAAGAAAAGAATTGGGTAGAAATGCCACCGTGAAAATTTATCCTTCTTGAGATGGATGTTGTCTGTTCCAGAACCAACAAGACAGTCCCCTCCCTGTAATGTGAGCGATCATTACTTTTTATCACGTAAATCTTATACTAAGTTCTGGTAGTTGTTCTTAAGTAGAATCTTCAATCAAACATTCCCTCCGAAGACTTAATTTCTGATCCTACACTGGCACAGAGTTTGATTCATCTTTGAAATCTGGATTGCTTTGTATTCAATCTCTCTGTATGTACCCGACCTGATCATCTGAATTGGGTAATGAACTACACGTCATATTTATCTTAGCTCAAACATTGACTTTGGACTTTGCTTTTATCAATAATGATGACTGTTATTTTGTTGATAGTGTGCTTGAGTACTATGCATTAGGTTTGTGTGCTTATTCTCGAACCTTTGATGTTCTTCTGAGTCGTGGCTTTTTAACTGCATTATTAACTTGGGTGATTAAGTCGTGAACCCTATTATGTTCTTTCAGGTCTAGAGAGAATACATGGATTTACTTTTGGAGATAGTCTCGATAACTGGAAAAAGACCAGATGGCAAGATTTCAGATCCAGGCTGACTAAGGTAAACTTAGCTGTCAACACTCTAAAGCAAAAAGGAAAAGAAAAAGAAAGCTATAATAGTGGTTGATTTTCTGCATGATGAAAACCATAGTTCAGAAAACTTTACCTACAGTGTCTTGGCACACTAAACCATTTTGGAAGGCCTTCCAGCCTACTGGACACAGGAGCCTCTCCGGTGGCAAGCCGCAAGTTTGGGACTGCTTGCAGTTGCGGATTTTTGCATCTGATTTTCAACTAGGGAAAGAAAGGAAAGAAAAAATGATCTTGAGTTGTGTGTAGAATGATAGGTTAAAGTGGCAGCCCAGTCCTCCTATGCGGGGTCCAGGGAAGGTGTGGACCACAAGGGCCTATAGTACGCAGCCTTACCTTGTTTTTACAAGAGGCTGTTTCTACGTCTTGACCTCAAGGTCATATGACGACAATTTTTAGTGTTGTGCCAAGGCTAAAAATTCATAAAATGAGCAGGTCAAAGTAAACAAAGCCTCTTGTCAAAAATTAAGTCAATTTCAATCCAACCCCATCGCTTGTGATTCCCCTGCTTTTCTCAATGGTCCAGAGTTATACGCTATAGTTGGCTGTCCCAAGAAGCTAACAACAGCCAGTCAGAAAAGGGTGTAATAAGCGAGGTATGTTATTGTCCAAACTAGTGCAGACTGGCAAGTAAATGATTTGTGCACAGAAGTACGTCAACTAGACGAGTGACAAAGCAACATCATTTTGAGTGAGTTAATCCCCGGTTCATCAAGATGCATGATCCTCAAATTATGTGTGCTGGAGAAATGCAATGGATTACTTTGAAAAGGCATAGTTCCTTTTCTTCCTTTGTTGGTGTACGACTTATGTCCGCTCATTTATGCCTTGTCTCTTTCGTTCTGTAGCTTTTAAAACTGGAGGAACCGTGGACCTTGATTATCGATGATGCCTTGGCAAATTCATTCGTCGCACCGGTCACGGATGCCATTGAAGATGACCATCAGCTTTTCTGTAAGTATTTGTTATCAGTTGGAAAAACCGACTTCCCCTGGTTTCCCTATGTGCCGTTTGTTTCTGCATTACTGCACTTGTCTTTTTATTACTCTACGTGTTTAATTATTTCACTAATCCGGTTTACATGTTGATTATGAGTACTCAGTTGAGGAGTACGATAGGTCGTGGGAGCAAAATGAAGAGTTGGGTCTGAATGACATGGATACCACTTCAGCTGATGTTGCTTAGACTTTTTCCATCTTTCTTTATTCAACCTCTCAATGAAGAGGGAGGTCGTAGTGTAATCTGTATAATCATTTTTATTGCTTCGGAGGTTGTTTAGAGATATCTACTCGAGCTTGACTTAAAGACCATCTAGTACTGGGTTCACTCTCCTTTGCAACTCTCTCTATCCTACCATGAGCATGCACACTTAGCTTAGTAGTGCAATTATGAACGTTTAACTTTGATATAACTACGAGAGTGCAGATATCTATCTAGTTGAAGGATAAACAATTCTTGTTATTCAATTCATTTTGAGGAGATGCCAGCGGCCCTCCATATCTCATTGGATTACCAGTTAGCGTCGGCGAGGGTGCAAATTCTCTTTCGAGTGCGAATAGGCAACAGCTAAATTCGTCGTGGATTGTTTTGCTATAGTTGCATTCTGCTAGATGCTAGTGGCTCTCTACGCCTCATTGGTTTACTCGTTAGCGTTGGCAACAGTACGTCTCTCCTTCAAAGCTGAGCGATAGAAACACAAACAGAGGCCGCTGCCGATTACCTTTCAGTTTTTTTAAGGTACTTTTGTCCTGATATTACTCTACGAAGCTAAATTCTGCTTACTAGATTTTTCTACTAGTATTATACGTTACACTTGAAGCTACCTACTCTTCAAACGAAAATTTGAAATTACACTTCTATCATGAAAAGCCTTTAATTAAAAAGAATTACATATTAGGCCCGCTATTTTATTCGCTCTCTTCGGAACTGCACCCCACTACAGTTAATGCAGACTTCTAGATAAGCAATTTGCCTTGCACACGAAGAAAAAAAAGTTCATCTATTCTCCCTCTTAAATTCAAATTCATATAAAAAGGGTAGGCCGAAGCTCCTGCCTATTCAGGGTCTGGAGAAGGGACACACTACAAGGGCCTTTAGTAGGCAGCCTTACCAATACAAGAGGCTGATTCCATGCTTTGAACCCGTGACTTCAAGGTCACATACAACATCTTTTACCGTTGCACCAATGCTCCCCTTCTTAAATTCAAATTCTGAAAATAAAAAGGACCAAAGACCTTCCCGTGTTATTCATAATCCCACTACTGTGCTTGCTATTTCAGTTTCCTTGATAAATGTCCAACTTTAAGACTAGAAGTGAGTTTCAAGATAGCCATTTCTCAGGTAAAAAGAAACACGAAAAGATGGAAAGGCTACAGCCTGTAGCAGCTTCTGTACTGCTGCAATCCATACAAAGTAGTGACGATGAGCCTTCTCTTTGTTAGTATGTACAAAAGAACATGGCTTTCCAAATCCTGCAATTCTAAACTAAGTCATCAAAACCTGTAGTCAAAATCCACATACGATATAAATAGGCATTGACTCCTGTATAAATACAACCAGAAATCATTCAATGATTGAATAAACAGAGCAAAGCGACTTCTCTCCAGTCTGTATCTCCACCCAGTAATAGCAACAACTCTTCCAGAGGTTTAAGCTAGAGTATCACTAGCCCAAAAGTGAAGGACTAGGGAGGGAAAAGAAGTTAAATCAGATTTAGAACCTGCATTTATTCGGACATGCACCAACACTCGCTGTGAAAGAAGTATGAAATAATTATACGATTATACTTACCCGGATACCATAGCGGCTACATGGTGACATCAGAAAATATATTCAGGCACTTCAAGGGGAAACCGTGCAACTTTCACTTCAAAAGGCCTTCCTTTGGGGCTCCTGAGCCTATGCCAAACAGCCATTTTCTTTATCAGGGTGAAGAGATCTATCAACTTCGTGGATTGTTTTGCTATAGTTGCATTAACAAAAGACAAAATCATCTGAAATTCTTTAATTATCTAAAGCAAAATTTTGAAGAAAGAATCTTAAGAAAATAAATATATCTTGAGAAGGGAAAGCTTTGTAATCAAGAAAATCAGGCTGAGGTCTGAACAGGGAAAGTGAAAGAACCATCAACTAGAAGGATATTTCAGTCTGAATCAAATCACTTCAACATTTACTAAAATTTGAAAATTTTCAATCATGTTCTTTCTGGCCAATTCAATCATAAGGAGAGTGTTTTAAAACCTAACAAGTCAGTCACCTTTGTAAGCTCATTCTACAACATGGAAACATAGGTTTATGTGGTCTACCTGCCAGGAACATAAGTGAAAGAACCCTCAATCGAACCAGGAGAAGCTGGCATGGACGAAACACTTTCATAAACAAATTCTTCTTCATCAGGAGACAAGAGTGGATACTGGAACCACAAAGTAGTTTTGAACTGCAATTAGGACCTGTTTGTGTGTTGTCAATCAACATATAAAGGGCACTGAAATGATTCATACAATTATGTTAACAATTCAATAGACAAATGTACTTCCAGGCACCTGCTCATGATACGATGTTCTTAGCTGTCCAAAACACCTTTATTGACTGTTCATGGCAAGGCCTGGATTTGATGGAAAATGCTATCTCATCAAGGTTATTTTTCTCCAACAACAGTCTATACAGCCGATATCTGGCTTCCAAATAATAAGTATCAGGATGCTGCCCTTGTGAGTCCGTGGAAAGACAGGACACCATGATTTCCACTACTTTGGACTGAGGGACAAATATCAATGACAGCTACCATGTCCGATTAGTCCATTCAATTCAATTGGTGAGATATCATCTGTGTAGTGTTCATCCTTTCCATTCTGGAACAGTGGAGAAGCTTCAAAAGCCCCTATTTTATGGGAACTAGCTTAGGGCTGAATCTTTAGACAGTTTTATCATCATGGTCTTAAGGTTTTGGACTACTACTATCATGATGAATTTCTTCCTTCTACTGGCAGTAATTAGCCTATTGTCCACTACTTAAGAACTCAAAGGAAAATGAAGATTACCTTTCCTATGACAGCTTCATCACTAACTTCAGATACAACGGCGTCCTTTGCACGGATGATCCAATGCCGCCAATAGAGTTGGCAAGAGGTGAAGTACACACCATCCAACATGCAGCCCTCAGGCAGAAGATGCATGCGGATTGAATAAGAAAAACAGTAAACTTTTTCATCCTGAAGGTCGCAGAGCTCCGGAACAAATACAGCAGAGGCGCGAATCTGAAAAGTCGGTTACCAAAAAACTTATAATGCTCATTGTGCGATTAAAGAAGCAAACATTCGGTGATTCAGAGATAACAAATGTAGAGAAGGTAGATATGTACTGAACCCCTCAATCTGTTCTAATAGTTTGACACCAAATTCTTTTCTAAATGCTCTTAGCATTAATGAATATTTGGTCTATTATAATAGTCATATAGGTTTAGATGCAACGATATTATAACTTGATCAAAAGAATCTACCAATCCCTAAAAGAAAGACAAGGAGCACATCAGTACTCGGATATGTTGTTGCTAGATGAGAACATAAACTAACTATTCGTTCTCATTTTCTTCACATGAAGACAAACAAGAACTATTAAACACCCATCTGTACATATCCAACAACCCCCATCTCTTCCTCCACCAGCAATAGTAGCGAGATGTCAAGAAAAGAAACTTATGAAAAAATTAGATGATCTCTTGAAGGAAGCCGTGCACATGGGCTATCAAGTGGTATTATTGGAGAAGTCAATAATGCTGAACAATTATGACAGGATGAGGCATTGGTTGGGGATGGGTGAGGATGCACTTCAGCATCTACAGTTGTAGAAAAGATCGCAGGTTGGCTATCAGTTAGAAGCAGATCCTGACTTCAGATTCAGTAAGTTGATATCAGATAGTTTTCATATGACATGAAACTCCATATCTGATAAGTAGGAATAAAAAAATAGCAGTTATATAAGGAATTTGTCTTCCCTTTTGAACCTTTTTAACTCTCTATATCATAACCTTTGCTTGTGAGGCACTCTATCAGCTCCTTTGTCCAAATCTATGGTACCATATGATATTTAGAATGTTAAATGCTCATTTCACAGTGTACGTTGCATGTGAGGAGAGTACTACTAGACTTGTTCTACAGTCGAATGGACACTTTGACTCGGGAACTAAATGAGGGATTAGCTATGTAAAGCGACTTATAAGATGTGACTTTCAAATCGTGATTCCTGCAATTTTCTTGTGATTCTTCACAACTGATTATTTTAGTCTTCATTTTGACAATAACCAGCATATTTATTTTGAAAGAATTATGAATGCCTTCCATGCCAGTACCATCACTATGCATGAGATACATACCAAGTAGTATATAATCTATATTAACATAACAACTAAATATCACATACTTAATATGCCATTGTAATTACAACGTTTTCTAATTGCAAGGGCAGTAAGGTTTGTCCTTCAGTACTTGTTCACTGTGCAAGCTTTAAATATTTTATTATCCACCTTATTACTACTCAACTCTCTTAAGAAATGAGATGGTAAAGGAACAGTTCTGACACAACCAATTCTAGAGTAGACTTGAACCAATAGTTAGAGTAAGGGTCCAAGAACTCTTGCTACATTTTCTAGGAGTCTAAAGTATACAAGTCCAACATGATTTTGCTTCAGACCAAGAGGCAGCAGACTTCTGTGGTTAGAATGGAGTACATTATAATGAACAAATCCCCCCACACACCCCCCCGAAAAAAAAGAAAGCAGTAATGGATAATCTCTTCCAGCTATGAAATGAAAAACTGGAGCTAACGGATAACATAGATGCTAGAAACTGAATAGGGAATGTTATCCCATAACATCTCACAGCCGAAGTCAAGAGCAATCTAGGCCATTGATTATAGTTCTCATTAAGCGTTCCTAGGAGCTATAATATAAGTACATCTTGATGCATTCCCTATAGCCAAAATCTACCTCCAAGTTCTTCTGCACTTTTTAACACACCGAACTTGCATATACTTTACTGCATGAACTATAAATACCTGAACACCGTTAGTCACAGCTGTAGTACAAAGTGGAGGTGCCTCTGGAAACAAACTGATACTCCGAACGTTCTGCTCCTCCCGGACGCGAATCATCCCACTCTGTAATCGCCTCCCATGTTCCTCCAACCACAGCAACATAGCATCTTGCTGCTGATCACCATTCAAATCATGGGTTGATTTTAACAACCCTCGAGGCACACACTGCATCATTTCTTCATAGGAAAACAGCTTTGCAGTACCAACATGAAGTTGGCCATCAACACAATTAAGGAAAAACAATTTCTCCATATAAGTGGAAGCTGCCACAACAATGTATTTGGATCCGTCCGAAAAACCGAGCTGTTGAGCATAGTCTCTTGTTTCCATTATCACTTTCTTCAGAGGTAACAAGTGTACATTTACGATATAATTGTAAAACGAATAACCTCCGATAATTCCCACCGCAGCAGCAACATCACTTTGAGCAGAAACTGATGGAGGTACTTCTTGGCCATCACAGAAACGATACAAAAGCCTAGTAGGAATTGGCAATTTGACACCTAATGCATTTTCTACCTCGTTTAATTCGGATTCGGAAGCGCCACGACGTAGAGAGGATAGGGCTTCTGGGAAATTCAGGGCAGTCCACTCCTTGATCGTCTTCCAACACCTTTTGGCTCTCCTGACGAGAGGAATTGGATACATACCGAATGACTCCTTCCATATCTTGTACGTTTCCTGTAAAGATTTGATTTCGCAATCCAATTCAGTACCAAACGTAAATTGATCATCAGAAAACAGAAGAAGAAGCAGAAGATGCAATTAGTTAATTACCTTGAAGGACGGAGTAGGATTTCCGAAAGGGTCTTGGGGAAGAGAAAGATCGAGATCTTGAGAGCAGAATCTCATCCATAGGGTTTCTTCGGAAGCCCAAACCCTAAATCGCCTGTTGACACAGGCTACAACTGCGGCATTCTTTGCGCCTAACTTGGAGACGATTACGTGAATTACTAAATCGCCCAAGTTTTCCAAACCCATTTTGCTTCTCCCTCTCTCCTTCTGCGCTTATGATAGACGAAACAAGCTACAAATAGTCTTGCAACCAGCCAAAGCATATATATATATATATATATATATATATATATATATATATATATATATATATTTAAAGTGCTAATAAAAAAAAAAGCCTTATTTTATCTCCTCGAAAATTAAATTATTTCAAGAAGAGGTTAGGTTTTTTGGACACAATATTAATTAGAGAAAAATTATCACAATTTTCTGATAAAATTATTGATAATAAACAGCTCCAAAAATTTAAGATTTTTGAATTATATTTTTTATTATTATAAACAATTAGCACAAGGCACTGTCGTTCTATTTAATAGACTTAAAAAAATTCAGAACCATGTGGATTATATATATATATATATATATATGTATGTATGTATGTATTCTCATTGCACTTGTATTAAATAGCTAAAATTAACACACCTCGTATATATATATATATATATATATATATATGTATATATATAAGGGCAGTCCCAGTGCATGAAGCTCCTGCCTATGTCAAGTCCAGGAAAGGGGCAGATCACAAGGACCTAAAATATACAACCTTATCTTGCATTTTGCAAGAAGTTGTTTCCACACCTTACACACACACACATCATTAAAAAACAACTGTTTCATGCAATTTAATTTGCTGAAAAAAAGTAGAAAACAGAAAAGAAGAAAAATAGAGAAAATAATAGTTATAAACTTTTTGGCCAATCAAATATTACCTACATTTTCCACCTACAACTTGTTGAAATTGTCCCTCATATATAATAATAAAGAACTGAGGCGCGGGGTTTTGGTTGGTTTAGATGGGGAGTGGTGTCAATGTCTTTGATTTGGACAAAGATCAAGATTAAACAAGTCTAGATTGTAATCAACTTTATGGGGAGATGTATGTGTGATCAAAACCGTTGAACTCGTAAACAATCCCGATAAACAATAGATTCACCGTAGGATCAGCCATCCTCTCTTTTTTGCTATTAGATCAACGAATATGATCATGTCCTTGGAAGGTTGGTGAGGACGGTGCAAGACGGACCCCGCCTTCACTGATCTACGTTTGTCTTTTGGTGGAAGCGAAACCGTCCATCATTATCAAGTCCACAGTCTGAACAACACTTGGAATGCGCTCATAATAACGGATACAGGAGGGAGCGCGCTCTTTAATTTGGATTCTGTCACCAGACTCGTGTCTTCTCTTTGCTATTGGTTGGTGGCAGAGGACGCAGGTGTGCATAGCTCAGAAAGCGTAGCTTGACCAGGAATAGGCCACGGTTTACGGTGCAGAAACCTGGCTCGTATCATTGGCAAAAGCTTACTCCAAGAAGATCTGCACACGACTCCCAGTGCCCACGCAGTTGCCTCGAACCCTAGCTCCATTTTGCAGACTCTACAGGGACCGGGAGAAACAAATATACTCTGCTCGGTCGCATGTGTACAAAAGAAAGGCTCGGGCTTGGCTTTGCTCATGTCTACCCTTTAATTTTTGGGACCTCTCTCTTGTATCAACTGCAACTGTAAAGTTATCGTTATATGACTTTGAGGTTATGGGTTTAAGGCATGAAAATAACCACTTCAAAAAATGCAAGATAAGACTGCGTATTATAGACCCTTGTTATCTCCATTTAGACTAGAAATACTGCAGTAGAACGTGACTCTTACCACTTGTACATCAAGCGTTCACCATTAGTTGAGCCGACCCCTTCGCCTAGTCAATCCACTCTGAATAAATGCGTAGATTCTCTGGATCATTGGATGGATCAATCCCATTATATACTTTGCTACTTCCTAAACACTGGGGTCACTTAGAGGTCATGTGAATAACTCTGTGTATCCGTGTGTGGGTCGTATGTAAGGGCAACAGGTGTAAATATTCAAAGCACTCTCAAAAATTAGTTTCACAAATGAAGCATCTATAGGTTTGCTAAAATTGAACCTTATATCATTGTAACATTTTTTTTGTTCAACATTGTAATTAAAACGATAGAGTTGTCATTGTGTGACCTTGAAATCATTAGTTCAAGGCGTGAAAACAGCTTTTTGCAAAAATACAAGGTAAGGCTGCATATTATTGACCCTTGTGATCAGCCTCTTATCTAGACTCTTGCATATGCGGAGTTTCATACACCGGGTTACCCTTTTTATTGTAATTGAAATACTTAAAGAACTGATTTATGAAATATCACTATAAAGAGATGATTTAGTTTTATAAGTTTAAGACTTTAAATTTGATTAAGACTTCCAAAAATATTCCAATTAACTGCAACATGTTAGTAAGATGAAGGATGTACTGTTTCCTTGAGTAAACACGACCTAAACAGGTTGACAAACTCAGTGTCAACGGGTTTGGCCCGTCATTGTTTGTCAGATCTGGTTCATGTTTACATGGTACGTACGGGTCCCACAAAGGTGCACTCCCCTTTGTCATTTGTCACAAGATCAAGGACCCATTAAGATTTCCATAGATTATGGTCTCATTCTGTGGGTTATAATTTACGAAAAACAATGGCCTTCACAGAAGAAAACACCAGTCCTGCAGGGACTAAACCCAATTTGACCAATAAAAAGGGAAAGATGATTAGATTAAGGCACACGCTAAAGCCTGTTTGGCCTTTAGTTTACCCAAAAATATTGAAAGGATGGTTAAATACCCTGGAGACGGCTATCACAAAAACGTAGCACCTCAACAAAGCACATTGCATTTTAAGGCCATCCAAAATTAAGAGACACAGGAATGATAGGAGCACTGTTTAGGTGAAAAGCAAATATTTAAAGCAAATCCAAGCTTCCAACAACATTAAAGCACCTAAATGTATGAAATTCAGACTCGTTCCGATCAACAATTTCAGCAAGACAGGAAGAGTTGTGCTCCGTGTTTACATGCTCATTGATCCACACTTTTAGTTATCCGCAGAGGCGTTCATTGATACGGCAGTGGAAATCCAGGCTATTTCCTTCGTACAGATTCGCAGAGGCTTTCACTGGAAGGCCAATATTCGGCACCTATAACAATGATACGGCAATGAGATAACCCCCGGAGAGGGTGAAGTCTAAAAGTAAGAACAAATACAGGATATTTATGCTTCGATGTTGGCGTGCATAACACGGAAGGAAAACGACTTTCCGCAACCCCTAGTTATCATCGAGGCAGTCGTTTATTTACATTGCCCTCATCTAGCCTTGTTAAAGCAAATCGATATAGAGCAGCAAGTGTACCTAGAAACAAGATCACGGCCTCATTCTTTTTCTCACCCCATGAAGCTAATAAGCCAGAGCTGCTGAACATCCACGACGCTTACCATGCAAGGTTGAAATCCAGTCCTTCACAGTTCTTCCTACTATTATTTTACTCACGAATAACTCGCCAAATCTGTTAATTAAGATGTCACAACTGATGAATCTATTCTTTTATTTCTACCTCTGCCACCCTATCTTTGTTAGTGCAACTTGGATCCACCACTTGTATCACAACACCAAGAATGTGACTTCAAGTCACCGATCACCGATCAGAACACGTACCAGAGCCATTTGAAATGACAAACAATAATTATTCCTAGACCTTTTAAAGCAATTGCTCGTAGTCATGACCCAACTACCGCGTGTGAGCGTGGGTTCATAAGAAAGATCGTGACACTACAAACTCTCACCACGAAACAGTGTTACGGCCTACTCGCGTATTAAGTCCGCTATATGGTAAAAGACCAAATATTACATCCAAAGCGATGTGGAAGGCTCATTAAGAGCATGTTTCTACCATTGGAATATTTTTCCCACCTTTGATAACGGGCTGGACTCTTTTAAACTCAAAATCAGCTCATACGAAAGAAGTCTGTATCAGTCTGAGTACGTAAAATGTTGATTACACATGATTTTTTATTTGTTTATATATATATATATATATTTCGAATAGCAGCAGTGAGAAAAGATTCAAAAACTTTAGGACTACGTAAGTGGGGAATGGAGGAACAATATTTATAACCTCTAACAGATATAAGATCTTGATGTTGATAATGTAATGTACAACACTAGGAGTTGAATTTCTGCAATGATTCTTATAGTATCACGAAAACTAGCACAGTAGACAACACGTGCACCCTCATCGGACATTTGGCAGATTAATTAGCCTTGTATACTTTATTACTGATTGTTGTATTTTATTACAAGCACTTATAATCAACAACCATCTTAGGCTGTTATCAAGGGAAGCTTATTAGAATTAGCCGTGATTTTGTAGAGAGCTAGGCTGTCAGGCAAACTAAGAGCAGAGAATTGTGAATTTGGCCGTTAGAAATTGAAATCAAGGGATTCATGGGCAGCGATAACAAAAACTGACGGTGCAGGGGAACAGAAACCATAACACCTCAAATAAAATGCTAATTTGGCAGTTTATTGATGGCCGGCATACAAGTGATCTCGCTTGCCATAGTTTTCCAGGTTAAAATGCTGGTCTCCCAGCCTGACCCAAAATTTTTACCAGGAACTGATTATTAGATCTGCCAGTTGATATTAGTCCGGGGTGCAGGATTAAGCCTAGAAGAAATTCCCCAACTAAAGCCCAGAGACTAATCCAACAAACACGCCAAAATATGATGATTGCAACCAATTTCAGAGGTCCCACAGAGGATACAACAACGTTATTAGTAAATCTTTGTAGGCTACACATTTGAGCATTATTTTACCCATGTACGTGCCCTAGACTAGTAAAGCTTCAAAGTCGTACTCCAACTTGAGTTTCATGGTTTGTTTACCACTGACTGCATCTGCTTCTGCGTTCATTTTAAGTCCACAACAATAGACAGCATAAGCAATCAAGGGTCACACCCAAGGATTGAACAGCGGCCTAAAAATCTCACCCGTCATATGGCTGACCCTCAAAAATGGATCCACGGTTTTTGTTGGACAACCAAAAGCTACAGTTCTACAAAAGTTAAAAACATGAATCTGTGAAGGTTATCCACAACAAGGCCAACTCCAGACTGCTTCCGACCATATTCTTTTGGCCCATATATGAATAAAACTAGAACAACCTAGTATAGATCACGCAAACAGCTTGAGGTTGCGAGCCGCTTTATTGGAACATTCTCTGGCATTCTGAAAATGCCACTATCCCAAGAATGGAGGGAACGCTACGAGTTGGGAGCTTCTGAGTGCTGACAGTTTGAAGAATTTCATCGAATACCTAGTCCAAGAAGGAACCACGAGGAAGATCGAAGAACAAAGTATCCTAAGTTTCCTGAGAATGGAAGATGGAGATGAGAATCACATTAATGTGTACTGTAGTCAGAGAACTCCTGAGAGGGTGATAAAACGCATACAAGCCAGACCCTGGAAGACCTAGTGATGAAGTTAACCCAGGATGATATAAAATTCATAAATAAATAAAAAGTACAGCCTGGAGCACGAAACTTCCATGTATGCGGGATCCAGGGAAAAGGTGGACCACAAGGGTATATAGCACGCAGTCTTACCTTGCATTTTGCAAGAGGCTGTTTCCATGCTTTGAACAAGTGACCTCAAGGTCACACAACGACAACTTGTGACACACAAGGGTGTCTAGTTGGAATTATAGCTTCCCCTCCAAGGCAAAGTCCCGATAAGCAAAGGGTGCCTAATTGGAAGTATAACCTTCATAGACAACATTGATGACCATCTTAAAGCTTGACCAGCTTGAAGTTGCCAAATAATCATAGGACAGGAAACCTGGGTGGAAAATGGCAATACATGTCCCTCTACCTCGTTCTGCTCTACCACATAAATTGTAGCAGGCAATAAGACACATGTTGGACTAATGTGTCCGGTATCATTTGATTGATAAACGGATGTGTCTAAGTTGATGCGTATCAGTTTAGATCCTAGATAGAAGGTCATAAATTGTTTCTTCCAAATAAACAGGTTTCCATAGACAATATCTTATGGGTTTTGGTTAAGCAGATTTACCATGAATTTCATGACTTTGTAGTTCCACAGGATAACAGAACCTTGTAACTGCTATATTTATGAATTAGTATAACCCATGTCCTGCTAAACTCTCGTGACAAAACGTGAACAGGAGGAATGTCTCGCGCAACTAAGTGCAATAAGGTATCTTTGGCAGCATGCTAGATCTGCTGGTGCTAGGTCACAGCAGCGAATAACGGTTCTGTTAAGGGATATTTATAAATCAAGAACCCAGGGTCCAGACAACCAAATTAAGAACTGAGTAATGGGAGGTTACCGCAAACATGCAAAATTGGTGTCTCAATCATGGTGGGGTTTGGTGCACTTAAGCTTGTACCTAAAGGTTAAGAACTATTTTCCTACATAATAAGAAAATTCAGTATTGGCAATCACAGTATTGTAACAACATGGTTTTGGGGTCATTTACAGATGAATCAATCTATTTCAGATACAGTTAACACCAAAATTCAATGCCCTTTTTTTGTTGGTTAAGGAACACCAGTAGGACAGTGGAAATTTTTGCCCAGCACATCAACACATACGTGATCCTGGAGGGGATTGTATATACTATCTCACAAATATTGTTTTCTTTTTGGATGTTGGATAAACACACCCATGAGCAGCCTCAAACCCGTGACCTACCATGGGAGAGGCTCTTACTTGCACCACTGCACTAGAAGGCCTTAGCTTCTTCCTCACAGATATTGTCAGTTGAGAAAAATCTCAAAATGGCATCTTCACCCAACTTTTTGGTCTAAAGTGCTTTCATTTCAACAATTACACTGACTATAGTGATAGTCCAACAGGCCACTCTATGTACTTCACAACTGGGTTTGATGGATTACAGAGCGGAAAGGGGCCAGAGAATTTAAAAAAGATCGAGCAGGAAAAATAATTACTCAAAAAATTTACATCAGGTTTACAAGGCCCAAACAGAAGGGCCATTTCCACATTAAGGAAGAACATAAACACAAAATACTAAATAAACTTGAAGCATTAAAAATTAAGATAGGGTAGGCAGCAAGATAAAAATACCAGGTACTCAAAGCTGCAGTTTTAATCTACACATAATGGAAGATGCCCCATTAAAGAATATTAGCAGCAACGACACTTTAATAAGAATGCAGCCTAAGCTAATATCAAGAATGTAATCCCCCTAAAAATTATCTCCACAAGCCTTGATAATTCTTGAAAAAACAAGCCTTGAGTAGAAACCCAGACTAAAGGTAATCTGCATGACCTCCAGATTTTGAGTACTGAAACCAATCATGAATCAGATTCATGATCAGTCTAATTCACATTTGAAGCTTAAAACTAATGAAATTTTTGGGGTCAACAGATTTATACTGACACTGGGCTGTCCTTAATAGTCTTACATTGAACTTCTGTTATAAGTTTATTTCCACCAAGTGTGACTTCCTATCAAGGGGATGGCTGCTAAGATTAGACCTTGCAAAAAATGCATCTTGTTGCTTAGTAAATATCTCCACCATCAGCGTTAAAGGGGTTGGTCTTCTCCAACAAAATGCCTGTGCAGGGGGAATTGAGCCCTTCCAAGAAAATGTCCAAGGAGAAGAGGTGTACTCCTTCAAAGTGTCTCAAGAATTCCTTCCCCACAAACACCATGGAGTCTAAGGCCCAAACAACTTGAATATCCACCTTATGAGTCAAACAGACAGACCTGTGTAAAAGATCTAATAAGGTAATACCTCATGGAGACAACTAAATTTATCACCAATAACAGAAGGAACCACATTCACTGATCCTACAGTATCCTCTCAAGATGACTAATAACCGATTACCAAACTTACTCTATGCAAGGTGAATAAATGAACACCAGCATACAGACAAACCATAAAACAACCATTCTTCACATGAGATGATCATTAAAATCCAATAATTTGGTGGTTACCACTTAATATATAGAGTTTGAAAGCAACTCAGGACTTACGTTTCTATTTTGAGATAAGATGCATTCACTAGCAATTGACAACACAATTCAAAATAGCCTCCCTTCCATTATGCCCGTGGTGGTGAAAGCACTTGTCAATGCACCTCTCTTTACTTCAAAGATAACCGTTTTAGACAGTATCCCATAACAGATGCAGCCATGATTAATAGGACAGGAGTCTCTTGTTCATGGCAAAATCAGTGCGGGTAACGCAAACCTAAGCTTTCCCTTCCTTGAGCATTTTATCGCTCTGTTTCTACTAGCAAAAAGCATCTGTGACAGGAACCTGTATAATTAACCCCTCTTTAAGCCCTAAAGTCTTAACCTTCCTCTGCCGCCAACTCACCTGGCAATGTCTAGGCCCCCTCAGAAACTTCCTCAAGGAACAAACCTTCTTGTCATTTCTTCCTAGGAAATGGTGTAGCTTATTTTGCATTATCAAAAGTACTAACTCAATTCAAATAAATTAAGCAAAAGGTTTGGTCATCGATTCCCTAAGGCTAGCACTCTATTTAAGATTAATAATCAATTTGAAACATATAACTTCTTTAGCCTCTCCTTAAGAGCAGCCTGGTGCACAAAGCTCCCAGGTATGCGAGGTCCAGTGAAGGGGGGGACCACAAGGGTCTCTAGTATGCAGCTTTACTTAGCATTTTGCAAGAGGCTGTTTCCATGCCTTGAACCCATGACCTCAAGGTCACATGACAACAACTCTACAATTGTGGCAATTGTGGCAATGCTGCTTTAACCTCTCCTTACATCCATTTTGAACCTGAAGGAGAAGCTAAAATCCATATTACCTCATCTTGTAAGATGGTCATATGTGCATTGAGGAAGCTTAACACACCCAAACAAGCAACTTCTATTTAGAGGGCATAATGATCTATTATATCTCCCACTACACAAATGATTACTCAATCCTGCATAAGGAGAATCTTCTAACAAAACAACGAAATGCACTTCTGTTGATAAACTTAGAAACTTTGTCATACTAGTTTTTAAAATTTCATCCTTCCATGATTGAAGACACATTGTCTAGAAACCACTTTCCAACAACAAATGCCTCTACCTTTGGAACGAACAGTTCATCAAGTAACTTTCACCTAGATAGAATAATCAACACATGAAACAATTAACCAGATACATAGTTCCTTATTCTCATTCGCAGGTAAGAAACAATGGGAACATCTGACAACTCATTCTCAAATAAGAAACAATAAGAACACCTGACATCTCATGTGCTGTTGGAAGACCCATCCATGCCTTGTCCCACAGATTTTGTGAATAACATAGACGAGTCTCTACCTTTGACCCTTTTTTCGCAGACAAACAGGGCCTCTTATAGATAACCCAAACCCACGAGCACCTCGAACCCATGATCTAAAATAGAAGAGGCCCTTCTCGCGGCAGTGCAGTAAAATGCCGTTGGTCACTCTTTGATTCTTGGACTGGAAGATCAATAATTCTACAAACACCAACTCAAATCCAACCATTTTGAAGTTGGCAAAAAACCATCAATTTGTTAGACAAATGTGATGCTAGGATGAAATGAAGGGAATAGAACCAACATTGGGAGAAATATTGGTCAACTCACAAAATGGATGTGTTGAGGTGGAATCACAGTTGTAGGTCAATTCCCAGTTGCCAAGCAACCACCAACTCTAGTTCTTGGATAGAAGAACATCAATCATTTCATTCAACAAGTCCCACATGGCTCTTCTCCCCTGACCAAAGGCTCCTCTATATTCCATGCTTTTCTTAGTAGATTTCTCCTCACATTACCTACTATTCATTTGCATAGAACACTCACCAGGTTTCTCCCTATATCACTAAACAATTTAAAAATAACCTTGAGGAAATGGAATCTAACTTACACAAGGACAAAGCATACACTCCATTTCCCAGTTCCAAAGTTAACTTGTTATTCTCAGGAAAAGCAGTGAGAATTACCCAATTCTTTTCCTTTGTGATGCTAACTTTCGTCCCATATAATTACGATATAGCTAAGATTTGCATGACCTCATTGCCCATGTTGAACCCCCACAGCTACCACCTATGAACCATCATCTACAGTTGCCCTGATAAAGGACCTCCTTTCCCTCTATCTGGTCTTTCTTCTTTTTTCTTTATCCAGCCATGCCTCTGTGTCTCCATTTCCAACTCCCTCATAGCCAATAAGGTATTTAGAAACAACCATTTCCTCCAATTTCCCATGCTACAATTGCCTCTAGTCAACTCTTCACGTTTCCAAGGAAGATTGCCACCAAGCCCACCAATCTCATTCCACCCTCGAGGTATGCCAAGTTTGTAAGTAATCTAGTCTTCTGTTCCCACCTATAAAGGCGACCACTCTTACAGCCAACCCCATCTTAAGACCAACCTACAGTAGCCCTATTCATGTCACCTTTAGCACTCCTTCAGCCACGCACTTGCAAGTCACCATCAGTACTCATGCATTTCCATAGCCATTTTGGCAAGCGAATCCCAAGATCCTCTACAAACTCAATTTTCACTGCTAGGTAATGGTTTGCCATGAAAATATGTCATTTCAGGAAATAGCATATCAAGCAGCTAGAAAAAATACTGAAACATAACAGCACGACAAAGTTTGTCATGCTTTATGTGGAATAATATAATCTTCACTATCAGGGATATATAGACATGTGCTTTAGCATCTCTCTAAAACTGTAGTCGAAACACCAGAAGTGCATGTCTATCAAAACCGAATACAATTGCCTTGAAAATGACAATCCAACAACAGAATACCAAATACAATCACCAAATCAGCTTCCACGTTCCACGTCCAGCCATGTCATTTCCCAAAATCTTGCTACAACAACTAAGGCTTGGAAAATCAAATAACAGACGCTTTACTCAAGAGACAACTGACAGGATCAGAAGCATAGTTCTAAAAACTGAGGCATAGACTTTCCAAAAGTTCAGTTAAGGCCGTTAATGTACAGAAGAGCAGTTTTAGACTGAAGGCATGGTGTACCATACAAAATAAATTACCAAATAAACGAATATGTTGCTTAGATCTCTAATCAGTTAAACAAACAGTAATTTAAACAATATAAGGCTGGCTAGCAATCCATATCACTGGCAGCAAGCAAACACAGCTTCATGAAGAAAAAGACAACTCAGTTTTATGAAATTAACTCATAATCATGGGAAAAAATACCTAGTAAGTCATGTTTCTCATTGCTGATTGTTAGAGCCTTGAGCATTTGCTTGCTGTTGTTGCTGTTGTATTTGTAGGAGAAGGTTGGCAGCAAATTGAAGAGTTGATTGGTAGCGTTGGTTCTTATCTGCCTCACCCTCTGATGAACCCTGGGCAGAAGCTGAGAGGGCAGACTGTAGTTGTTGCACCTGATTAGGAAACTCTGCCTTTAGTTTATCATTAACTAATGGCATACCCACTTGTGGATGGGGAATGTTTCCAGTCTGAACCTGAGATGAAGTAGCAGAATTGTTTTGCTGAAGTACTGGTGGACGGAATAACCCAGCAGCATCTACTGCCTGTACCATGAAGTTTTTCTGAGCATTTTGAGAAGCGTCAATCTGATATTGCTGATTTGACTGGGGGCCAGTAAACTGACCCCCTTGAGATGGGACAACAAAGTTACTCATTGGTCTGGAAGGAATGGAAGCATTTTGCATGTTCAGAGAAGGGTCTTGAAACTGTGAGGCACCCAGCATGACTTGTGATTGTTCTGGCACATTCGTCATGTTTGCATAAGTTGGAAATTGGGACAACAGCGATGCCTGATTATTAAATTGAGGCCCTAATTGTGATGGATGAGTAGATTGATCTTCTCGTAAGTTGTATTGACTACTGGAAATTGTCCCTTGATGTTCTTGTCTCCACGCTTGTGATGTCAACATTTTATCCGGTGTTCCAGCAGGAAATGCTGGGGGTCTGACAGAAGAGCTGAAAGTCACCTGAGCATTTGTCGAAGCTGGAGATTGCACATTTCCAGGAATTAAGGCAGCTAGGGTAGCAATGAGCTCTGGTGTCAAGGAAACTCCTACCTGTGGAGGAGCTGCATTGTTACCAGCATAATCTAGGGGAACAGGCTGTGTTGCATGAGATTCTTCAGCATGTGTTACCAATGGTTTTGCACCACCTGCATGACCCATTGATTCATCTTGCAACATCCTATTATAGTCCATTTGCAAATGGTCATCTTTTTGAGGAATTAAATTGAACTCAGTTAGTGAAGGAGGTAATTGTTGTCTATCCACATGCTGTGGCAGTGAAGGAATGGGTTGCCCTGTTTGTGGTATGGCTGTGCTTGCTGGTTGCAGTGGCAGTTTGAGAACAACCCCATAAAGACGTTCCGGACCAGAAACTTTCAAAACCTTGGTCAGAAAATCTGATGGAGGAACCAAAAACAATGTAGTGCCATCATCTAATTTGGCAACTCCAGCACGATTTTTCATGCCCAGGTAACGCAGAAATTCTGTGTAGGAAGCAAAGTCCTCTTCACTATCTGGTAAGAAGAAAACAATGTCAAAGTCACTTGCTTCCGCATAGTGTTTGGCAAGCATATCCAAACCCGTTCTAGCAGAGCAATTCACGGCCTCAGGCCTGCAAAGCAAAGAGTTGATAACAGTGAAAAGAACAAATAAGAAACTACAAACAAAAAGCATATGAATAAAGAAGCACAGGCAAATAAGCTTACAGTGGAGAGTCAATGCCCTTCCCTATTGGTACACACCGAGCATGACAAACAGGAGTTCCACCTTTAGCAATAATACCACACCAACAGTGATCATTATTTGGACGGCCTTGGTGCTCACTGTGACCAGGAAGATCTATAGTCGGCCCCCTTAAACCAACGGGACTGCGGTGAATTTGAATTTGAACATTGGAAATAGGAACTGAAGCACCTCTATCTCCTGGGCCAAGACAAAATGGCTCTCCAATTCCCTGATCCATCCTTTTTGCATGAAAATGACCATCATCAATAGGTGAAGGGCCATCGATCCTTGACCTCTTTGGCTCCCTTTGGAAAGGGTTCGAGTCAAAACCATCCCACATACCAGGCATGGGCCTCATGGGTGGTCGCATGCCTTGTCCAGGTGAAGGGAGCATGCCTGGTGCAGAGGGAGATAGCCTTCTCCAATTTGTAGCCATCGGGTTATTATGATTTCCATCAGGGTAGTTATGCAGAACAGCAGGAAAATCATTATATAACTCTGGTCCAGTGTAGAGGGGGTCAAAACCCTGTGGTCCAAAAGGCCTCATCAACATATTTGGTCCTGAATTAGGACCGGCAAGTCCAGGATAATTGTTCGGAGCCATTGGCCGACTATGATCAAATATTTCTGTGGGTCCAGGTCCAAATGGAGGTTCATTAAAGAACACGTCTGGCCTAGGTCCTCTAATTCCGGGAAAAAATGGCAGATTATCCTTACCAGGTCCTGACTCACTGCTAGAAAACATTATCTGTATCCTAGGATCATTAAAAAGACGACCTTGCAGGCCTTCTTTAGCCCGACGAGCTTCGTCAACACTCCTGAATTCAACAAAGGAATAGTGCCTTGATGGGAAACTTTTGACCCTTTCAATCTCGCCAAATAGAATCATGGCATTATGGAGCATCTGTTCATCAATCTGCACAGACGGAGGGTATCCTATCCACAAGACATTGCTTGGTTGGCCTTCTCCTCTTCTCCCTCCAAATCCTTGAGATGACTGCAGAAACATGAACAGTAGAAAATATGTCATTGCAGATTTGATTTGGAGATGTCTGCAGAAACATGCACAGTAAGAAATAAGTCAATATAGACTTGATCTATAACATGAAATTCAGTTGCTCAAATTTTGTAGGTTGGTAACTTAAGAGAATACCTGATGTCTTCTAGACTCTGGGAAATTTCTCATTGCATCTGGTGGCATCCACATTAAATCTGCAGGCCCAGCTCCCCTCCTGAAGTGTCCATCTCTTGAATCATGATAATCAGACCAATTTTCCTGGTGATAGAAAAGGAAATTTATTTTATGATGTAATTGTAACCCCAAATTACATGGAAAATAACAAAAGAAACTCCAACATAAACATTATTGGACAAATCCGCACATAGCACCAGAATGAAAGGTTAAAATACTGAAAAAACAAAGCAGCCCAAAATACGCACTCTTCTCGAAGGTTGTGACCTCAGAAAATCTACTCGTATTTGTTCTCCACCCAAACGCTTTCCATTCATAGTCTTCATAGCTGCAACAGCATCATCTAGTTTATAATAGTCAACAAGAGCTGCATTTCGATCCCCAAGGAATTTGAATTCCTCAATCTTTCCAAAATTTGAAAACTCATCTTCTAGTTGTTCCTTAGTGACAGACGAACCAATTCCTCCTACCCAAAGATGTTTACCGGGTTTCGCCTGCAAAATGGTGACAGGTAAGAACTGCCAACAGAGAAGTAGCAGCTTGACTTGGGAAGTTCTAATCACAAAGACGCATGCAATAGCTATGACGGGGTGACGTATGAAAAAACTACTTGCCCAGTACTTATTAGATTAGTGTCTAGAAAGAACCACACTTAGTCAGAGCACATCTGCTCCAAATTCAATTAAATGTCACAGTGGTATAGTTACATAATAAGACAATTTCAAATCACATGAAAGTCCGTGAACCTTGATTAATCTGCGGGTGGTTACATGTATTCAGTTGCATAATGCATAAGAATAGATTAAGTGCTACAGCTGTTCACTTAATTATGCATAAAGGAAAAATGTTCTCATCATATACACATGCATTGTGTCTGGTATTCTCTTTTGCAGGAGGTATAGCCCCCTGTAATTTTGTCTCTTTTTACTCTTTTGCTTTTTCAGGCAGACCATGCAGGTCTTTTTGCCTGCCGTTTGCTTCCATCTCTTATTTTTTTCCTAAATGAAGCCTCTCTTTTACCATCTTTAATGAATGTAAAAAAGTAGTCCTTTATGCATTCATGCTGCAGTTGGCAAAGAATTTTTTGTGCAGAATCAATTTACTACAAAATAAAGGATTAATACTTGAGTGTTGGCAATCCCAAGTGAAGCAAACACAAGATTGAGCCTGTTGACAAGCTACACATCCATATATGGCAATAAAGGAACTGGCAATCATACTGCTTTCCAGCAACCTAGGAATAACAGAAGCACAATTCTACTCTTGGACCACATCATCCACCATGCATGCGTCTTTACATTCACTAGACTTGTTAAAGCTTTCAGACACAGCTGCCTTTCATAAATGGTAATAAGCAAAACAGTTTCGCACCGCTTTGAAATCCTTTCAAATCCAGAGGTTATACTCTGGCAATAGGCATAGCAGAGTTTGGTTTTTTATGGTGATAGTGAAATTTTTGACCCATAAAAAATTCATACTGTCACTCTATAGAACCGTACATGAGATTACCCAGCAAGGAACTTTCCAAATTTGTTCTAGAAAACCATTTGTCACCTTCTTGTGTAGCATCTCAGATAGCGTACCATTCTAAATTGGCCAATTGCCAAATATGAAGCTTTGCAATGCAAATAGGATTATTATCTTTAGGGTCTAATGCAGTAGGGGAGCCTTGGCACAACGGTAGAGTTGTCGTTGTGTGACCTAGAGATGACGGGTTCGAGGCATGGAAGCAGCCTCTTGCAAAAGTGCATGGTAAGGCTGCGTAGTATAGGCCCTTTGTGGACCACCCCTTTCCTGCATATGCAGGAGCTTCATGCACAGGGCTGCCTTTTTTTATCTTTAGCGTCTAATGCAAGTGCCACAATAAATCTCCAGACCTCCCTTGGCCTGGAGCATGGCCCTGAAGTTAGAATTCAAGAAAGTATTAATTTATGCGTCCCGCACACATTGCTTCAAATAGGTTAGTGCACACTTACTAGAAGTCATTTCTGTAAAAAAGGGTTCCTTATCAAGTTTACAAGTGAAATGGAGAAAGGGCGTGGCAGCGGATGCCAGTGTCTGTTCAAGGAAAAGTATGAGCTACCAGAATTGAAGTGGGCAGCTTGTTCGCAGATGGAAAGATTGATTTGTTAGACCTTTTCTACTGATCAACTGAGTACACCAAAATTTTCCATCTGAGTACCCTATCAGATCTTCTTTGGGGGCTTGTCAATAGATGCAGACCACTGTTCTTTTATTTTTTAACGTTTCATTTAGACACTTGTGGTTTACGCTTTGACCAAAAGCTTAAGCTGATAGGAAGTGAGCCAAAAAATATTTATATGTCTTACACTCCCGTCACAAGGAAGTCCCTTTTTTGTCTCTTGCATGAGAACCCAAGCATAGGCTCAACTACCATGTATTGGAAAGCAAATATGGGGGTTCTTAGGATTCGAACTCACAACTTCTTGGTTAGTAAAGCTCTGATAACATGTTGATTTACCATTGGATCTAAACGCCTAAGCTGATAGGAGATGGACCAACAATATTCAGATGTCCAACGGATGCTACTAGCAAGAGGGCTACAATTGCCATATAAGTTGAGCTTTAGTGCAACAGCGATAGCACACCTCAGAAGAAAAATGGTTCAGATCATTATGCAAGTACATTTACATAAGCTTCCAGATCATACTTATCCAAGAAAACAAGAATCCATAATATAAGAACTCATAAGTCACAGATAATCATGATCGGCAGATAGGTTTAGAAACTGCATAAGGTCTTGGTTTTACACCCTCGGGGAATCACATATTGCATAATCTTTGCAGATTATGTAACTTCTGAAATGGTTTCTATAGATGTTGTCACACATCATTTAGGAATCACATATGCTTGTGATTATCTACTACTATTTAGTTTAATCTTTAAATGTTTCACATTTTCACTGAACTTACACCAAAAATTTCCAGAAAATCTTTCTCATGAAACAATTTGAAGTTTTCAAGATAATGCACTATTAAGTCAAAGACCAATAAGACAGCATATACTGGAAGAGAAATAGTTCTAATCATTCATAAAGTAGGCTCCACATGTCCTCCCAGCCCATACTTTCCAAGAGAAATATAGGCATCCATAATACAAGAACTCTTAAATCAGAAGACTATTATGATCCATGGTTATAGGTTCAAAGTGCCATACGAAGTCCTGGTTTTGCATCCTTGGGTATCATGAATTGCAGAACATTGCAGATAATGTAACTTTTGGATTGGCTTCTGCGGATGTTACCGTATGACGTGTGTCGGGACCAAATACACAGCATGATTTTTGGGCAATTTTTTTTGTTTTGCATTTCCATTTATCATCATCAAGACCTTATCCCAATTACATGTCAATCACATGAATCTTGTTCCTCCAGTCCCCTCTATTAAGCATCAAGGCTTCATTTAATCCCAAAGTTTTTACATATTTTCTCACGGACTTCTATGCGTGTTCTTTTGGGTCTTCCCCCTGCCCTTTTAGAACCTTCGACTTGGGCATTTGCATTGAAACCTAAAATAAAATTTTCCAGAAAATCTTTCTCACAAAACAAATTTGCAGTTTTTTAAGGTACTGCAAATTTTGGGGCAATGATCCAACGAAGCACCATAGCTCCAATATAAAGTATTAGGGAGCTCATATACCAAACAAAAATGTAATCCTGAAGTGTTAGAACAAGATTAGGATGAGAAACAAAATAGGGTGCGCTGGATTTAGTGCAGGCGGCAGTTAAAACTAGAACCCAGGCAGGGTTCGATGAAATATAAAGTTCCACACTACTTCGTGCCACAGATATCATCCTCTATTTGTCCTTTGCATTTAAATATGAGAAAGTTGTACATCCTATACCCAGCTTGTCTATAACAATTCAAAAAATGTCAACAAGGACATCATCATCATCATCAAGACCTTATCCCCATTAGGAGTCGGCCACATAAATCTTATTCCTCCATTCCTCTCTATTAAGTACCATGGCTTCATTTAGTCCCAAAGTTTTTAAATCATTCCTCACTACTTCTATACAAGTTCTTTTGGGCCTTCCCCTTACCCTTTTAAAACCTTCTACTTGTATTGCCTCACTCCTTCTAATCGGTGTCGTTGTTGGTATCCTTTGAAAATGTCCAAACCATCTAAGTCTAATCTCCCTCATCTTGTTACTTATTGCTGCTACCCCTAAATTTCCTCTAATATTTTCATTTCTAATTCTATCCTTTCTTGTCTTACTACTCATCCATCTCAACATCCTCATTTCTGCGACATTCATCCTATGAGCATGATGTTCCTTAACTACCCAACACTCTGATCCATAGAGCATGGCCGGCCTTATGGCCATCCTATAGAATTTTCCTTTTAGTTTGAGTGGCACCCGCCAATCACATAAAACTCCAAATGCACATTTCCATTTGTTCCAACCCACTAGGATTCTCAGGGTAACCTCCCTCTCAATCTCTCCACTCTCATGAATCATTGATCATAAGTACCAAAAGTAATCTTTTACAGAGGAAAGACCATGTGGAGGTCTTTCCTCCTCTCCCTATATTTTTCTACTAATTGTTTTAGTAAGAAAATAGCTTCCATGGTAGACCTCCTAGGTATGAAACCAAATTGATTCTCTGATACACTTGTTTCATGTCGTAACCTCTTCTCAATCACTCTTTCAAAAAGTTTCAGTGTGGCTCATAAGTTTGATCCCTCGATAATTAGTGCAGCTCTGTATGTATCTTTTATTCTTATAAATTGGTACAATAAAGCTTTTCCTCGACTCATCAGGCATTTTCTTTAATTTTATAATCTTGTTAAACAACTTAGTCAATCAAACTATCCCAATATCTCCCATATGCTTCCAAACCACTATTAGTATACCATCGGGCCCCATGACCTTTCCTGATTTCAAGGCCTCTTTCACCTCAAGTATTCTAATCCTGCGTTCATATCTATAATATCCAATGTTATTTAGATTTATAGTATTTTCAATCTCTAAATTCTCAGAGCCATTGTCATTTAACAATTTTTAAAAGTATGTTTCCCACCTTTGTTTGGTCTCATAATCTTTGACTAATACCTTTTGATCATCGCTTCTAATGCACCTAACATGATCTGAGTCCTTACCCTTCTATTCTCTTACTTTTGCAAGCTTAAACACATCTTTCTCACCTTCTCTTGTTCACAGTCTATTATAGTGCTCATTATATGTTTTAAGTTTAGCCTCACTTACTATTCTCTTAGCAACCTTTTTAGTATTCTTATATTGTTCATAGTTTTCATTATTTCTAATCTTCTGCCATGCTTTAAAACACATTCATTTTTCTTTAATAACTTTTTACACTATTTCACTCCACCACCATGTTTCCTTTACTAATTGCCTTTTACCTTTAGATACTCATAAGACATCTTTTGCTACTTTCTTAATGGACTCAGCAATATTAATCCACATGGTATTTGCTTCTGTTTCATAATTCCGATTTCCTTCTACCATTAACTTATTTGTGAATGAGGTCATTTCTCTCATTTTAAGTTCCACCATTTAATTTTTAGATACTTGTTAAGTTCATTTCTTTTCTTCCATCTTTTGATATAGATATCCATAACCATTAACCTATGTTGTGAGGTTAAACTCTCACCGGGTATCACCTTACAATCTTTACACATAGATCGTTCATTATTTCTAAGTAAAAAAAAGTCTATTTGGCTTTTATGAAGTCCACTTTTAAAGGTTATTATGTATTCATTCCTCTTCTTAAAGAGTGTATTTGCAATGACTAGGTCATATGACAAAGCAAAATTGAGGATATTCTCCCCCATCTTATTTCGTTGACCTATATCATACCCTTCGTGTATTCTATCATATCCTTCATTTTCTTTTCCTACATGGCTATTTAAGTCTACTCCTATAAATATCCCCTCAATGTTGGGAATTTCTTGCATGACTCCCTCCATATCTTCCCAAAACTGTCTCTTGCTTATATCTTGTAACCCTACTTGTGATGCGTATGCACTTATAACATTTACAATCTGCTCTCCTAGAACTAGTTTTATTATTATAAACCTATCACTGATTCTTTTAACGTCCACAACTTTATCCTTTAATTCCTTATCCACTATTATTCCTACGTCATTTATGTTATTATCCTTTCCTGCATACCATAATTTATACTTATCTATTTCTCTAGCTTTAGCCCCTTTCCACTTGGTTTCTTGGATACAAGCGATGTTGACTCTCCTACGTTTCATCGCTACTAACTCCAAACTCTTACCTGTCAATGTCCCTATATTCCATGTGGCGATACGAATCTTATGCTCTGGCGATATCCTATTTACTGTTGCCTTTCTCGACCTCCATGCCTTCACTGCACCTGGGTTCTGATGCAGCATGTCGCTTCTGAGGGAACGCTTTAGCATCCCTTGCCCATTTTTCACTACACCTGGGATCCGATGTAGCATATGGCTTCTAGGAGAACGCCCTAGCAACCCTTGCCTATTTTTCACCGCACTTGGGATCCGATGCAGCGCGTCAATTATAGGGAATGCCCTAGCTCGAGGGAATGTCAGTTTTCGATTAATGTCATGTTAAGGTTGCCATAGTTTAAGAAGTTGAAGATGATTTTCATTTCTTCCTTACAAAATAATATACAAATGCATATTCATTTGCAAGCAGAAAAGAAATAACAAAATCATCTTCAGCTTTACCCTTGCCAGTAGGCACCTAACGCAAGGGATGCCATATTTTAAGAAGCTGGAGATGATTTTCATTTCTTCCTCACAAACTAATATATAAATGCATATTCATTTGTAAGAAAGAAATAACAAAAATCATCTTCAACTTCTCCCTTGCCGGTGGGCACCTGACGCAAGACCCTCCTCCTTTTTCAACAAGGACATGAAATGCAAAAATTTTGAGTTGTTTTGTAGCAAAGAAAACCTCTATAAGCAACTGTGGAAAAGAATTTTTTTTTTAGCAACCCCAGGTATGTAGCAAATTAATCATGCAGACTGATGAGATGCATTTGATCCATGGGACTAAAACCCTAAGAGGTAAAGTTAAAATTCAAAAAATATAAAGTATCTTGTTTCTAAAATCTAGTTATAGCTTTTTATTCCTCAAGCACCATACACATGCATGTGGAACTTGCTGGATGATACTACATATGCTGCTTATTATCAAAAACTCCAAAAAACGTAATCTTCTCATGGTTAGCATTGCACATCCATATTAGCGAAATAGATGGGATGATAGTTAATCTCAATTTCTTTGAAATCACCATAACAGTAATAAATATGAAATTTCACTTAGTAGCAAATTCTTCCCAAATTTTCATGTGCAATCACAAAACTCGCTAATTGCACACAGAAAAATGTTTCCGCTACCAATCTTCCAAGATAGGTTTTGTTATCTTTTCAATGAAGTGTAGAGTAGTGAAGCTTAGTAGTCTACTATGGAATCCCAAGCTTGCCTCAATGGTTTCTTTCGTTTGGGCAATTACCTTTTATTATAATAGTTTAGAAGCAACTACTTATCTAAAGCTGCTCACGTTAATAACTCAATGCCATCACTAGGCCAACTTAATTATGTTGTTAGTTGTTAGCTTGAGAAGCAGCTCAACTTCAGCAATTAAATCACAAAATAGGCAAGTGGCATTACAGAGATGTCTAACTTTTTGCTACATATTCCACTAGAAGCGGTCGTGGCACATTATTAATTTCAATATTGTATTTAGCTTCTGTATAGGATGCGAGACACTGTAAGCGGAAGCATAACTAAGTATCCATGATTCTATTGTGTCATCCCTTCTCAAGAAAAAAGAGCCATCAACTTCCTGTAGAGTATGATAAAAACATAAATCACATGGTACAGGTAGATATAATGTATTTGCTCACTCTCACGACACATTATCTTGTATATTTAAATTTTTAGATATCCCTAGTCATGTAGGCATGGATTGTATAGTTAAACTTGTTAGTTTCTCCTCTTTTTTGACATCAACTAAGTTCCCTTCCTCCATCAGGAACTCCTAAATAATTCCTTTGTGGTACATGATTTTATTTCCACTTGACGTGTGACTATGTTCTCTTGGTAAGCGTTGGATAGCATTAGCTACCACTAAACCTGATGTCATTTGAGGTTAAGTTTCACTTGTGGTACTGGCTGCCACTAGCTCTTCATAGTGGTAAAGGAGATAGTAGCAAGTCCCCTAACAGCTTACCAGATCACAAAATTTATGGGCTATTGCAACCATAAGGGTACACTATCAAACACATGAGAGGACCCCAATGTCCATTCAGTTTCCCAAACTTTCACTTTTTTATGAGTTCGGAAAAATAGAAATGCAGCTCATACAAAAATGCAGTCTCCTATCTGGAGGTAATAAAACAGATATCAAAGTTGATTTTTCATTGCTACATTTGCAATGTACATTTGAAGAATTAAGCAATAAATTTTCATCTCAGAAGGACCAATGTCGTTGCGCCCATACTTGCACCACACCATCATTTATATGAACCTGGAATGTAACATAGGAGGGAGCAAAGAAATAGACAATGAAAGAAAATATGAAATTCAGAAATGAAAAATGATCGGATACGTTTTGTATTGTGTCTGAATCCTGCCTATTCCTATCCTTCAACTCCTCTAAACTAGACACTACTACCACTTTAACGTCACCTTCAACTGATCCAACCAAGCCGGTGGAAAAGAACTATTAGCATTCAGAACTATTTAACCAGATTGTCTATTTAAAAAATGACTTCTTTACAGAGCAAAATATGTGACACACCACTTGATACCAACGTAAGCATAGTTATTTATGTTGTTCCGTTTCAGCTGAAATGGCCAAAATTTCAATTTTGGTAAAGAAACAAAAAAGTAAATTGGGTGAAACACACTGAAATAACTAGCATATTTCCAGTTTTTGGTCAGGATCAAAACTGCGACCAAAACAAAACTCAAAGCCATGAATGTAAGTGCGACCCTTGATAGCGGTGAAAACCCTTTTCTCAGTACACTAAATTTCATAGATACACACCTATAATAATTTACCCATCAGTTCAGAAGCCCATTCAAGCACACAATCTTTATGATAACAGGTGCCCTCTTAACCAAGTCATGTATAGGCTTGTGCTTGATAATGATAGAGCTTGTTGAGTAGCTAATCTTTCAAAGACTTTAATATTTAGTGCGTGTGGTAACCACAGAAGAAATTACAAAATCGATGCCTTAGAACAGACCTTTACTTGTGGAGAAAATTTATTTGCTTCCAAAATTCCAACACATTACCAACTTAGAACAGACCACATTTTTTAATTCAATGGTTCACATTGGATTAATTATAGCTTTACGTGACTATCCAACTTGGGATCAGATACCAAGGAAACGGTGGGTTTCATTGAATTGCTATATATTTAGATGTCAGCGTCAATGGTACGGTTACTATACACATATTCACAAGGAAATACAATAGCAAATGGATACCTAGTTCATGTATGATGTCTATGGTTCAATTTGACCGCTTCTAAAATTTGCAGATTTTAGATCACGTTTTTTTTGGAGATGCAGATCTTTACAATAGATATCCCCAATTTGAATGCAAGAAATCACAAGCACCAAACCTCTTCTTCAGATAACACCAACTATAATATAAGTATTACAGAAACAAGACTCCACGAATAAAAAACGGTGAAACCAGGTGAAATTACAATCGGAAAAACCTACAAAACACGAAAGTGGGAAACAAACCGGGCGAGCAAACTCGATCTTTATCGGGTTACCGCAGAGCATGGTGCCCTGAAGGGCTTCTTTCGCGGCTCTCGCGTCGTCCAGGTGCTTGAAATAGACGAAGGCGTAGCTCCTCGACGAGTAATTGGTGACACTGTCAAGAGCGCCGTACTTCGCAAATATGGCCATCAGATCCGAATCAGTTGTGTCTGGAGATAAATTGCCAACCCAGAGATTGTGGGAGGGGGTTTCATCTTCTTCCGAATCTTTCCCATTGTTGTTCGGTCTATGGTTTTGATCTGGCGCCATAGTTTGCTAGTTTGAATATCGCACGAAACGTGAAAAGGCTAGGAAAAGAAGGGGAAACGCGAGAAACAAAGAAATGGATGGAAATTGTAGAAGAAAGTTGCAATGATGGGGGAATTTCAGGGAGCGAGAAAACCCTAGAAAGATGAATGAGAAGGTCGCCGGAGCGGAAAACGAAGGCCGGGATGGGCTAAGGACGAAGGCGAGGAATCGTTTGGGTACGGCTATCTATATATCTCGGGCTGGGGGCCTGGAATGTCTTTCGCTAGAAGATGCTTCAACCGTAGGGTTGTTGACCGGGTGGCTTTTAATGGGGCACTGCCTGCCTTACATATTCTCTCTCCATTCTTATTTTCATTTTAAAAGCAACACTGCTAGCATGATATCAGATTGATGCATCACATACTGACATGGTGGCCCCCTTGATGAAGTGATCCAAGACCGTTTGATGAATAGAGTGGGAAAAATAATTCCAAGAAATAGGGTCCCATTGTTTCCTTTTTGGTGCTAAGTGGTTAGTGGTTACACTGTTTATGCCACCAATTTGTCATAAAGAAGCAAGGGCCTATAGTAGGCGGCTTTACCTTGCATTTTGCAAGAGGCTGATTCCATGCCTTGAACTCATGACTTTAAGGTTACATGATGACAACTTTTACCGTAACCACAAGCAACTAAGATTGGTTACGTTCCCAATACCTCTAAACCTCTAATTATGGCAACCAATGGAATGATTTCGTATACATCTTGGTCTCAAACTGAAAATAGGAGCATTGTCAATAACAAGCTTAGGTGAATGTAGAACTTGGAATTTACTCAAAGAATTTAAAATTTGAAACAAAATTCAAACTTCATTGATGTGGAATTTGAGCTGAATTCAAAGCATCTAGAATTTGAGTTGAATTTTACTTGTGGAATTCGCATGGCTATTTTTTAATTTTTTTATAATGAACTTATATCCTCAGGACAACCTCTCTCAATGGATGTCTGCTTTAACATGAAAGCACCTTATATTTCCTAAAGGGATACGATGCAGTACCTTGAACGAATGACCTACTTACGTGGGAGGTGCCTCAGCTTAACCACTATTGGCTTATGTCCCTATAGCTAAGGTTGTTTATTGTTGTTGTTACGTAAAAATGGAAGGTCAATGCGGCAAGTTCTTATTGCATGAGCATCATGGCATCATTCCTCTTGGTTTTCTTTTTAACTTTGAAAGATAGGGAGCTGGATAATTTGTTGTGGCAGCTGGTGTTGTTGTTGTAAACAAAATATTGTTTTTTCTTCTAAAAGCATATTTAATTTTTGGACCTACATATGAGTTCTATGCGTAAGGAAACCTATATGTCAATGTGGCCCTATTTGGATTGGAAAAAAAGAAAGGAATATATACATGTTAGGCATCATAACATGTTTCTCATGTTTCTAATATATTAATATCTAATCATATAACCCTTTGAGAAGGAAAAATATATATAATTGACCAACTATTGCTATATATGAGGAAGCTCCCTATATATGAGGAAGGGGAGCTTTGGTGCAATGGTAAAGTTGTTGTATGTGACCTTGAGGTCACGGGTTCAAGCGTGGAAACAGCCTCTTGCAAAAATGCAAGGTGAGACTGTATGCTATAGACCCTTGTGGTTCTCCCCTTCCCTAGACCACGCATACATGGGAGCTTTATGCACCATGACTGCCCTTTATTGCTTTATATGAGCGTACTGCCATTCAAAAGGCTATAGTAACATGTGTGCAATGTGGGATCCACACAAGGACTATCAAAATAATAGGTTTTTGGCCTTAAGTGAGATCCATTTAACTTGTACACCAGTAAAATATACAACTACTCTAAAGACAAATCTCCTTCATGGTTGATGTGGGATCCAAATAAAGGCATGTCAAAACGATAAGTTCTCAATCCTTAATGTAGAATCCACACAACCTATATAATCTACTTACTAGTGATCTAAACTATCCTAGTGCCCATAACAATGCCTTGACGGGTCATTATACATCCCAATTGCCATCTTATGACACTTGCAATTAGTAGCCCCAACTGGGACATGTGCACCACTTGGATTTGATCTTGATGAACTAGCTCAGCATCTTCACCTTCCTTATCACTATCTAAGGGAATATTCTCATAGTTGTTGTCCTGCCGCTGTTAGTTGTCCCCACCACTAGAATCATCAATTAGATCTTCTATTTGCCCAATAACTTTCTCAGTTAGGAGTAATGATGATTTAGACTTCCTCGAGATTCTGTGACTATAATTTGTTTTCACTAGATATATTCAAGTGATCTCATGTTTAAGGGTATGGAGTTAGAAATTGAGGCCTATTGGAGAAACCACCATTGGCCAAATAAAATATACCTGTTCAATTGGACAAATTAAATAAATACAAAATGATTACATAGGTCCTATGTAGTTCAAGAAATAGATAATGGTGGAACTCTCAAACCATCAAGACATTGTATTGCAAATTTAAGTGTGGTATTGTCATTTCCATTGCATCCCCAACTAGTAAGAACATATGTAAATACAATTTGAGAACATGCATGTAGCCAATACATTTTATGTTACAAATCTATTTGGACATTGATAAGCGACTTGGAGATCCGGCTTCATTGTGGTAGGTATGAGATGACAATCAATAGCACCACAACATCTTTATTCATAAGAAACATAAATATTAGTTGAACATTAAAATTTTAAATAGTTACATACATATAAAGTATGTTAAGGTTTAGTATATACCCAAAAATATGGTATATAATATATAACGAGTGTTCTACAATACCTCAGTAGGTGTTGTAGTAGCATGAGGTAATAAAAATGTAGTTATACGACCATCAAATCCATTTAGTGCCAAGCTAAAATTCATGCTGACTATGTAGTGCAACCTTTGGTATTTTCTCATTGAAAACAATTTACCTAGTATTTCGACCTACTTCTGTTATTAAAAAACTTGACAACCATTTTGCTCCATAGTGTATTGGCTTGTATCAAGCACTCAACCTTGGTCCTTTAAAATAGTGCAAAGTTTATTAAATTGTGGTGCATCCATCTTGTATAACCTATATATGAAAAATAATGCTTGATTTCATATTATTACCAAGTATTTTATCTATAAAACTAGAAAGTCTTTCATTCTATTAACCAAGATGACAAGTGTGGAGACTCCTCTTAGTTATATGCCTTTGTACCATTCTAAAACCACAAGTAGGATCAAGACAACTATAAGACATTCCCAGCCTTCTTGTACTTGTAATGAATCTCGAATCCATCTTGAATAGGACTATAACATTTCCAAGAGTCAAGCACTCAAAATAAGCAAAACCAATAAGAAATCATAGCCTGAGTAAAAGCATTAAACATATGCCACCATTTTTATCTAATAGAAACAAGAAACTTCACAATATTACCGATAATAAGAATGGAAACATAATAGCAAGCTAGTAAGAACAAAATAATAACTCATACGCACACAAAATAGAATCATAGGTATGTAGTCATCTCAATCATTCAACAGTACCAGAAAATGATTATTTTACATCCAACCATCAAACGTAAGTATATAATAGTTTGGAACAACATTCTAAAGAATACACCTACAACTCCACAAGCAAAATTCTAGAACAATATTTAGAAAAAAAAAACACACATAAGATTCCACAAATAGAAGTCCATAACAACATTCTAAAGAAACAAATCAAGGCTCCTCCCTTTAAGTTGACAAAGCACTTAAGCCTTCCTATATTCAACTGACCAAGAATAAAAGACTATCTTGCATGCAACTTCATTGATATGTAATATCACCATTGCCTCCATTTTGGTACACTTATCCAAGTTTGAAATCTCATATAGCTTCTCCATTCATCCTTGATCACATTCATCTTGCATAGGTTTTAGAATATTAAATATGTTTTTAATGAGTTCTCCCATGTTTAGCTCCTAATCATCACCGTTGCCTTCAGTATGAGGATAGTCACTAACAGAATTTGGCTCTTTATCCCTATTCCTTTGTTAGGTTGATGTGGTTGCTATAGTAAAAAGTGGTGGTAGAGGGCACATGCTGTCACAACCCCGTCGGGCCCACAACAAGGATATTGTCCCGTGCGCACACGCATGGGACAATATAATTGTTGTGGGCCCGACGAGGTTGTGACAAATGGTATCAGAGCCAAACCCGGACCCCGGGGATGGGTGGCTAGCCGTACCATCGCTCGTGTGGTGACACACAGGGGCGTGTGTCCTGTAGGCGGGAGATGGCTACCGTGCCAAGATGGCCTGAGGCTTGGCCTTGTGAGGGGAGCCGAGATGGTCTGAGGGCAGGACGCAGGAGAGTCAGTCCCATATTGGCTAGGGGGGTGATGGGCTGTGGCTTATAAGGGCCCACAACAAGGATATTGTCCTGTGCGCACGCGCATGGGTTTTGGTTCTCCCTGGCGTCCAGGGGAAAAGGCCTCTGTCGTGATACAGAGATCTGCACAACGGAAGATATTGTCCCCTCTGGGCCCCCTCAGAGTATCTTAGGTCTCCTCACAAGGCCAAGCCTCAGGCCATTTTGGCACGGTAGCCATTGTCACAACCCCGTCGGGCCCACAACAAGGATATTGTCCCGTGCGCACGCGCATGGGTTTTGATTCTCCCCCGCGTCCAGGGGAAAAGGCCTCCTTGTTGTGAAGGGAGAGAACCCTCCTTATAACCCACAGCCCATCACCCCCTCTAGCCGGTATGGGACTAACTCTCCTGTGTCCCGCCCTCAGACCATCTCGGCTCCTCTCACAAGGCCAAGCCCCAGGCCATCTTGGCACGGTAGCCATCTCCCGCCTATAGGACACACGCCCCCGTGTGTCACCACACGAGCGACGGTGCGGCTAGCCACCCATCCCCGGGGTCAGGGTTTGGCTCTGATACCATTTGTCACAACCCCGTCGGGCCCACAACAAGGATATTGTCCCATGCACACGCGCATGGGTTTTGGTTCTCCCCCGCGTCCAGGGGAAAAGGCCTCCTTGTTGTGAAGGGAGAGAACCCCCCTTATAACCCACAACCCATCACCCCCCCTAGCCGGTATGGGACTAACTTTCCTGCGTCCCGCCCTCAGACCATCTCAGCTCCCCTCACAAGGCCAAGCCTCAGGCCATCTTGGCACAGTAGCCATCTCCCGCCTACGGGACACACGCCCCCGTGTGTCACCACACGAGCGATGGTGCGGCTAACCACCCATCCCCGGGGTTGGGGTTTGGCTCTGATACAATATCCTTGTTGTGGGCCCGACGGGGTTGTGACAAATGGTATCAGAGCCAAACCCTGACCCCGAGGATGGGTGGCTAGTCGTATCGTCGCTCATGTGGTGACACACGGGGGCGTGTGTCCCGTAGGCGGGAGATGGCTACCGTGCCAAGATGGCCTGAGGCTTAGCCTTGTGAGGGGAGCCGAGATGGTCTGAGGGCGGGACGCAGGAGAGTTAGTCCCATACCGGCTAGCGGGGGTGATGGGCTGTGGGTTATAAGGGGGGTTCTCTCCCTTCACAACAAGGAGGCCTTTTCCCCTGGACGCGGGGGAGAACCAAAACCCATGCGCGTGCGCACAGGACAATATCCTTGTTGTGGGCCCGACGGGGTTGTGACAAATTGGCTACCGTGCCAAGATGGCCTGAGGCTTGGCCTTGTGAGGGGAGCCGAGATGGTGTGAGGGCGGAATGCAGGAGAGTTAGTCCCATACTGGCTAGGGGGGTGATGGGTTGTGGGTTATAAGGGGGGTTCTCTTCCTTCACAACAAAGAGGCCTTTTCCCTTGGACGCGGGGGAGAACCAAAACCCATGCGCGTGCGCATGGGACAATATCCTTGTTGTGGGCCCGACGGGGTTGTGACACATGCTCACCATTATCTTCGTTCATAGCGTGAGTCAAGTTAAAATCAACATTATTGTCAAGATCATCTCCCAAATGGTCAAGGTTCTTCTCCATGCAAGTTGTGATGATAACCTTCCTAAACGATTAGTATTGAAGTGTCCCGAACCATGAGATGCACCATGAAGCCCTCGACTTCATTCTGGGATTAGCACATGCTTCTTTAAGCAACACACCGCTCTTAGAGTCTTTTCGACCTCTTCAATGTATTTAAGTATCCTTTCTTCCACTTTTCTAGTTGATTGAAGCAGGGATATCCCCCACGTATTGCTTTCCTTAAAATGATATCTAGATTCTCATATTATGCATATCGATTCCCTCTTAGGTCATCCACACTCTTATTATTTTGCGAAAAACAACAACTATTAATCAAGACAATCCAATTCATTGCATATATGCATGTTATATAAAAATATTGTATAGGAAGCAAATCGCCCCTTTAAACTCCCATTGTTCATTACAATAGTCCAAGTTGTTGTTTGGCCCATGCCAAACAAAGATAGAGGCACTAAACATCATTGTGAGCTACTTGCAGTGCTTTTTAGCCATTTTAGTTTGTTCTCAAAATGATGGACGCTTTCACTTTGTCAAGCTAGGAAGGTAAATTGGGAAGAACCCTACTAGTAATCTGATTGGTAAATCTCTTTCCTTGACCATAATAGATCATATTCATGGCTAAATCAACCAACTCTTGTAGCAACATCTCAGCATCTTCTTTAGTCAATTTCACATTTGGAATAGTCCTTGGAGCTGTTTACCCTCTTTTATGCCTTTGTCTTCTAATTGATTGACTAGTAGGAGGATTTGAGTCCATCTAGTTTACACATTATAAATCATGAGAACACTCTTGTATATAAAACCAAATAAATAGGAAGCCCATAATGTGAAAACATTCCATAAATGCACATTCCCTTTTATATAGAAAATAGACATAATTATATCCAATAGTAAAGACAAAGGTGGACCACAAATTATATCCAATAAAGTGGTAAGCCAACAAAAGATTTAAAAAAAGCACTAATATCAACAACAAAGCAACTAAACAATCTAGACTAAATAAAGATGAAGAGGAGTATGAAACACAAATATGGTATTATATGTACAATACCAACCAACATGAAAGGGAAAGTAGCAACAATTAAGCAATTGAAACATTGTTATCCATACATGGAAAATCATAGTCATCAATCAACAAATAAAGTTACTAACTATAAGAGTATAGTCATTGATATAGCAAAATGGGCTATATTTAGAGAGAGAGAGAGAGAGAGAGAGAGAGAGAGAGAGAGAGAGAGAGAGAGAGAGAGAGAGAGAGAGAGAGAGAGAGAGAGAGAGAGAGAGAGAGAGAGAGAGAGAGAGTTCATAATTCAAACCAAATTGTTAATGGACAAGAGCCAGTGAGAGAGTAAAAAGGAGGTAAAATTGAATCATTTGGATGAAGTAAAAGAAGAGAAACATAACAAAAAAGCAAGAAAAAGAGAGTCTTTCAACAAAAGCCTCAGTCCCAATATAACATCAGGAATTGGTTTGATTCCTTTTCTACCATAAACTGATTTCAAGATGGATCATAGAGGAGCCTCCAAAATCAGTGTTTGCATGTGTTTTATGAAAACTTAGGATACATCCCTATATCTTCCTCTACAACCATACTAAAAATATATGGCTTCAAACTTCTAGCAAGATCACAAACTTTTTGTACGTAGTATACAAAGTAAGAAGTTGTCATAGGCTACATGAAGATGCTTAACAAACTAATTTTCACATGCATATAAACTAATAATATAATGATCTTTCCATATAGTCACTCTCAGTTTGATAAGAGAATCCCCAATAAACTAATGATGTAAACTCTCCACATGCCATCGAGTGGCCAAATGAGACTACCCAACATAATAACAGTGTATTTGAAAAGTAGAGATCCCTTTCCACACATCTTTAAATGGTTATATTCTTATTCTTGTTTTGTTGGAAATTATAGCATTTTCTTTGCTTGTAGTCCAGTTGGCTTGCACCCATGGAAAGGGGCTTTATAAGAATAGGGCAAAAGCATCCATGGAATATGATTATAGCTCAATAAGTTTAAACCCAAAAAGGGGCTAGATAAATCAGAGAAAAAATGAACATTAAATAGAAGATATGGAGAAGAAGAGAGACAAGAGAATGGAGGCCATAATTTACCATTTCCACAGAGATATCTAATGGAGTTTGGTCGATGAAGGCCCAAGAAGATTGTAGGATGATAGTTAGGCTCAAAATCAACACCCTTTATAGTCCCTCTAATGAATTCCTTGAAATCAAAATTGGTTAACACTATTTGATATGCAAGGAAAGAGAGTCTTTGTAGGTTATTGCAAATTCCAACTTCTAATTTTGCTCTAAATTCTAAACAAGTACGTTCCAAAACTATAATGTGTCTATTGTGAATTCCAATCACAAATTTACTCAAATTCTAAAACTCTACCACACAAATATGAATTCCACCCCTAAACTCGAAATTCTAATGTAAATTCCAAAACTCTATGTTGCTCTTATTTAATTAAATGTTAACCACCATAATATGATTCCCTTTTCCATCCACAAAGTGATAAGAAGGTGTCTTTGGTAAATTAGTCTACTACATGAGACCCATGCAGAAACAAAAGAAGCTTAATTCAATAGCCATCAAATTAGTATGTTTGTACAAATAAGTAAAAAATAAAAAGGATCATCAAATTTGGAACCCATTATGCTTGAAATATTAAGAAAAATATGCAAATTCTTTTGTTCTTATCCTTTAAAAAATGACACAAAAAGCTGGTGTGCAAAAGTTCAGCCAGTAGTGAAGTAAACAATCATAACAGCCTATGGCTAATAGAAAATGGCCAAGTGGCATTTTTCAAGTAACAATTGGTTCATTAGTTAAGTAAAATCCAGATTAAAGAGAGGGAGATTATATATTGGTTAGACATCAGACATTTAGATGCGACATGACAACGATGATGTTTCACTGGCATATAGGATATCATACTCAAACAATCAAATTACCTCGTAGATAAAAATATAGTAAGTAAATGTTGCCTATCATTGTTTTTGAATAATGTCACTCTTCTCTTTAGTTTTGTGGTTCCTTAATTAGCTTCAAAATAATATTGCAAAAGATGTTATGCAATCACTTATTAGTGCATTTTGTCATTTTTTGTTTCAAATTCAATTTAGTTTAGTAAAGTCTTTTTCAAATAAAGCAAGTAATATAGTAAAGAATTAGAATTGTATCCAAACTTATGTAGTTTGTTAAAATAATATTCATTATTCTCCACTGTCTTATATCTCAATGATGAGCTAAATGCTCATCCCATACATTTGCAATAAGTAAGAGTGTTTTACATACATACATACATACATACATACATACATACATACATACATACATACATACATACATAATGTATGTATATATTTCACCAGAACATTTTTATCAAATAAATAAAAAATGAGTACATATCTACAACTTTTTGGATTGTTGATTAGATTCTAACAATGAAAGACAAAACCTTTGATCATCAATCACATTCTTTGATTACATGCTATAGGCCTTTTGACATCCTAGTTTTGTAAAATGATTCTTAGAAATTTTTTGGTACAATGCAAGGGAATTCCTATAATTGTTCATGCATGGAAAGGTTTGGAAAACCTATAGTACTTAGGTATTTTTCACAAAATCACACTTAACACTAACCTTCACGTATAGTCAAATAACATGGAGTATAAATACATATTGTAATAGAGAAAAATGTCACAAAATCTAGTGGTCGCGACGAAAATTACTATCATCAAACCATCCTTAATAGGTCATTAACATTCATGGTGTATGTTTTAATATTACTCGCAAGCACGAGAATCAAAGTAGTAAATGTAATTGGAATCTCAAAGGTTTTTTATGTAATTGGATCTTTGTTTAGATTTATTACCCTAGCCAGAAGAGAGATTGTGACCTATTTAAAGAACATGAAATCAAAGCTTATACTAAATGGAAACTATCTAAACTAATCAGGCATCCAAGATCAAAACTAAAAACATGAAAAACTAGAAGTTGAAAACTTCTTAAAAGCTAAGATTTAACCAAAGGATGCAACTGAACCTAAACATGAATGATGAAATCTAAACATGACTTAAAAACCTAATATGTGAGATAGAATCAAAACTAATTAACATCAAGGAAGAATGCACATGGAGTCAAATCTCATTCATTGAATGTAAAGAGTTACAAGTATGGTGCATATAATCTTAAACATCTAATCTTGACTTCAATCTTCAAGTTGAATGCTATTCAACAAGGCCCATGCATGTGAACCAAGGGAGAAAATTGCGTTAGAAAATGAAACAAGCTAGAGAACCAAAACAAGAGGGAAACAAAGAAGGGAACAAGCAAACAAAGTAAAGGCAACCAAGCAAGGAAATCAAAGGACAACTAACTTGATCCTAAGGTTACCATCTCTTGGCTATCACTACAGGAGATTGATAGTCTTAGGATGCAGGAACCTATAGCAAAACTTGCATCAAAACACATGGGGATAAACCAAAGGAATAGTGCGCAATAAATCAAAGAAGAAAGCATGCCAAAAAAAAAGGGCATGCATGTATGAAAAGATCTTGAAGATAACATGAAGAACCTCAAAGGATGGTGGGTTGAGAAGCTTAGAGATAGAGAGGCATAGTGTAACTTTGGTGGAGGGTTGAAGGAGTGATAAAGATGCTAAGAGAGATGGGGGTTGGCATAGAGAACCAGCCCTAAGAGGGGCATGATTATCCTTTTCTAAGGAGATGGTGAAGATGGTGTTCTCTTTATTGGTGATCTCCTCCTTCCTAAATGATAAGATTTGATAAGATTCTATCATAAGAAGATAGGAAAGAGAGATAAGAATGAGAAAGAGATAAGATAGGATAGGATAGGATAAGGAAATTAGAATTAGGATTCTAGGAAAGTGGGAAAATAGGAACGTGAATGGAAGAGAATTAGAAGGAGAGAGAGGAAGTTTAAGGAATGTAGTCTCTTCTCTAATTGGTCCACATGTGCATATCACCTACCTTTGTTAATAAGTCAACTTTTCTTCCTATTTTTTTCTCTTCAAAACATGTTTTCTTCAAATGGGAAATTGCTTAGAACGTTCCAAAAATGTATGGACCAATGTTGATTTGGCTTAAATGATTTCCATGGCTTCCTTGATGGCTTCTAGTTTGGTGGCTTCATGGCTTGCTTTCTTCTAACATGACTTATGTAGCTTAGATGGCTTGCATGGCTTGGTTCTCCTCTAAAGCGGTCTTGGCCTTTGGATTGTTCTTTTAATACCTACAAAAGATAAAAAATCCTAATTAATACCTAAAAAATTATCATAAATCACGTACTTACTCTAGATTAGCTTCTAAACCTATAAAATATCAAACTTTTGGATCATTAATTCAGAAATGCATGTGTTATGAATTTTCAAAATATATTAGAATAATGCCCTATAATTTGTAACACATGGACTACTAATATGATACTTTTTATACAAAATTAATTAATTATCAATTCACAATGCTATGCAGTGTTAATACAAAATATGCATTGTTCCATAAGTGTCTATATACTATCAAATGCTATCTAAAACATTCTAGTCCACCTAACACTTACATGCTCGAGTCAAGTGGCCATCTCCTTTGCTTTTCCTTTCTCTTTAACACTTAGTCTACCTAAAGACTCGCCTAAAAATATTGGTGGGGGATGAGCATAACTGCTCAAGTTAAAAAAACCCTAACACAGCCAATGGTAAAACATGGCAAACGGGCGTGAACACACACATATAGGTGTATAGAAACATATAGGTATATGTATAGTGTAATGAGACTAACAATGATGATTTCAATATAAGCTACTTATGTAAAGCTAGCATCATGTAAGTCTACATCATTTAAGATCATTCGCAACATCTAGTCCTTCCAAGTTAACCATAAGCAAACTTGCACGTGAATCCAAATGCAATTTATCAAATAAACAAAATTGATAAAACAATATTTATAGAAAGATGGAAACGATCAGTTAATCATCATCGGTGTTGTATCATATTCGTAAACAAACCAGGACTCACTCTTATGAGTCTCTTATTTTCAATCTCATCTATGTACTATAGGCTTAACTTATCAATCTAGTCCATAACAAGCACAAATCATTGCTGAGTGCCATCACTACCTACCTCAATTTTTAGTCTAACTCTCGAGAATGACCAACGAGTCAGCCCATGTCAACTATTATATCATATCATATCTAGATATCTAGACTTGTAGGGTGGCTACCATTTCCCAGAGCAACTTCATCACCCCTACATTGCCATGGATACCGCACGGTCCATTTGAAGCTTACCCTCATGGGGTTAGTACTTTATTCGCAAGAGCAACCCGATGAAGCATACTCAAGGATCATCATGCCTACTAAGGGGTTAGTATTAAGTCAAAGGGCAAGGGCTAGTTTGCACCTCCTACCATAGTGTCTTTAGGCCTTACATTTGCCCCGTGAGTTAGGGACTTACAATTGTCCAATCAACTATCCAAATGAGGCAAAATAAAACAAAAAGATACAACTGTTAATATACATCTCTTTCAAATCACATGAGAACCATTTCAAATCCTTTCATCTGTAAGATGAAGGCATTCATTCATCCATGCTATTGAGAACATGCATGCCCATTATGTGCATTCATTTCAAAAGCTTGACAACTTTCTAAATTCATAGCCATAACTACCATGAAACTTGGTTTCTAAGAGTTCTCAAAACATGGATCTATCAACCATTAGCCAAAAGTGCTAGATTCATGAGCATGCATTCATTAATCAATTAAAGGTAAAACATATTTAACCAATTAATGAAATATTCAAATTCAAAGATCATGTGAAATGAAACTCCAATCAACCATGATAATATAATTCAGTGACTTACAATCATTTAGATTGTGATTATTCATACTAGAACCAATGGTTACTAATGCACATGCCTCATTTTTTAGCCATACATGATGTGTAGCATTTCCATCTAATGTTAAGTGCATCTTTTCAAGTCAAAGTATGAGCATAAAAGAGCTTTAAACCAACCAAAGTTGATAGCTAAACCACACCATGTTAGTAACCAAGAATGTTGAAGTTCAATAGTTCTTTTAAAGCAACCTAATGTGTCCAACCATTCACCTCTATATAAGAAATATCACCCAGATGTCTCTAGGGTTTTCCTTCCATAGAGATTCACATTTATCTTTTAGGTAAGCCATGCACCTTCCATTGATTATTTTCATGAGTTACCATCATGTAATACATTAGCTACTTGTTTTAAAACACTAATAGTTCAATTTACATAGTCCTTAGGTCATGCATGCCATTTGGTGGAAATGACCTACTCACTTTTGGACCTTCAAGATTGCATTCTAATATGTTAAACCACACTATAGGGACTTAGAGTTATTTTCAAATGTTTTATTTTGGTAGAGAATCAGTCATCAACATGCTCCTACTAAACAAGGCACCTAAGTCTATGTTTGAAGACTAGATTATGTCTAAGGTCCTAAGTCAATGTGTAATCAAATGAGGTGGTGAATTACTTGTTTTAATAGAATTGAAGGTGCATTGTAATATCTGGTATAATATGTGATGTAGGGAAGTATTTCCATGGAAAAAAAACCTCCAAAACAAACTGTGGTAGAGAGGTACACCTAGCTCATACTTGGTGAACGTAGCACACACCCAATGGCTCATTTTGGTGTGTGTATCTCCTTATAGTCTAAGAAACACTTAGGGCTTGTCTTTGCGACTTAAAACCTATACAATTTAGTAAGATTCCTTCACTAAATATCTCAACAAAGCCATGGTTAATATATCTCTCAAGGAACACATGATTTTAGCATTTTGTAGCAGTCAAAATATTCTATAGATCTACCTTAGTATTATGCTTCAAAAGACAAGGAATTCAATAGAGTTTTCATGGAAAATTAGAGACATTTCATACTAGGGTTATAGAGGATGATTGGGCCATGAAAAATCCAAACAAATCCCCATGAGTTGCTTCACAATTGCCCACTTAAAATACAAAAAGACAAGCTTCATTTTCAATCGAAATTGCATAAAAGGACCACTCTTTAGGTGGTCTAAGGCATTGAAAATCAAATGAAATTCCACTTCCATTACATTCATTCATCAATTAACTTGATAATGGATGAAACTATAAAAAAAAAATTCCAACATAGGGCATGACATCATCCCAAATTTATGTGCCAAAATCAAGCCTGAGAATGGTGCAATTTCCATGTTCATTTCCACTCAGTTCTCCAACCCAATTTCATCATCCCAAGCACCATTCTTATGTCATGTAAACACACTAATAGAAATCAAAATAACATGCGTAACTTATGCTCCAAATCAATGAGAAAAACAACAAGATTTCTAGTCAAATATTGCACCATATTCACAGATGAAAATGATGTTATTTTCATGCCATCTTCCACTAAGATTTCTAACTAAATCTCTCCATTCCAATTGATATACAAACATCATGGAATCATGCCAAGGGAAACTAAAATAACGTCCTTCAAAATAGTGGAAGAAAACATAAAATCAATCAAAAGTGGCACCATTATTACACCTATAAATGGCGCCATTTCCATGCTCACTCTCCACTAAAATTACAACTCTATGTCATTCATTTTAAGCACTATGATACATACCAGTAAATGGAATCATGCTATGAGAGGTCAAAGATATCAACTATGGATCATGTTCCAAACCATTAAAAGAAAGCCATTTTAAGCATGTCGAATAACCATCCATATAGCACATCAAATACCACACACACTGCACTCCAATCCAGCCCAAAACTCAAATTGATTTTTCAGTTTTATAGAAGATAGATGCTTGATCATGTTAGAGAGTTTCCAAATGTCGCCCCACCTGACAGAATTTGCTTCAAATTAGTAGGATTGTGGTGATGATTGGAGCTCTCAAACCATTGAATCCAAGCTTTACGAGTGATAAAGCATTCCTCTTCACCCTGTAGCCTATTCTCCTCTTCTTCCTCCACTCCTCTCCTTCCTCTAGTTTTCTCTTCACCTTGCACCCTCTTCTTCATCTAGTCCTCTCTTTTTCTTCCTTTATTTTTGTCTCCTTCTTATGGTTTTTCTCTTCTTTTCCCTCATTTTGTTTTAAGTTTCTAGCAACCTAGGACTTAGTCAACCAACTATACTGTTTACTCTTTACTTCATTAATAATTTGTTCACCCATTATCATGCATCCTCTACCTAGGTGCCTACCCTTATTATACATTTACTTTCTGAGCACACATCTAGTACTTACTCACTTGTTCACACATTCCACTTCCTATTTTCCTAACCTATGCAATTCATGACCTTTACATTTTCCTACTTTCTTAAGCTAGTTAAATGAACTAAATTATTAGTCTCTTACTTGACATTATGATGCCTAAGCTATTGCTTAGTCGTAGGTCAATTGGTGAGAGAGATTAGAGAAAAAGAAAAAATACCCCGTTTTTTCTTAAAATAATAGACAAAATTACAATATTCTTCATATTATAAGCATAAGGTTAGAATGAGCCATTGATAGGGTTTTATGAGAGTTAAAGTAAAAAAGAATAATAGGCAAAGTATGACTAGTCATGGAAAGGTCTAGATGACAATCTGTCACAAAGATTCCCAAGATAGCAAGGCAACAAACCTGCATGGTGTTGATTAATGCATACTCCAGCTAAGAAACTTGACGACTATGGCTCATACCTAAGCTAGGTCATGTAGAAAATATGTCCACATAAGCTAGGGCTTAGTGTTTACCTAATGATTAACTTAGAATTGAATGTTCTAGGCTTGGTAGATCAATGCCTTATGTAACATCACCAAGGCTAAGACCAGAGTGGGCTCATGATGGTTAGCCATAAGTATCACCATAAATGGATAAGGACTTGAAGAGTCCAAGTCAATGTCTTGAGGAGCTTATACCATAACAAGTAATGGCTAGACCTTCAAGGAACCAAAACAAACTTTACGGAGCATATGTCAAAACAACTAATAGCAAGAACCCCTAGGAGATATACCAGCTAGACCTAGGCTCATGTCTATCCTATACACCTTGAAACAGTAAGAAAACATATTTTCTCACCTTGTGAATGGCAAGAGAGAGAGAGAGAGAGAGAGTAAAAGCGAAGCTTCCTAAGAGAGTTTATTGAATTTAGATGTTTGGAATAAAGGGAAAAATATGTATTTATAGTTTTGAGTTCCCTCATAATTATCATGGGTAGCCAATGAGGCTGGGATGCTAAAACAGTAGCTACCATAAAATGTGGCACAGACAAAAGTACTCTCATAACTATCCGGTACGAATTAGAGGACTATTTGGCATCGGTTAGAGTCATTTTTGTAAATGTGTTTGGTTCTATTATGTAATCATCACCATGAGGAAAGGCACCAAATGCTTTCATTTACTAAGTTTCAACACGCATGGGAGCGAGATAGTGAGGTGCCACTTGAATGGCACTGGATACCTTTATCAAAGAGAATTAGGACATACAATGCTAGTGGAGATGGACATGTTCTTTGACTCCATGCGATGTCAGTGTTGCTAAACTCTTCTTGGGAGCAAAAATTGGTGTCCAGTTGCTACCTTCGCATGTATACAGTTCTAACTTTTGAGATGAAAATGCATGTTCGATGTTAGATTTCTGAGCTTGCTTTATTCCATTCAAATAATTGAATAATAGAAGTAGCCACCATGTTGTTCCCTTTGCCATCCATGAAGCAATAAGAACTATGTCTTTGGTCCACTAGTCTTCCACTCATTTAGCAAAAAGGAATAAGATCTGTTTATTTCTCATCCATTATTACAAACTATATATAAGTGAGAACCATGCAAAAACAAAAGCAGCTTAATTTAATAGTTGTGAACTATAGGGGTATAAAATGAATAGGACAACAAAGTAATCAAGCCATTAGGTTTGAAATGTTAAAACAAATCAGTCAAAAGGTTGATGATATGGACACCATTTTTTAATAGCTTGGACTCCTCAATAGTACATATTTGACATTCTTGCCCCAAGACTACCCAACAAGGGGAGCTCCCTCACTCTCTTTGTTTACTATTTAGTGATTAGATCAATGGCATATAACTCAACTTTGGTTATTTCTCTTTTGGGTTTACTTGAAGTGATCTCTTTATCTCTCTTATATCTTCGTAATGTCTCTCTGGCAAGTCTTACTTCACTCAATAGGCAAATTGTGTATAATCTCACTTTTACAGATGCCTTTTATAGGTTTCATTTATTTATTTTCTGTTATGGTGCTGGAACCAAAGCAACTCTCTTCCTAGTTAAGGAGTTTGGCAATGCTACTTTAACATAGTACCATCTTCCACAGCTTCTATCTAACTTGCAAATATATTTTTTTAACCAAATCCTTAAATAGCCTAAAATAGCAATATGAATGCTCTTAAATCTTCTTCTACCATTTTAAGCAACAAACCTAGAGAAGAGGAAGTGTTGCACCTCTATTCTTTTGTTTTAAGTGATGAATTCTTATGATTTAATATGTGAATACTTTTGAATGAAGAGTGCAATTTTCAATTTCAATATAGGTGTAGAAAGTATGTGTACTAATTAAAGTTAGATGGACCTTTGACTTTTACCAGATGGATATCTTAACAATGAGTTTATTAAGGGTGTTCACAAATTTGTTGAATTTGCATTTGTTCAACCATGGCTTCTATTAAAAAATAGAATTAAGTACCCTTGTTTTAAGTGTGATAACAAAATGTTCAAAGTTTGAAATGATGTTATTATTCATCTATACTCAATTGGGTTCACTCCTAGGTATCATAAGTGGAATGCACATGGGGAATCTTTCTTAGGAGAACCATCAACAATTGTTAATGATGTCAAGGTTTTGAGAAATAGAATAAATTTGTTTAGGAATATTGTATCGAATGTAGCCATTCCTAAGTTTGGTTGGAGTGTTTTTAAATTTGATGCTAGGATACCTAAAGTTGAGAGACTTGATGTCAAATCATCGAAATTGGAAGATGCAAAGTTTTACAATTTGTTGAAAGATGTTGATGAGCCATTATGGAAGGGTTATGAGAAGCACACTAAGTTGTCAATAGTGCCTTAGTTGTTAAATTGTAAATTTGAATTTAACATGAGCAAGTCATGCTATAATTGTCTACTCACAATAGTGAAGAGTATGTTGTTGAAAGATGATAAGTTTATAGACAACTTTTAGTAGATGAAAAAAGATAGTGAAGAAGCTTATCTTGCTTATGAGAAGATAAATGCATGTAAGAATAATTGCATGTTATAGTATAAAGAAAATGAGGATAAGACAAAGTGTTTATTGTGTGATTATCTATGCTTTAAACATAAAAGAGTTCGTAACATTAAAGGAAAGAACATACCTTATATGGTATTGTATTATCTGCCACTTACACCGATACTTAAGAAGTTGTACATGTTGATAAACATGATAGAGCACATGACATGGCACAAGAAGAATCATTGTCCTATCACTGTAGTATCTTGTTGCGTACTAGTGAGACATGGAAGTATTTTGATTGTACTCAGCCTCTTTTTATTGTAAAACCACGTAATGTAAGACTTGATTTATCAATTGACAGGGTTAATCTATTTGGGCATTCCACTACTCCTTGCCTTTGTTGGCTAATTACTATCACTCCAAATAATTTACCGCTATGGATGTACATGAAATAGCCTAACATGCTTCTAACATTGGCTAATCCTCGTATGAAAATCCTAAGAAAGACTTATATGTGTTTTCAAGGACATTAATAGACAAGTTACAAATATTGAATTGAGGTTGGAGTTAATACTTTGTGTTTAAGAAACAAAGTTTCAAATAAAGACATCTTTGATGTGGACTATCAACGATTTCCCAACCTATGCAGTTGTTGGTGTGGAGCACCATTGCATATTAGTTTCTCCTTATTGCATGGAGAATACGAAGTCTTTCATACTTGAGAGTGGGAGGAAGCCATTTGTTTTACTATCATCATCAATTCTTGCCCCATAACCATTAATGAAGAAGACAAAGAGACCAATTTAAAAGGGAGACAATTGAAGAAAGCTTGCTACCATCTTGGTTGTCTGGAGATGAAGTATTTGACCGTGTATCTTCTTTGGAGTATATCACTGTTGGTACGAAAAATGGTGTACAAAAAATATTGGCTCTGAAAAGGAATGCAATTGGGTGAAGAGGAGTATCTTTTGGGAACTACCCTATTAGCATACAAACTTAATTCTCCACTTTTGGATGTGATGCACATAAAAAAAAGAATGCATTTAAAAATGTTTTCAACATAGTAATGGATGTTAAGGAAAAAATAAACGGAAATACAAATGAGTAGATTTAGAAAAAGTATTGTAAGCATCCTGAGTTAGAAGTAGGATTTTGCATCCTAAAGCATCCCACATAGTGGCCGGTGAACAAATAAAGGATAGTTTGTCAATGGTTTAAACATTGAAACTCCCAAATGATTATGCTTCAAATATATGTGAGTGTGTGAATGTGGTAAATTACAAGTTCAATGGATTAAATAGTCATGATTTTCATATGTTTATGGAAAGGTTACTCCCTCATGCTTTTCAAGATTTGTTGCTTGATCTTGTGTGGGATGCATTGATTGAACTCTACCACTTCTTTAAGAATATCCATAGGGCTGTTTGTCAGCTATTATCTAGGTGGAACACATGCAAACTCTTTAAAAAAATTGTTGAAAAATTGTGCAAGTTGGAGAAAATTTTCCCCTAGGGTTCTTCAATTTCATGGTGCATATCTTGATTCACTTAACATATGAGGTTAAAGTGGGTGGACTTGCACAACATTGGTGGATATATCCTTTAGAGAGGTATTATTCAACGTTGAGAATTTTTAAGAATTTTCTTTTTGTAACATATAAATATATTATAATTTGTACATGTCAATAATGTATTTGCACAACTTGAAAGAAAATTTTTAAAATAAGGCTTTTGTAGAAGATCCAATATGTGAGGTTATATGATTGAGAAACTTAATCGTTTTTTGCCCTTTATTTTGAGCCTAATGTTGAAACTAAGTTTAACAAAATCTGTTGGAATGAGGATGGTAGCAATGTGGAACCCAATGTAATCTTTTCTATTTTTACTCATCCAGCTAGTCATTTGGGGAAAATGATAGTAGAATCCCTACCAATGATGAATACAAGCCCACACAATTGGTATAGAGTAAGTACTTTGTATGTTTATCTTTTTCCAAGTCGTTCATATGTTGACTATATAATATTCATAAGAAATATGATGCATCTCTAAATATTGAAAGACCATTGCGATGCACATTGTACAATTTTTCATCAAGTAGCAAACCATGTGCATTAATATTTCATCCAATAGCAATAAATAGTATAGTTTCTTTCATAGTATGAATGGTGAGGTCTTACAAAGGCTACTCCTTCAATGACTTAAGTTTCATGTATAGTTATATGGAGAAAATAAATAATAATGAAATTTGGAGTTTGTGTTAAAGGAAATGCTGCTATAACTATGAAAGTGACTTCTACTACATGTTGGTTGAAGTCGAAGACATAATATTTTGGGATTAATAATAATGTTGTATTATTTAAATGTACTTAGTATAATTTAGAAAAAGGGCTAAACATACACTCGAAACACTATCTTATTAATATTCAACATAAATCAAAACTTTCGTTGAGTGGGCCATTTAATAGGTATACCATCCAACTTACCCATTTAGAATGGAGAGAGGTGTGGCTGTTGTGCCGTGTATAAAACCAGCCCTATTTAGTGTGGATTACGAACATGATGTGATGGATATTCTTAGTAGTGAGGGTCAAGTAAAAGAAGTAGAATTGAACAGTCTACATAATCCAATAATGCCATTAGAAGAATTTATGGATGATGAAGAGGAAGAAGAAGTTGAAGACTTGGAAAAAAATGAAGGCAAAGAAGTGTTAAGTTTAGGATCATTCACGCATAATCAAACACACATAGAGAAGGAGAGATTTATGTGTTTCGGCCAATTTGGTCTATGTCCATAGGAAAAGGAAAAAGCTTTACTATATGCATGAAGTTTACACTAGGAGGGGATGGGATATAGATCAATGGTTCTCTAGATCCATTTTATAGGAGTTCAAAGGATCTTGATTGGTCAGATTCCCATTGGAAAATCAGGTCCAAATTTTGGATCTTGATTTTCTAGGATTTCTAAAAATTCAATCTTAATTTTAGGCATCTTAATTGATTCTTACAATCTCAACGGATTTGACAGTATCATTGACTACCTTATGGGGATGGATTCATCAATTCTCCCCCTCCATACCCATGAGAGGAGAATATGATGCATCTCTTAAGTATGAGTCAATTGCTATTATATCTCTACATAGAGATAATTTCTTGCATATTACCACCTTCATCAACATATCTGTTGGATTCTCATCAATGTAAATCTTCTCCAATTTTAACATTTGCTCTTCTATCACCTCTCATACCCAGTGATGCTGAATGTCGATGTTCTTTGTATGTGTATGATACATTGAAGTCTTGCTCAATTTTAAAGTGTTTTGACTATCACAATGTATGACACATTCTTCTTGCATGATACCAAGTCCCTAAAGGAACTGCCTCATCTATGACATCTCCTTGCCAGCTTCTGCTGCAGTAATGTACTCTGCTTTTGTTGTTGAAATAATACACTTCTACAACTTAGACTGCCAAGACATAGCTCTCACAGCAAAAGTGAAGAGAAATCCCAATGTTGATTTTCTTCCATCAAGATCTCCTGCCATATCTACATATGTATATCCTTCCAAGATTCATTTTGCTCCTCTAAAACACAAGCACAACTTGGATCTTGTTTTCATGTACCTTAGTATCTACTTCATAGCTTCTTAGTGATCTCTTCCTAGGTTGGATATGAATCTGGTCATGACTCCTATTGCATGAGCAATATCTGGTCTTGTACAAACCATTGCATATATCAAGTTCCCAACAGCTGAAGGTAGGGATCTAGTACCATCTTATCTATTTCTTATCTTGAAGAGGCCCAGGTGTGCTTGCTTAGCTTGAAATGATTGTTAAGTTGAGTGTTGAGTGGCTTGATGCTTTTCATATTGAAGCTCTTAATTACCCGTTCAACATACAGTTGCTATGACAACCACAACTTCTTTGCTTTTTTGTCACATGCTATCTTCATTTTCAAAATTTGCTAAGCTGGGTCTAAGTCCTTCATGTCAAAGGATTTGGAAAACTCCTTCAACGTACTGATCGTAGTTGTATCATGACTAACTATCAGCATATCATCCACATAGAGTAGAAGTATGACAAATCTACCTTCTAAGAATCTCTAAACATATATGCACTAATATATTGCAATCCTTGGCTCATAATGAATGAGTTAGACTTATTATGTCATTGCCTTAGTGCTTGCTTAAGACTATATAGACTATTCTTTGACTTCTAGACCAAATGTTTCTTCCTTGTAACTTCAAACCCTTTTGGTTGTTTCATGTACTAATTTTCCTCTAAATCTCCATGGAGGAAGACTGTCTTTACATCCATCTATTCAAGCTCTAGGTTCTGATTAGCAACCACTTCAAGTATAGTCAGGATTGATGTCATCTTCATTATTGGTGAGAAGATCTCGTCAAAGTAAACTCCCTCCATCTATTTGAAACCTTCAATGACCAATTTGCTTTGTATTTAACTAATACTATGTTGATACCTCTTTTGAGCTTGAACACCCACTTATTCTTTGGTGCTCGTTTGCCTTAAGGACGTTTTACTAGCTCTTAAGTCTAATTCTTCTTCAACGAGCTAATTTCTTCCTGCATGGTTTGCATCCATTTGCCCTTTTCTGCATGTGTTTGGGCTTCCTAGAAACTTCCTATTTCCCCCTTAGTAGTAAGCAGAACATAGTCTGATTTCAAATAATTCTATGAAGGAATCAAAATGTGGTCTCTTATTGACATCTTTAGTGAATTTTAGCTTTTGGACGAGGATGTGCTTCACATTATGTTGGTCTTATATCTTCTAGTGGAGAGAGTTGATGCTCCTCTTGCTAAATACCTTATGCCTCTTCTTCTTCTTCTTCTTCTTCTTCTGCTTTTGGCATAACTTCTATGTCAACCATCTAGAGCACTGATACTTGCTTCATCTGGCTTTTTGGACTCCTTATAGAACAATTTTCATGGAACACTATGTCTCTACTTTGGATGATTCTCTTCCCTTAGGGTCCCATAGCCTATATCCAAATTCTTTATCTCTATAATTGATGAAAATATAAGGAGTAGAATTCATGTTGAGCTTCTATCTCATCTCCTTGTATATGTGTGTGAAAGCCTTGCACCCAAATATCCTTAGGTGGGAGTAGGAGACTTTCTTAATAGACAACTTTTGTTCTGGAAATTCAAAATCTAGTGGTGCTGACGGTGACCTGTTATCAGGTAAGTGGTAGTTCGTACAACTTCTCTAAAAAATGGCTTAGGTAGCTTATCCATACTAAGCATGCATCTAACTCTTTCCATAATGGTTTAGTTCATCCTTTCTACTACTCCATTGCATTACAGGGTACATGGGATCATCTTCTCATGTCAAATATCGTGCTTGGCATAGTATGCCTGAACTCCTTTAAGGTTTATTCTCCTCCATTTTATGTTCAGAGACACTTCGGCTTCTTTTTTATTTGACGTTCCAGCATTGTGTGGAATTTCTTGAAGTGTTTGAGTACCTGCCCTTAACACCAAAACTCAATAATTTTTTTTCTTTTATTATAAGGAAAAGAAAATGCAACTCTGTGTTGCTTACCAAACAAATAGTGGTTATATTGGTTTAGAGTTATACCTTTGGCTTTGATGAGTTACTTTTTCTCCCATGTGGCCAAGTCTCATGTGCTAAATATTTAACAATGCCTTGTCTTCCATTGTGTTGAGGCTGTCTCTGCATATATTGGTACGTCTTGTATAAGGTGCTGTAGATATGTCCCCTTGCCATGATCGTAGCACCTTTTGTGAAAGTCCAAGTGCTATTGTCAAAGTAGTTGATGTATCCATGCCAATCAAGAGGTGGAATTGAAGTCAGGTTCAATTGGAATTCCTAAATGTGCTCCACCTCTTTTAACACCATTGTGCAACCAAGGTTTGTCTTGATCTACATGTCTCTAATCCCTACTATTTTGGAGGAACTGTTATTCCCCATCTTCACAATGCCAAAAGCTCCTTCCTTGTAGGTGGTAAAGAACTCTATGTGAGGAGTGATGTGGTAGGAGGTTGCAATGTATATCCCCCACTTTGCTTCACTATTCGCAATGTGCATGCATGATTATTTTTTAGTAGAGAGCACTGTTATGTCCTATGCAACAATGACAAGTGTTTCACCATCCTCCTCCTTTAATTTACTACTTTGTCCTTCCTCCTTTTTCAATCTTTGGTAGTCTTTAATTATGTGGTTTGCAATGCCACAGTGGAAGCACTCGTATTTTCTTCTGTGCTAACTCTTGGATATGTCACGATCCTGAGTAGTGTAGTTGTAAAACTCTTGTAAGTGCACGAATCAATGTAGTATATGTAAGAGAGGCCAATCCCACGAGGAATTTCATAGTTTTGTATGTTGATTGGATTTTATTTAGATTACTTAGCCTAGCCAAAGAGAGATTGGCTTATTTAAACTAGAAAATTTAAAATAATATGAAAACTTAAACATGTGTAGAATTAGAAACTAAACTAAGGAAACTTTCTAAAACTAAAACTAGAAACTAACATGCATTTAAGTAAAGAAACTATGCAAAACTAGAATGAATTAATCTAGGAAACATGAACTAATGGAAAGTTTCCAAAAAAATTAAAACTTCCTAAAACTAAACAAAGAAACTTCCTAAAGCTAAACTAACTTGCAACTAAGCTTAATAATGAATTAGGGAACATAAACATGAACTAAACAAAACAAATAAGCATGCAAAACTAACCCAAACGAGTATGCATGGACACATGGATAGTGCAAATGATTCAAGAGTGAAAACTATGCTAAAATGGAGTGCATGATCTATTGGGAATTGTATATGGAAACTAAGCAATGATGTGGAAGGTTCAACAAGCAAGACAATCAATATTTATAGAACTTAAAGCATAGCAACAATTAAGAAGAAGTGCGCATAAACCATGAATAGATTGAACTGAAATTGTTACATGAAAAGTGCACCTATTACATGGTATGTAGAAACAAAAAATTGTGCAACTTTCAAAGTCTTAAATCTACCCAAAACTAGATCCAACCTTCACTCTTCAATAACCAAAAGATGCATTTATGTAACTCAAAGAAGAACCAAGGAGAAAGATGGGGAAAGAGAGATGGAATGGAACAAGAAAAGTAAGGAAAGTCAAGAAACAAGAACTTGATCTAAGGGCTACAATCTCTTGGTCGTCACTACAAGAGATTTGTGGCCCTTGAATACAAAGACCTAAGGCTCTAAATTGAAATCAAACAAGTAAAAGAAACAAAGGAATAGAAGCAATAACCAAAAAAAATAACTAAGAAGAAAACAAGGCAATGAAGAAAGGAACAAGCAAGGAATTAAGAGAACCAACCTAAACTTAGAGGAAACTAAGGGGAAGAAGACCAAGATTCACCAAGGAGGAGGCGTGGATGGCTGCACCAAAAATGGAGGAACACGTGGAAAACCCTAAGGATGCATCAAGGGTTGAGACGCCACCTTCTTAGGAGTGAGGTGTCCTCTCCCTCTTTATGTTCTAAGGGATTATAATATATGTGGTTTGCCTTCTAATTTGATAAAATTCTATCCTAAGAAAAGAGAATAATTTGAATTAGGACTCTAGGATAGGAAGGTAGAAAGAGATTGATTTAAAAGGTGAGATAAGATGGAATTCTAATGAATTAGAAAGGGTGAGATGCCACATTTCAAGGAAGGAGGCATCTCCCCTTAGGTGTTTCACGTGGAATAATTTGGATAGTAAGTGGGGAGAGATATGGGGAGATGGGAAAAAAAAGAAGTTAAGGGCTCTCTTCCCATTGGTCCGTGTTGCATGCTATCTTTTCTATACTAATTTCCATAATTCCTTGCTATCTATTCCTAGAAAAATCCAATTCTAGCATGGATAATTGATTAAAAACTTTCCTCCAATCATGTGACTCCATATGGCATTGACTTAAGTGGCTCGGTGGCTCACTTTGATGGCTCCTTTCATGATGCTTGAATGGCTTGTTATCCTCTAGCACAACTTATATGGCATAGGTGGCTTGCATGCATGGCTTCAAATCTCATGCTCAGGCAGTGAAATTGCATGGATTTTGAATGGGTCCATTCTAGTAACCTTTGAAGCTTTCCAATTTCTTTCTTGCTTGCCCTAAAATGATCTTGAAAATTGATTAAGCTTTGAAATAATGAATTTTAAGTCATGGATCTCTCTTTTGATCTTGATCTATCTTAGCCATTGGATCATCATCTCAATACCTATAAAAGATTAAAAATTATAATTAAATCCTAAAAAATTAGGATTAATTACATACTCTAAATTAGCATCTGAACCTACAATATATTGAACTTTTGAATCATTAGGTTAAAAAAGCATGTGTTATGAATTTTGAAAAAATTCTATCATAATGCACTATAATCTATAACACATGAGATACTAATTGGGTACTTTTTATATAAAATTGAACACTTATCACATCCCCAACTAGCATTTGGCTAGTCTCAAGAAAAATAGGTAAAAAATTATAAAAATAAAATGCCTACAGTTTTTGTAAGTACTCATGATTGTATTTAGCAAAATCAACAAGCCCGTAAACCCCTAGGTTACCCCTAATGGAGAAGTTAAGCCTCATAAGGATTTGCAGAAAATATATACATAAAATTCAATGAGGCTAAGTCTTTTATTTTATCTTAGAGAATTCTCATCTATTAGTACTCTATTGGCTTTGACAACTTAATAAATAAATAAAAAAAATTCTACAAGTTACCTACATATCAAAGCCATTTTATTAAGTTATATCTCAGAGTGTAGTGTGTATATAGGCTACATAAGTTTGGACTTCTAAATAGCTATGCTTATCCATTGTAATATTGTCTTGATCTCAAATTCTCATTGGTATACACTTAAAAACGATGCTCTTAAAGAAAAGGGTCAAACAAAATTCTCTCACTATGTAATTGATTCCAAAGATAATAATGGTTCAAATAATTTTATAAGCACCAAGGAAACAAAGAAATGTGTTCCCTAAAAATGGATGCCATTACAAAGACCATTAGAAATAGTTCACCTTAATTCCTTCCTATTTATATCCACATTAAGGCTATCTTCTACCTTAAGATTAACAGGTCTTTAGATAGGATGAAACATAAGCCTGGGAATGGTTCTGAAAGAAAGGGTAAAAAGGTTTCAAAGTTTTCAAATATGAGTAGAGGTCTTCAATAATTCGACAACTTTTCTTTCGAATATCGAAGTGAATATCTTTCCTATTTTTTCTTTCTCTTGTTTTCTCACTTTTCTGTTCTTCTCTTTTTCTAATATTTCTTTTCCTAGAGAAAAAGGCTTCTCTATGCACACACTTTGATATATTTCACTTCTTGGAGCTTTGTCCTTTTCTTTAGTCATTTTTGAAAATGGATATTTTAATTGAGTTTTTCGATTAAGGTAATAGGTTTCGAAAAGGAAAAAGGCTGAAAAGGTCTAATTAGTGGTATTCATTACTGGGTAGGCTTTATATCTTTGGGCTGAAACAAAGATAGCTTACATCATTCCTAGGTTTTATAAAACATATTAGATTTAATAAATACTTAAGAAAGAAAGTTAATACTCCTATTGTGATTCTTGGCAATTGACCAAAACAAAGATACTGGGATCTGTCTAAGTATTGTACGCTGAAGAAAATATGGAATTAGATATATCTCTTAAAAAAATGATAGTCTTTAATACTCACTTGGGTATATAGGTCTCCATTAATTTTCTTTAGGGTCTTTAAGTCATAACCATCTATTAGTCTAGACTATGTACTGTGTGTAAGTGTGTTCCAAGATTTAGCTTTCATAAGACATTTTAAAACATGAATAAAATGCAAAATTAACCATATACATTTCTATTAAGAAGTTAAAGTAGGAGAAATACTAAGATTCAAAAAATTTTAGTCTCATCACAGTAAAGGAACTTGACCTTGAAAACTTGATTTTTTTTTTTTAAGCAATGAAAACTCAAAAATCTCATGCATATCTACCCCCTCAACTTGAACAAAACATTGTCCCCAATGTCTAAAAATATAGGACTTCTATATGATGAAATGTAGAATAATGAGACTCTAAGAACCTTGAGTTGCCTCCTAGTGAGCACTAAGTTTAATATCTTCATCCACATGTATAATATAATGATAAAATGTAATGATGAATGTAGATTTTATGATTGATGTAGGTGTCGTGGGACATGCTAAGCCGAGTCCTAGTAGACTAGTTTCTATAGTAAGATTTCTTCTACTTCAGGGTTGACCAACTCTAGATATGGCCTTTGCCCATTTACTTTGAAAATCTCTCCATCATTTTCTATCTTGATAGCCCTATGAGGGTAAACAGTATGTACTATGTAGGGTCTAGTCCATCGAGAATGTGTTTTTCCAAAAAATAGATGCAATATACAATTATACAAGAGGACCTTTTATCCTGGGATGAAGGACTTTTGTAGAATGTGTTTATCATGATGGCTTTTCATGCAATCCATGTGTATCTTGACAAACTCATATGTAACTTTTTTAGTTCATCCAACTCATTTAGTTGTAGTTTTTTGTGGGTTTCAGCAGTATCTAGGTCAAATTGAGCTTTTTAATTGCCCAATTTGCTTTATCCTCAAGTTCTACTAGGAGGTGGTGGGCCTTTCCATACACCAAATGATTAGCATGATATGGTTATAGGAGTCGTGTATGTAATACGATAGGCCCACAAAGCATCACTAATTCTTTAAAACTAATCTTTCCTATTTGGATTGACTGCCTTTTCTAAAATTTGCTTTATCTCCCTATTTGACATTTCTACCTGTCCACTAATTTGAGGATGATAAGGGGTAGCAATCCTGTGTGTGATGTCATATTTTTTCATTAAATTCTCAAACACTTTATTGCAAAAGTGTTTCCCCTCATCACTAATTACGGCCTTTGGGGTACCAAAGTGTGCAAATATATTTTCCTTTAAAAACATGACCACCACCATTTAGTCATTAGTCTTACATGATATGGCTTCCACACATTTGGACACATAGTCCACTCCCACAAGGATGTGCCCATAACCAAAAGAGTTAAGAAAAGACCCCATAAAACCAATGACTCAAACATCAAAAGGCTCAATGATAAGAATGGGGTTCAAGGGCATCATATTTCTTTCCCTATGCTCCCTAATTGACATTTATGACATGCTATGTAATAAGCATGTGAATACCTGAACATGGTGAGATAATAAAAACCACACTGCAAAGTCTTTACAGTTGTCTTTCCAAAACTAAAATGGCCCTCGCATGCATGGTCATGACAAAGGGAAATGATTTTATGATGTTCATTATTGAGTATGTGTTAAGTGTTCAATTTTGGTCAAAATACCCCTAATTTAGTGTTCAATTAGAGCATCTAGGCCATCAATTTAAAGATTTTATATAAAATATTTCATTTTAGCTTTAATTGGCCATCCAACCATTGAATTGCAAAATTAACCGTCAGATGATCATCAAAGCTAATTAGAAGAATAATGAATGGTTTAGATGATTCTAATTGGGTCCTGTGCATTGCAGATCAATCAACATAACTTGGACAATCCAGATCAAATCACGGAGATTAGATGAGATGATGAAGTTTCTTGGAAAGAGAAGACTTTAGAAGACTCCTAGGACAAAACAAAATTTCAGAGTTTTGACAAAACTAGACTCCTAGTGGACCCCACCCCTCTTTATCTCTCTATCCTCTCTCTCAATCTCTCTGATGTCTTTCTCTCCCACGATTCTCTCTCTTTTCTCTCACTCTCTGACGTCTCTCTCTCTTTCTTCATATACCCCTCTCTCCATTCTCCACACTTCTTCAATCCCCGGGCAGGACCGGGTTGGGCTGGCTCACATCTCTCTCTCTCGTCTGTCTCTTCTATCTATCTATCTATCCCTCTTAGCCTTCTCTCTTTTACGTCTCTCTCCCTGCTCCCTATCTTCTCTCTCCCATTTCCTATCTCTACACACTAACTCCTCTCCTGCACGATCAACCCTGCTTCCTTCTTACTCCTATAGCTAGACCCTTCTCCTTTTCATTCTTCTCTCCTTGGCCTCCTTTTCTCTCACGCATAACCCCTCTCCCCCACTGGCCGGCCATAGGTGCATGACACACCAAGAGGCCTAGCCTTTTTTCCCTCTCCTTCTCCACTCTCTTTCCCATGTTCTAACTCTCTCTCTATCTCTCTCTCACTTCCCATTCTCTTCACTTCTTCTCACTCTTTGGCTGACTGATCATCCTCTTCTCCACTGCTGGGCTGGTGGACTTTCTCCCTTCTTCTCTCCACTCTCTAATCTTCTCTCCACTCTTATTTTCCCCCTCCTTGGCTGGCTGATTCTCATATGATCTCTCTCCATTCTCTTCTCTCTTCTCTTATCTCTCACCAACCATTACTACTCCCACCTTTTTTCTTCTCTTCTTCACCCCCTCTTTCTCTGTTTAGCTTCTCCTATATTCCTCTCTCTCTCTCTCTCTCTCTCTCTCTCTCTCTCTCTCTCTCTCTCTCTCTCTCTCTCGGCCAGCCTCTGCCAGCCAGCTTTCTCCAACACCGCTCAGAACCCTCTCTTCTTTCCTCTCCCTTTGCCTTCACCAGCCCTGCCCTGCCCTCCGTTTCTCTCCAGTCAACCCTGGTCGACATCCTCCTCGATTGCCCATGCTCCTCTGCTTCCCTTTTCTTCCTCCTTCATCAACTTCGGTTGGCCAAGGAAAGGGAACCCAAGTCAGGTTTCCTCCCGCGTCCCCATTCCTCTCTTCTCCTTCCTTCCTCCCTCCTTCTTCTTTCTTCTCCCTCTCCCTCTCTGATTTTCTCCTCCTTGTTTTCCTCTAGTTTTCGATTAAAACCAGAAATCTGGCTAATTTCCACTTCTGCCCCTAGCAGATCTAAGTAATTCCAACTCTGTCCTTTTTTTAATACCGTCTATGTCCTCTTTTTAATATCGTCTGAGTCCTTGTTTTATTTACTTTTGTGTCCCTGAATATTCTGGTTTTACATTATCCACATTCTAACTATCTAGGGATAGTGATATCCAAGACAGCTTATTTAGTTTTATTTTCTATTTTCTTTTGAATAAATAATTTAGTAAATTGCAACAGTTGAATAAATCTGGATTTTATTTTATTGTTAGTTTATTTCTGGTATATTCTTTATTTTTATTCTTTTATTAATTGAATTTTATGTAAAACTTCATCTTTTAAAGCAAGTCTCTGTGGGATCGACCCGTATTTGTATAGCTATACTACAATCGCCCGTGCACTTGCGGTTAAACATCAACAAGTTTTTGGCGTCGTTTCCAAGGACTTGCAATAGAGTTTTTATAAAATTTAATTAAAAATAAAAAATCTAAAAAAATAAAAAAAATTGGGAATTGCATTTTTAAAATATTTTAGGCATTTTTAGGTGCATCTTTAATTTTTTTTAGTGCATAACCACTTTATTTCCTGAATTTGGTACTAATTATTATTTTTCTTTTTCAGGAAATTGGAGTGGAGCTTCATTGATTAGATAGATTGTCCTTGCTTTCCTCGATTAGGAAATTTTTAATTTTTTGAGTGAATCTTGTAGTGAGCCTCCTTTGTAATTTGCATTTTTAATTTTAATTTTTAAAGGGTTGTAATAATACAGGGCAAGTGTGGGATGAGGTGGCCCACACTTGATCTTCATCAGAAATCCCACTGTAAGTCTTCTCACTCATTTATTTTCTAGATTAGGGTTTGCATTAAGAATAATTTGCATTCTTTGGTAGTGTAACTCATATAGAAAGCATCTGTTATAATTGTTGCATTTTAGGATTTTGCATTAGTTTATTGCTTTCAATTGCATTTTAGGACACGTCTAACGCTTTAAGGTGAATTATATGCTGATTGAATTGCCATAGTGTATGAAAATTAATTAGTAAGGGCACCCGACCCCACAAGATCAAGGGTGGATTTCATCACCATTCCTTGGCCCACTTAGGATGATCACCTCAAGCGTGCAACCCCACCATTCACTTTAAGTTAAAATCAATTAGAAGAGACCTATAGGGTCATCACATGCTCGTAGGACCCTCTTAATAGGACACGATTTACTATCACTTCAGTGGCTTTTGATCATTGTGGTTATTGGGGGTTGTCTAGTAGAGCCTCGCTCTTCCCCCACCTCCTATTGACATTTGTGAGGTCTAAACGCCTCCTTACACAAGGGTTGTATTAACCGCTTTGGTTAGAACCTAACTGGTAAGCAATAGTCTACTCCTAAAGAGAGTATGAGCATTAGATTATGCTAATTAAAAGCATTGTCCCCACAGAAAATTAAGAAAACCAAAATATCTATGCTTGTTAGCCTTAGGGGATTACTTGATTGTGTCCTTGATTGTGCATCATTCTAGGCATTTAGGTTGCATCATTTAGGATAGTCTTTCAAAAAAAAAAAAAATCAAAATCAAAAACCAAAACCAAAAAGATCTTTCATTGTATGCACTTTTGGATATGTGACAAAACCAGTAGGTTCGTCAAGTGTGACCAAAAAGACATACCAACAATGGCTGATCAACGATCAAGGGGTAACTCCCCCCATGGTAGTGTTAGAGGTGATCAAGGTCCACTCATCATGAATGAAGACCCACCACCTCTAATTGATGATGAATATCTACCTCCACTAAGGAGGAATAATTATCAACAAAGAAATTAGAGAATGAATGGAAATAGGGAATGTGACCAACAGAGTGACCATGGAGACAATGATGTTTATCAGAATCTTTATGGACGAACCTTAAGAGACTACCTTCAACCTACATGTACCAGTACACCATCTTGCGTCATTCTTCCTCAAAATGCTGGTGCATTAGAATTAAAAACGGGAGTAATCTAGTTACTTCCCAAATTTCATGGGCTAGATAGTGAGAGTCCTTATTTGCATCTTAAAGAATTTGATAAGGTATGTAGTACCTAAAGAACCCAAAATGTAGGTCTAGATACTGTCAGGCTTAAGTTATTTCCTTTCTCTTTAAAGGAAAAGGCAAAAATGTGGTTTAATGCACTGCCACTAGGTTCCATAAGGACTTAGAATGAAATGACTAGGGAATTCTTAAAAAAAAAATTTCCTACGCATAAAACAAATACACTACGTTGTAGAATAATAAACTTTACCCAGAAAGATAAAGAATCATTCTACCAATGGTGGGAAAGGTTCAAAGATCTATTGCTTACTTGCCCACATCATGGCTATGAACCATGGCCTGTCATCAGCTTCTTTTATGAAGGACTTAATTTTGACATGTGCTAGTTTGTACAGATGATGTGTAATGGTAACTTTTTGAATAAACAACCAGATGAGGCAGAGGAGTATTTAGAATGCCTAGCTAGAAGTGCACAAACCTGGGCTGACTCAGAAAGAGTAGAACATCCAAATAGACCCAAGCCCACTACCACATCTACTAGGGGAGGCATGCATGCCATCTCTGAAAAAGATGACATCAGTGCAAAAGTAGTAACCTTAGCTAGAAAAGTAGAAGCCATGGAAATGGGAAAGAAAACCTCAAATAATGATGAACAAGTGTGTTGCATTTGTGAAAGTACTACACATCTTACTTAGGAATGTCCTACCATCCCTACATTTCAAGATGTACTTCATGACCAGGCTAATGTACTTAATAATTATAAAAGGCCTTTCTCCCCATATTCATAGACATATAATCCCAATTGGAGAAACCATCCAAATTTCAGTTGGAGAAGTGGACCAAATGCTAATGTCTCACAACCAGGCCCATACCAGAGTCATCAACAACCAAACCAAGGACTACTTGCTGCACCTCCATACCAAACTCATCAACCTCATTCTTCTGGACCTTACTTGCCCCTACCCAAAAGGCATGTAGAGGATAATCCACTTGCTCAAAACCAGGAGAAGAAAAATTCTCAATTGGAAAGACAAATAAATCAAACCAACCAGTCTGTTAATGAAATGAAGAACATGATGATTCAATGGATGCAAAGTGTAGAAAAAGGAAATTTTCCAGTTCAACCACAAGCAAATCCTAAACGTGTGCATGCGGTGAGTGAAACTACATTTAATGCATCATCAAGCTCTACCATAGAAGAGACTAAAGATGTTACTATTCTTAGGAGTGGTAAAATAATTGAGAAAGATGAGCCTCAAAAGACTAAAAAGGTTAAAAAAACCTAAAGAAAATTCTAAAGAAAAGGATCCCACTCCACTTGTTGAGCCATGTCCATTCCCTCAAAGGTTGTGCCAAGTCACAAAGAGTACCACTAATGATGAGATTATGGAGATATTCAAGTAAGTTAAGATCAACATACTGATCTTAGATGCAATAAAATAGATCCCATCATATGCCAAAATTTTAAAGGATTTATGCACAATCAAAAGGAAAATGAATGTGCAAAAGAAGCCATTTATGATTGAATAAGTGAGTTCAATTCTTCAGCATCATACGCCCCAAAAATACAAGGACCCAGGTTGCCCCACTCTCACTTGCATCATTGACAACCATAAGATTAACCAAGCCTTATTAGATCTTGGATCCAGTGTTAATTTGTTACCATATATAGTCTATGTTCAGCTAGGATTAGGAGACCTCAAGCCAACATCTATTACACTTCAACTAGCCAATAGATCAATGGTAATACCTAGGGGCATAATAGAGGATGTGTTAGTCCAAATAGAGCAATTCTTTTTCCCAATCGATTTCTTAGTTTCGGACACACAATCAGTGCTGGATGAGTAATGAGAAATTTTTGTCATCCTTGGACGTCCATTCTTGGCTATGTTTAATGCCTTGATAAACTGCAGAAATGGTATTATGAAGCTTTCATTTGGTAACTTGACAGTAGAATTGAACATCTTTGATGTATGTAAGCAAACTGGAGAACCCTCAGATGACTTGCATAGTGTTAACATGATCAATTTAGTTGTGCAAGATCAATTTCAGTCGTCTTCCTTGTCGGACCCACTGGAGGCCTATTTGGCCCATTTTAATGAGTTTAATGAGGATGCATTAATAGAGGAAGTTAATGCCCTCCTTGATATTGTTCCTATCATGGATACAGAAAAATGGAAACCTCATTTCAAGGAGCTTCCATTGAGTGAGATCACTCCCCTCCCATCATTTGTAGAACCCCTTACAGAGCCTGACATTCCAAATAAGCCTTTTAATACATACTATGTACTTGATTGGGACCTACAACCTTCATTTGAACAACCATTATATATGAAATTAGGCCCACCTGAAGTATTGCATGTGCCAATAGAATAGAAAAATAAAGAGTCTAGTGATATATTATCCACACATCAACCAACTCTAAGGTACACACTAGAAGATAATTAGGATGTAAGCAAAACCATGCTCCCTCCTTTATTAATACAAGAACAATCTTTTAAGGAAGGGCAGAGTCAGCTTATACCTCAATTTCAGGAAAATGTAAGGGAAAAGGAGGACCATCCACATCCATATGGTCTAACAGAATTTAAATTCACGGTAGTTCACATTGTTATAGAGATTCCACCACCTAAATTTTCAAGGTGGAGAACTTATATTGATTACCGTGAAATTTTGAAGATAGGAGATCATTAGAGTGGTCCTACTCAATTTACATTCATGGTAGTCTACTGTGTCATAATGCTACCATCACCAAAAATTTTAGGGTGCATGAAAAATATAGCCTATCGTGAGATTTTGAAGTGGCGTGAGAAATCTTGCCATTTCATTGTTAGGAGAGCTCAATACCAATTGGGTGTAGATTAGGATATATTAAGATATGTCTAGCTGAAGACGTTAAACTTAACGCTCATTAGGAGGCAACCCAGAGTTTTTCATTTTTGTTGTTTTCCGCATCACCCATATTCATTTTAGGTCCTACTTTTTAAAACATTGAGGACAATGTTTCTATCGTGAGGTTTTTAGGCACTTTCCTAGGTTTTTCAAAAAAAAATTTTGAAAAAATGAAAATTTTTTAGGTCATTTCGTATACTATGATGAGAATTGGATTTTCTGAAGTATAATCTAGACAACTTAAGCTTATTAATGGAATTGAATATGATTAATTCATCATTGTACTCATTTTCTAAAGTATTCTATGAAAGCAAAGTCTCAAATCACATATGTACACATAGTTGCATATAGATAGTCTAAATTGATAAGTGACTATAACTTAGAAATCTTGAAGAAATTCAGTGGAGACCTATAACCTAAGTGAGTTTTAAAGCCATTCATTTATTTTGAGAGGTTATAAATATTCTTAATTTTCTTCAGCGTGCTTAATGGAAATTGATCTCAAACTCTTAAATTTGGCTAATTACCTAGATAATTAGAATACTACCTTTAAAATTCTAGAAGTTCATTAACATTGATAGATTATAGTAAACCTAGAAAATTATTTAGGCCATCCTTGTTATAACCTAGAGACATAAAGCCTACCTAGAAGTATTTTACCACTAGTCAGCCAACCTGAGCTTTTAATATAAGCCTTTTCTTTTGTCACCCAAATTACCCTTTATCTATATCAACCCATTATAAATTATCCATTACCCATTTTCTTTGAAAAATAAGTTAGAGAGGAATGAAGAAATACCTTTTAGTTGCAGTAAAAGTGGATATCAAGAAAAGAAATATTCTTCAAAGTAATTCAAAAGTACTGAAATATAAAGAAAAGAGTATGAAAAAAAAAAGAAGTTTGAAGAATGAAAGGAAAAATAGAAAAAGAAATATTCACTTCAGCAAAGAAAAGAAGAATTGTCAACTTTAGTAGAAGACCTCTACTTATTTTTGAAGAAACTTTGAATACCCTTATACCCTTTCTTTGGTACCTTGTCCTAAGCTTATGTTTCATCCCATTTAAAGACCTATTGATTCTAGGATGAATATAGTCTTAATGAGAAAATGAATAGATATGATTAAAAGAGTGGTATTTCTAAATATTCAAAGGTAATGACATCCATTCCAAAGGGATCAAAATAATTAAATTCCTTAGTAACTCCCGTTCTTCATGAGTATAAGTGAGATAAATTTGTTTTTATTAACTCTTCTCACATAATTAAAAGAGAGATATGATTTGAACCCTCTATCGGAGAGATTTTATTTCTGAGCGTATGTCATTAGTGAGGATTGAGGTCAAAACATATTTCAGATGGAGTTCCAAAGTTAGAAGTTTACTTAGAGATAAAGATTATTCTATGTGTAGACTGTACATGCACACACTCACTCTGAGATCTGAGCTTAAGTGGAATATTTTTAGCATATGGGTAGGGTTTTGAATTCTTCAGTCATCTTTATTAGTTTGCTAAAGTGGATAGATCTATTGAAGATAATTCTCTGAGAAAAAAATGGAGATGACCTGAAAAATAAAATTTTTGAAATTCTGTGATCTGATTTTCCGCATCTTTTGCTAGGGACTAGCAAAATGCTGGTTGGGGGTGTGTTAAGTGTTCAATTTTGGTCAAAATACCCCTAATTTAGTGTTCAATTAGAGCATCTAAGCCATTAATTTAAAGATTTTACATAAAATATTTTGTTTTAGCTTTAATTGGCCATCCAATCGTTGAATTGCAAAATTAACGGTCAGCTGATCATCAAAGCTAATTAGAAGAATAATGAATGGTTCAGATATTCTAATTGGGTCCTGTGCATTGCAGATCAATCAACATAGCTCGAACGATCCAGATCAAATCACGGAGATCAGAAGAGATGATGAAGTTTCTTGGAAAGAGAAGACTTTGGAAGACTCCTAGGACAGAACAAAATTTCAGAGTTTTGAAAAAACTAGACTCCTAGTGGACCCCACCCCTCTTTATCTCTCTATCCTCTCTCTCCATCTCTCTTTTCTCTCTCTCCCACGTCTCTTTTTTTCCTCATCTCACACCTCTCTCTCTTATCTCTCTCACATCTCTCTCTCTCTCTCTCTCTCTCTCTCTCTCTCTCTCTCTCTCTCTCTCTCTCTCTCTCTCCACACTTCTTCAACCCCCAGGCAGGACCGGGTTGGGCTGGCTCACATCTCTCTCTCTCGTCTCTCCCTTTTATCTATCCCTCTCAGCCTTCTCTCTTTTATGTCTCTCTCCTTGCTCCCTATCTTCTCTCTCCCATTTCCTATCTCTACACACTAACTCCTCTCCTCCACGATCAACCTGCTCCCTTCTTTTTCCTACGGCTAGTCCCTTCTCCTCTTCATTCTTCTCTCCTTGGCCTCTTTTTCTCTCACGCATAACCCCTCTCCCCCACTGGCTGGTCATAGGTGTGTGACACACCAAGAGGCCTGGCCTTTTCTCCCTCTCCTTCTCTCTCTCTCTCTCTCGCCAACTGATCACCCTCTTCTCCACTGCTGGGCCGGTGGACTTTCTCCCTTCTTCTCTCCACTCTCTCATCTTCTCTACACTCTCGTTTTCCCTCTCCTTGGTCAACTAATTCTCATCTGATCTCTCTCCATTCTCTTCTCTCTTCTCTTATCTCTCACCAACCATCACTACTCCCACCTCTTTTCTTCTCTTCTTCACCCCCTCTTTCTTTGCTTAGCTTCTCCTATATTCCCCTCTCTTGATTCTATTTCAACGCCTCTGCTCCACTAGCCTGGCGTCAACTAAGTAGGCCAAGCATCAACCCCAATTCCCTCTCTCTCTCTCTCTCTCTCTCTCTCTCTCTCTCTCTCTCTCTCTCTCTCTCTCTCTCTCTCTCTCTCTCTCTCTCTCTCTCTCTCTCTCTCTCTCTCTCTCTCTCTCTCTCTCTCTCTCTCTCTCTCTCCAGCACCGCTCGGAACCCTCTCGTCTTTCCTCTCCCTCTGCCTTCACTAGCCCTGCCTTGCCCTCCGTTTCTCTCCGATCAACCCTGGCCGGCATCCTCCTTGATTGCCCATGCTCCTCTGCTTCCCTTTTCTTCCTCCTTCATCACCTTTGGTTGGCCAAGGAAAGGAAACCCAAGTCGGGTTTCCTCCCACGTCCCCATTCCTCTCTTCTCCTTCCTCCCTCCTTCTTCTCCCTCTTCTCCCTCTCCCTCTCCTTCTCTGATTTTCTCCTCCTCATTTTCCTCTGGTTTTCGATTAAAACCACAAATTCAGCTAATTTCCACTTCTGCCCCTGGTTGATCTGAGTAATTCCAACTCTGTCCTATTTTTAATACCGTCTATGTCCTCTTTTTAATATCGTCTAAGTCCTTGTTTTATTTACTTTTGTGTCCCTGAATATTCTGGTTTTACATTATCCACATTTTGACTATCTAGGGACAATGATATCCAGGACATCTTACTTAGTTTTATTTTCTGTTTTCTTTTGAATAAATAATTTTGTAAATTGTAACAGTTGAATAAATCTGGATTTTATTTTATTGTTAGTTTATTTCTGGTATATTCTTTATTTTTATTCTTTTATTAATTGAATTTTATGTAAAACTTCATCTTTTAAAGTGAGTCCCTGTGGGATAGACCCGTATTTTCATAACTATACTACAATAGCCCTTGCACTTGTGATTAAACATCAATAGTATGCATCTCCTAATGACCTGATCAGGACAAGACTTGAATAAGTATGGATCGTCCCATGTAAAGTGTTTGACCTAGACAATAAATCTTTTCCTATCTTGTTTAGACAAGTAATTAGGCATTTGACCCTTGACAAAATAATTATCTATATCTGTGTGCCAAGGCAACTAAGAAATGTGCAACAATTGTTCATTTGGAAATGTTTCTGTTATAGGCACATTCTCGCTAGTAGACGCCATAGCTAACCTCGATAAATAGTCTACTAAAACATTTTTGGAACCTTTCTTATCCTGAATCTCTAAATCAAACTCTTGTAACAATAATATCCATCAAAATAGCCTAGGTTTGGCGTCTTTCTTAGGTAGAAGGTATTTCAATGTTGCATGTCTGAATAGACAACGACTTTAGGTCCTAAAAAGTAAGATTTAAATTTATCGAGGGTAAAGAGAGCTACCAACAAACCTTTTTCTATAGTAGAATAATTGAGTTGGGCATCATTGAGTGCCTTGCTAGCATAATATATCACATGGGGGAGTTTATCAATATGCTGCCCCTATATATCCCCAATTGCGTAGTTTAAAGCATCACTCATTATTACAAATGGTGCACTCTGATCTAATAGTCAAATAATAGGTGTAGAAGTTAATTCAGCCTTTAGGTACTCAAATGCTTTTATACATTCATCGTTAAAGTCAAAAGTTGCCTCCTCTGTAAGTAAAATATAAAGGGGCTTAGCAATTTTACTAAAGTCCTTGATGAATCGTCTATAGAAACCAGCATGGCCTAAAAATGATTAGATTTCCTTCACCGTCCTTAGAGGAGGAAGATTAGAGATTAAATCCACTTTATCTTTGTCTACTTCTATGCCATTATGTGATATGACATGGCTTAGAATAAGGCCGTTTTGAACCATGAAATAACATTTTTCCCAGTTCAACAATAAATTCTTTTCCTGACACCTAGCAAGGATAAGTTTTAAATGGTGCATGAATTCATCAAATAAAGAACCAAACATTGGAAAAATCATCCATAAACACTCTAAAACCTCTCCACCATATAAGAAAAGATGATCATCATATACCTATGAAAAGTAGCTGGAGCATTACAAAGTCCAAAAGACATGGTAGTAGGCGAAGGTCCTAAATGGGAAGGTGAAGGTAGTCTTCTCCTTGTCATCAAGTGCTATGGGGATTTGGTTATAGTCAAAGTATTTTTCAAGAAAGTAGTAATAACTATGACTGGCTAACCTTTTTAACATTTGATTAATAAAAGAAAGAGGAAAGTGGTCTTTCCTCATGACCGCTCCAATTGGTGGTTATCCAAGTGGAGACTAACTCATTATCCTCATCTCGGATTATCATGACTTAGAATTTATTCGATACAACTTGAACTGGGCTAACCCAAGTGCTGTAAAAAATAGGATAAATGGCACCAACATTTAAGAGTTTTAACACTTCATCTCTCACTACCTCTTTCATATTAGGGTTTACTCTCCTCTGTGTTTTTTAGATGGTTTAATATTTTCTTCTAGGTGAATTCTATGCATACTCACAGTAGGGCTAATCCCTTTAATGTCCATTATGGTCCATCCTAAGGTTGTCTTATGTTCTCTAAGAATAATAAGAAGCTTACCTTCCTGTTCTATATTTAGATTTGAGGTTATGATTACAAGCAAGGATTCATCTGGTCCTAACAAAGAATGTTTTAAATTTTCTGGGAGTGGCTTAAAGACTAAGGTAGGTGTATTTTCTACTGATGGTCCTAGGGTAAAATTTGAAGGAGAAAGAGGATCCATTAGATGTCTTCATTTGGAGGCATCCATGATTGGCATAGCATCTAAAAGATTATTTACCTCATCTATGGACTTGTCTATATCGAAATCATAATTAAAGAGCTCTAGACATGCCTCAAGTGAGTCTAGAATAGATGATGGTGTATTAGCATATTAAATTAGACCTTTAATTAAATTTACTGCACAAGAATCATCTAGGTCTAAATGTTAATGATCGGCATTGAAAACATTGAGCTTCGCCTTTCATATTGCTGAAGGACGACTTCATCAAACCATTTCTACAAGTGATGATGGCATTGGATGTTGCCAAAAATGGATGTCCAAGTATGACCAGGATCTAACTATCGAGGTTTCACATAGGCTAGCTATCCATGACAATAAAATTTATAGAAAAGTAAAACTATTCCACCTGTATTAGAACATCCTCAACCATACCATGTGGAATCTTTACTAATTTGTCTACAAGTTGCAATGTGGTATTAGTTGGCTTAAGGTCACCGAACCTTAGTTACTTATATATAGAATATGGCAACAAGTTTACACTAGCCCCTAAATCTAGTAGTGCCATATCTATGACATGCTTTCCAATAAGATAAGAAATGATAGGACAACCTGGGTCTCTAAACTTTGGTGGGGTCTGGTGCTGGATGAAAGAGCTCACCTACTTAGTGAAGAAGGCTTTCTTTTGCACATTAAGCTTGCGCCTTTGTGTGCAGAGCTCTTTGAGAAATTTGGTATAAGCAGGAATGTTTTCAATAGCATTGAGTAATGGGATATTAATTTGCACATGCTGAAACACATCCATTATCTCGTGAAAATTAGTTCCTTTCTTTGCCTTAAAAGTTGAGGAAATGAGGCTTTAGGCATGTAGGGTGCCTCCACTATAAGCTCAGATGGAGTTGGAGATTTCTATCTTTTCTCTTTCACCTTTATTGTAGTTAGTTTATTCTCCTTTAAGTTTTTCTCAGTCTACTCTACTTTATTATCAACCCGATGACCACTCTTATAGGTAGTTATGGACTTTGCTTGCTCAAGTGGTCTACTTGAACTTGACCCTATGTCAAACTGGCCCTTAGGGTTTGGAATTGGTTGACTAAAAAATTGTCCTTTTCCTCTATCATTCAATGCAATAGACAATTGGCTCATTTGTATCTCTAATTTGGCAACAACTTGAGAATTGACATTGGCTGACTATCAACTCTCATTTTGTAATTGGTGTAGGGCCTTGTTAGTCTCCTCATTTTGTTTTGGGAGTAACTAAATATTGTCCTCGACTAATGGTTTCTTTGGTTGTTGAGGAAGCTGAAAACTAGGTGGCTACTGAGGAACTGAAGTTCTAAGAAAGTTTTGTGCATGGGGGCTCATAGATGTACCTCCTTGGTAATTTTTTTTAGACCATGACAAATTAGGATGCCTAGCCCATCCTAGATTATAGGTCTCAGAGTATGAATTATTGCTAGGATTGTGAACTGCATTCAGAGCATTCGCTTGTTCTAAAAGATATTTAGTGTACACTCTGTTGGATGGACAAGTTGTGATTATGTGTGCTTGGCTAGAATAAATAACACAAGCCCCCTATAGAGGCTTAATGGATGTATTAGTAGCCATGTAGCCATCTATTCATTGGAACATACTTTCAACCTTGTCCATTCTTTTAATCAAGGAGTCAAGCTTATATGACATATCTCTTGGTCACTTCTATCTCATAAAGGCCTCTCTTCTTTTAAGGTTGAGTGTGTGTGTGTGTGTGTGTGTCTCCTATTAAAATAATCCCATTGTTGGGAATTCTCAGCTGTTTCAAAAAATTCCCAGGCCTTTGTCTCATTTTTCAACATGACAACCCTTCCACTAGCTGCATTCATCATTTTGTCTATTTTGATGTGTAAGTGCCTCATAAAAGTACTGAACTTGTTGTCAATTTTCAAATTCATGGTGGGGACACTTTTGCAACAATTCATTCCACTTTTCCTAGCATTCATAATATTGTTCATCAGCTTTTTGTTGGAAATTGATAATCTCCCTACAAAGGGTATTAGTCTTATGGATAGGGAAGAATTTGTTCAAAAACTTTTTAGACAACTAGTCCAATGTGACAATGGAACCGACCTTTAAAGAATTTAGCCATGATTTGGCATTATCTCTCGATGAGAAGGAAAACAACTTAAGTCTAATAGAATCATCCAAAATATTTTAGCATTTGAATGTTGCACAATATCAAGGAATTTCTTAATATGTAGGTATGGATCCTCTCTCTCTCTCTCTCTCTCTCTCTCTCTCTCTCTCTCTCTCTCTCTCTCTCTCTCTCTCTCTCTCTCTCTCTCTCTCTCTCTCTCTCCACAATGATCAAGAGTCATTGGAGTAACAATAGATCTCCTCCTTTTAAAAGGATCCTACGAGCTCAGAAACCCTAAGTCATAATGAGTGACCCTAATCTATATAAATTATACTACCATCCAAAAGCAAATGATACTAAATGCAACTACACTTAAAAAAAAAGAAAAAGATAGTGAAAAAAAATTATAGTGGGGTTTTTTTAAATGAAAATCAAGTGTGGGACACCATACCTCACACTTAACCTATATTATACAACCCATTTAAAATAAATAATTAAAATTAAGACTACAATGGAGCCTAACTATCAGTTTTCTCAAAAATAGAAAAAACTAATCTATGAAAGCAAGGAAATCCTAATTATGGCAATAAAGCTTTAGCCTACAGGATTGTCAGTGTTCCTTTTGCCAAATTCCCCTCGTACACAACAAAGAAAGATTGGTCAATTTGTGAGAAATTAGCAAAATATCCAAGAATGATTCAAAAACACTAACCTAATGCAACCTAAAACTACAATTAGAGATAAACAATATAAACAAAAATCTAACTACAAATCTATTGTGACTCCCCAACAACGGTGTCAAAAACTTAGTATAACTTTAAAATTACTCGCAAGTGACAAATCAACGTCGTAATTTGCACATGAGAGAGGTTGGTCCCATGAGGAATCTCACTATTTTGTATATTGATTGGATGTTATTTAGATTACTTGGCCTAGCCAAAGAGAGATTGGTTTGATTAAACTAGGAAATTTAAATAACATGCAAACTTAAACATGCTTGGAATTAGAAACTAAACTTAGGAAACTTTCTAAAAATAAAAACTTTATAATACTAAAACTAGAAACTAAGATGCATTCAAGTAAAGAAATAGGCAAAACTAGAATGAATTAATCTAGGAAACATGAACTAATGGAAATTTAAAAGAAAATATAAAACTTTCTAAAACTAAAGAAAGAAACTTCCCAAAGCTAAACAAACATGCAACTAAGCTTAATAATGAATTAAGGAACATAAACATGAACTAAACTAAGCAAATAATCATGGAAAACTAACCCAAAAGAGTATGCATGGACACATGGATAGTGTGCATGATTCATGAGTGAAAACTATGCTAAAATGGAGGGCATGATTGATTAGGAATTGTATATGAAAACCAAGCAATTGTGTGGAAGGTTCAACAAGTAAGACAATCAATATTTAAAGAACTTAAAGCATAGTTACAGTTAAGGAGAAGTGCGCATAAGCCATGAATAGATTGAATTAAAATTGTTATATGAAAAGTGTGCCTATTACATGGAAGGTAGAAGCAAAAAATTGCACAACTTTCAAAGTCCTAAATCTACACAAAAATAGATGCAACCTTCACTATTTAATAACCAAAAGATGCATGCAAGTAACTCAAAGAAGAACCAAGGAGAAAGATAAGGGAAAGAGAGATGGAATGGAACAAGAAAAATAAGGAAAGTCAAGAAACAAGAACTTGATCCAAGGGCTACAATCTCTTGGCTATCATTAAAAGAGATTTGTGGCCCTTGAATACAAAGACCTAAGGCTCTAAATTGAAATCAAACAAGAAATGAAAATAAAAGAATCAAAGCATGCATGCATTTATATTCTCATTAGCAAGACCATTAAAAAAAGGGTTCCATCAACACATCATCCAATCATGGGGCGGCCCAAGTCGACTATGCACTAAAAATTTATGACATAAAAAAGTTCTAACATATCAAAGTGTAGAAGGTAAACAAAAGATTCAATTTTGTATTATTTCTCAAGTTTATAAATATTTTGTTCTAATAGGGAAAGGTTGAGGGACACCTTTGACTGAGGATTATGTTCCCTTAACACGTTACTTCCACTTGTCATTATATCATGGTGGGGTCAAAGCTGACTCATGCAGCTTAAGGCAAAATATTGTAGTTCTTAAGTCTACACACGACACCTTAAGTAGTATTGAGATTAATCAAAGGAGAGGTAAAGGGTTGAACCAAGGTTCCTCCACTAGAAAATCCATTAAATAGAAAGGTACTTCACATACCAAAGTGTGGAAGGTAAAAACAGGTTGCATTTTGTATTGTTTCTCCAGTTGATAAATATTTAGATCTAACGATTATTTTTATAGCTCCCTGGATACACATGCACACCTGAAACATTACATCTATCAGGAAAGCATCTAATTAGAGACTGAGCTTTTTTTTCATAGTTTCCCAAGGCGATGATTAACAAGTGGTGGGGCAAGTTTAAGGTGAATTGGAATAAAGTATAGTGTTAAGAAAGTTTTGTATAAACGAATATCATCTCTCTCTCTCTCTCTCTCTCTCTCTCTCTCTCTCTCTCTCTCTCTCTATATATATATATATATATATATATATAGATAGATAGATAGATAGATATATGAACTTATGCATTATTTTTATGTTATAATTCAAACGGTTTTGGTTGCATACATCTTTAGTTAGGTGCAAGGAATTTGTAGAAAATTAAGGGAGAAGTTGCAAAAAGATTACCCTTCTATGATGGAGAAAAGCTCGAAAAGAGGTAAAAGTTGAATCAAGAGTGGGACGTGAGGGAGACTAAATGTGAAGGCCCTAAATGGATAACATGAGAACATTGGAATGGGCTCATCGACCAGCTATGGAGCAAGTGTCAACTTGAAACTTTGACGGAGCCAAATGAGGAAAGGCACATTATTGTCTGCAACCAACCGTTCTAGATGGCTTTCGGCTAGTGATAATTTAAAGTTTTGCCGAACCATTTAAATCAATAAAAGTGCTTAGATTATCACTAAAAGGGCAACCCTAGTGCATGAAGCTCCCTCGTATGCAGAGTCTAGGAAAGAGGCAGACCACAAGGGTCAATAGTATGCAGTCTTATCTTGCATTTTGCAAGAGGCTACTTCTACTTCTTAAACCCGTGACCCAAGGTCACATCATAACAACTGTACCATTGCTTAGATCATCACCATTGGTAAGAGTTTGAGACATAAAATAGATTATGAAGATTCGGATCAGCAGAACATTTGATTTCTAATCGTACGTTTAGATGCCCGACTAATGGGCCAACTACTGTATCAAACTCACACCCCAATGAAAGAGGCGGGACAGTTGATCCACCAAAACCAAGTTCCCTTCCAGAAGCAGCCGTGGGTCATTCCGTTGAGTGGAGAAATCAGTTGACACCGATAAATTTACTAAAATGCCCTGTCAGAACCCGTAATGGACTAAATGGGCACTTTGTTATCAACTGAAACAAGGAGCCCAAATATTGTTATTAGGGCCCACTTTCATGACTTATGTACCATCCGTCCAAATAAAACTGAAATATATTATCCCCCAACGTGCAGGGTTCCATTTCTGAGGCTTACTTGAGGATAATCTAGTCATTCTGAAATAATGTTAGGTGGGTCCTATCTCAATTATGTATTGCAACAGAAGAAATACTATAGGGACTGACTCCAGGACCTTCCCGCATAGCCAAGCCTCACCTTTGGATAATCTGGTACATTCATCTTGCGCAGCATTCCTAAGATTGACTAGCACCAGAAATCATGACCCTTGGATGATTTTAGCTATGCTATTTTAAGTTTTTAAATAGTAACCATTAACTGAAAAATTAGAAGCATCCAACTTGCATAATTTTTTACAGATAGCTAGAAGATGAATGAATTAGATAACCCAGAAGTTGAACTCAGCTAGAAGGGGTCTCAGAGTCAGTCCAAAAACTCAGTTCGGATAACATTTCTCATGGCAGTGCTATGGCTGGAATAGTTTGTTTTGCCAAAATTCATGTCGATAATGCTGCCTGATATCATGGGCTATAGCTCGTTAGTGACTTGGAGAAGTCCACTATTTCCACAATTTCATATATCCGAATATGACTTACTATCTTGGCATGGGTTATGAGTGCCATTAATTACATGTTTGGTGACAAAGGTAGAGGAAACCCAATCGATTGGTGCTCCAGTTTAGGCGATACTTTAGTGCTTTGGCTTGTCAATCTGTGCTGAGGAAGTTAGATGCAGAAAAAGTTTGCAGCTTTACTCCCTGACTCAGGCACGCTTTGGGTTGTGGCACATTGGAATAACAATCCATTAATATAAACTTTTGCAAGGACTAGATTATCTAGGGAATAATCTTTTTCTAAAGACAAAAAGACTTCTACTGTGTCATTATCTCATGGCATTCAACAGCCAGATTACTTGTGGATGGCTGATCTTGTGCCAATCAGTCCTTTGGTGTTTTATAAACACTTCGGGAAGAAAGGAGACCAAATCCATGGCTACACCATGAGTAAACAGTACCCATATGTCATCTTTTCGTGATCCATGATTTTAGTAGGGTCAACTTCACGGATGTTGGGAAATGGTGAGAAATCATAAAACGTTAGACAAACCCACCAACACCAAGGCCGCCAGTAGCCTTTTACTTGAAAATTATTGAAAAGCAACTGCTATTCATTTATCTTCAATCAAAACAGAAATAAGGACTCCGTAATCAGTCAATGGAAACGCCTAGAAATGAGGCGACTTGGGCAGTTCAACTTATCTCAATGCCAAAAAAAGCAACAACTAGACAAAAAACAAATTGCCGGCAGTTGCAGGTTTCTGCTTATTTTACATGAGCAGTTCAACGCCCATGCTCTATCGGCTGAACCAGTTCTATTGCTTTGATATCTGTCGCATTAAGTTAAAGGAGAAAGAGGAATGCCAAACCAAAGTGCTCCAACATTTTGTAAGAAGCGACCCATCATTAGATGATCTGCGCTGTTATGTGATTGGTTTGGCTTGGATGTGTATAGTGCAAAAATGAAGCAGACTGGATGATTCTAATATCTGAAAATATTATTTTTATATTAGAGAAAAATGATCGTAGTAGGTCAGGTACTACATAAATAAAGAGCAGCCCAGTGCACAAAGCTCCTGTTGGTATATGAAAATGCCTACCTTAATAAGATACTACTAGAAGAGCTATAGTGGTATGACCAACTTAGTTATTGATGAGGTCATTTGAGACCGCGATGGTTATGAGAAGAAATAACGAGGGTTTAAGGGGGCAACGCCCCATGGTGGCAGAGTCCGGGGGCTGCCAGTCGACCTCGGCCTGACGGTACACACTATCTAAAGGTTGTAGCTCGAGTTATAGTTCAAAAGGTGTCAAGTATAAAAGCAGGAAGCTTCCTGAAGTTTTTTTGTTAACATATAGTCCTGCTTTCCTGTTAGTTCTTTTGTTAGTCCAGAATTCATTGAAGCTCTGTTAGAGAGCACACGGTAGAACGATCATCTGTAGTAAGTTATCAAATTGAAAGTTTGAGTAGTGTTGTCTTTCCTCCTAATTGGTGTTTAGATGTTTTTGGTATAAAATCGTTTCTTTATAGTTCGCGCATATGCAGGGTCTAAAGAAGGGGCGGACCATAAAAGGGTCTATGGTAACAGAAATAATCTTAAATTCAACAACAAAATACACAATCTTCTTAAGATGCCAATCTTTCTCTGCTTTTGTCACAAGATAATCTAAAGTCAGGAGCAATTTAGAGCGCTTTGGGTCCAAGCTCTTATACAGCTATTTCGTTTAGCATTCCTCATGATAAAGTATTACTTTCTGTGTGACTCCGAAAATGCTAAAAATCAAATTACCAGATTAACTTTCAAGTTTACAGCTAATTCATATTTTCCTAACTTGAGGGACCAGATTTGCAAACCAGATCATCGCTATGGTCATAGAAGTCAATGTGTGAAAAATCTAGTCAGAGATGCATATCCATTAAAGCAGTTTCTTGTATGTCTAAGCTAACTATGAACCCTGGGAATGTGGTTTTGGCACTTGTCATGATATCAAACATCGACGTTAAGGGTAAATTTTGCTATACATTAGCAGTTGGCGGATGCACAGGTGAAACCAGTGGTGAGATTCCCAAGCACGATCATTCCCATTGGCATCTCCTGTAACAAGTCTTCAATCTTGCAGGTAGAGAGAAGGAACATGATTCAAAGAACAAAGTATCGTAGCTGTTAATCTATGAGTAATGCTGCTGTTTGTTTAACAGAATAGATATCATCACTCTCCACGCTGCAGTGAATTCACCCGTTTTCCCTTTCTTAAGATCAGTGGAAAGGCAGCGAAGACAATTCAAGCATTGGAAAGACAGAAGGTTCTTTATAAGAGCAGTACAATTTTTGAATGTAAATACTGACGTATATTACTGAAAGTAGCAAGTGCTGATGCTTTCATCAACAGAAGCTCGGAACAGTTCCAGAGTTGAGAATGTGACTCCACAGATAGGTCCGACAAGAAAGAGGTTGACGTCATTCCACGGCCCCAAAACAAATTTGTGATACTTCTACCATGACTGAAATCCTCAACACCTGCCAAAGAGGCCTATCAAGTGTTCAAGCTTAGTCATCATTCTCCCCTCGCAAAGGCGAAATATCCCAGAGCTTACAGTGAATGGATCCTAGATTTCCAGAACAAAAATCTTAATATCCTTTTGAGGAAGTGATAAAATCATAGACACATCTAAAAAGAGACAATACAATGTTGCACTACCGCAAATTGAGGGTAAAACAAGATAGTATTACTTGCTCTCAATAGGTTTCTATTGGTTGCACACACACACACACACACACACACACGAAGAGAGAGAGAGAGGCTAGGCACCTTCCTATATTACATATGTATGCCTACCTTGCATGTGAACAGCCACTCATCGACCAAAATAATGGCAGAGAATTAACCCCTCCCTCCGTGTTAGTTTTCAGATGCAATGAGGCCACAAAGGTGGAAAATGAGATGGTGCCTCAAGTAAAAATAATTTCAAAATACAGAATTACCAAAACTTAAACATTCTATATTAATAAACTTGAAAAAGCAATACCTTTGGGAAAGTTGCTTCCTATTCCAAAAATATTACCAACTTTGCATTAAAATGTACATCAGCTTTCCTATACACGAAGCAGCATGCATGTATTAATAGGCATCCTTTGCTTTGCGAATGGCACCTAGTGCTTGCGCATCAGTAACAGCAGGCGGAATGTCCAGTGCTTGCCGGATGTTTGTGCTAGATGTACGGAGAAATGGGTTACATAATTTCTCTGTCTTCAAAGTCGTTGGTATCTAACATAAGATAGGGAACACCAAAAAATCAATAAAACTACAATAACGCAGCTTCTTTCACATAAAATTTAGAGCATGACAAGTTAGATGAAACAATTTTTATTTTGATAAGATACAAACTTCCCAAGAGGCATCAAAGCAACGAAAGTCAAGATATGAACATGCATTACTTTGACTAGGTAATGAAAATTACCGTTGGCAAGCCCTTACAGCGGAGCTGGGCAACACGTGCAGCATAATGTTGGAGTGCCTCATTTCCAGGTTCTATGGCCAGTGCAAACTTTGAATTACACTGGAAATGAGAACAAATCAGGTCATGGTCATGAACTGAGGAGCCTAGAATGCATGCAGAGTAGATGGAAACAACATACCAGTGTATACTCATGTCCACAGTATATGTATGTTTCATCTGGCAATGTCATAAGCTTTTTGAGAGATAATAGCATCTAAAACAAAAGTAAATGAAACATTATGAATTGCCAAAGTTAGAGAAAATAAACAACTAAAGTTAAGTCATGAATAAAAGTGAATGAATCCTGGTAGCTGTAGATACTCACAATTGTCCTAATAGGTAGACGTAGCCCTGGGAGGTTTTTTTGGGAAGATCTAAACCAGTCATTGTATTCGTTGTACGAAAATTAGGTAACCCGGGACAAATCAATGCATTTGGATGATCCTAACTACTACTTTGTGTCTTTGAAAAATGAACAAAAAGGGTTGGTCTTGATTTTTTACCAAAACATACATAAGCTAAAAGAACTCAATGGAAATGAAATTTGTTTTCTAGCCCATCTAAGCCATTCTGAATGTGATGAATGGCCTAGATCTATAAAAAATGGTCACCACGATAGAAAAAATATAGTGCCCACTTCTTAGGATGCTTGTGGAGCATCTACACCTACAGGGACTCAATGCAAATCTGAATTCTGAAGTACAGATTCACCCCCTTTTGGTCTCAATGGCCAGAAGACAACTGATCTCAGCTAGAAATCACTTAATTTTCATATCTGTAGTTTTCTTTATTTGCAAAAACTAACATGTTAAAAGTGTCCAAATCAATCAGATAAAAAAGTACCATACAAGGTTAATAAAAGCAGTAAAGGTCCATAGACTAACAAAACAGCAAGCAATGAATTTCACATGCACCCTTGATGTACACACTGATATGTATATCTGTCGGTGTAGTTCAATATTCCATATTGATATACCATTACGTATATGGATACATATATCTAAGAAAATGTAAATGCGTGTATCCATTGAGTAGAGTACATCAAAGCGGCTGGGGATCAATTTTCTCTTTGCTTTTCTTTTGATCAATAAGTTGCCATCATACTAATCAATGATGACAGGTTTAATTGACAAGATCTTTGCTTGATTTATTTTATATGATCTCAATATACACACCGAATATATTTACCAAGAAAGAAGTTTACTGTCCAGAATTCATGAAATGCACTTCTAACAGATTCAGGTTTTCATTTGCAAGCGAGGTTGTAAATTCACTTTGCATCTGCAATGGAGATGGGATGACCTGCTCAGGACTTCCTTCAAAGAGCTTGCCGCATGATAGGCTGAACAGCGTGTCTCCAGTAAATACTGCTCCGGACCCAGGAAGGTAGAAGCTAATGTGACCTGTTTCAGATTTAACCAAATGAATAGTAATATTTTCTGAAACCCTCACATCAGAAATATCAGGATGCTGCTGCATATCGATATGAATAACCATATAATTTACAGTTTGTTAATTTAGAAACCCAGCAATAAGCAAAGCAGGAATAGACATGCTACTTACAAGTTCCAAATAGCAATTAGAAGATACCAAGTCAAATGTGAGGATACAAACATTTCAACCTTCACCTTTCTCCTTTCTAAGTAACTAATAGCATTATTGACACGACTTGACACGACTGTTTGACACTTATGTGCCTGACCACTAGGGTTAAAGCTCAACTTCAATTTTACCAAAATTATGTTTCATGCTACAAATTTTCTTTTCCTTTAATTCTTGTTAGTGTTAATTTTAAATTTTAAACAGTACCAGTACAAAGCTCAGCTTCAAATTCAACACTGGACATAAGCCAAGTGTATCAGCCAACTCCAAAACAGGACCATATTACATGAATGCCCTAAACATCAGTATTTACCTTTTGTCATTGGGAAAAGGATTTTGCTTGATTGAAGGATGAATGACCTCAACCAAACAAGGTTTAATAGATTCAATAACATAAAGCTAGAGCTGAAACATCAAGGTGGACTGGAGCTGGACTTACGAAATTAGAGGATTTCCCAGTGCAGGGTAGCCCTGAATCGGGCATCATGTTTGGATTTATGATATTGGAGGAATTTTTAATTTGAGAGAATATCCATCTTGCAGCTTTTATGGATTAGTTAGAACATATAACAGGCATTATTAACTGCATAAGCATGCTTTCAACAAGACTTAAGAGAATATTTGCAGGTAAAGGTGTGGGCCTTATCAGGTTTTTTTCACCTTGCACGCACACACACACACACACACAACAGGCATTATTAACTGCATAAGCATGCTTTCAACAAGACTTAAGAGAATATTTGCAGGTGTGGGCCTTATCAGGTTTTTTTCATCCTTTGCTTTCCAAGTAATATGTAAAATTCCACACACACACACACATCTGTTTTAGGCTAGATGTACAAAGTCATGCATACTTATGCTATTTTTCCTTATATTTATTTATTTAATTTTTTAATGCTGTTTTGCTGCTATAATTAGTTTCTTGTAGAGCTATATCAACATGTTTGAGCATAATCCAAATATGCAATGATCTTTTTTGCATTTTTCTTTGATAACATAGGGCATCCCCTTCCCCTTTGGGTGGGACTAATTCCTCTAGACATGCACAATCACCAGCAAACCAAAAACACCGGTAAGTTTGGGACTTGGAATCAAACTTGGGTCTGTTGGAAGCAAACACATGATTACAACCAAATTGCCTTCCTAGCACAACTATAGTGATGATCAACATGTCCATTTTACATGAGCCTCTCTATTTTTATATTCTTTTCTTTTTCTTTTTCTTTTTCTTTTTTATTTTGATGGGGAGTCTTGGTGCAACGGTAGACTTATCCTCGCGTGACCTTAAGATCACGGGTACAAGGTGTGGAAACAGCCTCTTATAAAAAAAATGCAAGGTAAATCCCTTCACCAAACCCTACACTTCGTCCACCTGGCTGCCCTTTTTTTTTATGGTCTTCATTTCCTCTTTAGATAATTTGACCTTCTTTTTGAGAAATTTTTATCTCGATATCCATGGCCATGTGTAGGTTTATTTTTCCTTGTTGCAATATTTCTGTTTTCATCTTTGAACAGCTGGAACACCTATTAGCACTTGTGCAACTACATCAACATTTTACCTATTTTTATTCTCTTTTTAATTCCTCTATTTAGTTTGAATGGTTGTTACTATACTCCATGATGTGGACATCAGGCCCAGTCTAGACCCAGGCCCATTGGATCTGGTCTAGGCCTGCTGATTTGTTTTTGATGTAGACATCAGGCCCTTGGGTCCGGTCTAGGCCGTTGATTTGTTTCTGTAGTTATTAGGACCCTTTTTTTTATTGCGTAATCTACTTGATTTGTTTCCTTAGTTGCTAGGATCTTTTATTTATGTAATCTCCCCAAATAGGATTCCTTTAAATAAGGAGCGGATCTGCTTCTTTTCTTTCTTCTATCTTTGTAATCTTCAAGATTTGGAATCTCCCTAATTCTTGGGAGATCTTCCTTTCATGAAAGGAAATAAACCCTCTATATATACTTTTAGTATGCCACTTGAGAAGAGCAGTCTACATCCAATAAAAATTTTAGTTTCTTTGATATTCCTATGCTGAATCAAGAAAACCTCCAAAGATGGAGGGTCCAGAGGGATGCTGACTTCCCTCTGCCAGTGTTTTCTGACGTTGCTCCGTAGAGACGAACTTGTGCTGATCTAAACATGGAGATCTTGTCTCTTGGCATAGAGTAGGATAGTTTCTTATTCTACCTTGCTTGAGTTATTGCCTCTTGAGCGAACCGACCTTATATATTACTTTGATCAAACTAGCCTACATTTTCCTTGTTTTTCCCTTTCGTATGCAGCCCCAGCCTTAAGTACTGATTGCCCACTATATGTTAAGGGTGGAGAGGTTTCTAGAGGGTGGGCCATATGTTTGGCGAGATAGTTATGACCTAGGTTGAAGAGGATCAATTAGGGCTGGATACCTCATGATTAATGTTCTAAGTTTCCTTAAGAATATCTAATAGACTCGACTAATTCAAACGAATGGTATGAATTCTCAATGGAAGAATCAGATATATACTTTCCAATTACAACAAATCAAGCTGATAGAATCAGCTATGTGAATTATACACGTACTGGTTTTTGTCTACAGACTTTCCAGATTACAATTTCCAGCTTTCGAGGAGCTAGATCCTCCCAGTGTTCCTTTCTTCTACTAATTGTTGGATATCCCTTTTGATTCCTTCCTTTTCTTTTATTTCTGCCCCTCTGCCAGATGTTCTTCCTCCCTACAGTAACCGAATTTTGTCTGGTCCTCTTTTCTGTCAGAAGCCTCTCCTTTCTATTATAAAAGCAGTAGACTAATTGTCTAACAATACTCTCCTTTCTGTTATAAAACCAATAGACTAAATGTCTAACAGTATCTAATTGGGCTGGATATTTTTAATTGCTGGCTAAAATTATTCCAAGGGCTAGTTCTAGATCTCTCCTGCATCACTCCAAGTTCAAGTAGTAATGTGAGATTTGACAAAAAAAGCAAACCGATAGCTTAAACTCCCACCACCAAGGTAAACATCATACAAATTGTGATAGGGACCAGATCTACATTGGTGGGCGAAGTTGGGCATAAAGTACTACACTTGAAAGCCCCTAAGGGTGGCCTGTCCCAGCAAGCCCTCTCTAGTGAATAGTTGACCAGATTGCATATATCTCTACAAGATTTGTCTAATCTGCTTACAGGATTACAAAAATTGACCAGATTTGATTGGCTTAGTTTTCACAATGTGTTTATGCACAACAGCAGCAGAAAAGTTGACCATTGATTGGCTTTAGTTTCCATAAATGCCTATACATTATTGGGAAAACAAAGTTGACCAGATTTGATTAGCTTTGGTCACCATAAACGTTTATTCATACTAGGAAGGTAATAACCAGTGGATCTAGAAAAGTATTGGTCGTAAGCTCTATACATTTGATATAGAAGTCTTTGTATTAAATGAAGAAATTAGAGATTTTGCAGCTGCAATAGTATGGGTATGATGCCTTGTTCTATGGAGTGATTCCAAAGAGAAATCCCAATGGTGTGTCTCCATTGGTGATCTTCAAGCTGTTGATGTGACTTCAATGTGCTTGTAGGCATCCTATAGGCGTGATTCCTATAGTACTATCCTAATTATTTGGAGTGATTCCTAATGCATTTTTCTTTGTTCATGTTCCAGTTATTTTGGTTGCTGCTTTACTGTATTTCTACAAGACTTCAACTCTTTTGGTTGAGTTTTTGTAAGAAGTTCATCTTAAATTTGTTCCCTCCCATTGTTCTGCATCACAATTTGCTATGGAATCATAGTTTTGAGTTAAAGTTCATGATAGCAAAACTCACAAAAGATAAACATAAAGCAAATAACATGGTTCAAAGATTGTTCATGGCTCCATTTTTGGGACCAGGATAATTTGTATCACATGATTCACAGCCATGTTGCTGATATGTATCAATTCACCCTTTGGCCGATATGCTAAGTGGAACTGATAGCTTAAACCTTGAGAAGTTTTCTGGAAATGGTTTTCAACAATTTATGAGGGGCAGAAATGTGCTGTGGCACAGTGCTGCATTCATGGAATGCATAATTTAAAGCTTTGTATATCATCTCATATCTCAGAGTATAGTATTTTCTAAGTTCTTATTATGTTATCTTTTGGATTAAGAAGTGACATGAGAGTTTTTTGGGACCATTACCTAGTTACCTAAAATGCCCAACCATTAACCAGTCTATCTTTACAATGACATCTTTCTAAACTGCTACTACGAGAAGCAAGCTTTGTAAAGTGCAGTTTCTTATGGGCACTTGAAGAAATACAGAACATGAAGTGAATGATTCTACCATTTATTTTCTTGTGCAAAGAAAAACTAAAACAGCAAACAATGTCATAACCATATGTCATACTAGCAGGGACAGTAACATATCTTACAGGTTTTGCACGAAGCGTAAAAGATGGAACAATGATATGTGTGTGTGCTATACAGTGAAATGTTTGAACTACTGTTTCAGGAAATAGTAGCTGACCTACTTTGAAATACACCCAATGCTTCTATGTAAGAAGCAAGCAAGAAGAAAGGTATTGAATCTGACCTCGTGTATGACCAGGTGTTTCCATTACAAGCAGTTGATGGCCTGCAAACATCCAATTATCTCCATCGCTGAGTGCTATATCAATCCCAGGAATCCTGTCCTTGTCTGTGAGTGAGCCAATTACCTACATGTTATAAATGGAGGCTAAAATCAGCAGACTTGTTAGAAGCATATGACCACAAATTTAAAGGAACCATGAAATGGCATGGAAGTTGCATGTCCAAGCATCAAACATAAACAAGGCAACTATTCAGATTAACACATCCATTTGAACAGTTCTACAATAAGTATGGATGTCAAGAAGTTGTATAATTTGCCCTCCTATGTCATTTTTCAAACTCTGGACAATTAACAGGATAGAATATGGCTAGGTGGGAGATTGATGATTGTTGTCCGTGTAGAAAAAATGAAAGAAACATAAGAACAGGGAAGACCACAACCTTTGCAGCATCATTTACTGGCCCCTTCCAGTATACAGGACTCCTAGGAGGCTACACCTCCTAATAGATCTTGAAGGATCCAAGACAAATTTGTTTTGCAAGATACGAATTGATAGACTTAAAAACCATTGTTTGATCAAGCATAAGATGCACTTCCTTAAATATCCCATCTTAAAGGCACAAGATAATGGATTTGTTGCAGGTATCTATATGCATTGGCTGCCACACCAGATTTTCTGATAAACATGCTAAATCTGGATTCGCTCTCTTGCTCACTTGCTCTCAGTTAGGAGGTTTCTGTTGGAAAATGTTTGTATTTCTTCATACTTGGTTATCAGAGCACATTTTTGCCAGGGCTCACCAGTGGATGCATACACATGGCCAAACCAAGTTAAACTGATCTGTTCTTCTGTGTGTAGGATTTTTACTATTTATGCATTGAATTTTACAATACAAACAATTAAGATCATAAACTACCACAATTCATGACTTAAGATTATGGCTCATCTGTCATTAAACAATACGTGCCATGAATTTATACTGTCCACAGCATTAGTGTTCAAAGTAGAAGAACAATTTGTTTGCATTTTCAAATTACTGGTGCTAGTTGATTTAAAAATATAAACAATTGATTTAACCAAAGCTAAAGCAAGCACCTCATAAGGTTGTTATAAACCAATCAATAAAGATTGAAGAAATCACAACAAAACATAAAAAAGTTGCAGGTTAAAGCTGCAAAAAACAACATATCATACCTTTGCACCGTACCTTGCTTTTAACTCCATGTTACCACCAGTATGATCATAATGATGATGGGTGTTGAGTATGTACATTAGGTTTCTCTTTTTTCGGTTCAGTGCCTCCATGACAGGTACAGCTTCAGAAGGGTCCACAACTCCAACAGCTCCAGTATCCACATCATGCAAAAGATATGCATAATTATCCTTGAGGCATGGTACCTAGTATGGAAGTGCTCAAGTATGCGATCAGAAATTGAGAAGATCCAGAAACTGTTATGCAATTGATTCAGAAAATAAAAGATAGGACTAGAAGCATCCTGACAACTAGCCAAGTTGGACATATAATTACTACTAAGGATGAAATACTAAATAAGGAAGCAGCATCAAGTTTTACACTACAATTAGAGAAAATAAAGTATCAAGTGATAATGGCAAAAACATGAGACAGCAACTTAGCAGGAGCTTACAGCCTGCAAGCAAAACAAGACACCAACACTGACGAGGAACCAAGTACAACAATCATTCTTCAAAATATTGGAGCTTGGTGCATTTAATTTTGTAGGGTGACTCCCACCATTTCTGGATGAGTGGTAATTCTAGCACGTTAGTTATGGTGAAAGCCTAAATAATACAAAATAAGCACAAGTCTGTTTAAAAAAAAAAAAGCATGGTAAGTCTAAAGTTAGAAGAAACTTCACCAGTTCAATTTGTAAACTGGATGCCACATTGGAAATGCTACAGAAAAATTGAGTAAGTCCAAATGATTGGCGTCTTCCTGGCATGGTTTTTGAAGTTCTTGAGATGAATCTCCCACAGCCAAACAAGAAACTTCTTTTAGACTGTTGTTGCCTCATATTTTGCCATGAATAGAGTTGGGCCCTCGCCTGGAGATGAGAAGTTATGCCTCCAATCATCACAAACATAGAATGAGCATGCAACTTCTTTAGAAACATATGAATCACAATCACATTTACTATTACTTAGACTAACATTGAAAAGATGCACAGACTGACTAAGGATGAAATCCTGGTTTTCATAGCCATGTCAGCTATGGTACTTAAAAGGCAAAGTAACAAAATGAGATGTTGAAAACATTAACCAATAATATTGATAACGACAATATCAATAAGACAAATAATAATGATGATAACAGGATTGCTTAGGTCATAACTGAATCATTGCTGAACCAAGCTAAACAACATTATTAATTTATTAGATTGGCGTGCTGAGAGAAGATGTGGACCACGTTCAAATAGTATGGTTATGTTCATGGATTACTCATAACAGAACTTCTAAAGTAGCAAAGTAGACTAAAGGCAATCCTCTCAACATCATATTTGAACCAACAAGCAAGCATATATAGACCTCCCCAAGACATCAGCCAGTGCATTTGCTGGTACTCTTGGTGTAAATGGCCGGGGTCAATCACAGCCTTATGTTGGGAAATCAGTAACCTGAACCCAGGTCCCATCCAATTCCAAGGTAAATTCAGATCCAACTAGCCTTGTCGGTCTATCCTATTGAGAATGTTATATTTAGCTCCCATGAGATCCCGTAAGAGTTCCATTACATAGCAACTCAGCTGAAACAAATTAAGGAAATCACAGGGAAAACATGGAACACATTCAATAGTTGATGCCTGGCAAGTATTGGTTTCATTAGCCCCTAAAAGTTCCTCTTTCAAGATGCATTGGTAGCAATATGTCCAGCACAAAACATCTCAGCAGCCTAGGATCATACTTTCTTGGGCCATAGCATGCTACTTGTGAACCGCAATGAAAGGCAAGAGCCCATCAGGAGGCAGACCTGGAAAACAGTGGGAGTAAGTTCGAGAAACCAGTGCCCTCTGTAACTAAGAGAAGCTGTGTGAAAATGAGTAAGTCCTTCAGTGCATATCAGAGAAAAACCCTAGAGTCCAGCTTCTCTTTTGTAGTTACTTCCACTCCAATTAAAGAGTTTTATTTATCCATAACTGGAATAAGCTCAGAAAATTGACTTTTTCTCGATAACTAACATCAAGCAAATATCACCATGATATCTCAATCATTTTTCTATGTGTCAATTTAAAACTCCATCTGACTCTTTTGGAACTCAGAGTTCAGGTAATGGTGGTATTGGCCAGTGAAAAATGCCATACAAAAGCGTCTTGATGAACTATATTGAGAAGTATCAACCAGAGTCTTCTTCTTGCAATGACCTAAGATGCTTAATAAAATCAGTGACCACTGAAGCTTTCGAAACAGCTGTGAAATTTTTCAAAGTGCATCTTACAATACTTTAACTGAAAATTGGTCTGGGACTGGACGAGTTATTCCAGAGAAGTTCAGTAGAGCTTTGGACGAGTGTAACACATCCTCTCCATGTCTGATGGAAACTTAATTTTGATCAAAGCAATGAGGTTTTCAGATTAACACATTTGAAGTAGGCAATCTAGTTTTGTGAAAGTAAATTCTCATAGTTCTGACCTATCACTTAACCATAACCAGCCCAACTGAAGAAATGCTTGGATTGAAATGAGCTCCTGAAGAGGTGCAACATCCAGGTTTGGATTGAGACTTAATGAAGATTGAACTGTTATTTTTTGTACCTTTGTTTTCTTTTCTTTTCCGAGCCCTCTCCCAGAGCATTGTATTTCCTGTTATTTATCTCGCTTTCTCCTAATATGATTGTTCCTACGTTTATGTGCCTGAAACAGAACAACCCAAAATCCTCCATGCACCTAATTCAATATCAGATGCGGGATTTCCAGTTCTGAGGAATACTGATTAGAAAATTCTAAAAGAACAGAAAAATGAATGCACAGACGTATCTGACAATTTGAAATTCAGAGTAAATACTGACTAGAAAACTCTAAAAGAAAATTCAAAAATGAACTGTACGTACGCATTTCGTATCATCAAAATTCTAATTACAATTCGTTAGGTGCAATGTTTCACAATCAAGACGTTGTGGGAACAAATTCACTCACCAGTCACGAAAAACAAATCTAAATGCCAAAAAAATTGATCATAAGTATTGGTAAAATTCCTAAAGGATAACACAATTTCGATTTCCAATCAGATTAAATTTATATGTTTCAATCCAGAACTGCTGAAACAAAACCCAATATTCCAAAAGAAAAATGGAAATGAACCAGAATTCGCAGATATGGTCAATCTCTATTTCAAAAAAGGCCATAATCGCAGGATTATCTTACATTTATTTTTGAATTGTGCAGGACATTTTCAATATAGTGACATCAAAGTATTGGGGAAGATCAAAGAAAATAAGAGAGATGAAGGGAGAGAGAGAAAGAGGTGAACAAACCCTAAAAGGAGGCGAGGTGACCGTGGGAAGAACAGTTCTGGCCAACATTGGCAGGAGAAAATTGCAACTTAGCTCCCGGGAAGAGCTCGCCCACCACGAACTTGTAAGGAAATGTCTAAATTACTACAATACCCCCTATTAGAAAACCGTACATTTTAGACCCCTTTTTTTACTGGGGACGCCCCTTTTATTTGTCTTTATTATTAGAACACAATTGTCCTCCGGTCACTTGGCGTGACTAAAACAGGAAGCGACCGCGACGAGGAGTTGACTCTTAACTGTTGGATGATCGGACATGTTCATTTAATCTCGTCCACATACTAAATGAGCTATGCATTAAAAATCTCATTCATTGCATAATCTTAACCATAGTTTCCTTGGATTTTAAGAATGGACGGTAAGAATTACTTAATGGACTAGATTTTCGGTGCATGGCTTATCTAAGATTTGGACGAGAGTTTTAATTGTTTAGATGTTCCAGGTGGAGTTATAGATTGCCAAAGAATGTATAAGTGTGCACTTGTTGAAAAGGAGCCTACAGATGTCATACACCTTAGATATAATAATTTATTGGAGATATCATGCACCTTTTAACCTTTATATTAATTTCTCCTCGGACCAGGATCAATGGTCCCATTGAAGCGGCTAACCCCATGCATATTGTATGTCCATTGGGTGGCACTCCCAATTTGTGACCTACCATATGATTTATTATATTAAAAGATAAATGTTCTTTTCCATTATGAATAGCAATTGTATGATTATTCCTTTTTGTAAATTAATTTGAAATACTCCATTTAGGTAGCTTTCTAATTCTATCCCAACTGCAGATAGAAGCTCTGAGTCCTAATCTATGCAGGATGGGTGCTCTATTCAGCAATATAGGATGCTTTTGCATAATTTCTTGAAATATTTTCTATACAATTGGCTCTTTTTCCCAAATTTTAGTTTGTAACATGGCCTGTTTACCACTTTACATGGCATTTGACCAGCTTAGGTGACGTTTGAGTTAGTTATATATCATTTTACTATTAAAAAGTTGATTAATTTAGAATTCTAATGGATCAACACCTCTCTCTCTCTCTCTCTCTCTCTCTCTCTCTCTCTCTCTCTCTCTCTCTCTCTCTCTCTCGTTAAACCCATCATAAGTGGCAGCAAAAACCTATTCCTTGTTCCCACAGCAAATTCTGAGTCACCAGAAAATCCTCATCATCCAAACTCAAGTCATTGATCCTAAGGAAAGTTATAGTGCAGATAAGTACGGTAACTTCTCCTATTGATCCCAATCAGAGGCTTCTATATCATGCAAAGTTTCCTCCTTGATTCGTTCCAAAGCTTGATGAAACTTTTCAAGAGAACTCTAAACATCAAGCTCTACTTTTTGAACTAGATCAGCACAACTATCACCTACATTCATCAGATAAATACCTTCTCTCTTGATTAACATAACTAAAACACAAATCCATAAGAGCTAATACAGAATTTTCTATCAGCTTCTTATCTGCAGTATCTAAACATGCCTCTTCTACGTTGTTAATGCCCCGAGAAAGAGCCTTCAAAACTTGGGAATGCGTTTGCTGAATCTGACCAACTCAACTGTTCCTTCAATCTCCACTCTAGATTTAGTATTTGCATTTTCCATTCACATTTCCTCGTCTCTAATTCACATGCTGCTTTATACTTGTTCTTTGAATTCTTGCCCCTAACTCTTTTTGGGATTGATTTTGAATTCGGATTAAATCACTTCCAAATGGATAATTCTCAAAGTTGGTGCACTGAGAACAACTACCTTCAGTCCTTTCCCTTATATCAGGCTGACAAAGTTCATGCTTTGATACCTCATCCGAATTTGATTCTGCACTTGCAGCATCAACTGATTCAAACTTATACTCCCACAGCAATCGCTTAATCTCCTCATGAACCACTGAATACAAATTTGAATATAAAAGCCCAAGGGAGAAACTCCTGTGAAATTGATTCGAACCATTCTCTAAAGGATTGGAAAAAAAAAAAAAAAATTCTTGACAAGGTCAGTGGAAGGCGAGAGTGTTGTGAGTGTAGAGCTTGATTGGTTTGATCATGTTGTGCTACAAACTGAGGATTTGGGGGCGTAGCCCATGATATAAGTTGAACTACGCGGTCAATGTGTTGGGAATACTCGGGAAGATATGCCCCTACCATGGGGCCCAAAAGAAAAAAAGAAAGGCTGTTTTTTATTTTGTAATATGGGGACAATTATGTCTTATAATAAGATGTGTGTGTGTGTGTGTGTGTGTGTGTGTGTGTGTGTGTGTGTGTGTGTGTGTGTGTGTGAAGGGAAGCCTTGGTGCAACGATAAAGTTGTCGTCATGTGCCTTGAGGTTATGAGTTCAAGGCATGGAAATAGTCTCTTGCAAAATGCAAGGTAAGGCTGTATACTATTAACCTTTGTGGTTCACCCCTTCCTCAAACCCCACATACACAAGAGCTTTGTGCACTGGGGCTGCCTTTTTCATATATATGTATGGATGTACTATATTCTAAGATAGTGAAAGTGGTGTGAGCTAGTGGATGTACCTCAATTAACAGGGAATTGCATAAATTTGTTTGATCTTCCTTGTTTCTCATCCTTTTGCATCTTCACAACAATTGGTATAAGAGCCTTAGGTTTGAGTGGGAGCGATGTCAGAAGAAGAGAGTGAGAATTAAGAAGTTCAATGGGTTGAACTTCAGATTCTAAAAGATACGAATAGGAGATTACTTTTATCAAAAGGATCTTTATCTTACCCTTGAGGAAAAAATTGAAGAAACCAAAGAAGGTGACGGTTGGCAATGGGAAGTCTTGATAGAAAAGATCTAGGTATGATTTGCCTAAGCCTTAATGCATCGGAAACATTTAATATCTACAAAGAGAAGAGGATAAAAGAATTGATGACTAGTTTATTTAGGATGGATGAAAAGCTCTCATCGTCAAATAAGGTACTTTTGATGAAGAACTAGTTCAATATAAAGATAACTAGAAATGGTAGTATTGTAGAGAACTAAACAAGTCAATAACATTATTGTTCAATTGGAATAAGTCAGTATTAGTTTTGAAGATGAAGTTCGTCCCTTATTGCTTTTGTCTAGATTACTAGGTAATGACCTAAACAATTTAATTGAATATAAAAATGTGATGATCCGGGTTTTAGAAAAGAATTTTTGAAATATAATTTGGAAATAGAACTCTCCTGCGGGATTTTTTTTAAAAAAACATTTGAAATATATGATATATTTATATTTATATTTTCTCAATTCTACCTTCAACCCATTGTCACATAAAATAAAAAAACCATTCACATATAATAGTAGAATAAAAACATACCATTACAAAATTTCCTTGGTCCAACCCAAACAATAAGGAATATGAATTCAAGCCATCATTCAAATTAAGTGTATTAGTGTCACATGTCTTATTACATTCACCTCAAATGTTCATTGTTTCTATTCTCCTTATTTAACTTCTTCTAGCCTATCAATTTGTCCTATCGCACTTTTCTTGAAATGTTTTGTAGGGGTGAGTACAAAGACTTAATAGGAAAATGCCTAAACCAGCTATTTGAAAACTACGACAAAAGTATTAGCATAAATTAAGTAGTGTAAACAATTAAATGCTCGATCATAAGTATGATATAAACATTATAATATATTTATGCCTTTATAAAAATCTATTATTTTTAGTAAATTCTAATATACCCTTCAAATCTCATGTATACAACCCATTAGGACTTTTATCAAAGAATGACATATCCTCGAGGATAACTGACATGTCAATCTATATCCAATAAATGTACAGTATACTATGCACATAGATGACTCACATCCAACTACATTCGGCCATGGATACCACATGGGCTGTACTAGTCCTCATGGGGGCACTGGATCACAAGAGAGTTGTCTGCCCATGAGACAATACTCTCGTCAATAGGCCTCTTAGAGCAGGTATCTCATTCCAGAAATCAGTGGCCAACTAGACTTCCTAGCATTGCAACCGAAAGGGCCTTACAATTTTCCCCAAGCTAGGCTCAACTCTCACGAGTGGCTTAATTTTAGGCTAGGCACAAACTCTCCATAGTCACCTAATTTCCATTCATTAAATCATTTCACTTTCCACAATACATCATAAAAAATAAAATAAAAAACATTCAAAAACTTTTCATTTCACAAGCCACATTTCAATCAGCATAAATAATTGGCTAGTTTATTCTAGTTTTGGTACCAATACTTGTACATGTAGTGTATTCTATGGACTTTGTCTGTGTACAGTGCTTAGTGCAGTGTGCACCAAGCCTGGGCACCTTGCATAGTACGCTAGAGCAAGTGTGCACCATACTTGTGCACCTGGCACAGTGCGCTGGAGCCTAAAGTAGTGTATCATACTTGTGGATAGTATGCTTAACGTCATGGATATGGGCAAGTACTATTGAGGCCCCTTCATCAAGTGTTAAAGGAAAGCTGAAACACAGCACCTAAAAGCATTCGCAAATCAACGTTTCAGCTATACCCATGTTCCATCATTTATGCATGTTTTCCTTTAGACAATTTTCAAACTCAATTAGTCCATCTATGTCATTCATTTCATTTCATGCGCATGGAATATGGAACTTGGGCATAAATTTTTCTATTCAAACACGTGAAAACGATGTGTCATTTTCATTACTTGCATCTTATTATTACTTTTTAACCATGCTATACCTTTCACATAACCTTACTTGAATACTGCCAAGTGAAGACCGGAGGTCAAGCAAGCATCCATAAATAACTTTGAGAGAAAAAAAAGGCATGCATGATTGTATAGCCAAAACCTCGTTTCAACAAACATGTAAGATCTACCATACAAAATTCATGTGCATGATTTCATGAGACATGGCATCTTTGGAGCTATATTAAAGTCGCATGCAACAAATCCGATCTAATACTTTTCATGACCAAATTAATTGCATATCATCCTAAGATAAATACCAGAACTTAAGCCAGGTTATGCATATATCATTGAAAATCTAATGTGCATATATGATGCATCTGATCACTGATTCTAAAGTTGCGAACTTTGCTGATTATCTGTATGGAGTTTTCTGGGTAGTGGTCTTGAATTAGACTCTAAGCATGCCATCCAAGTGCCAGGTGTCATGCAATCTAAACAAATGTTGGGTGCCAAACATGACGCCCAAGTGATAGGTGCCATGTCTAACACACACAACGCACGGTAAAACCAGTCCATTCACTAAGATAGGTGATTTAGTTCCTAGACACCATTCCACGCACCAGCTGCCGACCACTCCCTATAACTAAGAGTCGTGCAAATTGGCAAGCTGCCCTTTCATGTATTAGATATTGACCATGTCATATTGCATGCATATGCTTCAACTAAGAACCGTTAAGTTGAAGATATACGCGTGCATACATTAGATGCTTAGATTACATGCGTGGGCTTTATCTAAGAGCCATGCATACATCCTGCACTAGGTGGCAATCACAGTACCTACATGCTGATGTGGTGCATGTGATTGATTAATAATAATAATAATAATAATGACGATGATGATGATGATGATGATCAAACGTTGTAAGGTTTGCATGACATTCTTTGATTATGCTCATGTAATAAAACTATGCGTAAATCCACCTATTCCTTTAGAGTGAACCATAGCCCAGTTACTGGAGGATGCAACTATAGATCAACCAATCAGCGTGAATTTTTTTAAAGTATGCATACCATGGATAGGATAAAATGAAAATAGAGAGTCATTTACATCTATCGATCCAAAACACATGGAACAAAACTTCACAATAGTTAGAAATCCAACTAGCTTAGACAAGCTCCTAAATCACAATCCCTATTTCTTTAACGACTCCATTCTTTTACAATCTTCCTGTCCAAAATGTAAAATCTGAGAAGAACATTTCACATGGAATCTCCTTCCTCTCTCTCTCTCTCTCTTTTGTGAGTCTGGAGCCTGATTGGTTTAATCATGTTGTGCTACTAACTAGGAGTTTGGGGGCAGAGCCTGTGACACAGGTCAAGCTATGCAATTAACTTGCTGGGGTTGTGGGAGAAGATGTGCCCCTAGCAGGGGGGCCAAAAAAAGAAAAGAAATACGATTTTTTATTTTGTAATCAATTGTGCCTTATGATTGGACACATACATACATACATACATACATACATACATACATACATACATACATACATGTGTGTGTGTGTGTGTGTGTGTGTGTGTGTGTGTGTGTGTGTGTGTGTGTGTGTGTGTGTGTGTGTGTGTGACACACACACACACACACATGTATGTATGTATGTATTTGCATGAACCTAGGTTGTACAGGGTGTAGAAATCTTCTATATTATGTGATGACTATATTCTAAGATCGTGAAAGTGGTGTGAGCCCTTGAACCTACCTCAATTCAGAGGGAATTGCATAAATCTCTTTGTTCTTCTTTGCTTTTCATCCTTTTGCATCTTCACAACAACTAGTATTAGAGCCTTAGGTTCGAATGAGAGTGATGTCAGAATAAGTGAGTGAGAATCGAGAAGTTCAATGGATTAAACTTCAGATTCTAAAAGATGGGAATAGAATATTACTTTTATCAAAAGGATCTTTATCTTACCCTTGGGGGAAAAATTGAAGAAACCAAAGAAGGTGACAAATGGTGAATGGGAGGTCTTGATAGAAAAGTCCTAGGGATGATTCACCTAACCCTTAATGCATGGCAACATTTGATATCTCTAATGAGAAGAGGATAAAGATTTGATGACTAGTTTATCTAGGATGTACGAAAATCTCTCATCCTCACATAAGGTACTTTCATGAAGAAATTGTTTAGTATAAAGATGGAAAAAATGGTAATATTGTAGATATCTAAATAAGTCAACAATATTATTGCTCTATTGGAATAGGTTGGTATTAGTTTTGAAGCTGAAGTTCTTCCCTTATTGCTTTTGTCTAGATTATTGCATGACAATTAGCAACTCAAGTGAATATGAAAATTTGCAATATAAAGATATTATAGTGTGTTCTCCTAAGCTAGGAATCACACAAAAAATTCATGGAATCCTCTAGTGAGGCATCAAGGAATGCCTTAAACGTACAAGGATATGGAAGGTCTTCAAAAGGGGAGCACAAGAATAATTGAAGATCAAAGTCTAGAAATAGCAAATCTTGACATTCACGAGGAGAAGATGAAGGTTGCTAGAACTGTAACAAGAAGAGGCATCTAAAACGGGATTAAAGAGCTACAAAGAAGCAATCAAAGTACAAAAATCATGAAACAATACCTCGATAAATATCTTTGATGAATGTTGTTTATTTTAAAATACCGCAAGAGCACATATCTATTTTAAGAAAGTGCAAGTATAGGCTGGCCTCACAAGGACTTGATTTATGAAATTGTAATTTTAATTAAAATCTACTTTAATTATATTAACCTAGCTAATAAATGAGCAACAAATAATCGGTTAACTATAAGTACACTAAAAGAGATAAAATTACTTAAATTTCTAAATCTAGGTTTTCAGAATCTACAACATCAAAGTCACATATATTAAAATTTAAGCAACTTAGTTTTTATACTACTCATGTCAATAAAGTCACAAGGAATTAAAAACATGAAATATGTGTTTGTTAAAAGCACTAATTTTTATATTTTCTCATTCCTAGGGTTTTGTTTATATTATTTCAAAGCATAACTTGTCTTTTTTTTTATAAGCACAAATTATCTAAACATTTAATACACAGCAAACATCTTTGTCGTGTCGCTCAACAAGGACTACTTCCGAGTCCGCTCTAAATCAACTAAGTACATACACTAGTCCTCCCTTAGAACCACAACCAAACATGCTCTTTTTCTTGATGTGTCACTTATCAAAGAGAGAAATGTCACCCAAAACACGCCACACCCCCTTCAAAGACACACTCAAAATTAAGAAAAGAGATCAATGTCCCAAGCAAACAACTCTTTCCTTGTCTCATATATGTCTCCAAGCAATCACTAAGAGAGAGAAAAAATGAGAGAACTTCTAAGGAAAAATCCTGCAAGCCTTATCTTTCCTTCTCCCCAACTACTTATGTGTTGAAACTTTCTTTGTATTCTTCTCTTGGGAAGCTACTTGAAGAAGACAAACAAGGTGAGGTGCTTGAAGAAGACACACAAGGTGTCTCCTCTCTAAAAAAAATGTTGGAGAACTCTCCTTATCTCACGTTCAAAAGCCCTTCCTTTATGTCATGTTGGATGCCACTCTTTTTGTCACATTGAAATCCTTCTAAAATCTCCCTTGGAGACACTTTAAAGCAAGCCCCAAATCTCCTTTGGAAAATACATTGAAAGCAACCTTCCAATCCTCCTGCACAACATGTGTCAACTTCTCTTAGAATAGAATGCTATCTCCCACTTTCTATATATAAGATTGTTTTCTAATTAGTGGGGTGCTCTCCTTCTCAAGTAGAAGATTTAAAACATTCCTACCAAGCTGCCTCTTTTTCTCCTTATTATCACAGTTTAGATTCCCCTTCTAAAAGCCCTCTACTTTCCACTTTTCCTACTTTATAAAAGTAGACATTAAACTCTCCTCTAGCAGCCCGCTTTTTTCAACACGTTAACTTCCTAGTTCTCTTATTACTCTTATATATATCCGACATCCTACCATCTGAAGTGTCTCTTTGTAATAAGATTCTGTGACCCTTCCTTTCTAAAACGTTGTTTGCTCTTAAAATTTGACTCCACTTCCAAAAATGCATTCCTTTTAAAGTGAACACACAATGCAGCCCTCTTAGAAACACGTCTCACTCCAATCAACTTGAAAACTTGCAAGCCTTTCCATGTGGTGGGCCCTTTATAAAAGAAAGTATGTGGCTCCTGTTGATTGTTTAACCTCAAGTGCACGAGCTATTGTAGTGTAGCTTAAGCAAGTACGAGTCGATCCCATGGAGACTTGACTTAAAATGATAGAGTTTTCAATAAAATTCAATTAATAAAAGAATAAAAATAAAGAATATACCAGAAATAAACTAATAATAAACTAATATCCAGATTTATTCAACTATTGCAATTTACACAATTATTTATTCAAAAGAAAATAGAAAATGCAACTAAATAAGCTGTCCTGGATAAGCCTATCCCTGGATAATCAGAATGAGGATAATGTAAAACTAGGATATTCAGGGACATAGATGGAATTAAATTGAGGACATGTGTGAAATTACTGAGATCTAACAGGGGCAAACTAGTAAATTTCCCAAAATTAAACGAAAACTAGGAAAACAATAAGGAGAAAACCATAGGAAATGGGGAAGATGGAAGAAGGGAAGAGGCAGGGAAGTAGAGGCAGGATTGAGAAAGAGAGATAGGGATGAAGGGAGGTAAGGGGGATGGTGCTTGGCCTACTTGGTGTGTCACACACCTAGGCCGGCCAATGGGGAAATGAGAGTGAGAGAACAGATAGAGGAGGAGGAGGAGATCGAGAGGGAAACTGGGAAAACGAAGAAGTGCGATGGAGGCAGTCCGGTGTGCGATCAAATAAACGAGGGCAGGCGTAAGAGAGAGAGAGAGAGAGAGAGAGAGAGAGAGAGAGAGAGAGAGAGAGAGAGAGAGAGAGAGAGAGAGAGAGAGAGAGAGAGAGAGAGAGAGAGAGAGAGAGAGAGAGAGAATGGGAAGAGGTTGTGAGGTCTGCCAAGCTGCTTTCCACGACCAACCAAGGGAGAGTTGAAGAGAGAGTAGAAGGAGCTGTCCAAGGAGATGGGAAAACGAGAGTGTAGAGAGGAGAGAGAGAATGTTAAGAGAGAATAAGAGGGAGAGAGGAGAGAGGAGGGATTAAGGGATTTCCTCTTCTAGCCTAGGAAGGAGAGAAGAGAGAATCCAACCTCCAAGTGGAGAGAACAAGAGAGAAGCCCCCAAACAAGAGGAAGAGAGAGACATATAAGAGAGAGCGGTGGAGAGATAGAGACGTGTAGGAGAGAGGGATAAGAGAGAAAAGAGAGGAGAAAGAGAAGATAGAGGGAAAAAAAAAAAAGATCAGAGAGAGTGGGGTCTACTAGCTTCCTGGTCTTGCTAGAACTCTGGCTTCAACTTTGTCCTGTCCTAGGACTCTTCAAAGCCTTCTTTTTCCATGAAAATTCATCATCCTCATATGATATCCTTGATCTAATCTGGAGCGTCCACGCTTGAGTTGATTGATCTACAATGCACAAGACCCAATTAGAATCATCTGAACCATTCATTGTTCCTCTGATTAGTTTTGATGATCATCTAACCACTAAATCTTTCAATTGCCAATTAAAGCTAAAATGAAATATTTTATGTAAAATCTTGAAATTAATGGTGTAGATGCTCTAATTGAACACTAAATTAGGAGTATTTTGACCAAAATTGAACACTTAACAGCTCTCGCATGCATAATTTTTTTCAAAATAAATGTACTTCTTTGTAATATCTTAAAATGTGATGAAAATGATATGGACACCCTCTACACTTGGAAAATGTTGGAACTCAAGCCATTGCTTCTAGATTTTGATCTAGATTATCTTGATTGATATGAGCCTTTGATTTTAGTCTAAACTTGATTAGTGATTTGGAATGTTGATCAACTTGATCTCTTCACTTATCTACAACATCTATGTGACTTTTGACCTGCAAATTAAAGGAATTGCTAAGATCTCAGATTGGCTTCCTTTTCGGGCTTCAAATAAAAAAAAAGTGCACTCTTTTCAATCAATACCCTAATCTTTCAAAATACCAAGTAAAAACCTAACTAGTGATAAACTAAGTAATTTTAGGGTTAAAAATATAGGTTTTAGGGTTATTAAATGTAATAATTATGTATATATCAATGACAATGATTTTGATGCTTTAATTCTTTTGTTGAATTGTCATAATGATACATGGGTAGTAGATTCTAATGCATCATTTCATGATACTCTTCATAATTACGTGAAAGGGGATTTTGCCTTATAATGATACATGGGTAGTAGATTCTGATACATAATTTCACTTCATGATACTCTTCATAATTATGTGAAAGGGAATTTTGCCTGCTAGAAAAAAGAAAAAAAATATTCTATTTCTGTTGTAACTCATTTCTTTCTTCAAGGAAGAAGCTTTGTTTTAACACTTGAGTTCACAAACCCAAACAAAACAAATACTCTAATTTTTATCCAATTGACCCCAATTCATAAGATCTAGCATGTGAAAGAACAAGGAAGAAAGGAATAGCTTAAAAAAAAAAAAGATAACACTCAAATTCATTAATACCCGATATATTTTTTAATTTTGAAAATGCTTACTTTTGTGGAATTTTGGAATTTTATGAAAATTAGAAAAATTTAGAGAACTTAGAGATGAAATCTCGAGTTAAAACCTCAATTTATGGAATGTACTAGAGAAATGGAATCCAACACCACTAAGAACGATAAAATCGGAGATCAGAGGAAATCTTGTTATTTATTTTAATTTTTATATTTAATAAATAAATAAAATGAGAAAAACTGTAATTGTATTGATGTGGGGCCTGCAAAACAAGAAAAAAAGGGGTATTTCTGGGGGTGCGTGAAATGCACCACCCCCATCAAACTCCCTCGTTTCTCTCCCCACCCCCTAGCACATCACTAGGCGCCCTACAAACGACTACGACGCTATTGTGCTTGACGAAACACACCTCCTACTGGCTTGATTTGAGGTAAGCCCCATCCTCTTTCCCACATTATCCATTTCCAATATGTGTGTTGAGTTTTTAAGCTTTTAATGTCGGAAAAAGACGTGGAATGTCGTTTTTCTAGTAATTGCATGTAACTTACTGTTTTTGCAAAATAACTCAATGAAACAGTGTTAGATATATGATCGAAGCATTCATCTTGTGTATGATGAAACAAGGAACAAACCCATGAAATCTCATGGTGATCTAACGTCTAGGGACGTCGAAAAACACGAAAAATTGTGAATAGGAGAATTTTTTTTTTTTTTTTTTTTTGTGATGAAAATCGAGAAAAACCCCCAAGAACATGCAAAATCAATTGATGGGAAGGTTGGAAAGTAAAAGTACGTGAAAATTTGGTCAAAGCGGTCTAAAGATCGCCAAATTTGAACATTGTTAGCATCTCTGGCGGCGATTTAAAGTCTGGTAGTTGTCTTTAGCGATGGCGACTACATTGGGACGCCAAGACACACTCGGAGATGCACAGGGCGTAACTCACATGCGCACGTGTTCCATACACGAATCACTCAGTGCTTCCTCATGACATTGCATGATCTTTAAATTAATAGTTTATTAATTTATACAGTCCATTCACAAAAAACTTGATTTTGGGAGCTACAGAGGTCTAAATCACGATCTGAGAGATCCATTGCGATCATCTCTATGACGCGAACCTAGATTTGACTTGGAAACTTTGATTTGAGTACTTTTAAAATAGTCAAATCACAAAATACTAATTTAACCGATCAATGGATGATCAGGCCTTAGGATTTGATTGTATACATCAAATATGAGATTATCTAGGGGATTAGGAGAATATATCTCATTGAATTACCAAGAAAATTGATCTTGACGGTCGATCTGATCAGGTGCCTTAGGATAAGCTTATCAGAGAGTGATATGACCATCAAATCGACGCATAATCATAGAGATACACGTGAATCACTAAACGATCATAGAAATTAAATGGATCGTGATGAAAATGAGAAGAATTGACAATCAGATGTTAATCATAAGTGATAAAGAGCGATTCAACGATTAGATCGTCTCCAAACTTCATGAGATGAAATACATTGACCCTTTATTGATTAAGGAACATTGATTAGCTGAATTATGACATGGATCGACAATCAAAGATGGCATATGATGGTCTAGATGTTACAAAGACTAACATCTAGCTCAGGATTGCCCTAATGAAGGGTTAATTAGATGATCTAGGCCAACTACCAAATCAAGGAAGTTATTACTTGGACCTATTTATTTGAGATGTGAGAACACCAAGTGATTGATGACTTATGATGTGACAGGTACATTAGGGCGCACGACGTGATATAGCTTACATACCTAATTGGAGTAGTGCTTACCAAGGTAGGTGATTTCATTTGAAATTTCTTAGTGATTTCATTGATCATGACTTGTTGTCTCAAGTTCTTAAGACATCTATTTTGAGTCTTACCATGTTTACATAAAGGTGTTCCATACTTCTTGTTGATAGCATGACATTCGATTTTACTAATAACCATATTTTACAAGTGATGGACTGTACTTTATCGTGAGCTTTGATAGTATCTATTGAGGTTATTTTACATGAGAGTTTTCTATGATTTTACAGATCATGACATATTATTTGGGAACTTCAAAGCATGAGCTTTATGCATTATCATGTTTTCATGAAAATTCCTTTATCATACATGGTTGATATTATGATATCTTGATTTACATTATTTAGCCCTATATTTCACTATATGACTGATATTGTACCACCAGTGTCTTGGACTGAATCTTATGAAGATAGTTACTCATTGGAGTTTCTATGCTTTGTCAATTGGAATAGTTGAGGTTGTGATGGGATGCATCCCCCCTCCCCCCTGTGAGTGCCTGAGTGCCCCGTGTAGTTAAAAGGGTGAAAGCAGAATTGGAACACGTCTTTCCGTGAGTGCTTAAGTGCCCTATGTGGGCAAAAGGGTAAAAGTAGGATTGGAACGAGTCTTTTCGTGAGTGCCTGAGTGCCCCATTGTGGGTGAAAGGGTGAAAGCAAAAAGTATTGAGAGTTAGGCCCACGTTGTCGTGAGTATACTTAAGACACTCATAGGGCTTGACTGTGCACGATGTTTTGATGATTTTGACATGCATTATATTATTCTATGGAGATAGGTTTTCATTGTTTCAATGGACGTATATACACGTATTTTTCTCATGCTTTGTATGCCATGATGCTTAGGATTGATATTTATTTGTTTGGACCATGATTCTTCTGTATTATTCGTCATGGATGTTAGATGTTTTGTAGGCTTTGTATATATTCATTTTATGAGATTTACTGTGATCTTGATACTCTACGCTATATGATTTTATTGCATTTGTCATTGAATGTGAATCACCTACACAAGCATAGCTTGTTGAGGCATTGCTTTGTTTTGCAATATCTTAGATTTGGAGTGCAACAACGCTAAGGGTATGTAGGTGGAGCAGAATTGATTCTCATTGACCATCTGCCTTTTTGTACATCAGAGACCGATTATCGTATGTCTCTCCAACTTGAAGTTAGATTTGTTGGGCTGTACATGGATGCTGACTTTTTGGATAGATTGGACCCACATTACTTATATAGTGTACCTTTACTTGCTAATGTGTGTGTAATGTAGCGATCATGGAAGAAACCTGGGAGATTTTATACATATTATTCTTATTATTGTCTTTTTACGACTGTGCATGATTTGTCATGGTTTTACTTTGAGCATGCTCAAGGTATCGATGATTCGACTTTTGTTTATTATCGTGGTTTTGGATATTGGATGAACCTCAGGGATTTCTTTCGGATGTCGCGTTATTTATGTTAATTTCAAGTTTTTATTTTCAGGGATCCTGGCTATTTTATAAAGCAAATTATTATTATTATTGTTATGTATTAGAAAAAGGTTTAGAAAACCCAGAGTGTCACATTTTGGTATCAGAGCCAGGGTTTATTCCATCATCACTACTTTAAGGGTCTAATTAGATTGACCGCCCATGAGTTCAAGAAGAGACTAAGATAGCAGGAATACTTATACAATGTGATATTGAAACTTTGAATAGATGTTTTCTCGAAAGAAAACTAGGTCCACTCTCGCTCCACCAGTTGCCGCCCTGTTGAGTCATCAGGGTAAGGGGATCGTGACATAGACTTAGTGACTCGAGTGATAAAGTGCCTGATATTACATATATAGTCCTTTGAGAGAAGTAATTCCTAAGTGTAAATTACAGAGATATGATGATTGTGAAATAATTGATGCCATGAGAATTGGCAGACTTCCTATAGTAAAGATGAGACTTTGAATCCTTGTATGATTACGAGAAAATGCACTTTCCAAGGAAAGTATGTGATTCTTATAGTATAGAATCTAAATGGAGTGTATAATTGATAATTGCATATGCAAACTTTATTATATGATGAAAGGTCTATTCACATGGACTATCCTATGAGAGTACAAGTCCAAATTTGGCAGTATGTATGAACATGTGAAGATGTATAACGACTATTATGCGACAATCATGAGACGATAATAGAAAATGATCAAAAATGATTACAACTAATGAGAACTCAAGAAAGTGGACAAGAGTATTGCATAAATTTAAACTTGAAGTGTATTTATTTAATGAATAAATTATAATATAGTGAAAACTATTGAAAAATTGATGAGGTAAGATTCTAATATTCTATGGATGAATATGAACTGTTAAGTGAAACTTAATGAGTTCTTATGCATATAGAAAATTTGATAACCAGTCATCAATGCAAAGTGTAACAACAGTAATAAAAAAAAAAAAAAACACTTAAACAAAGGGGGCCCAGAATTGATACTGGCACCCCCCACCCCCACGTAACAATCCCATCGGGTCTGTCTTTTCCCAAAAACCCAAACAAACTAGAAAAAAAAATGAGAAAGAAGGGGAGGAAACTCGACGAGGCAAGGAAGAAGAAAGAAGAAGAGAAAGGAGAAAAGAGAAAAGAGAAAAGAGAAGAGAGAAGAGAGATGAGAGAAGGAAGAGAAGGAGAAGGAAAGGAGAGGAGAGGGGGAAGAAATCGCACGCCCGGAAACCCACCACACTGGAGAAAAAGAAAATTTAGGGCTTTCGGGGCCGGAGGAGACAACGGCTCCGATCATCAATCGAGCTGACCAATCTCCTCAGCACATTGGTAGGAACCAAAACCCTAAGGTTTTGGAAGGATCCGAGCGTTGCGGAACGTTGGATTGAAAGGGGAAACGTCGCACACGTTGCTTGGAGGCTTTTTCTGATGAATCGGAGCCATCTAGCCCATTCTAGAGAGGGAAAAAACACGGAAGAACATGGGGAAGGTAAGATCTACAAAACCCAACTTTTGATTTATGGTGTTTTGCTAAATTCTTGCGTTTTCACCCTAGATCTAGAATTTCAAATAATCCAACCGTTCAATTCCCAATCCAAGGGTAGGGATCGGTAATTTAATGCATGAGATAGCCCTGATCACACAAAAACATTAGATTTAGGCCGAGAATGGATTGGATGATCTCTGCCGTCCGATCGGGTACTGTTCACACAGTAACCTTTTGACGTCTGATCAACGATTAGACACCACAACCTAGTTCTAGAGCATTGAAATTGCCAGTATATGACACAAATTGAAAATTTTATACCAAAATTGATCAAAAAGAAAAAAATCTAAATCGTTTGATTTGACAGTAGAAAAATGAGGACCTGACACTTTTCATTAGAGGTTAGATGCTACCATGGTGTACCCTAACCTTTAATAAATTAAAATACTGAGAAAATTCAAGATGAGACCACTTACCAATGAAAACAACTTACAACCACTTAAGAAAAGTGGTGAATAGCCAGTCTAGAACCAATGGTATGGATTGGCAATCTAGTAACCATAGGTCATTCAACTAGCTATCAATTAATAGCTAATGAAACACCCTTACCATGGAATTAAGCACTGTCACTTCGCCTTATGACGACTAGTGTTAGTGACTAACTTAAAGGGAGCTTTGATACTAGAAAAGCTAAGAGAGGCCCCAAAGTCGTATATCTGAATATGTTTTTGTTTACTTTACAGAGGCGTGATTGATTTGGGAGCTAGTACGCGAATTAAAGAAAGTATTCGCGTCAGTGAACTAGAAGAGCACCATTTGAGGTAGGTGAAATTGAGATTGCTAAGATTTGCCTATATATGCATTTGTATATGAAATTTGAGCATTTAAACAAGTCTTTTCAATTTATATGAAAGGCAAGATGAATGTGCATGATAAAATCTAACCATGATTAAACTGTTGATGCAAAAGCTATACATTATTATGAATTATGTGAGAAAACATAAGACTGATACCAGAAAATTGTGAGTTGGCTCGTAAGAGCGAAAAGGGGTCGTTCTGATGTGGGTGGGCCACGAAGTCGTTATGATGTGGGCGGGCCTTCGGGCTTGGCGAGCTACTCATTCCTGGCTGGACGAGCTACCGGTCCCTGGGGTTGTAGCCCCATTGTTTGGGGAGTTTGACGCGTCCTGAGGGGTCGTCATGATGTGGGCAGGCCACGGAGTCGTTATGATGTGGACGGGCCTTCAGGCTGGACGAGCTACCGGTTCCTGGCTGGACGAGCTACCGATCTCTCATGAGTAAAGCCTTGAGGTGTGTCTTTGGGTTTAACCCATTGCGCTAACTCACTGCACTAAAGAGGATAATATCGTCTACTGTGTACTTGATACACATGACAACGCGTTAGTAGTTGGTAATGTGAAATGGCCCGTATGAGCAAAGGCTGGTATCAGGAAATGAAAATGATTAGTGAGTTGACATGTGATTGCATACTTGCATTTCAAGAATATGTTTTAAAACTAATGCATTGATGTTTTTTTTATCTTGGCATGAATTTATGATGTTGATGAATGTCAAGTTATTTCAAGCTAAATGATAATTGAATACTAGTTGTATGTTTTAGCATGGACAAGTTAAATTATGTAGAATATCATGATTTTGTATATATATAATTGCTTCTTATTCCACCTACACAAACGCAAGTTTGTTGAGATATTGTATTTGTTTACAATATCTCAGAGCAGAGGATTCCCAAGAAGTAGGAGCTTGTTGACAGGAGTACACCGACGAAAAGCTCTTGACTTAGGCAGGTAATGATTAGGTTATGTTTGAAGTCTTTTTATTTGAGAAGAGAGAGAAAGAGAGTGCCATATATATGTAATTTTGGAGAGATGGATAACTTATGTGATTTGGTTGTGGTGTGGAGTTCCTGGTTGTGTTTTGTTGGATCTAATTTGACTCTATTTGAGCAGATGTATGAAAAGGAGACAATCTCCATTTATATTTTAAAATTGTCAAAAATGTTTATCAGGTACTTCACAATGACATGCGTTAATGTCATATGTCCGAAAAATAAAGGAAACTCTACCACATTTTCGGTAGAAATGAGAGCTCATTTCACTGAGAATCCTTGTTTTTTATAAAAATAAAATGACACTCGGGGTTTTTCAAAGAGAATTTAAAAGAAAAGATTCTTTCACATTTGTTTATGCTTTAAAAATGATTTTATTAGAAATTGAGCTCGCTAAGTCAATGTCTTTTGGATTTAAAAAGTGTTAAGAAAACTCAGGGCGTACAGTTGGTATCAAAGCCCAGGTTCAGTCCACTCACAACCAATCACATTAAGTAAGTCTTAAGTAGTCTTTAAAAAAAGATGTTAAAATTGATGTGTAGAGAGTAACTCATAAAAGTTCTTGTGATGAAGGGAAGGATGCTACCTAAGAGGACGAGTCAGAGGACAACAAACCTCTCTGCTGAGCTGTCTGACCAGGGGAGTCAAATGACGGACTTCATGGCCATTATGATGCAAAACCTTAGCCAGCTGATGCAGCAGCAACTACAACTGCAACAACAATTACAACAACAGCAGCAGCAGCAACAACCACCCCAAGCACAGCCTCAGACCTCGTCTGTACCTAATACAGGTGAGGGAAGTTCGGGTGGGGATAAGACTAAGGTGGATAACTTGCTGGAGAGGTTTAAGAAGATTGCGCCTGTATTTGCTGGCAATAGTGAGCCAAAAGCTGCAGAGGGGTGGATACATGAGATAGAGAAGATATTTGAGGCCATGGATATTCCAGATGATTGGAAGGTGAAGGTGGCAACATTTGTTTTGACAGGATCAACTTCTTTTTGGTGGCCGTATGCAAGGAGAACATTGTTTGAGGACCGAGGCGATCTTCCTTGGGAGGAATTCAAGAATGTTTTCTACAACAAATATTTTCCTCCCCACATTAAGGCAAAGAAAGAGTAAGACTTCCTAACATTCAAGCAAGGAAGCATGACCGTTCTCGAGTTTGAAGATAAGTTCACTCAGTTCAGGAGAATTGTACTAGATGTGTGCACTACAAAGGCAAAAGCAACCTGGATGTTTGTGGAAGGGGTGAACCCCGGATTGAGGAGTAAGGTTCTAATGACACAGCCTACTAGCGTGGCTAAGGCAGTGGAGATGGCTTCCATTTCCAAGGAGGAACAGGTGAAGATGCAAACTACTGCGAAAGCAAGGAAAAAGGAAGGTTTTGGCATAGTGGCATCGAAGGATACCATGGGGAAAGGAAGAGCTCAAGTTTCTCTTCATGACCACAGAAACCCCAAAAAGGACAATATTATCGGCTAGACAGAAAAAGGGACTTCAAACCGTGTCCTCGTTGCAATTGATTCCATGAGGGCACGATGTATTATTATCATGATCGTAGATGCTTTAACTATGGTGAATAGGGGCACATGGCTAAGGACTGCCCTAAGAGATCGCGTCATATGAATTCAGGTGCCAGAGCAAAACAGTTACCCAAGAGTCAAGGGAGAGCTTTTGCATTGACTACCGACCAAGCTTGCACATCTAATGCTGTAGTAAAAGGTACTCTGTTAATATTTGACAAGCATGTGTGTATTTTGATTGATCCTAGTTCTACTCATTCATTCATTTCATGTGACTTTGCATCGTGTATGGATATTATTATACATAAATTGGGATTTTGTCTAGAAGTTTGTACCGCAGTGGGTGAAATGCTTGTCTCGCGAGAGTTCTTACGAGAAGTACTAGTAGTGATTTCAGGCAAGGAACTTAGTGCCGACTTAATCTTGTTGAGTATGATTGATTTTGACGTCATTTTGGGCATGGACTGGTTGGCAAAACATGGGGCACTAGTAGATTGCACAAAGAAACGAGTGACAATGATGAGCTCAAAGGGGGAGTCCTTTGTATTTCAAGGACGACTGGACACATCAGGTGTCATCATAATCCCTGCTATACAAGCAACGCGTCTGATGTCTAAAAGATGTTGGGCATACTTGGCTACTGTTGTGGCTCAAGAAAGTAGAGGACCTCATATTGAGGAAATAGAGGTGGTGCATGATTTTAAGAAAGTCTTTCTTGAAGAATTACCTGGATTGCCTCCAAGGCGGGAGATGGAGTTCATCATCGAGTTGTTACCTGGAACATCCCCTATTTCTAAAGCATTGTATCGCATGGCCCTTGCAGAATTAAAGGAGTTGAAGGTCTAGTTGCAGGAACTATTGGACCAAGGGTTTATTCGCCCAAGTGTGCCACCATGGGGTGCTTCGGTTTTGTTCGTGATGAAGAAGGATGGCTCTATGCGATTGTGCATTGATTATAGACTATTAAATGGGGCCACAGTGAAGAATGAGTATCCATTACCTCATATTGATGACCTATTTGATCAACTTCAATCAGCAAAAGTATTCTCTGAGATTGATTTAAGATCAAGCTATCACCAACTTAGAATTTGAGACGAAGATGTTCCTATGATTGCATTTCGAACAAGCTATGGATATTATGAATTTTTGGTGATGCCATTTGGGTTGACAAATGCACTTGCAACATTTATGGACTTGATGAATAGAGTGTTTAGAGAATATCTTGACAAATTTGTTATTGTCTTTGTTGATGACATCCTTATTTACTCTTGTTAAGTGTTTAATTTTGGTCAAAATTCCCCTAATTTAGCGTTCAATTAGATCATCTAACCGTTCAATTTTACAAAACTTAGCTTGATTTTGAATATAAATCCAATTGACCATCCAAACCTTAATTTGTCAAAATCAACGGTTAGATGATCATTAAAGCTCATTAGATGACCAATGTACGGTTCAGATGAGTCTAATTTAGTCTATTCTTTTGCAGATCAACCAAAGGATGCATGGACGGTTGTGATTAAAAGATAACGGTGCAAATCATCTTAAAGGGCAATGGATGGACTAGATCACCCATGAAGATGGATGTGATAGTTTCCTAGAAGACAATAGAGCTAAATTTAGAATCATGGAGAAAAAGGAAACCCTTTCCCCCACTTCTTTCTTTCCTTTTCTTTTTCTTTTTCTTTTTTTTCTTTTTCCTCCTTTTCCTTCTTTCCTTTTTTCCTTTTTTCCTTCCTTTTCTCTTTTTTTTCTTTTTCTTTTTCCTTTTTCCCTTCCTTTTTCTCTTTTCTTTCTTTCCTTTTCCTTCTCCTTCTCCTTTTTCCTTCTTTCCTCCCTTTTCTCTTTTCTTTCTTTTTCCTTCTTTCTTTTTCTTTTTACCTTCCTCACTCTCATGTACCCACTTTCCTTACTTTTCTTCTCCTTCTCTCAACATCTTTATCACCCATCTTCTACTTCTACTTCTCCTTCTCTCCATTCTACCTTCTCTCCCTCTTCCTCTACTCTCTTTCCCAACCGTACCCAATTCTCTCTCTCTCTCTCTCTCTCTCTCTCTCTCTCTCTCTCTCTCTCTCTCTCTCTCTCTCTCTCTCTCTCTCTCTCTCTTCTACTTCCCCTTCACCATTCCACCCGATTTCCATTGATTCCCTAGCCAGGCACGTTCCCAGTCTTTGTCAATCATCTACCCTGTCTCTTCCCTTCTCAGCTACTTACTACCTTTTGCACCGCATTTTTTGTTTGGTTTCTCTTTTTCCCAGCTCACCTTGCATCAACGCACCAAACCCATCACCCCCACTTTCCAATTCTCTATTCTATCCTTCTTTCTCACCGTGAGTTCCTTCCCTGCTCCTCCCTTTGCGTCACTGCCTAACGTCTCAATCAGGACTATAGGAGCTGATTCTTCTCCCTTCTCTCAATCTCCATTGTTCTCCTTCTGGGCCAGTCGACGACACCAGCTCTAGGACTCACCGGACAAACCTCCACTGACCTAGATTTTCTTCACCGGCGTCGTGTCTACCTTGTCCTCCAATCCGGCTTCGTGAAGCCCAGATCTGCTCCCCATCGTTTCCACAAGCGTCATTGCCAGACGTCTAGGAGAAGGAAACCCAAGTCGGGTTTCCCCTCCTTTCCTTTCTTCTTCTTTCCCTTCTATCTTTCCTCTTATCCCTCTTCTTCCTCCCCCGGTTTTCTCCTCCTTCTTCCCCATCTCCCTTCTCCATCGGGTTTCCTGGTTTTTCCTAAAAAACCAGATTTTAACAAAATTTCGGTTTTGCCCCTCCCTCTTAAAATTCAATTCCATTTCTGTCCTTTTTCAAAAATTACATCTGTGTCCTGCTTTATTCCGGTTCTGTTTTATCCATCTTTTTCTTATCCAGGAACAGACAATTTCCAGACAGATCAATTAAGGCTTAACCCAATCAACAGGTTAGCCTTAATTAAAACCAAATCCTCAATTTCTCCTTTGTTTCTCAACGGAATTCAAATTAATTTTACAGAGTCATTCTTAAGACATCCCTAGACATAATCAACACATCTGATCTTCTATCTGAAATCCATAAATCAATCTGGGCCGTTCAAATCTTGAAATCACAATTTAGCCCACATCTTGACCATTTTGAAGAATCTGACAAATCCGACTGGTGGATCATTAATCAAGAACGTGTTGAAGATATCTGTAAAGGAGGATCAGCTTTTAGAAGACCAGAAGTGAAGATTTTGATGAAAATTGATCTAGGGAAGTAGTTTTTTCTCATTAGTTGATTTTGTTTGTTTTCTTTAAGAACTGAAAATTCTGTATTTTTGAGAAGTTTATTAGATCTGAACATTGATTCTCATTTTAATAATTCCAGTAATTTTGAGTGATTTCTTTTTAATTTTACATAATTAAATTTTATTGAAACTCCATCATTTTAAATCAAGTCCTCGTGGGATCGACCCTTACTTGCATAAGTTACACTACAATAGCCCGTGCACTTGCGGTAAAACAATCAACAACTCCAATAGTGGGGAAGATCATAAAGAACACTTGAGGATCGTGTTAGACACTTTTCAAACTCACTAGTTATATGCCAAATTCTCAAAGTGTGAGTTTTGGCTGGAACAGGTTCAATTTCTTAACCATGTTATATCTAAGGATGGTGTTACAGTTGATCCCAAGAAGATCGAAGCAATTATAGACTGGGAAAAACCAAAGACCGTGACCGAGATACATAGTTTTCTTGGTTTGGCTGGATACTATCAATGTTTTATCAAAGGTTTCTCCCATATTGCACAACCATTGACAAGATTGACCAAGAAGGAGGAGAAATTCTTGTGGACAGATGATTGTGAGAGGAGTTGAAGGAAAGACTCACTTTTGCACCCGTTTTGTTTTTGCCTGAAGGGAATGGAGGATTTGTTGTGTATAGTGATCGTTCTAGAAAGAGACTCGGATGTGTACTTATGCAGAACAGCAAGGTATGCATCCAGACAATTGAAAAACCATGACCAAAACTATCCCACGCATGATCTGGAGCTTGCCGCTGTGGTTTTTGCCTTGAAGATATGGAGACACTACTTATATTGAGAGAAATTTGAAGTGTTTACGGACCACAAAAGCCTTAAATATATTTTCTCTCAAAGTGATCTCAACATAAGATGGAATTGATTATAAATAATTTACACCCAGCGGGAATAGAAATGATGATGTGATCCTCTATGGCTAAGAAGGTTATTATGAAAGATCAATTACATTAGGTATGAGATTGACAATTGTAAATGATTTTGATTGATATGACCATGAAAAAATTCATTGGTTAAAGGAAATGAAATGATGGAGGTGAGGACATTGAAAATGAAATTATGAGAATTCTAATGATAGTCGTTTGATAGAATGTGTTCCTCTATTGTTGAGATTTTTATCTAGAAGGCCTATAATGATCAGTATTTTATCATATGAGCAGTTACCGATATGACGAAAATTTGTCATTGTAGAATGGAGGAATTTGATGGTTTAATGGTATTAAGCATATTTACACCATTAAAGATAATTGCCTTAAACCCATCATGAATGAAAGGCTAGATAGAATTGTTGATGTGTTGACACCTGAATGGTGGAGATAGTTGATCATAGTGCATTACACATTGGTGATAGAGTCAATTGACATAGCTTTTATATTGAGGAAAATTCTCTTAGGGCCAAGGGGGCCAACCACAGAGGCGTGGACATGGATAATTCAAGCCAGCCCAGTAAGGGAAAGAGACTCCTTTATCGATACAGTTGTATAGGCCATGGAGCCAGTGACATCTAAATGGGCAATGCTGGAATGTGGATATGAGAAGGTTCACTAGTTGTATGGATAGGCACCTAGACAGTATTGTATTAGAGTGATAGACCACCAAAGTAGTGGTGATAACATCTGTAGCCATTATTACAACGACAATCTTAGAGGCAATGTGACTGTTATGACGTTCTTTAAGGATTGCCCAGAGGACAATGTGTCAGATAGACTGACATTAAAGATAAAACAAAGATGGCCCCACATTAGTAATGATGATTCGTTATGATATCTTTACATTTATGTGCAGATCATGCTTTTGACTGTCATTACCATTACTTGAAGCAAGTAGTAACCTCAACCCAAATTAAGGAAGGCACCTTCTTTATTGTTGATAGACATATCAAGATCCTCCTTGATTTAGGATCCAGTCATACTTGTAGTTTGAGTGTCGGCACCCTGATGAATGTGCCTTTATATATATATATATATATAATAATCCTTGGACTGGAGGTTATGACATAGATTGGCAAGTTATTGAAACTTGTAAGTACTTCTAGGGGGTACTGGTTGAAATGATGTCGAGTGAGAGGATAGATACTGACTTTATCCTCCTCGATTTGAGGGATTATGACATCATCCTTGCGATGGATTCCATTGTTGGAGGACAGTTGATTGTAGTAAGAAGAAAGGTACTTCTGATATACCAGATAACTATTGATCTCACTCCTGAGTAAGAAGGGGCATCACTTAGGTTTGTGATAACTTTGTCTTGAAGGCAATACGGTACTTGTTAAGTGTTTATTTTTGGCTAAAAGACCCCTAGTTTAGCATTCACTTAGATCATCTAACCGTTCAAATTTTTAAAATTTAGCTTGATTTAAAAGTTAGCTCAAATTGACTGTCCAAATCTTAATTTCTCAAAATCAACAGTTAGATGATCATTAGAGCTTATTAGATGATTAATGTATGGTTTTGATGATTCTAATTTAGTTTTTTATTCTACAGATCAATTGCAGGAGGGTTGGATGGCTCAAGATCTATAATCAATGGTGCAGATCAAGAAGGCAAAAGTCTTAATTGGAATGAGAAGAGTCCAAATTGGAAAAGAATTACTAATGAGAAGAATCCTAATTTGGGAGAGGATAAAGTTTCCTCAAAGGAAGTTATCTCTTCAAGGAAGGAGTTGGAGGAAGATAAGGAAAGAGTTGGAGAAAAACAAGGAAGGGAAAAAGGCTATAAAGAGGGGAGCTGTATGGGGGAGAGGGAGTTGCTTTTGGAGAGTTGGGTTTTCCTTTGTCTTCTTTGTTCAGTTTTCTTGCTTGCCCAAGTTCTTTACTTACACTTTTCTCTTAATCTTCATTCATCCAGTTACATTCACAACATCTTCCTTAATTATTCCACATTACTTCTTCTTCCTAGCATCATCTCTTCATCAATTTTTTACACATCAACCCAGATTCCCTTCTCATGCATTGCTTTCACCGTCACCCAGAACCCAGCTCCATCCATCACACCACCACATCAGCCCTGCCCCCATCGTCACTACCGGCTAGTACAGCCCAGCCCTGTTCCCTCTGACCTCTCCATATGTAATTTTCTCTCTTTCAACACCCAAATCACCTGAGCAAGCAACACCGCTTTGCTTAGGCCACCAGTCTCTATCCTTTATCTGCTTTCACCGGACTTTCTAGTCACACCCACAGTCCTCTCTCTCAATCTCTAGTCACAACCCACCTCTCCCCTTTCATCCATCTTTACCGCCCAAAGTACTCTGCTCCAAGGAGTCGTGCGACACCTCATCTACTCCATACAGCACAGATGATCGTGCCCAAGTCGACCTCTGCTACAGATCGTCTCCAGCAAGCGTATCCATCTTCTTCTCTGGCGTCTTTGCGTTGTCGACTTCAGATCATAACCTTCATTAGCTGGATTGCACGCCCATCACACTGAATCCGGCGATTTTTCGCTTCCGGATGTCCCAGAGAAGGAAACTTGAACCAGGTTTTCCTTGCGCATCCCTACCCTCTTCCTTCTTCTCCAGCTCCATTTCCTCCATTAACCGGTCTTCTTCTTCGTGGATTTTGTTTGGTTTTTGTTAAAAACCAAAATTTTTAATTTAATTTTGGTTTTGCCCTTCATCTTTAAATGCAATTACAATTTTGGACATTTTCATTAACTACATTTGCGTCCCCTGTTTAATTACATATGTATCCTCATTTTATTTACATCTATGTCCCTGTTCCATTTAAGCCTTATTTTATCCATCTTTTGACAGTGTTATCCAGAGACAATGCTATCCACGGACAATGTGATTCAGGAATGTTTGATTAATTTTATTTTATGTTTTCTGGGATTGAAAGTTATGTAAAGTGCATCATTTGAAAAAATCTGAATAGTTAGGCTATTTTTGTTATTTTCTTTTAGTTTTAAATAATTAAATTTTATTAAAAAATCCAATTAAAGAGAGTCCCTGTGGGATCGACCCGTATTTGCATAGCTATACTACAATAGCTCGTGCACTTATGGTTAAACATCAAACAAGTTTTTAGCATCGTTGCTGCCGAGGACTTGTAAAGGAGTTTTTATAAATTTTAATTAAAAATCCAAAAAAAATTTTAAAAATTGAGAAAAATAAAAAATATTAGGAATTTCATTTTAGGTAAATTTAGGTGCATTTTTCAACGAAAAAAAAGTGCATAACCACCTAATTTCCTGAAGTTGGTACATATTTCTAATTTTCTTCTTCTAAAACAGGAAAGTGGAGAAAATTGGCAAGAAAATCGTCACCAACATGAAAATTTCCCTGCTTTCCTAGATTAGGATTTTTTTTCCTTTTGAGTGAAGCTTGTAGTGAGGATCCTTGTAAATTGCAAATTCTATTTTCATTTTAAATGGTTGTAATAATACAGGGCAAGTGTGGGATAAGGTGGCCCACACTTGATCTTCATTAGAAACCCCCACTATAAGTTTCCTCACTCATTTAAATTCCTAGATTAGGGTTTACATTTAGAGTAAATTTGCATTGTTTGGTAGGATAAATCATATAGAAAGCATCCTTTTATAATTGTTGCATTTTTAAGGTTTTGCATTATTTTATCACTTTTATTTACATCTTAAGACACGATTAATGCTTTAAGGTGATATACATGTTGATCGAACTTCTATGGAGTGTGAAATTAATTAGTAAGGGCACCCTACCCCCATAAGATCAAGGGTGGATTTCATCATCTCTCCTTGGCCCACTTAGGATAATCACCTCAAGCGTGCTACCCTAACCTTCAAATCAAATTAAAATCAATCAGAAGAGATATATAGGGCTATCACATGCTCGTAGGACCCTCTTACTAAGACTCGATTTATTGTCATTCTAGTGGCTTTTGAGTATTGTGGTTATTGAGGGTTGTCTAATAGAGCCTCGCTCTTCCCTCACCTCTTGTTGACGTTTGTGAGGTCTAAACGCCTCCTTACACGAGGGTTGTATTAACCATCTTGCGAAGAACCTAACTGGTAAGCAATAATCAAGTCTAAAGGAGAGGAGGAGTGCTAGATTATGCTAATTAAAAGCATTTTCCCCACACATATTCAAGAAAAGCAATATATTGCTTATTAGCCTAAGGTGTTTGACTGTGACTTTTTGCTTGCATCACATAGAGTTAGAGTTAGCATTTAGAGTAGGACATTTTAGATTAGGAATCATTGATCTCAGAACCCTGAGCTACTACCGTTAAATCCAGAGATTCAAAGCATCCAAAACTAAGGGGAAAGAAACATAGTTCTTATCCTTATGGCTGAACCACTACCAGAGATTGAGTGCAAGATCATTAGATATTTTTATGCTCCGCTCCAATTAAATGCCCCCTCCTGCATAGCTTTACCTCCCACTAATGCTGACCACTTTGAGTTAAAGCCGGGAGTAATTCAGTTACTTCCTACTTTTTATGGTCGAGACCGAGAAGACCCATACCTACATATCAAGGAGTTCCTTGATATTTGTGCCACATTTAGGTTCCGAAATGTTTTGGATGATGCAATTAGGCTAAGGTTATTCTCATTCTCACTTAAGGACAAAGCCAAGCCATGGCTTAATTCCTTGGAGGTAGGTTCCATACATACATGGGACCAATTGTCTAAGAAGTTCTTGAACAAGTTCTTCCCCGTTCACAAAACAAATGCCCTGCGTCGTGAAATTATAAACTTCCAACAAAGGGATGATGAACAATATTATGAATGTTGGGAATGGTGGATTGAACTACTACAAAAATGCCCTCATCATGGATTTGAGAAATGGTAGCAAGTTCAATACTTCTATGAGGCATTAACACCTTAAAATAGATAAATGATAGATGCAGTGAGTGGAGGGACCCTCATGTTAAAAGATAAAAGTGAAGCTTGGGAATTCTTTCAAACTGTAGCTGATAATTCTCAGCAATGGGATTATTCAAATAGGAGAGAGAACTAACCAGCCCACTAAGAAAGGAGGTATCTATGAGATAGGAGCACATCCAGATCTATCCGATAAGCTCGACTCTGTCTCTAAAAAATTAGATGAAAGAATGGACAAGCTTGAAACTATGTTTCAATCTTTCATGACTGTTACATTATCCCAAAAACCTCCACAAGAGGTATGCACTACTTGTTCTAGTCCAACCCATTTAACCTCAGCGTGTCCATCTAATAAAGTATTCCCTAAATATCTTGTAGACCAAGCGAATGCATTGAATGCATATCGCCAAGCTAGCGACAACCCTTATTCTGATACCTACAACCCTGGATGGGCTAGGCATCCCAATTTGTCTTGGTCAAAGAATAACCACAAAGGGGGGCCATCTGTAAATCCCCCTATCTAAAACTTTCCTCTTAGAACTATAGTTCCTCACCAACCGCTTGGCTTTCAAAAACCTCTACAACAAAAGAAACCATATTCAGAGGAAAACATCCACACCATGATAGAATAATTTGCAAAGGATAATGATTACACTAAAAAAGCCTTACACCAATTGCAAAATGATAGTAGACATTCAGCCAATGTCAACTCTCAAGTCATAGCAAAGCTAGAGGTGCAAATAAGCCAATTGTGTGCTGAATTATATAATAGAGGAAAGGGTCAGTTTCCTAGTCAACCCATCCCTAACCCTAAGGGTCAATTTGAGATAGGGTCAAGCTCTCAAAACCTTAACCCTCATGAGCATGCCAAGTCCATAATCACCCTTAGGAATGGTCGTCAAATTGATAACAAAGAAGGACAGGCAAAGGAAACTATAGAGGAAAAAGAGGCAACAAAAATACAGGAAAAGGAGAAAAGACAGAACAATCCTGTAGAACCTATAGTGGAGGCACCCTATGTGCCTAAAGCCCCTTTCCCCCAATTACTGAATAAAGTTAGGAAGGGATCAAACTTCAATAAGTTAATGGGAGTGTTTAAACATGTACAAATCAATATACCATTACTCAATGCAATTAAAGACATCCCGGCCTATGCCAAATTCTTAAAAGAGCTCTGCACAACAAAGCGAAAGCTTAATGTGCAAAGGAAAGCCTTCCTCACTGAACAGGTGGGCTCTTTAATTCAACACAATACCCCACCAAAGTTTAGAGACCCAGGATGTCCTACAATCACTTGCATCATTGGAGATTATGTTATAGATAGGGCACTTCTTGACTTAGGGGCTAGTGTTAACTTGTTGCCATACTCTGGCTATGAGCAATTAAAACTCGATGAGTTGAAACCAACCACTACCATGCTGCAATTAGCTGATAGATCTATCAAGATACCTTGTGGGTTGGTTGAAGATGTCTTGATACAGGTGGATAAGTTTTATTACCCTATTGATTTCATTGTGCTAGACACCCAACCTGTATCAGATCCTGGTAGTCAAATCCTAGTTATCCTTGGACGTCCATTCTTGGCAACGTCCAATGCCATTATTAACTATAGGAATGGTGTAATGAAACTCTCATTCAACAACATGAAGGTTAAGCTTAATGTCTTTGATGCCGATCAACAACATTTAGACCTCGATGATCCCTCTAATGTCAACCTGATGGAGAGTCTAATTAATGAGATTCATTCACCATTGTCCATCTCAGACCCACTAGAGGCTTGTCGATGCACTTTAATGGAGAATTGGATATAGACAAGTCCATCGAGGAGGTAAACAATCTTTTAGATGTTGCACCACTCATGGATACCTCTAAGTGGGGTCCTTATGTGGAACTACTCCCACCATCTAAATCTGCCCCTATACCCTCAATAGAGCAACCACCATCTCTGGACCTAAAACCCTTGCCTGATAACTTGAAATATTCATATTTAGGCCCAGATGAAACCTTACTTGTAATAATAGTATTAGACTTAGATAAAGAATATGAGGGTAAGCTTTTAGATGTTCTTAAGAAACATAAAACTGCTCTCGGGTGGACAATAATAGACATAAAAGGGATAAGTCCAGCCTTATGCATGCATAGGATACATCTAGAAGAAAATGTAAGACCTTCTAGGGAGACTCAAAGGCAACTGAACCCCCACATGAAGGACGTAGTTAGAGATGAAGTCCGCAAACTCTTAGATGTTGGCGTCATATATCCTATCTCTGATAGTACTTGGCTCAACCCGTTCAGGTTGTACCTAAGAAATCTGGGGTCACAGTAGTAAAATATGAGGCTAACGAGCTAGTCTCCACCCGCATGACCACTGGGTGGCGAGTTTATATTGACTAATGAAAGTTGAACGCGGTCACGAGGAAAGATCATTTTCCTCTACCTTTCATTGACCAAATGCTAGAGAGGTTAGCTGGACATAGCTATTACTATTTTTTGGATGGATATTCCGGTTATAACCAAATTCCTATAGCACCAGAGGATCAGGAGAAGACCACCTTCACCTGCCCTTTTGGAACCTTCGCCTACAGACATATGCCTTTTAGGCTTTGTAATGCTCCAGCTACATTTCAAAGGTTTATGGTGAGCATTTTCTCAGACATGGTAGAAAGATTCCTTGAGGTATTTATGGATGACTTCTCAGTATTTGGGTCATCATTTGATAAGTGCCTGCACCACTTGAAGTTAGTCCTTGTAAGGTGTCAAGAGAAGAATTTGGTCTTAAATTGGGAAAAATGCCATTTTATGGTACAGAGTGGGATAGTATTAGGACACATAATATCACCCAATGGGATAGAAGTTGATAAGGAAAAAGTGGATTTAATAGCCAACCTTCCTCCACCAAGGATGGTAAAAGAAAGTCGCTCATTTTTAGGACATGCTGGGTTTTACAAACAATTCATCAAATATTTTCGCAAAATTGCCAAGCCCCTATGTAATTTACTTACAAAGGAGGCCACTTTTGACTTTGATGAGAACTATAATAAGGCATTTGAGTGACTCAAGGCTGAATTGAGTTCTGCACCTATTATTCAACCACCAGATTGGAACACACCATTCAAAATAATGTGTGACGCGTCGGATTATGCCATTGGAGCTGTTTTGGGGCAGCGCATTGATAAACTTCCCCATGTGATATATTATACTAGCAAAACTCTAAATGATGCACAACTCAACTATTCCACTACTGAGAAAGAGTTGTTAGCTGTAGTGTTTACTCTGGATAAGTTTAGATCTTACCTGTTAGGGTCTAAGGTTATAGTATACTCGGATCATGCGGCTTTAAAGTACCTCCTTTCTAAAAAGGACGTAAAACCTAGGTTGATTCGTTGGATACTACTACTACAAGAGTTTGACTTAGAAATTAAGGACAAGAAAGGTTCAGAAAATGTGGTAGCAGATCACTTATCCAGATTAGTGGTGGAGCACACTGGCGATCAAGGGCCTATAACTAAGTCATTCCTAGATAAACATTTATTGCATGTTTCCTAATTACCTTGGTATGGAGATATTGTTAATTATCTTGTTATAGGACAAATGCCAAATCATTGAACCAAACAAGATAAAAAGATGTTTTTAACTGAGGTTAGATATTTTACTTGGGACGACCCGTACTTATTCAAGTACTGTCCTGACCAAGTAATTAAGAGATGCATACCAGATAGTAAACATAATCAAATCATCTCCTTTTGTCATGATCATGCGTGTGGGGGCCATTTCAGCTCTAGAAAGACAACTATCAAAATTTTGCAATGTGGATTTTATTAGCCTACCATATTTAAGGATGCACATGCTTACTATAAGGCATGTGTACGGTGTCAAAGGTTAGGAAGTTTAGGAAGAAGACATATGATGCCCTTAAACCCGATCCTTGTTATAGAACCTTTTGATGTTTGGGGCATAGATTTTATGGGACCTTTTCCTAATTCTTTTGAAAATCTATACATCCTCGTGGGAGTGGACTAAATGTCCAAGTGGGTGGAGGCTATACCCTGCAAAACCAATGACCACAAGGTATGGTAAAATTTTTAAAAGAAAATATTTTTGCGCAGTTTGGTACTCCAAGAGCCATAATAAGTGATGGGGAAAACACTTTTGTAATAAGGTGTTTGAGAATTTAATGAAAAAAGTATGGTGTCAACTATAGGATAACTACCCCATATCATCCTCAGACTAGTGGTCAAGTAGAGGTATCCAATAGGGAAATAAAGCAATTTCTAGAAAAGAAAGTCAATCCAAATAGGAAAGATTGGTCTCTGAGACTTATTGACGCTTTATGGGCTTATCGCGTAGCATATAAAACCCCTATAGGAATGTCATGTCTATGGAAATGCTTGCCACTTACCAATAGAGTTAGAGTACAGGGCATATTGGGCTATCAAAAAGCTAAATTTCGACTTAGATTCTGCTGAAAACCTAGAAAACTCCAACTCAATGAGTTAGAAGAATTGAGGAAAGATGCATATGAGTCTGCACAATTATACAAAGACTGAATGAAGGTTGTACATGATCGACATATTTTAAGAAAATCCTTCACACTAGGTCAAAAGGTCTTACTATATAATTCTAGATTGCATCTATTCCCAGGAAAACTTAGATCTAGATGAACTGGACCTTATATAGTACGCACAATTTATCCTCATGGGGCCATCAAGATTGAAAAGGATGGAAAAATCCAAAAGGTCAATGTTCAAAGGTTAAAACCTTTCTTAGAATTGCTTGACCTTGAAATTGATGAGACACTTTTAGAGGCACCTGAGTATCATGATCCATCTTAGATTACCACTCTAGGAGCCTTGCAGCATATCATCATTGCACTCATCATTATGTCAGGTTGAAGACGTTAAACTTAGCGCTTATTGGGAGGCAACCCAAGGGTTTAGAGTCTACATCACTCAACTTCCATACAGAATCCTATGTTTTCAAACATTGGGACAATGTTTCATTCAGGTTGGGGGTGTGGATCACTAGAGATTTTGAATTTTCTTGAGTTTAAAAAAAAAAATTGAAAAAATGTTTGGAAGAAAAAAATTTGAGAAAAAAGAAAAGAAAAAGAGTTTTAAAGTAGAGTTCCCTTACTGTGATGAGAACTGGATGTTCAGAATTTAGTAAATATACTGTTTTCACCCCTTAATAGGAATGCATATGATTAGTTTTGCATGTCATTCATGTGTTGAAGCATTTTATGAAAGTTAATTCTTGAAAACCAAGTACACAGCACATAATCAAGACTAATATAGAGATATGACTTAGAGACCCTGAGGAAAATTAGTGGAGACCTATAACCGAGTGAAAGTTTGAGACTATCTTCTTTGAGAGAGTTATAAGTAATTCCATAATTTCTTCAGCGTACATACATTAGTGTGATCCTGTTATTATTGTTTTGGTTAAACATCAAGAATAAATAGGAGTAATAGCTTTAATTCCAGAACTTTATTGAATCTGATAGGCTTTAGAAAACCTAGGAAATGATATAAGCCATCCTTGCTCAGCCCAGAGACATAAAGCCTCCCTAATATAATATACCACTAGTTAGCCTTTTGAGCCTGTTATTAAGCATTTTCTTTCTTAAACCCATTCATCTTAACCCAGAATAACCCAAAATAAATAACCACTACCCATCTTCAAAATGAGTAGAGTAGAAACAGTTCAAAAATAGGAAAAAATGTCAAAAAAGTGAGAAAAAGTAGTTGTCTTTCTTCCAAAGAAGAAGAAGAAGAAGAAAAAGAAGCAGGAAAAGGAAAAGAAAGACCAATGTTTGAAACAGAAATTCACTTCAAGTACAAACCAAGAAGAAAAGTTGTCCTAGAAGATATTCATTGAAGACATCTACTCAATTTTGAACCTTTGAAATCTTTATACCTTTCTTTTCTAAACCTGTCCCAACCCTACATTTCGTCCTAGTTAAAGACCTATTGATCTTAGGTGGACATAGCTATACAGAGGAGATAAAAAGAAAGAATTAAGGTAAAAGACCCCTAATATTCTTGGTGTTAACATCCACTCTTAGGGATCACTTTCCTTTGTCTCGTGAGCATTTACAAAGAATTATGTGAACCATCAGCTTGTTGGATTCAGTCACATAATGAGAGAAATATGTTTAACCCCTTATCTGAGGGTTTTTTTTCTGAGCGTATACTTGTGAGGATTTGAGGTCAAGGCATATTTTCAATGGAATGTTAGCATATCTAATTAGAAGTCAAGATTTATGTGGTTGTACACACACATGCACTCTGAGTAATAGCTTAAATAAAATGTCTTTAATACGTGTATAGTGTGTAAAATTGTCAAATCCTCTTCATTAAGTTGTAAAAAAATAGTCAATTTGCGAATGAATGAGGATTCTCTGAGATAAAATAGAGGACTCGACTTTATTGAATTTTGTGGGTATATTCATTGCAAACCCTCACGAGGCCTAACTCGTCCACTAGAGGTAATGTAGAGGTTTAAGGGCTTGTTGCATATGCTAAATGCAATTGTGAGTACCTACGAAAGTGGCACCTTGTACCAGTTTTGTATAAAATACTTGTCTGCATGTTTTGCTCGGGACTAGCAAAATGCTGGTTAAGGGGTGTGTTAAGTGTTCATTTTTGGCTAAAAGACCCCTAGTTTAGCATTCACTTAGATCATCTAACTGTTCAAATTTTCAAAATTTAGCTTGATTTAAAAGTTAGCTCAAATTGACTGTCCAAATCTTAATTTCTCAAAATCAACAGTTAGATGATCATTAAAGTTTATTAGATGATTAATGTACGATTTTGATGATTCTAATTTAGTCTTTTATTCTGCAGATCAACTGAAGGAGGGTTGGATGGCTCAAGATCTATGATCAACGGTGCAAATCAAGAAGGCAAAAGTCTTAATTGGGATGAGAAGAGTCCAAATTGGAAAAGAATTACTAATTAGAAGAATCCTAATTTGGGAGAGGATAAAGTTTCCTCAAAGGAAGTTATCTCTTCAAGGAAGGAGTTGGAGGAAGATAAGGAAAGAGTTGGAGAAAAACAAGGGAAAAAGGCTATAAAGAGGGGAGCCGTATGGGGGAGAGGGAGTTGTTTTTGGAGAGTTGGGTTTTCCTTTGTCTTCTTTGTTCAGTTTTCTTGCTTGCCTAAGTTCTTTAGTTACACTTTTCTCTTAATCTTCATTCATCCAGTTACATTCACAGCATCTTCCTTAATTATTCCACATTACTTCTTCTTCCTAGCCATCTCTTCATCAATTTTTTACACATCAACCCAGATTCCCTTCTCTTGCAGTGCTTTTACTGTCACCCAGAGCCGAACACCATCCATCACACCACCACATCAGCCCTGCCCCCATCGTCACTATCGGCCAGTACAGCCCAGCCCTTTTCCCTCTTACCTCTCCATATGTATTTTTCTCTCTTTCAATGCCCAAATCACTTGAGAAAGCAACATCGCTCTGCTTAGGCCACCAGTCTCGATCCTTTATCTGCTTTCACCAGACTTTCTACTGACACCCACAGTCCTCTCTCTCAATCTCTGGTCGCAACCCACCTCTCCCCTTTCATCCATCTTCACCTCCCAAAGTACTCTGCTTCAAGGAGTCGTGCGACGCCTCATCTACTCCGTACGGCATAGATGATTGTGCATAGGTCGACCTCTGCTACAGATAGTCTCCAGCAAGCATATCCATCTTCTTCTCCAACATCTTTGTGTTGTCGACTTCAGATTGTAGCCTTCACCAGCTAGATCACATGCCCATCACATTGAATCCAGCAATTTCTCGCTTTCGGACGTCCTGGAGAAGGAAACCCAAACCGGGTTTTCCTTGCGCATCCCTGCCCTCTTCCTTCTCCTCCGGCTCCATCTCCTCCATTAACCGGTCTTCTTCTTCGTGGGTTTTGTCTGGTTTTTGTTCAAAACCAGATTTTTTAATTTAACTCTGATTTTGCCCTTCATCTTTAAATGCCATTACAGTTCTGGACATTTTCATTAATTACATCTGCATCCTTGTTTAATTACATTTGTATCCCCGTTTTGTTTACATCTGTGTCTCTATTCCATTTAAGCTTTATTTTATCCATCTTTTGACAGTGTTATCCAGAGACAATGCTATCCACGGACAGTGTGATTCATGGATGTTTGATTAGTTTTATTTTATGTTTTCTGAAATTGAAAGTTATGTAAAGTGCATCATTTGAATAAATATGAATAATTAGGCTATTTTTGTTATTTTCTTTTAGTTTTAAATAATTAAATTTTATTAAAAACTCCAATTAAAGCAAGTCCCTATGGGATCGACCTATATTTACATAGCTATACTACAATAGCCTGTGCACTTGCGGTTAAACATCAAACAGTACTCATCTGATGTACCGAATTCTCCTGATTTTGTGATTGTAGATGACAGAGAGCGACTACAAATTGAGCACACAGAGGGTGTGTGAAGATTCACGATCTTCTTGGGGAGGTTTCAAGATTTTACGCCATGATAGATTGATTTTTATACTGCTTTGGCATCAAATATAGTGTCATTTTCTAAAGTGCCATATAGGATGGCCCTAGATGAGCTGGAAGGATTCAAACTATGATAGTTATTTGACGAGCGTTATTAGACCTGGTGGGTCTTCATTGGATGCATTAATCCTCCTTGTGAGAAGAAAGACTAATCATTATTGCTATGCACGAATTGTTGATTGTTTGATAGCTCCACGGTGAAAATTTGATTTTTTTTATCATATGTTGATGATCTATATGATCAGCCTTGGATGGTGTATAGTATTGGTGGATATTGATTTGAGGTCTGGTTATCAACAGCTGAGAATTGTGACTGAAATATCTTTAAAACAATTTTTAGAACTTGTTATGATTGTTACAAGTTTTGAATGATATCAATTGATGAAATTAGTACACTGATAGTATGCATAGATATGATGTGCTGAATTTCTAAAGTTGAGATGAGTCATGATTTTGTAGTGAAAGATGTTTTTGTATATTTCATGACTTTGAGGGGCATAAGAAGTCCTTGTGTATTATTCTGAGTATCTAAATGACTCATCTTTTACTGTAAATGTATGTGATTATGAATTATAGTCAAAGAAGATGAATTTTCTTGACTGCAATATCTTTATTGATAAAGAGACTGTTATGGGAACTTTGATTTTGGAGACTAGCTAAACTAATGACAAGTATGAAATGACTTCTACAAGGTGATCTTGCTATTTGAAATGTATGTCCCTATGATTTTCCTTCTTTTATTCTCGAACATTTTTCCAATGCCAGTATATTCCAAACTTGAACTTTGGACCTACTGTTTAATACCAGTCTCGTGGTCCTTCATTAATCAGAATATAGTTTGATCTCACAAGGTGAGCATTTGAATCCGGATGAAATTTACCGCAGAATCTGAAATGGTGGATTTCACCCATGGATAAATTCAAAAGCGCATTCCATGAATGGATGCAAACCAAGGAATCCATCTCCAGCTAGACTAACAGCCCCTATGCAGTGTCCACCGGAGCTGTTGAAGTTGGCATTGGTGTCATCCAGATTGTAGCTGAATATTAAGAAGATGATGCACAAGATTGTATCCTCTCTTTTGATTTTGTTGAGAGCGAAGTTTAAAAACTGCATCATTTGTTAAGTTTTATCGCCTAATGTTCCATTATGTTCCCTTTTCAAGGCCTCAACATTATTTAATGAAAATACCAAAACATAATCAAGGAAGAAAGAGATTTCCATACTCTAAAACTAACATTCATACGCCCAAACTGCTAATTCCAGGCCCAAAGCCTGCTTGACATAGATGGGCTTCAGTTTTAAAGCCAATGTGGTTACACAGCTGACAACAACAGAAACATAATACATCATATGACATTGCCTAAGCAGTACTTACTATTTGGATAGAAAGTAAATTCTGCTGCTCTAGGATGACTGGAGGTTCTCTTTCCTTCTTTCTGATGGACAGTTACTAAAATACAGAGGGAAAAATAGATGGCGAGCTCCTCATAACTCATCCTGCAAGAGATAAAATGATAAAAGGAAAAAGAGAAAAATGTTGTTACCACACGAGATCATGAGAAAATAATATAATCTGGTCTGGGAAGAAATATCTTAACAAGCAGTTGTTTCAAGGCTTACATGGTAATCATCGTCAAGGTAGTCATGGCGATCGTGCTGCAAAAGCAAGTTCCCTAAGTCAGTAAAGCTTTTCCATTAACATAAACCACTATCATACTTGTCTTTCCATAATAGAGGTTAAAACACCCACAGGAACAGAAAAACCGCTTCGATAATCCAAATCCCAAAAGTTCTGTTAAAATCACTGGTTTTAAAGAAGTTTCTCTCAGTCAACGATCTTGGATAACAGATCAACTATCAATGTACCCATCTAATGGTGATATCAGCAAACAACAAAATGCTTTGGTAACTGAATGAGCAGACTCTGACCACAATCAATTTAAATCGGCTAGCAATAGGTCTCTAAGGAGACTCAAAAGGCTCAATTAAAGACGCCGAGAATTTTTGGAAGCTTAAAGACTGACCATTAAGAAAACACCCACCAGTCAACCAATGATTCAACTAACTTGATAAAGACTGAAGCTAGCTCTTATATTGACTAGTCTTAGACTGTTTAAACCTCCATAGGTTCAAAAGGGTAGCTAAGTTTCTGAAGGGCCCCTTAACAATTGGAAGTGAAAGAAAACTATGGTAGTAGATGGCATACCCTTCTGTACTTCTCTCTGTAACGTTCCCTATCTCGATATCGCCGATCATGATGCCTCTCTCTTCTCCTCTTTTCCCCTTCTTCTCTTGCCCGTTGAGCTTCCTGCATGAATTGTAACTCAAAACGGTCAAAGGGAATGAACAAGTACATCTTTAATTGAGAGTACTAACATCCAGCCACCGGACTTGAGGTCAAGTCAATGCAACTGCATAACACATAATGTTCATAGCAACATCCTGAAGATGGTTAGTAGAGAAAGGGTTCAGAAACAGGAGGAATGAGTATGGTTGCACCAATAAGCCAGGGAGTGTGTGACTGCAGCATGGCAGTACCTTGCTAAAATATATGAAGGGTAGATCTTGTTTACCGATAGATACTGCAGCTTTACCCAGGGCAAACCTCACCCATGACTTTCATAACAACAGTTCTAAAACTCTTCATAGTTTTGGGAGGAAAGGGTAAACTTTTCCACCTTGAGCATTTATCAACAGGCAGAGGCCTTATAGGTTTTGTTAACTTAACCAAAACCAATCCCGAGACAAACTCTCGCTTAGCCTATTGGATTAGAAGCCTGATAACATCCATAGCCCTAGCTTATTGAATTAAACGGCCCTTCTTCTACTTTTTCAATTCAAAAGGAAAAGAAAACGAAATAAAAAGGCCCTAGCTATTACACATTCTGTTAATCACCTGATCTTCTTTAGCTCGTCTCACTTTCTCTGCTTCCTCAAAGGCCTCTTTCTCAGCCTGTAATACCAGATAAGAAAAGAAACAAAGATAATTAACTTAGAGAATGCATTTAACTGAAACTCAAAGCAACAGAGACTGCATAATCAGTCGTACCTCCCTATTTGCAGTCCAAATTTCATCCACAACTTGTCTGGCATATGCTGGATCATCACAAATCAGAATGTTGTCAAAAACAGATCCTGCCTTCACCTGCACAGACCGAACTGTCAAATTCTGCCTGTTCAAGCACTACAAAATATGTTTCATGGATAAATGTAAGTGACCATTTCATCATGGAGGAAGTTTCTTAAATGCCAATGTTTCAGCAACTGCACTTGACCACTTTGTAAACTGGGATATGCACAAAACTAAATAACAGGAACAAACTGGTTGCCAATTTTCTGGATTGTCCAGTTCCATTACTCTCTGGTAAAGCTAGCAGCTAGGCCTTCGTGTTTCTTTTGCTAAAATCCAATGGGAAATAAATTTTACTCTACTTTGTCCCTTCAATTTTCTGTTCCCCTGTCAGAAACCAATGTAGAGATGGAAAACGAAAAGATGGGGTTCTGAATGCACACATAGGTGAATATTTCTTACTATGCTTTCTTTTGATGTTTTAGGTTCCTCTATTCTAGTAAATCGACGATGCATGGATGAAGCAAAAAATCCCTGCTTGATCCACTTAAACTTTACGATCACCTACTATTATTATTAAATCATCTCTTGTAGTTTCATAAATGGCTAAATGAATACTTAATTATGTTCATTAAAACATCGATATTTCTTAGTAATACTCCACCATTTTAATTAACTAAATTCTTACTTCATCCAAATATTTCCATTAAGTCAATCATAGTGGGCCTCACCAACCAAACTAGTCACCTTATGAGAGTTGGAGTCAGGTGCAGTTTCAAAAATCCTGTTGTAGCTTTGTTTCTCTAAAAAGTAAAGATATATTAGTCAAATCCCATACCTGCCAGACTTCAATCCCTACATACTTTATTGGCTTCAGCACATAAAGGTCAGGATCATCTTCGAACTCTGCAAAACAACAACTACACCTACTGAGATTATCCTGAAAGGGAAGACCATATTCAGCTTGTAAAACAAAAATTACTGCTACTATGTATCAAAAGCTCCAAGCATTGTGCAGAGTTATAGATTTTCAAAAACATGGTCAAGCATTTGGAGAACTCACCAAGTCAGCTCAACCCAACCCATTATTAAGTGAGGTTCCACACATCAGAAGTTCAAAATTGAATGAACTTTTTTTTCCTTAGAAACTAAGATGTGAGTTGATAGAGTTTAAAGTCAACAACAATTTCAATCTTTCTGAATCCAAGAGAAGTCTCCGAATGACTAGCTACAGAGTTTGGCAGAAAAAATTAGTCTAGTTTCAAAAAGCTAAATTCTTATGACCTTACTTCCAAACAGAACAAGTTCATTGTATGGCAGTTCAAACACTACAAAGTGTAGCAACACCTCAATACAACAAGATCCAGGGAAGCTAATGGTGAAATAATCAACACATGTTCATTCTAGGAGAGCATATCATAAATGTTACAAGTGCATACGCACCACAAGTAGAGGGTTAGACAATATAATCAAGAGACGGTTTTGGGTAGATATGGAGGGAGTCATGCAAGAAATTCCCAATACTGAGGCGATAGTTATAGGAACAGACTTAAATGGTCATATAGGAAAAGAAAATGAAGGATATGATAGGATACATGGAAGGTATGGTATAGAAGAACGAAATGAGATAGGGGAAACTATCCGCGAATTTGCTTTGGCATATAACCTAGGTATTGCAAATAAATTCTTTAAGAAGAGGGACGAACACTTGATAACCTTTAAAAGTAGACTCCATAAAAGCCAAATGGACATTTTTCTACTTAGGAATACCAAAAAATCAATGTATAAGAATTATAAGGTGATACTTGGTGAGAGTTTAACCTCACAATATAGGTTAATGGTTACGGATATTTATATTAAAAGATGGAAGAAAGGAAATGAACTTAATAGATATCCAAAAACTAAGTGGTGGAACTTAAAAGGAGAGAAAATAACCTCCTTCATAAATAAGTTGGTGGTAAAAAGAAACTGAAACTATGAAATAGAAGCAAACACCATGTGGACTAATATGGCTGAGTCAATTAAGAAAGTGGCAAAAGATGTCTTAGGAGTATCTAGAGGTAAAAGACAATAGTAAAAAAAAACATGGTAGGGGAGTGAAATAGTGCAAAAAGCTATTAAAGCAAAACGAATGTGTTTTAAAGCATGGCTGAAGACTAGAAATAATGAAAACTATGAACAATATAAGAATGTTAAAAAGGTTGCTAGGAGAATAGTAAATGAGGCTAAACTTAAGACATATGATGACCTCTATAGTAAACGAAGATCAAGAGAAGGTGAGTAAGATGTGTTTATACATGCAAAAATAAGAGAAAAGAAGGGTAAGGACTTGGACCATGTTAGGTGCATTAGAAGTGATAATCAAAGGGTACTAGTCAAAGATGCCGAGATCAAACAAAGGTGGAAAACTTACTTTAAAAAATTGTTAAATGACATAAACCTAAATAATTTTGGACATTATATATATGAACGTAAGATTAGAATACCTGAAATGAAAGAAGCCTTGAAAACTATGAAATCAGAAAAGGCCATGGAGCCCAATGGTATACCAATAGAGGTTTGGAAGCATATGGAAGATACTAGAGTAGTTTGGTTGACCAAGTTGTCTAACAAGGTTATAAAATCAAAGAAAATGCCAGATGAATGAAGGAAAAGCTCTATTGTACCAATTTATAAGAATAAAAGAGGCATATAAAGCTGCACTAGTTATTAAGGGATCAAACTTATGAGCCACACTATGAAACTTTTTGAAAGAGTAATTGAAAAGAGGCTACGGCACCAGACAAGTTTATCAAAGAGCCAGCTTGGTTTCATGCCTAGGAGGTCTATCATGAAAGCTATCTTTCTACTTAGACAATTGATAGATAAATATACAAAGGGAAGAACCTCCACATGGTCTTTATTGATTTAGAGAAAGCTTATGATAGAGTCCCTAAAGAGTTAATATGGGAGTGTTGGCCGAGAAAGGGGTAGAGAGAGGGTAGAGAGACATAATTAAAGATATATGTATGAGGAAGTGGTAACAAATGTTAAGACCACTAGGGACGAGATCGGTGATTTTCCTGTCACTATTGAATTGCATTTCCTGTCACTATTGAATTGCACCAAGGATCAGCATTGAGCCCATACCTTCTCGCTTTGGTTATGGATGAGTTAACAAAACATCTGTATAAGGAGATTCCATGGTGCATGCTATTTGCAAATGATACAGCCTTAATTGATGAGACAAGTGAGGGCGTAAACACAAGGTAGAGTTATGGAGAGAAGCATTAGAATCTAAAAGATTTAAAATCAGCCTAACTAAGACAGAATATATGGAATGCAATTTTAGTAAGGAAAGTAGGAGTGGAACATGTAAGATTGATAACCAAGAGAATCCAAGCGAGTTGGAACAAATGGAGATATGCATCTAGAGTTTTGTGTGACTGGCAGGTGCCACTCAAACTAAAAGAAAAAATCTATAGGATGGCTATAATGCTGGCCATGCTCTATAGATCAAAGTGTGGGGCAGTTAAGGAACATCATGTTCATAGGATGAGTGTCATGGAAATGAGGATGTTGAGATGGATAAATGGTAAGACAAGAAAGGATAAAATTAGGAATGAAAACATTAAAGGAAACTTAGGGGTAAAACAAATAGGTAACAAGATGAGAGAGATTAGACTTAGATGCATTGGACATGTCCAAAAGAGACCCAAAATGGCAATGGTTAGGAGTGAGGCAATGCAAGTAAATGGTTCTAAATGGGCAAGGAGAAGGCCCAAAAGAATGTAGATAGAAAAGATTTAAGAACTTTGGGACTAAATGAAGCCATGGTACTTAATAGTGGGGAATGGAGGAATAAGATTCATGTGGCCCAACCCCTAATTGGGATAAGATCTTGATGATGATGTTCATTTTATTATTTTATCATTTAGCCACTATAATTAGCTAAAGATGCATCATTACCTGGGTTGTCAATCCATGGAATCTTCCATTTCCCCTTATAATTTGGATTCTTAATCCTCTGCAATGTCACAGAACGTTAGAAACTATAAAGAAGGAGAAAGAAAAACAAACTACGACAAGCTATTTGCAATTCTTAAAATTAGTAAACATCCAAGCAGTCATACCTTGGGCCTCCATGGCCCCTTATATGCCGGGTTTGGTATCTTTGGTGCCTTCCATATTCCATCTTCATCTTCATCCCAGGTATCAGGCTGACAAAAGAAAGGGTAACACTTCATTTCTTTTGCTAGTAGACAGAACACGTACGTTTTTTAGTTTTTCAAATTTAATCCTTGAGGCCATATTATTCCAGTATAGACTTATAATTTGGTATCTTTGGGCTTGGGCCCTGTACTCAAATGCTCATTGGTATAGCCATACTTCATTGAATGACCAAGAAAAAAAGAAAGAAATGTAGAAATATGCAGATGCTAAATCATGGATACTAACCTTTCAAGTTCAGCTTTTTCTTTATTTAGTTTTGTCAAAGAACTTCAGAAAATAGGGAAAGCAAGAAAAGGAAAAACAATAGGTAGAACAATATTTGGATGGATGGTACGTTAAAAGATACTTAAGGTAAACAGTGTTCACCATCAATAACCTCCATTGAGGGGAATGTGATTAGTATTTAGGAGAAGAACTAAAAGAGGCTTTGTGTTTAAGAAAAAAAGGCAAACAACCATATCAAACTGGAGAGATACAGAAACCTGATGGTGGTCACAAATCCATCTCCAGTTCAATCTCACCATAAGAAAGAAGAAAATTCACCATGAAAGGTTTGACAGAGTAACGTTGAAGAGGCTAAAGATTTATGAGCTAAAAATCGGTTGGAATATATTTTTAATAATCCATCATACATTGGCAGCTAGGTTACTGATGACCAATGTGCATTCTGAGAGCATTGCTTCCCTTTTGAATCTTGAAAAATAACCATTGCAGTCATTTATCTGGTCTGTTGTCTAACAAGAAGTGGAAAAGTTTTTCTTCCTGATTTTTCTCTTTTCTTTCTGAGAGAGATGAAAAGATATTTCATTAACAACTAGGTACCTCTTTTGCCTTTGGATCAGGAATTTCTGCTGGAATTGAATCATATCCCTGCAATGCAACATTAAAAAACTGTAAGGGCACCAGTAGCATGAAAACCTAAAAACTTTACAACCAAAGGGGCAGTAAATACCTCTGGTTTGATATGATTAGGATCATCTATATACTCCCTGTCATCCCAGTCTTTCGGCTGTGAATACAAGGAATTTCTTAGACATGGTAAATGTGAAATGAGAGTTATCTCTTCAAAGGATGATAGAGCAAAGATCAAACCTTTTTTGCATTGACATCTTTGATTTTTCGAGGAGGGAGAATATCCCAATCTGTATAAATGCTTCCAGTTTCTCTTTCCTTATTGTCAACCAGAATAGTATACGTTGCATCAGGCCTAAGAATAAATGTGTAAAAATGGGTCAGCTTGTCTGTTTCACATTGTAAATCCTTCTTGATAGGGTAGTTTTGGCCCTGGTATGAAAGTATAAGATGAAGCTTCTTTGTCTGCGAGCCACACAAGTCCGGACCAAACATGAAACTGCAATAAAGAAAAATGCAGAAGATGAGAGGATGAAGTCTCAGAGCTGAATGTAAGCAACTAAATATATCACAGCCACCGCATTCTTATTCCAAATTCCATGCATATGAAAGTTGCATGATGATAGAATTGACTCTGAGAAGGGATGCCATACTAGTCTTTCACCCCATCCATAATCCAAAAGAATCTGTAGTCATCTACAAAATATAGCATCATATGCTTCTTTAGATACTATTCATTAAGTAGATGAACTTATATTCATCTGGATAAACATTATATCATATGCTTTTCTCGGTTAATATCAAACAGAAAATATCTCAGCTTTTCCCTGCATTATTTTACCAAGTCAATTGTAAATTATCATGGATTTTGTGGACAAGATGGCAGTAACTTGCACCATGGACCACATTTAGGTGTTGTTCTTAGACCGTTTAGAGCATTCTAGATTTTTTCCCTTCTTTTGCATTTCCATTTTTTTTTCTATTCCAGTTCTCATTTACTTATTTGTATAAATGATTCTCTCTCTTAGAACGTCAACACTATTAGGAAGTAAAGAGAGTAAATTTCCTCACTCGGTATTCTAGTCTAATTAACCACATTTAACATTTAATATACCTCAAATGATCTCTTCCACTAAGCATAAGGTAGAGACCATTATCCAAAAGAATAAATGCAAACATGATAAATTTCAAGAAACAGCATAACAAACCTGTAGGGAGTATCACCACCAAATTTCTTCTGGTTGACAAAACCAGAAAGAAGCTTTATATAACCCCCGCCACATTCAATGTCCTGCTCAAATTTTATGGAATATTGGACTACCATTGTTCTATCCTTGTTACTGAATTCCGGTATCTTTGCAGATATAGCAAAATGTCTGGCATCAGGATATGTCTGAATACCTGCATCATTTTTCCAAAATAAGAAGCCCACCAGTTAAAACAATTTGGTCACTGGAATTGTTCAAGAAGAAAAATAGAGACAGCAACCAGTCCTTTACAGGATTAGGACATTTGTGAAATAAAAAAATTGACCAGAAACACTGCAGCTAAAATGATAACTGAAAGTCACTTGTTTGCAGATCAGATTGTCCAATGGATGGCCCCTTAGACTTCATTTCTCCGTGCAAGAAACCACCATGTTGAATTAGTTAGACTGCTCAGTCATTTCAATATTGAAACAAAAGAGCGAAAGGAAGTAATGACTTATTCTGATATATAAAAAAAAGTGTTATACATGATTACTTGAATCAAAGTTCAAATGACTGAAGGATAGTTCAACATACATCATTGGAACACATTTTTCACAATTTTTACAGGTGGTGCCTCACAATTAAAAACTACCATAAACTTAGCCATTAGATGTAACCTGACATATGCTGAATATTGAAAGAAAATATGCTTTTGACAATAAGGCCTCTAAGAAGCAAGTAAAAAGTTCAAAATTGGAGCAAGTTTTCCACAATATTCATCACAGGGAAGATACATAATGTGATTCTCAGTTTACTGAACATACAACAATCAAAGCAAAGGATAAGGGTACCTTTATCATCAGGATCACCAGCCCATTTTCCAGCAGTATGCTTAAATGATCCAGCTTTCCCTTCACTCCTCTTCCAGTCAGACTTAACCCAATGGCTCTCCCATCCATCTTTTATATTAGCATACAAAGACAAACAACAGTCAGTCTCATATATAAAGTGTTCAGGTTCAGGAATAAGTTGGCAAGTGAATGTTCAAAAATTTTAAGAAATGCCTAGGAGGAAGTTTGGGAAAAACTGTGGGAAAGTAAGCATGACTGAGGTATGACATAACTTTAATTTTAATTTTTTCTTTACATGAGAATTGTACAAATAAATTTATAAGTACTATACAAGAGTTTGAAGTAAGAATCTTTAAAAAGAATTTTTAATTATTCAAACTATTGCTCTTGTTCTCATTCATGCCTAAGCCCAGCAACCAAAGCAAACATGGAAGAAATGATTAAAAGAAGAAGCTTACGCATCAGACTAAAACAAAGGACGTCCAAAGAGAAAAGAAAGATATTATGAAATGATGCCCAATTCACGCAATGCTGAGAATTTCAATAATGGTGCATGTACTAAAACCACTTTAACTTCCATGTCATTATTGGTGAAGATACGAATATCTCAGCATGGTTCCTTTATCTTTTCCCAGCATCTTTTATAGCAAAAGAGTAAACATCAACTTGTATTTGAATAACTAGAGATTCCTCGGCGAGAAAAAAGGAAAAGGGGAAAACATAATGAGCTTAGAGAAGTGCAGTTCATTTCTAATTCTGGAGTTGCTATTAATAAAGAGCTATGAAGTTCGAATAAACACTCAAAAAAGTTAGAAGAGGACATCTAAGAACAGATCCTGCACAAGAAGGTGGGCCAAGGGTAAATATGGAAATTTAACACAGCATAATTTGGAACAATTTAAAGTTAGAAACTTGCCAAGGCCAACACAGAAACTAGAAAATTACGGGGAGAAGGTCAAACTGAAATGCAGAAACAACTTCCGTTTATACTAATCAAATCTCAAAAAAATCGAAGTAAATAATCATTTGAAATAAATTAAAATTAGGAAATCATACGCAAAACCAGCAATAATACAGCTTAAATAATACAACTTGAAACTAGAAAATTTTCTAAGATATAATCCCACAAAAAGAGATAAAGCGGGAGAAAGTCAAACCTGCAGAAAACGACTCCCAAACTAAAAAGCATCTAAAATGAGCAATCCAAAACACAAAAGTAGCAATAAAACAAGTCCAAGAACAAGCACCAAAAGGTGTAACTGGAAACAAGGACCGGTTACCGAAAACAGACTCCTTCAAGAAAGATTGCAGAAACTAAAACAGCTTCTGATGGCAGAAAATCGAAATTGAAACTGGAAAAGAGAGCGGGAAGTGCATATGATCGAAGCTGATGGATGAAATCAGTGTTGGTAAGGTTGATAGAAACGATCCAAGACTTGAATAACAAGATCTGGAGATTGTTACCTTCGAATCTTTCTTCAAAGATGATCTCGGACAGAGCAGAATGAATGGAAAAAGAGAAATGGAGAGATAGAAAGAAGAGCAGCTTCAGTAGAACTAGGTCTGTCCGAGCCATTTCCGGCTGTATCCCGAGAAAGTAGCCGTCGGGAAAGGCTATTTATAGAATGGAATTATGGATTATACATAAATACCCCTGGAGGCGGATTAAACTACAAAATACCCTTAGTCAAGAGATGCTGGGAAGATTTACCGGCACACGGATTTAAGCGTTTTCTTGTCATTTTACATCCGTACACGAGTGCGCAACCAAGGGAGTTTCTCTCCTTCCTCGTTCATTGACTTCGAAGTCATTGCCGAACGTACCGGCCGATAGGAAAAATGATACGGCATTACACAAATACCGGTCAAATAGCGGTATATAGGCCGATATTTGCAGTCACGCTAGAAAACCAATAATCTGCACATATGACTTTGTACTAGTCTTTTTCTTAATAAAAGTTGATTTTTTTCTTTTTCTTAATCTCTTTTTATCATATAAAATAGTTTTTTTTTAAAATGCCAATACATTTTTGCAAAAAAGTCCAACTTTTTTTTTAATTTTACAAATTTTTCAATAAGTTTTTGTGAGCTTTGCAAAATTGCCATTATGTTAGTTTTCTATCCTCATTTCCTAGTTTATTTTTATTTTGATATTATCTTGTAGCAAATGGATGACAGTGTACAAGAGGACTTTTGCCTGTGATTTTTTGCTTCGTTAATTAACAAAAATCTCAAAAATTGATGGCAGTAGATAAAGGGCATTGAGAAGAAGAAACCCAAGCAAGCAAATTAGCTCTCTCATTCTTTTTTTGTGTCACTAGGCTTGGGTGAGCGAGGTAGGGTTAAATTAGAGGGAGGGGGCTGCAACTGTCTGTCCCATGAAGCGCCAAAGAACCATTCATTCCTCCTAGCCTGGACTCTCGTATGTTCAGGGTCCAATTAGATCAACCAGTGACCGATTTACAGAAGTAGTTAAGCAAGGGCTAGGAGATTGATGGAAGAACTTGACCTAAGTCGAAGCCCCCATAAGCTTATAAGAGTGTTGGGGTTGTGTTCAAGCATGAAATCAATGTTGATCAACAATCATCAAGAGGGGCCCATCACGCCCATAATCAGTAAGTTCAAGTGAGATCAAGACTAGCAAGCTTCTAAAAAATGTAAGCATGCAACATATTAATAAGGGTTAAGAGGGGCACTCTCAATTTAGTTTTGAAGCAGGCTACTTCAAAGTGCTATAAGTGGTGTGCGTTAGTGTGATTATGGATTTGGGCAACAAACGAACTTCAACATACTAATAGGGGTGCAACTACGAATCTATACATGAGAAGGGGGTGATGGGCCCCTCTCATCCCATAAATGCTCCTATTAGCCCTTCTTAAATTTATAACTTTCATTCAAAAAGGTATCGAAGGAAAAGCTTAAAGTCTGCTATTTGTCGTTGTTCGCATGAACAATAATAATATTTTGCTTATGGTTTAAACTTGAATTTTTCTTTAATTTATTGTGTTTTTTATTTATCCAAATCATTAATTATGTTTAATTTATGTTAGCAAGAGTTCTATATATGTTTTTAGTGAGAAATCAAAGTTTAAATTATTTAATTTCATTGAAGAAGCTTAACAGATACTGTTATGTAAGTTGGTGAACATGGTATGTTTGTGAATGAATATCTCACTATTGGTATCATTAGATTCCTTGTTACTGAATCATGTTAGATACCAAGTTTCACTGAAACTTTCCATTGGGAAGCCGTTGAACTTAGTGGCCAAAATCAGTAACTTAATCACAAGTTGTGGTTCCAAAATATAGAACTTGAATTCGAAATAGGGAAGGTTAATATTGAAAATTTGGAAAAACTAATGGGGAAGGAGAATGAAAAATTAACAAAATGGCAATTTTGCAAAGCTCGCCAAAATTTAATGACAAATTTGCAAAACTCAAAAAATGTTGGACTTTTTTTTTTGCAAAATTGCTAAAATGTAATGGCATTTTTGCACACACAAAAAATCCTATAAAATAAGGCCATAATAGAATAACTTTTAAGAAAAGAAACACAAAGTAGAGCATTTAATGCATCTTGAATAATGCACCAAAAATTAGGTCAAACTAAAACTTATAAGAACTTTATTTTTGGGTCTCATTTGGTTGAGAAAAGGACGGTATTCTAGGACAAAGACCATTAATTTTTGTTTAATAATGTCCGATTTTCAACCAAATAGGCCTAAAATGAAGTTCTTAAAGGTTGTAGTTTGATCTAATTGGTACACAGTCTATCTAGATGATACAAAATCATATGAATGGATTAGATCAATAAAACAAAAATGTGGGGCTGCTTTTCATTTTTTCTTTATGTTTGACAGGTGCTCGCTATTACCCTTGAGAGCACCGTATAGTTCCTCACTAATGTTTTGACAAAGAGAATAGTCTTGTGGCTTTGGAGGTGGACTAAAGAGAGGAGTTTGTGTATTTTCTAAGTTTTAGTTTCCTCATTATTATTAAAGGAAAAATTAGCAAGATAATAGTTTCCTCTACTAAACAAGCCCCATCGTTATAAAGAATGACAAAGTAGGGGTGTGGTTATTAAGAATAGATTTGTTGATATCAACTCTCTATTTCTTAACATTTTCACAAAATTTCCACTTGATAATGCTAACTTTGCCAATGCTAGTTCCAAGCCCAAATAAAAAAGGAGGGTTTTGCATCAGGTGCCAGGTAACAAGTAAATCCTTTTTGAAGAAGTTAAAGATGATTTTGTTATTTCATTTCTTATTTGCAAATATATGTATATGTATATTAGTTTGCAAGTTAGAAGAGAAGAAAATGAAAATCTTCTTTAGCTTTTTCAAATTATGGCAACCCTAACATGACATGAATTGATCGCTGAAATTCTCTCAAGCTGGGGCATCCCCCATAAGTGACGCACTGCATTGAATCTTGGGTGCAATGAAAAATGAGTAGGGTTACTAGGGCTTTCTCCTGGAAGTGACATGCTACATCAGATCTCAATTGTAGTGGAAAATGGACAAGGATTGGTACAGCATCCCCTCAGAAGCAACGTGCTGCATCAGAACTCAAGTGCAATGGAAAGTAAGCATGGATTTATGTCATGGGGTGGAGAAGTACGTGGGTAAATAGGCTATCTTAAGAGCATAAGATTCATATCGCCACATTGAATATAGGGATATTGACAAAGTAAGAGTCTGGAGTTAGTAGATATGATGAAACATAGGAGAGTCAACATTGCTTGTACTTAAGAAACCAAGTGGAAAGGAACTAAAACTAGAGAAATTGATGGGTATAAGCTTTGATACGTAGGTAATGATAATAACATATATGAGGTAGGAATAGTGGTAGATAAAGAATTAAAAGATAAAGTTGTAGACGTTACAAGAATCAGTGATAAAATTATAATAATAAAACTCATTCTAAAAGAACAGATCATACTTGTTATAAGTGCATATGCACCACAAGTAGGGTTCGATGATATTATCAAGAGACATTGTTGGGAAGATATGGAGGGAGTCATGCAACAAATTCCTAACACAAAGGTGATATTTATAAGAGTAGACTTAAATGACCGTCTAGGAAAAGAAAAGGAAGGATATGATAGGGTACATGGAGAGTACAGTATTGGAGAACGAAATAAGATGGGAGAAGCTATCTTTGATTTTGTTTTAGCATATAATATGACCCTTGCAAACACCTTCTTTAAGAAGAAGAATGAACACTTAATAACTTTTAAAAGTGGATTCCATAAAAGCCAAATAGACTTTTTTTCACTTAAGAGTATTGAAAAATTAATGTGTAAGGATTGTAAGGCGATATCCTATGAGAATTTAAGCTCAAAGCATAGGTTAATGGTTATGGATATCTACATTAAAATATGGAAGAAAATAACCTCACTCACAAATATGTTGATAGTAGAAGCAAACTGGAATAATGAAATAAAAGTAAACACCATGTGGATTAATACAGTCGAGTCCATTAAGAAAGTGGCAAAAGATGTCCTAAGAGTATCTAAATGTAAAAGGCAATTTGTAAAGGAAAATTGGTGGTAGAGCAAAATACTGCAAAATATTATTAAAGAAAAACATGTATGTTTTAAAGCATGGCAAAAGACTAGAAATAATGAAAACTATGAACAATATGAGAATGCTAAAAAGGTTACTAAGAGATTAGTAAGTGAGGCTAAACTCAAGTCATATGATGATCTCTATAATAAACTAGGATCAAGAGAGTATGAGAAAGATGTATTTAAACTTACAAAAATAAGAGAATAGAAGGGTAAGAACTTAGACCATGTTAAGTGCATTAGAAGTGATGATCAAAGGGTATTAGTTAAAGATGATGAGATCAAATAATGGAGGGTTAGTTACTTAAAAAATTGCTAACTGACAATTGCCCTAAGAATATAAGGATTGAAAGAACTATAAACCTAAATAACATTGGACATTATAAATATGACCATAGGATTAGAATACTTAAAGTGAAAGAGGCCTTGAAAAAGATGAAATCAGGAAAGCCCTAGGCCCGATGATATACCAATAGGGGTTTGAAAGCATACATGAAATACTAGAGTAGTTTGGTTGACCAAGTTGTTTAACAAGATTATAAAATCAAAGAAAATACCAGATGAATGGAGGAAGAGCTCTATTGTACCAATTTATAAGAATAAATAAGACATACAGAGCTACATTAAATATAGAGAGATCAAACTTATGAGCCACTCAATGAAACTTTTTAAAAGAGCGATTGAGAAGAGGCTACGGCATGAGACAAATGTATTGGAGAACCAATTTGGTTTTATGCCTAGGAGTTTTACCATGAAAGTTATTTTCTTAGTAAGAAAATTGATAGAGAAAAATAGGGAGAGGAGGAAGGACCTCCACATGGTTTTTATTGACTTAGAGAAAGCATATGATAAGGTCCCTAAAGAGTTAATATGGAGGGTGTTGGGTGAGAAAGGAATTTCGTAAGGGTATACAGACATAATTAAAATATGTATGAGAGAGCGGTAGCAAATGTTAAGACCACTAACAGAGAGATTGGTGATTTCCTATCACTGTAGGATTGTACCAAGGATCAGTATTGAGCTTATACCTTTTCACGTTGGTTATGGATGAGTCAACAAAATATCTGTACAAGGAGATTGCGTGATACATGCTATTCTTAGATGATTTAGTTTTAATTGATGAGACAAGGGAGGGTTTAAATACAAAACTAGAGTTATGGAAAGAAGCATTAGAACCTAAAAGATTTAAAATCAGCCGAACTAAGACAGAGTATTTGGAATGCAATTTTAGCAAGGAGAGGAGTGGAAGTGGAGAAACACTAAAGATTAATAACTAAGAAGTCCCTATAAAAGACCATTTTTACTACTTAGGATCTATGATTTATAAGAGTGGAGAGATTGAGAGGGAGGTTATCTAGAGAATCTAAGCGGGTTGGAACAAATGGAGATATACATCTGGAATTTTGTATGATCGGCAGGTGCCACTCAAACTAAAAGAAGGATTCTATAGGATGGTTATAAGGTGGATCATGCTTTATGAATCAGAGTATTGGGCAATTAAAGAATATAATGTTTATAGGATGAGTGTAGCAGAAATGAGGATGTTGAAATGCATGAGTGTTAAGATAAAAAAAAATGATAGAATTAGAAATGAAAACATTAAAGGAAACTTAGGGGTAGCACTAATAGGTAATAAGACGAGGGAGATTAGATTTATATGGCTTGTACATGTCCAACAAAGACCAAAAATGATACCAATTAAAAGGAGTGAGGCAATGCAAGTAAAAGGTTCTAAAAGAGAAGGGACATGCCCAAAAGAACGTGGAGAGAAGTGGTGAGAAAAGATTTAAAAACTTTGGGACTAAATAAAGTCATGATACTTAATAGAGGTGAATGGAGGAACAAGATCTAGGCGTAGGAAGGAATCACGCTACCTTTTCTAATCTTTTTTGAAAGATTTAAGCCATTCATCATATTCTGCAAATAAAAAATAATTAACCAAAGAGAAATTAATGACTTGGATGAATTTAACTGCTTATTTTGGGGCCTTAAATTTTTTTATAAATATCAACGATCATGTTTCTAAATAAAAGTTATCATAGATTCAAAGTATCCAATGGCATAAAAACTTCTATGTAGCCTATCTCATTCATTATTTAATAAATATTATCAAAGGCTTAGATGTATAAAAATCTATTACTATATATAAAAGCAAAGTGGCATAGGTAAGTAAGAATTTAATTCAGGGTTTTTTTGCAAAATTGACATTACTTTATGGCATTTTTGCAAGAAAACCCAACATTTTCAACATTTTGCAAATTTGCCATTAAGTTTTAAAAAACTTTGCAAATTTGTCATTTTGTTAGGTTTTCATCCATTGTTTCTGTTAAATTTTACTAAATTCCAATATTACCCTTATCCTCTTCCGGCAATTCATTTTTCTAGCTCGAGTAGCCCCTATTACATTGGTACCAGCTCCCCCCCCTTCCTCTATACCTTGCCCCCTATATGTAATACCTCGAGGTTCCAACAGTCATAATATTGTCTGCTTTGGGGTGCCCATACACCAGTCACGGTTTTATTCTTCCCCAGTTTCCTAGAAAAACTGCGTTATTTCGTAGACGGAGTGCATAGCGGATACAATATTATCCTCTTTGGTTCCCTCAACCTATCTTGGGGCCTCCCCCTCAAGGCATCTTGGCAACCCTCAAGGTTTTGTTTCCTTCCCTCTCATGAGTTAGAATGCGTTGTGACCGTTAGAGTTTCCTGAACTCTTATAAACAGTCTAGTTTCCTCTCCCCAGGCAATGTGGGACTAACTCTTTGTCTCTCACCCTAGTCTAAAAGCTTGCCAGCCTTCTCTTGGCCTGTCTTCATTGGCTTAAGGCTTCACATCTTCCCCCTTAGGGAACACACATCCCCGCGTGATAGACATGACCAGGCGCTCACGTCCGGCTAGCTACCACACCGTGAGGGGAACTGGCTTTGATACCATTTCTTGATTTGTGCATGTCATCCTTGCACAAGGGCAATGCTAATCTTCTCTGTAAAAGTTTTCGTGTGACTTTGAGGTCACGGGTTTAAGACGTGGAAATAGCCTCTTACAAAAATACAAGGTAAGGCTACGTACTATAGGCCCTTGTGGTCTGCCCCTTCCTTGGACCCCGCATAAGCAGGAGCTAGTTGGCTCCACCGGTTATACTGCTGGATGAAAAATCTTTGATTCTAAGTTTAAGTCACCCAAAAGACATAATATTAAACTTTTTAGGGCACCATTAAGCGAGCAACTGGTAGTGCTAAGAGTTAGTCCTACTTCGATAAGGGGAAAGTTAATGGGCTGTTGATAAGAATTACGAGTACTTCTCATACAACAAGGCCTTTTCCCGCAAGGGAAGAACAAAGCTGTACAAGGGTTGGGTGATATGGGCACCCCAGTCTCCAAAGCGAACAATATTATTGTGTGTGGGGCCCTCGGGCTATAACACTATACCTGTAGTTCCCCCCAAGTACCTAGGTACCTGAACTCCTTGGTACTAGCTCCCTGCTTGTACCTCGGCCCCCTGTACCCCTCCCTGCTCCTTCTTCCCTCTTCCCAGTACCCTTGAACCCCGCTATACCAGGTCTCCACCCCTCTTCCCCCTCCCCCTCCCCATCCCCCGCCCCCTCTTCCCCCTCCTTAGTACCCCCGCCTCCCTGTACCAGCTCCACACCCCAATCGCCCACCCCCTCCCCAATACCCCTATACTAGCCTCCCACCCCTCCCCCTTTCTTGGTACTCGACCAACTCACAGCCCCCACCCCTTCTTTGGTACCCTGTTCCCCCCTTCCCCCCATCCTTGGTACCTGACCAACTCCCCTTGGTACTCAAACTGCCTCTCTCCCCCCAGCATGCTCCCTCACTCTCCCAATTTGCTCACGCATCCCCACACAGTACGACTCACTGCCTCACCCTCTCCTGAAACCAGTTCGGCCACACAAGGTATCCAGTCGGCGCGACTAGCATCGTTCATACCATAATTCTCCATCCCCTGCAACCCCTCCCTTGATCAGCGCTCCTCTCCCTACCCTCCCTGAGGTCGACTGCACCCTACCTGACGTCTATTGTTGGTGAGAACAGAGACATCAAAAAATATGTCGAAAAGGACTGCTGGAGAAAATAAGGATAATATTAAAATTTAGTAAAAATTAATAGAAAATGATAACATAATGACAAATTTGTGAAGTTTCTGAAAACTTAATAAATTTTTTGTAAAATATTAAAAATATTGGATTTTCTTACAAAAATGGCAATTTTACAAAAAGCCTTTAATTCAAACATTTCAACATATGCCGCCGGTACGTACATTTGGATATAGGCCGTACCGATATCCCGTGCATTGATCACAGGAAGGGTAGTTGTGTAAATAGATGGAAAGTAGAAGGCTATTCATTGTTTTGACCGAGACAAAGACTTTAGTCATCGGCCTCTGCTTGACTTCAACTCGTGCTTTGCCGAGTCGTCGTCGCCGTGAAATACAGGCTATAAAACAAGGACGAACAATTTTGAAAAGAAGACAAATCAACACCATCGCCTCTTGATCGAACGGCTACCATGACGTGCATCATAACAGTCAATCAGTTTTGTACGCTGGCCCACATACTTTCTTTTGATTCGTTTCTACCGTTTTCCTAGGTTCTTTTTGAGTGGATTCTTCTTATTGGCTGAAACAGCTCACTGAAACTGAAGCATCCAATCAGCAGATTCTAAAAAAGAGAGGGGTCGAGGATGATATCCGCACCCCCGTTTCCTTAACGGCACTACTCTTTCGTGGTTCGCGCGTTACAAACAGTTTGGGTTCATTAAAATCTTTTCATATTAGATAAATGCACTATTGATCCTTCCTAGTTTTCGCCTTTCCTAACTCCATATATACGGAAGCTTCTTGTACACTTAATTGCAGGTTCGAGTTACTATTTTTTTCTTTAGCCAGATATTAAATTTAGAAATATATGTGACTGATTTGCTTTGTAAGTTCTTCGTTTGTGCCAAAAAAACTAAAAATGATAAAATACAGTCTTGCAGCACCAATGCTGCCACAATGGCTAGTGATCTACACATAAGGATAGCAGTGCGCAGGTTTTCTGGGCCCTGGTCTGCCTGCAACTATTTGGGGTGGGCCCGGAATGGGCAGTAAAAATGTAAAACGACCTAAAGTGGAGCAAAAGAATGTAACCTATCGTGGGGATAGGGCAAAGGTGGAAAATTTTGAAGATCCAAGCCATGTAACATGGGTTACTTGTAGATCTAAAATGCCCTCAAAATTATAATTGTAAGTTCTATATCTAAACTATATATATTAACCAGTAACCAACACGTGTACATGCATATGATTGTTTGTAAGATTAGAACATCATATGTTTAATGGCAAATTTTCACCTTGTGGTAATGTACCATCAATAAAAATCCATAGTAATTTTTCACTTTTAGTATGGAAAAATTACTTTATTCTTAAATATCCTTCCACTTATTCTCAAAATGCCCTTTCGCATATTCTCGAAATGCCCTCCCGCCTATTTTTAAAAATACCCTTCAGGAAAAATATAATATTTTCTGTTATTGTAGGATAGATATATCCCTAAATTGGTCATTTCGTTGCTCATACCCGGGTACATATAGATTCTGAGTTAGAGCACTGTCATGGCTCAATCTCTTTTTTCAGGTTTTTTTTTTTTTTTTTTCTCTTGAATGTTGATGAGAAACCAACCATCTCGGTTAAGATGAAAGCCGAGTTGATCCACTAAAGCACAAAGAAGCTTGATCAGGTCACACCCACATTATGAAAGATCAATCCGAGCCTTTCATCTAGAGCCTTTTACTCGTGGTTGATTTGTACAATCAATGACATACGACCGTTGATAATATAAATTGGATGTTGATCAGTGCTCATTTTTTGCTCAATTAGTTTCTTTGGTTTGAAAACTATTTGACTGCTACCTACAAATGGTCAGGCAATTAGGATGAAAAAATGAATAATGTTTCTGCCATCTCCTTTCTGTGATTGAGCTTTACTAAGAATTGCTATGAAAGAGGCAAGCACTAGAATTCTCTTCTGTAAAACAACTCCTAAGCCTTTGATTTATTGATCAAGTAGGTGAATGTAGATATCCACACTGTAAGAAGGTGAAAAAGAACTCTCCATGTAAATCACACTCAATTTAAAAGTATATTTCGTCTTGGGTCTTTATAAAGCTTAGTCAAAAGGTTGATTCATAGACTTCTGCACAGCTGACATGTGTGAACATTTGAAACCTTGTGATGGCTTTCAAGTCAACTATCTCCATGCAGTACGCCAGTCCTCATGTTAGATCCAACACGAGAACGTGTTTAATGGGCTTCCCTGTTGATTGATCCAGCCCGTTCATCTGACTTATTCATCTTTAGATACATTGTCTCTAAAAATCATGCAGATTTACATCTTCAAAAATGTAATTTTGATCACAGGACGCAGAAGGTTAGAAACTTTGTAGAAGCAAGGCTTTCATGTGAAGCATCAAAGGCCACAGTCATTCAGATGCTAGAATCGGTTCATTGATGTGCATTTTAGGCTAACAGATGTCTTACGTAGTACTAATCAGATGAGCTCGTCAGATCAAGCATGGGCCCTTCCTCATGATGACTTACCCTGGTGTAGCATTCCTCAGTTAAACTCAAAGCAGAGGTGCAGGACTCATGAAAAACGTGTGAAGCAAAGCAAAAGGAAGAAAAAGGGTAAAAGCTAGTCTAATCTGTTTTTCCTTTCATACTATGCAGAACCTAGTTGCTATGAATTACATGCAAACAAGAAGAGATTATAGTGCATCTTAAGAAGGAAAATCATTTTCAGAGTCTTTGCATTTGATAATGGAAGTCCACTTTATTACATGCATAACTTTCTGATAGACTATTGGGAGGGCTTTCAAACATGTACTAAAGATTTCCATGGCACTAGGCATGGGATATACTTGTTGGTTGATCAACAATGACTTGCACAGACTTAAAGGAATAAGCCCAAGAAGCTAGTCTTTGTTGAAGGCGAGTTTTAAGCTCAGTTCATGTTACATGCAAAATGGTTTTCAGTTGTAAAAGCAAACCCAATAAATTATTCCATAAATATGTGAAAAAAAGAATAATTCAAATTTTCAAGACATTCTCTTCTTTAACTTCCCAAAAAGGCTTTGATCTTCTCCAATCTTTTGAGCACCATTGAACTTTCAGCAACTCAAATATCACTCTTTCCACTCCCACCACACCCACCACCAAGATTTGCTTGACAGTAACGATGTTGGATACTGCTTTACATACCCCAAACATTTGAAGTCTATGTACACAAATTAGAATAGGGCGGCGTCATGTGAGTTCTCAACTTTGGTTCTATATACACCCAGGTCATCTACTGAACTTTGGTTCAGATGTTCTGCTGGAGGGGGTGCACTGGCCATTACCTAGTGCAATTGCAGCAGTTTCCACGTGGGTCAGGAGATACTCATAGATCTTCTTTCTCAGCCTATCGATTGTTTCAGTTGGAATGTGGGATCCTTCGCCATTCTCCTTGGAGGACCCGATCTCATCCAACCAGTCATTCACCCTTTTGAGCTGCGATAGCATACTTGCTATGTTATTCTTATCGGACAGTGCTAATGAGTCTACTTCTGCATCTATGAACTTCTCAATGAAGCCCAAGAACCAATCCCGAGACTCAATTTGGAGAGATTTCGCTAAGTCAGAAGCCTCGTTAAGTTTGTTTCCTCGTGCCCACTCAGGGGGAGGTGGGGACCGTGACTTCTGACCAGCAGTTAGACTGTCAGCAGTTCGGCACGTGGGGACCACTTTAGCACTGACTGAAGGGCGCCCTTTGGTTGGAGTTTTCAATCCTGTGTTTTTCATAGCAGCCTCGAGGACTATCATAGGTTGGTTGCCTGAATTTCCCCGTGAACTTCGAGTTGAAGTTGGCAGGGGACTGGAGCTGGAGCTATGCTGCTTGTTGACTACAGTAAAAGATGACAGATCAGTAGCTAATGCAGCTTGGACCCAGGAAGTGGCATGTTTATGTTTCTCAAGTGATATCTTCAAAGCTTCTTCTGATGGGTCGTTCTCCTCTTCTGGTGAAGATCTTGTTGGAATGGTTTGAGATAAGGAGTCTGCAACTGTACCTGCACGACTCAAGCTTGAATATAGGCTCAAGAACTGTTGCACTGCAGGCTGTGGGTTATCTTCCTTCGCAGAGGAACTGAGCTCAACATAGATACTGCAAGGATAGAAATGGAACTTGGTATCATTGCTACGTTATTGGTTGAAGAAGGTCTAACTTACTGCACAATAAAGGCCAATGTTCAAAACTCCAAACTCATCAGGTTAATCGTTCACTTGATCATGTAGTTTGATTCAAACAAGTAAATGGACCTGTGGATTTTATTAGATTTAACCATCAAAATCAACCATGGGCTGAAATCCAACAGTTTATAATATCTTGAAGCATAGCCAAACCAAGTTAACACTGCTGGACCTGGATTTGATCCCTGAGCTTTCAAAATATTGGAGGTGGCAAACCATGAAAGCCTCATTGAATTAAGTCACCCTGCAGTCACATATGATTGGCGTCTTTCCTAGAATTTATATAGGCTAGATCGTATTCCAGAGTTTTATTAATAAAAATTGTAGAGTAAGCACAGCAATAGCCATAACTTTCTATGCCTTCAAAGACCTTCAAACAAGTCTACATGGGTGTTCTTCTAGGGTGCTCATTTTTTTGTTCCAATCTCAACTTTCCCATCTCATACTTTATTCCTTGATGTTCCTTGGAAAACAAAAGCGAGCAACAAACAAGAATTGAAATTCAATTCCATCAGAGGTTTCAGGTCTTACACTTCAGGTAGGTAACAAAAACGGGCAGCCAGGTGCACCAAGCTCCCATGTATATGAGGTCTGGAGAAGGGGCGGACCACAAGGGTCTATAGTGCCTTATGTTGCATTTTTGCAAGAGGCTATTTCCATGCCTTGAACCCGTGACCTCAAGGTCACATAATGACAACTCCACCATTGCGCCAAGGCTTCCCTTCACTTCAGGTAGGTAACAAACATTTAAAATGGCAAAGTAGGGAGATCCATTAATCAGTTGACTAGCACCTTCAAACATGAGGATTAATGTTGGAAAGTACAACACAATGTTAAATTATATTCTTGCTAAAGAATGATCAAGTCCATTGGTCTTTAGGCAATGGCCAGGAGAAAGAAATTTTTATGCGAAGTCTGAGGATCTATGCTCGGTTGTTGACATTTTCACCTCTATATGATGGCATTCATCTACCTTCTAAATTTACCTACGAGGTCAAACAAGGCTTGCTGTATACAAGTGTTTATCACCTCTCTTTGGAAATATTCTATGCTGGTTGCCATCCAAATCAACCTCCAGTTAGCCAACAAACTTAGGTTCCAAATATGTTTACCTCTAGGATGTAGCTTCTCCAAACTAACCTAACCACTTGATGCTCTAGCATGGAGATGATAATGACAAAGAGCTCTGATACAATCCTGAAGCTAACCCTTGCAGGTGCACTAGTTATGTTGGACCAAATTGTCTAAACCAAGCTTTTTCAATGGCGCAACCAACAAGAAGCAATTTACCATCAAGCCAACTAGGGACCAGATTCTATTCATGGGGAAGACCACCTCACTATGCCCAATGCTCGTCTAATCTAAGACAAAATGGTCTAGTCTCTCTTCTCACAACTTCCATTCTCGTTTGTCCATGGTACCTGACTAATATATTCATGACAGGTTCTCAGGGTTCCTAAGATGTAACTTCCATGCCCAATAGGTTTTGACACAAGGGGTACCAAAGTAATCATCCCTCCTTCCTACTACTTTGGTTAATTTTGCTTATTCCTCGGCCAGTTGATTGACATCACTAAAAGCCCAGATCTGCAAACTTTGGGGAAGCATTTAGGTCTCAACCTCCCATTTGGTACCAAACATTTTGAACTTACTTTCCCCTTCACATCATTTCCCAAGAAGTTCTTGGTTCACCATACATGCTCATTATTATTTCAGATTAAGTCATTAAGGATTTTTATGATGCTCATGGCACTCTAAATTGACATTGAGTGCTGAAAAAACAGTAAGGCAGATTTTGTCAAAGCAAAGCTTCCCTTAGCAATGTATCTACTTTTGCCAAGCTGAGCACTTCTTTTGAGAAGTTCCCGCATATTGACTTTTAAGGGCCAATACCTAGAAGTAGGGTGCAAATACTTATTAGGAAGATATTTTCTTATGCATTCTGATGTCTTTTCTTATCCACATTTTGTGCATCCTTGTCAACACCATAAACACTAATTAGCAAATTTCATCTGGATGACACTTGCAAAAGTTAAAAGAATTTGAGGAATCTATAACCCTACCAGAAGAGGCACTTGGTTCTTCTAGTCTTCTTTACTCTTATAATTGTAAGCAGACATTCCTCTTGCACCTCTGTGATTGCGTAAGTACCCATGCAAGAGATGAATATGTTTAAGCGGATGAGATATCTTATAAGGAGGTTGCTACCTAGACGTGACCTTCCATAAGGTGGTAAGTCCGCACAAGTGGGTAGCTGTAAGGACGCTCCCCCCCTCAAACTGTATACTGCCACATCAGTTTCTATAATTTTCTTCTGGTGGTTTGCTTCCAAAAACCCATATCACCTCTAAGATCTTTGAAGGTCCCTTGGGAAGTAGAAGCTAGTTTTCTCCATATTTTCAATAGGCCGGTAGCAAAGTAACTGATCTACCATTGCAGGATTCAACTGAAGATCAGGAATCAAATGAAGAAGGAAGCATATCATGTGAGATACAAAGTGCCGGTGTATTTAAGAAAAATGAAGTGAAAGTGACTAAAAACTGTCTCCTTATGCATTAAAGTATTGACAGAGGAAGCTCAGAATCCCTCCTAGTATTTTTGGATACATAATTATAGTGATTCTCATAATTGAGATACATATATGAATTTGGATCTTTGTTTTAATACTAATCTTTATGCTTAGCCTGCATGCAAGCTCTAGAAAAGGCAGCCTGGTGCATGAAGCTCCAGCATACGTGGGGTCCAGGGAAGGAGTGAGCCACGAGGGGTCTATAGTATGCAGCCTTAGCCTGAATACAAACTCTAATGCAAGAAATAACCATAACAATTGCACAAAGTTTCTCCAAACAGCACTTTATAAAACCCTTATGAGAATTGTTAATAATTCAAGAAAACACAAACGCTATTATATTTGGGAGAAGACACGATAACCAAAATGGTTGTCCTTTTAAGTTGTAAACAAATTTTACTGTTTTTTTTTTTTTTTTCAAATTATGCTTTTTCTTGAACAGCTTCGGAACCTTACAGGCCTTTTTCAAGTTTCACGTGGCAATTGAGTTATTTTCTTCTATTCACCAAATGTAGTTAAATCCTAAGAAGTGAAAAGCTATGATTTTTCATGAAAACATTGCTGAGTGAAACAAAATTAAGTTTTCGCAGAAAGTAGTAGTTAACCTATATATTTGATAAGTTAAAAGATCCTGAAAAGGCAGACATAACAAGAATTCCTATGACATTTTACCACTCAAGCAACTAAACTAAACAGTACAGTTGTGCATTTCATCAGTGTCATACCATAAACTAAACAACCACAAAACTCATGGGTTCTACATAGGAAAACATAATATCCGCCCTGCAACATTCTTCTTGAATCTTCACTTGATTCGATTTTACCCACATAGGTGGATGAACAATTGAACTCCACCAATGCCGGTCTCAAGCCCGGATGAAAAAGGAGGAGGGTCTTCCGTCAGGTGCCAGCTGGCAAAGGGGAAGTTGAAGATGATTCTGTTATTTCTTTCTTACAAATGAATATGCATTTGTATATTAGTTGGTGAGGAAGAAATGAAAATCATCTCCAGCTTCTTAAAATACGGCCAACCTTGCATCGGGTAGCCAGCCGGCAAGGGTTAAGCTGAAGATAATTTTGTTATTTCTTTTATACTTGCAAATGAATATGCATTTGTATTAGTTTGTAAGGAAGAAATGAAATCATCTTCAGCTTTTTAAAACTATGGCAACCCCAACATGACATGAATCAAAAATTGACATTCCCTCAAGCTAGGGTGTTCCCCATAAGCAACGCACTGCATCGGATCCCGATGTAGTGAAAAATAGGCAAGGGTTGCTAGGGCGTTCTCCCAGAAGTGACGCGTTACATCAGATCCCGGGTGTAGTGAAAAGTGGGCAAGGGTTGCTAGAGCGTCCCCTCAGAAGTGACGCGCTGCATTAGAACCCAGGTGCAGTGAAAAGTGGACATGGGTTCATACCATGGAGGTTGAGAAAGGCTGTAGTAAATAGGGTATCTCCATAACATAAGATTCGCATTGCTACATGGAATATAGGGACACTGACAGGTAAGAGTTTGGAGTTAGTAGACGTGATGAAATGTAAGAGAGTCAACATCGCTTGTATCCAAGAAATCAAGTGGAAAGGGGGCTAAAGCTAGAGAAATAGATGGGTATAAATTATGGTATGTAGGAAAGGAAAATAACAGAAATGACATAGGAATAATAGTGGATAAGGAATTAAAGGATAAATTTGTGGACGTTAAAAGAATTAGTGATAGAATTATAATAATAAAAATTGTTCTAGGAGAGCAGATTATAAATGTTATAAGTGCATACGCACCACAAGTAGGTTTACAAGATATAATCAATAGACAGTTTTGGGAAGATATCGAGGGAGTCATACAAGAAATTCCCAACACTGAGGGGATATTTATAGGAGTAGACTTATATGGCCATGTAGGAAAAGATAAGGAAGGATGTGATAGAATACACGGAGGGTATGGTATAGGTGAACGAAATAAGATAGGGGAGAATATCCTCGATTTTGCTTTGTCATATAACCTGTCCATTGCAAATACACTCTATATGTAAGGATTGTAAGGTGATACCTGGTGAGAGTTTAACCTCACAACATAGGATTTAAAATTAGCCGAACTAAGACAGAATATATGGAATGCAATTTTAGCAAGGAGAGTAGGAGTGGAACACCAGTCAAGATTGATAACCAAGAAGTCCCCGTGAAAGACCTCTTTCGGTACTTAGGATCATTGATCCATGAGAGTAGAGAGTGGAGAGATTGAGAGGGAGGTTACCCAGAAAATCCAAGTAGGTTGGAACAAATGGAGATGTTCATCTGGAGTTTTATGTAATCGGCAGGTGCCACTCAAACTAAAAGGAAAATTCTATAGGATGGCTATAAGGCTGGCCATGCTCTATGTATCAGAGTGTTGGTCAGTTAAGGAACATGATACTCATAGGATGAGCGTTGCAGAAATGAGGATGTTGAGATGGATGAGTGGTAAGACAAGAAAGGACAGAATTAGAAATGAAAATATTAGAGGAAATTTAGGGTAGCACCAATAGGTAATAAGATGAGGGAGATTAGACTTAGATGGTTTGGACATGTCCAAAGGAGACCAACAACGGCACCAGTTAGAAGGAGTGAGGCAATACAAGTAGAAGGTTCTAAAAGGGCAAGGGGAAGGCCCAAAAGAACGTGGATAGAAGTGGTGTGGAAAGATTTAAAAACTTTGGGACTAAATGAAACCATGGTATTTAATAGAGTAGAATGGAGGAATAAGATTCATGTGGCCGACCCCTAATTGGGATAAGGTCTTGATGATGATGATGATGAGGTGGATGACCAATTGGTATTAACTGTTCATATATTATGCTTCTTCTTTTTTCTCGTCCACTAAAATCACTAGTTTCATGTACCTTGAAAAGCCATGTATAGGAAGTATATATTTATTACTTTCTTGATCACTCGCCCTGTTTCAACCTCATTCATATTCTAAGAGGATTTAAGTCTTAATAATCTGCGGGCAGAATTTCCAATTTATCACTGCAGGAGACCCAATGGGATTTGGGCAGTAAAATATAATTATAGATAACTTAGGGAGCATCAGAGCAGTTGAAAACTAACTAATTTTCAGAAGATCTCCAAATTTATCAACTGCAAAGACCCACAGCTGATTATTCTCTGAGCTCAAAAGATTGTTGAACACTTGATTTAAGGTTTCTGCAAGCCATTACAAAGGATATGCCATTGCCCAGAACTTAAGATTTCACTTTTTGTGACGATGTACAAAGATTCCAACGTTTATGTGTTACTTGGAACTTCCTGAATTGCGAGGTTAATATATTTGGCAAAAGGAACTTGTTCAAGACCATTTTGAAAGGATAATAATGACAAGAGGACTTTGTTGAATATGAATATTAATGTCTCACATGGTGTTGATAATACCAGCATTGTGAGCTTGGGAGGAGTTGAGTGTCACTTAAGCACTCCCTCACAAGAAAACAGCTAATGAACAGGGCCTACAATTTTGTGGAAGGGCAGTTGGCTACATTGAACACAGCATTCGTCTATTCTGTGGTGTCTGTATATATCCTTGCCGGCGTCAATTACATATCCTTCTGTTATTATTGCACCTTTACATGGCTATGATCATAAACTTCTTCCTCACATTCCATCACATGATGACGGAACTTTCACTCCTTCATGAGAAAAGATTACCCTATTAGCAATCTATTGTTGGTTTGGGTTCTAGTTTGCGGAGACTTTCAATCTCAGCAGAGTACTTTGTAAGCTACTGGTCATGAGACAAGGCATTTTAACCAAACTTGCTAAGTGCTCAAGTCAATCAAGGATGTGTGGCATTAGCAAGACTTTTCATGGGAGTAAGATGGAGTCAGAGGTTTTGCTATTCATCTAGGGCCATTCCAATCCTTTATAGTACCCCCCACTGAGAGTCCTCTACTCTGAGAGGACAGCAGTCCTTTGTGGGAGGAAGCAAACTCTTCTTCATGGTTGCTTGACCTTGAGATTGATTCGGGGTCTCAATGGTGAGTCAGTTTACTTCGTAGGTGTCTTTTAGACATTCCAGACTTAAAAAGTCAATTTACTTCTTAAATGTATTCCTAAGAGGAGGAATCATGAATTGGCAGATCCATGTGGATCCACTTAGTTTATTGACGCAATATTTCCTTGGACTTAGTGTTATGAGGGGTTTTACAAAACCCTGTAGCTACGTGTTTGCCTCATCACATGTTCTCATTTTGTTCTTCACAAAAGGAAACTATTTAAATAGAAGGATACTTTATTCTACCACTACAAAACAGATATGACCGACTTCATAGACATTGTTTGTGGTAAGTAAAAGTAATATCTTGCAAAAGAAAAAAATGGTGACTTGGAACTTCTATGGTTTCAAAGTCATGCTGGTAGAGAATATTGATTGCTTGTTGGAGGGGTTTGAGAACTGTGAAGCAATGACAAGCTTTTGACCTCTTATTAGTGTGCCTAAAGTATTTTTCACATACCTGATGATCCAAAACTGGAGCCTTGGCACAATGGTAAAAGTTGTCGTCAGGTAACCTTGAGGTTAAGGGTTCAAGGCGTGGAAACAGCCTCTTGCAAAATGCAAGGTAAGGCTGTGTACTTTAGGCCCTTGTGGTTCGCCCCTTCCCCGGACCCCGCATACACAGGAGCTTCTTGCACCGGGGTTGCCTTCTTTACCTGATGATCCAAAAATAGATAATAACTCTAGGCAGCAACAGGCCAAAAACTTGCCACTCACTGAAGGAAAACCCAATTTAGTGTGGTAATTCCAAGATTACTTGGTCTATATTGACCGAAAATAATCAGTTGTCTAGAAGGCTATAGTTCCTAAAGATGATAAAGCATGAAATTCTAAACATAGATTCCATACACCATTCCTTCTGAGAGAATAAGTTGAAGTCATTTATCTGTAGAATAGGACATGCAACAGGCCGTCAACTTAAACCACAGAGACAAGTCATCAGATATGAACTATTTGATTCCTAAGAAGGTGAAACATCCAAGAAGGATTCATGTCTTAAAATTCACGAAGTTTGCTGAGTTTAATAAGCAAAGGAATGTAGAAACAAATCAGCAAAGATGCTCAGTACCGGCACTCTCAATTTAAGCATTGCACAAATTTATGTGGATCCATATCAGAAAAGGTAAGACAATAGCGCCTAACTATGGTAAGCAGAAGCTAAATATGTCCTAATTGAAGATTGTCCTAGAAATGCTAACATAAAAAGCTAATAAGTTCAGTGATGGCTAATGCAAGACATAAGTTCTTCAATTTACTCAAGTACATGTTAGTTTTACCTCAGACATCGAATCAAACTCTCTGCAGCAGAAGCTTCTTTCATGGCCTCGATAGCAGCCAGTTGTGCTGCATCCCTGTGCTTCATAACTTCCTGAGAGAAGAAAAGTAGGATCAGAATAATTCTAAAGTAATCAGGAAACAAAGCAACAAAATATAGCTCAGAAAACTCTTCTGGAAGAGTAGATATCAGAGCCTTAGCATAATTAAACAGTAAAACCAAGATACTGTTGAGCCATGGAACAAGGTCAGGGTTCAATCTTACTTAAATAAGTAGCTTCCTCAAATAGGGAAACAGTAGAAAAATAGAACAGTAGCAAAGAGGTTGAGATAGAAAATTCAATGAACTTATACCTTTCCAAGCTTTGCTAGAGATGATGGAAGCGAAGCCCATGAAACACTCCCATCTGTCCATCTTCTGTTACTAGTGTTAACCTTTACTAAGTTACCATGGATGCCATTATTACAAATTTCTGGCGTTCCCTTATCAACAGATGGCTGCCGCTTACTCGACTTATCGAGATCATGTAAAGCTCCATTCACAGTTTCCTTTGTTCTCTTATCAACAGATGGCCGCCGCTTAGCTGACTTATGGAGATCATCTAGAGCTCCATTCACAGCTTTCTTTGTTGGTACCTGAATCTTACTGTCTTCTTTAGATGGCAACTTTTCGCTCACAGTTGGTTTCTTCCAAGAAGCCTGATTATAAGAAGGAATCAGACGAAGGCAGACTCTTTGACATACAGAGTACAGCACAGAAAAATAGAAGTTGCTTGTAGATGTAACAGAACTGGTAAGTAGAAAGCAACAAATGGGAACATAGGAGAAAGGATCAATATGATATGAGAATCCAGCAATATATGAGTCCATAACCAGCCACTAGGGCATTACTGTTCACACATTTATACAGCAACATAGGAATTGACGACCATTAACACTCCAATAGTTGCAACAACATGACTTTTTCCATAACCAGCGGCCGGAGCATTCCCATTCAGACATTTATACAGAAACATGGGAATTGATGACCATTATACTCCAATACTTTGTTTCGTATCTTTCAACATGGAACAACCGTAACTTGGTTGTGCAAATGTTTGAAGGCCCACTTCTTCAATACCTGCAAACAAGTGTGATGCACATCTTTCTAAAGAAAAGAATTACCTCGAAATCTTATACAAGATTTTGCAAAGAACTTCATGTTCCTTAGTCATACTGGAAGTTTTATGATTTGGTGGATTATTTTAAGAGTTATTCTCAGGTAAGGTTTTGGCTAAACATCCCAGTTTCAATCTCTTCGCTGCAGAAGAGAACAAGAGAATGGGTTACCAGAACCCTGTATCCCCAAAAATTGATTGATGATCCCAGATGAGGAAGGCTAAACAAAAGAAATTGTAAACAGAGAAAATAGTTGAACTGATCCTTGAGTTTATAGAGCTGAGGCAAAGCACTAGATACATCAACTGGCGACTTTACCCACTTCAAGGAAGAGCAGAAACAACGGAAATGCATTTGGCATGAAATTACTCATACACTGAATTTAAGGATGTTTGCAAGAATGCACCTTGAGAATTCATAGATGCTGCAAGTGCAATTCAACAGACAGATTGGAAGCTTTCTCCTTCAATAGTACATGCAAAGTTAAAGTTTATGAATACTCACAGAAATGCTCTGAACATCAGCTTTTGTGTTAGGCTTGATCAATCTTGGTGTTGAGTTCTCTCTCCCCTTCACTTCTACACTTCCCTCCCAGCTTTTTCTCAAGGCCTTGGGCTCCAATTCTATACCATTAACCAAATTCTCCATTGAGTTACCAACAGATATCTTTTTCACAGCTGTACTGGCCCTGAAAACAGAAGCTGTTTTCTCCAGCAACCCTTGCCTCAAAACTGGCTTTTCTGGCCCTTTAACCTTTGATTGCTGCTTAACACCACTAGCAAACTTCTCAAATGATGATGGCAACGAATAACAACTCGTCGGAGATGAGGGAATTGACCTTGAACTCAACGACTTGGACCTCATGCCCCCTTGAGTCTTCTCTATGATATTTACCACAGGCTTCGACAAATTCGAGTTTGATCGGTTAAGACCTGCCCTCTTCTTATCCAATTCCTCAAACTTGGCTCCATTTAATTTAGCCAACTTGGGTTTCTCCTTTTCCCCAACTGATCTATCTTTCAGGCTGCCCTTGGGCGATGGTTTATCAGTATGGTTCGATCTGGAAGGATTAAGGAAGCAAAGGGAATGTGTAGCAACCAGATCTTCAGGGTTGCCAACACATTGGTGCCGACCAGAAACTGGTCTCACCCCTCGCAGGATTGGGACAGGGCTTGCAGCCTCCAGCCGTTCAACATGGATAAACTGACCAAGTTGAAGCTTATCGCTGAGAATCAGATCATCATGCTCATCAGGAAGGGACACAAATGTAGCATGTGAAGAATCTGAGACCTTCAGATAGAATCCGTTGTTCGAGAACAGTTCGCCACCTGCAAGCGCAGGGACAATGCTGACAACCTGAAGCAGCGATGAGCGGTGCTCACCAGCAACCTTGACATCGGTGTTCATGTGCTGCAAAAGCTTCAGAAGAACTCCAGGGACCAAAGACGCCATTGCTTGTACCTCCAAAACGCATTACTCTGCAAACCAGAAAGTATTGAAGCTTTTTGAGTTTTAAGGACCAAATCTCAAATTTCAGATCCTCAGGAGATATCACAAAGGAAAAACAAATATAATCAGGCAAAACCCAGGTCATAAAAATTCAAGCTTCCACATTTCATTAACAATATAGATTATAGAAATCAACGCAGAGCCCCAAAAGCCAAAAACCTTGAGTGTGTGCAAAATCCAACCTTTCGTGCTCTGATAGATGGAATCTGGAGGATTCAAAACAGGGGAACTGTTGCAGAGAGGAACAAACACATTACTTTCAAAGACCCAAATGAAAACAATTCAACTTTAGAGCTTTAAAAGACCTGCAACATTATAAAACATTGATTTTCAGCATTGTACGGAGAAGAGAAGCATTACTCTGCAAGGCGCAGATGCAAACAAGTATAGGCGAGTTGTGATGGATAAGAACCTGGGTTGCTGTTTTCAGAACATGGGAACTGCTCCTTTGCAAATGACAAACAATATAGGCGGAATCATTGCTGGAAGACTTGTATGATTGAGATAACAATAGCTGTTAGCGGCATCTAACGCACTTAAGCGGGACCTGACACGCATCCTTTTCATCTGTAGTTTTTTATTTGCAGAAAATGAAGAAGCAAGAAAAGAGAAACACACGACTAACCTGAACAGAAGTGGCGCTCCAGAGAATAAGGCAGCAGTTTTTCCTTCTTTTTCCTCTATGTATAAGGCGGGGATCTCTTTTTAGATCTTCTTTCTGTTATTTAAGAGCATGTGGCTGGTTATTGTGTGTCGACTACCGAGTGAGTGTTTTGGAAAACGGCAACTCCTGCCGGTAAATTTGTTTCCGGCCAGATATGCCAGACAACCGGCGAGTTTTCTCTTGTATTAAACAAATGGCTGAGATTCACGGCCAGCACATTCTAGCAAATGAGATGGACTTTTGGAAGGTTTCATGCCATGCTAGTGGTGGGGTCCATTGCCGAACCTAAGAATGACTAGGTTAGTTTAGCTGGTAGGGCCCAGCACAACACGAGGCCAAAAGGCCACTTCCTGTTGCAGACGTTCCAACTTGCCGCTGGGAGGACACTTGTAGGTGGAACCTTGACGTTTGCTTCATATAATTTCTTACTGAGGATCTGCAGGCCCTCAACCAGGAACAGCGTCAGGTAATATTTCCGGAACCGAATTTGTTTTTTTCTTCTTTATAGGGCGGAGAATTCGGCAAATTTGACTACTTGGCAGAGGGAAAATTCCACCACCTGTCTTTGTGGAATTTCTGTGCCTCGTCAAACTCATCTTGTTTCCTCGATATTGCATACATGGAGCTATTGGGACCACAAGGCACGTAATCATAACCGCAGAATCGTGATGATCTGACTGGACCCAGGTTCTGTTTCTGATCCAAGTCGTCAATCATTCCCTGCGCATCCCATCTTAAATGGACATGCCCGGAAATCTTCTCCGCTAGTGGATCCTAATCATTATTTCTTATGTTGTTGTAAATTGGACCGGATAGAAAGTTCCGACACGTTATGGGTTCTCTCTTCTTCTTTCCAACCGAGGCCATTGATTAGATGGGAATGAGATGACAGCTGTGGTTTGTGGGCTCCATCCAATCCCTGTTTTGGCCCACCAAGTTACGCCTTTTGTTTCTAACGACGAGACACCTTGCTTCGTTTACAATCTTCTTATTAGCTCTACGTGACTCTTCCAATTTCCATAGAGCTATCAACAGCAAATCCTGTTTGGTAAGGAGAGTGTTGTACGTGAGAAGAGAGACCGTAACAATACTTTTCTCAATTTACTGACTAGTATGGTTCAGAGAGAAGAACTGGGACTTGCTAGGACAATTAATTATTCCTCTTTTTCTGATTTCCCAACAACATCAAACATCTATGGAGACGAACGGTAAAGATCACCCTAACCTAACAAATTCTATACGCCAGCTAGCATCGTTCACATGGTGTAGTTAAAAAAGAATAACCCGGTGCATGAAGTTCATGCATATGCAAAGTCTGAGTTAGGTATGTACCATTGTATTTTCACAAGAGACTCTTTCTACATTTCAAACAAATGACCTAAAAATCACACGACAACAACTCTACTGTTACACTAAGATCACCTTCACTGCAGGCAAAACCGCTGAAAGGCAGTGGCTTAAAAGTAGCAAACTGGGAGACTTTAATTTTAATAGGAGAAACTTAGCTTATCCAGTTCTCTGTTGGAGCGGACGTTGACTGTGGTAACTCCGTAGTTGGTGACGTACATGCCAGCGGCTCACAAGGCCAACATGGTTGCACAACTTTCTCCTCCCCATATCTCTTGGACGGACAAAAATCCACTAACATCTCTAACACACTCTCTTCAAACTTACTCATAGTCGAAGGATTAAAAAGCAAAGTTGGTCTGGCAACTAAAAATGCGGAGAAGTGTTCACTTGGGTAGGGCTTGATCTGGTTTTACAGTAAAGTGAGCTGCTCAGCTTCTATGTGGACCCACCTGAGGTTGATCTAGAACATTGATTCAAACATATCTAGTGGCCTAGAATACTCGTAGATTGGCCTCATAAATACGTTAGCCGGATATAGATTGAGGTTTTTGGATCTATTTTTAAAACGAATATGACTGTCCAATTTGTTTAGATTCGAATCTATAACAGATCGGATCCCCCTTATCTGTTTTGCCAGCGCTAGGTATAATGGTGCTTGAGATAACAGAGTGATCTGGTTTGAGATGGCCCCTTATTCATCGTAAGCCCCACTACCAATAAGACAAGGAGATATCACTTCATCTTAATCCAGCTCAAGCATAGCCTATCTCATCTTATCTCAAGCCAATTGACTCCATCTCAAGCACCGCGACCACCCTGTTTTAGAGACAATCTAAGTTTAGGAGGACTTCAACCGTTGGATTCAGGATCTATTCTACCCAGGTCCAAGTCACGATCTAGTTACATACGAACTTGGTCATGCCCTTCCTACTGAGAAAAGCAGTTAGAAATTGCTGTCATGTGATCATCAGCCAAAAGTTGACAATCCTAGCTTAAATTATAAGTATGTGGTAGTTCCACTATATGGGTTATGGCGCTCCATAGAATAATTTAAGCACCCTTTTTGTTGGCTCTAGATACCGTTTTGGGATTTGTTAGCAGCCACTTAGAGAAATAGATAGATAAACACATTTAAGTGCAGCATCAATACAAGGAGATAGTGATTATATGCTCTCTCTCTCTCTCTCTCTCTCTCTCTCTCTCTCTCTCTCTCTCTCTCTCTCTCTCTCTATATATATATATATATATAAAATTTCAACTTGAATTGCAGGTACAAAGTGCAGCAGACATTTAATTAACTAGAAAAAAGTTTCTAAGAACCATTTTCTCTAACTCTTTTTGTTTTTTACTTTTTTCCAACCAATCAAATATCACATGCTCCTTTCACCTATATGAAATAGCTAAAATTAACACATCCGTTAAATATTTAATGTAGGTGTAAAGTTCAGGTGACATGTAATTGGTTGAAAAAAATTCAAAAACAAAAAAAATTAGAGGAAATGACTCTTTTGATTTTTGTCTAACCAATTATTTATTACCTGTACTTTACACCTACATTAAATAAGTAAAATTACTACTTCTTACATATACACACACAAAAAAGGGTTATTAATAAGCTTTTTTACTTTGCATTTTTGCAAGATATTATTTATATGTTTCAAACCCATACCTCAAGATCACATGACGATAAGGTATTTTGAAGAATAAGCTAAGGGTATTTTAAAAATAGCCAGAATAGTATAAGGGGAAATGAAGGAACGCGTAGAATTAATTTACTTGGAATTTAATCGCCGGCAAAGTAAAAATTTACCATTAGTTACATGTTTAATGAGATTTTTGTTGAAAATATATTGTTAAACCTACTGTTCGTGTTCACGACTAGCACTGATTAATTCCAACGGAGAGGTTCCATGCTAAAGAAGAAATGGTCCGTGAGTCTTCCAAACGGCAGACACACCTCGCCAGCTCCCACTGGCAGAATGGCAGGACCGTCCAAAGACTCCAATTCGGGTAGCCGCGTTCACACTAGACCAGAGATCATACGGGAAGAGAGGATTCCTTCATGTTTTCTTCTTTCCCATCCCAGAAACAAAATAAACAGAACAATGACGCGAAGCAGAAGAGAACGTTGAGAACGGCATGAAAACGTCCCTGCCTCAGCCCACCACAGCGTATGTGTGGGTCGGTGAGGACTTTGCAGCGAAACTCACTAGCGGTTCGCCGGCGTCATTTCCTCATCATTTTAGTCCGTTTCATTCTGGAGAGGTGTCAACGAAACATTACAACAATTTTAAGTCTGATACGTAACGCGACGCGCGTCGTAGAAGCCTAATTTTATCGTGTCGGCTGGTGCTTTGGTCAACCTTTTGTTGCATTAAATACTGGCGACGTACTTTCAGAAACTCAACCGTCCGTGCCAGAAAACGATACCCGCAGGCCCGGTACGAGTCCCTTCCCGTCATTTTTCGAACGATCCAACCCGTTGAAAGCTATAATAATTCTGTATAAGCTGTCCCACATCCATCCAATAGGAGCCAGTGACAATATGAGAAGTATTTTAGGCATGATCGGCCTCCACGTCTTGATACAAACAAAACAAGGAATCCATCTAAATACAACTAGGACTATAAACTATTCTCATTTTTATCTCTGTATTCATTAGGAGAATAAGTGCATTCGCCCTACTAACTTCAATAGATAGCTATGACTGATTGAACAACTTTAACTGCTCTTAACTAACTCATTTGCTGACTTCTGAAATTGTCCACTTCTGTGCTCTTGAATGAAGGTCAAGCATATTTTTAGGGTTGGTAGAAAACAAGGAGAGGTCCAAATATATTTTTAGGGTTAGGGTTGGCTTAAAACAAGGAGGGGTCCACCACTTGACTCTCCAATAATCAATCTAGACCGTGTTTCTCCATTATTGATCAGAAAAATGGCTGAAAATATACAACTTATTTGTAAAAAAAAATAAGATCCTTAAAGGGTATTGATATTTAATTCGAAGCAAGTTAGGTCACGGCTTTACACTATATCCTTTTGGAGATGTAGAGTGCTTGCATGTTGAAGGGACTTAGAAAAACATTTAATAAGGCCTGTGTTGCCGGCGCCTGATGTATATAAGGACTTATTGGATGTGTAAGTTACTATTAAAAATATATGAATATAAAAATAAAAGCCCGCTCAAATCTTCGGTTGGGTGAGTTTACGTATACACCCAAATTGCTGATCTATAAGAATAGGATGAGCCTGCAATAGAACTAAGCTTCTGCATACATAGGATGCGGGAAATGTGCAGACCATAAGAGTCTATAGTATCCAGTCTTACTACAAAATTTTAAAATCACACAACGACAACTCTACGTTTGGCCAAGGCTCCCATGCACTTACAATCTAGAAGGAAAAATGTGCTTTTAATTAATGGGCAAAGACGGTTGAAACATTGTTTAATGATCCGTGCATAATCACGATTAAGAAGCATAATTTTGTTATAACAATCGATGCAAGATAACCGGAACCAGAAAAATCAGATGCACAGGTCTGATGAACCAGATGCCGGGCCCGTCATCACAAGTGAGGTTACACTACACCACGATCAAGGTTTTTCCCGTTTGCTGAATTTTGGTCTCCCGCCAAAGTCAGGATAAAAGAATTACCAATTTTTGTTCCTTCAGCGAGAAAAATTCCAGCCCCTAATTTTGATAAGGGCACTCCCCTCATTTTTCAAACTTTAATCACCGACCTAGTGTGCAGCATTCCACAGGCATTTGCGAAAGTCTAGATTCGATCTTATTATAATGAACTCTCGCATTCAACCAAAAATAAATAAATAAATAAAATTAGATCCTGTAACAACAACTAAATCAATTTGTGGCCAACAGCCAGGTATAAGCGAGAGCACATGCATACAACCGAAAATATCACCAGACGAGGATGTTTTTATAATTTGGGAAGTTTTCTTGTTCGATTTTTCTTTTTATGCTGGGATTATTTCTGTTACGCGAGGAAATTCATGAACTCCTATTACCGAAACGTACCGATCAAGATGGACTTTACAAGGATATAATCAAAATGCTCAAAGATGTTTTTGTCTTTTCATATCAAATTCTTGATTAGTTTCGGTCGGTAGGTAGATCTGATTAAAGAAACCCTTTGAAAAGTTCCTAATTAACGAAACAAGCAAACGCAGTCAACGCACTACTTAGATCGGTAGGGAGATTTCATTAATTTCGCTGAGAAGATTGAAAGCATCAGAAGGCAGTGTGCGTACCTTTCACTTTCCGCGCCAGATCTCACCGGCCGCTGGAAGCTGATGACTTTCCGGCCGATCGTCCGTATTTCCTTACAAGCCGGCAAACTTCACGTATTACAAACTCCGCCGATCTTGCTTGCATGTAGCTAAGAATTCTTCTACGGTAAAGGTCGAGCTAACTATGTCCAAGGAAATGAGAAGATTTTCCGGCGGAAATGTCTCTCATTTATAGGGGAAATGGAGTTACAGGGTTTATTGCCAGAGTTGTCCGGCGAATTTCTGGCGCGTCTCTCAGTACATAAAAAAAAATTAAAAATTAAAAAAATAATTTTTTTTTGGAAAAAGCAGAATGCGTTTTCAACTATTTATGGCGGTTCCGGTAACGCGCGACCCCGTCTTGCTCTTTCCGTGAAACGTGGCGCCTTACGATTTGTGCTCCCTTTTCAGCATCAAAATGGGTCAGACTTGGCTGCCGCGGGAGTCCATCCAGAGGACGTGTTTGAGTTGATAAACAGATATCGCGCTTTATATGGACGATTTAGATTATCATTGGGATAAAGACCTTATGTCAACAATGGTCGGCTACGTAAATCTTATTCTTCTTTATCGAAGACCATAACTTCTTTTATTGTCAAAATTTAAAAAAAAATTCTTACCGCTTTTATTTATATTTTTTTGGGCCTCTTCGTTGTCCAAACCTTCTACTTGCATGCTATATTGGAACATCTAATTCTAATTTACTTCATCTTGTTATTTATTAGTATTATTCTTAAATTATTTTTAAAATTTTATTATTTTTTGTCTTGCCACTCATTTATTTCAAGATCTTTATTTCTGCAACGCTCATCTTATGAATATAATGTATCTTAACTACCCAGCATATAATGCACAATTTAGATGCCACCGTCTAATATATATCTCATAAATTGATACTCTTACAGCCGTCCGATCAGAAAACTTCTTCTGAAACCCCACTCCTAGGAGTTCTTCTTTCTTAACTCTCACACTGTGCTCCCCCGGTTTCCATAGAAAGCTCCACCAAATAAACGGTTCGGATCACTCACAATAAGGGTCCCACATGAACTTTTATCAGTTACTATTTTCCAATTGCACATCGACCTTTACAATGATGGGGTCCACTAAACGAAGGACGCTGACTTGCAAGCATCATGTACTATCTATGATCAGGGTCGGATTAGCATGGGCCCCACTATCAAGCACATGTTATATACTGCACCACTAAGATTAAATGTGTGGGCGTGGATCCATTTGAGCCCCGGGGAAGGTACCATGTTACAATGATGAGGTACCGTGTTATTTGGTAGTCCCAACTAGCTTTGAGAAGCTTGGCAGAAGGCAGAGATAGACGGTTGGAATTGTATGTGGATGAATGGTTGGTGTTATGGTTGCTATTCTACTGAAGAATAGTGCTTTGTTAGGTCCGCCTTGTCCATCCTATTCCTATCTTATCCCACACGCGGGGAAAATGAGCAAAATTTGGTGCATCTTTACTGTCTCCCTTGCGATATTGAGGATCTTATGGTGGTATACCGACCAAAGATTCATTTAGCTCGTCCCAAGTTTGTGTTGTATACCGACCAAAGATTCATTTAGCTCGTCCCAAGTTTGTGTTGATTAAACATTTTCTAATCATAGTTGATCTTTTCCCTCGCGTTAAATTAGATGCTTTTGCTACCTTTACCTTCTAGGTTCAACCATCAATTTCTTGTGGGTCTCAACTTGAGTTCTTGCTGAGCAATTATCTGGATTTGGTTGCATAAACACCATATACAAACTCAACTCTCAGGACTAAAAAGGAGTATATGTTAGGTGGACTGAAAAGTATACGGTAAGCTCACTTGTTCTGAGTTTTTTAGTGATCTAAGTCGTTCATCCGATTCACCCTAACCCAGATTTGCTAAATAGGAGGCTCTGGTCTCAAAGGTAAGTCTTAGTTTTTCTCCCCTTCGTTAGCTGTAAATAGACTGCATACAACAACAAAACTCAAGAACACAGAATACTGTTTATTTTACAGGTGAAGAATGGGAGAAAAGCAGAGTTAATCATTACTTTTAAGATAAGAGTTCCTCCAGTTGAAGGGGAGCCTTGGTGCAATGGTAAAAGTTGTCGTCATATGACCTTGAGGTCATGGGTTCAAGACGTAAAAACAGCCTTTTATAAAAATACAAGGTAAAGCTGCGTACTATAGGCCCATGTGGTCCACCCCTTCCGCAGACCCTGCATAGGCAGGAGCTTCATGCACCGGAGCTGGCCTTTTTAGTTCTTTCATTTGTAGAATCTGGGCTGGGCCAAATAGGATAAACGACTTGGATCATTGAGAAACTTAAGAACTCTCTCTCTCTCTCTCTCTCTCTCTCTCTCTCTCTCTCTCTCTCTCTCTCTCTCTCTCTCTCTCTCTCTCTCTCCAAAGTGAAATATGGTATGCTTTTGCTATCACAATATTATTGTCTTTCAAGGCACAATAGGATTTATATTCAAACTCTCATGTGGTGATGTTGGAGACTTCTTTACTTTGCCAATGACACTCCCAAAAAAACTATCAAAATTCAATGGGGAGAAATCTAAACTAACCCGGACTTCTTTATGCCTCAAATCTCTAACTTGGAGTGCATATATACTCCAAGTAATTGTTGAAAATCAGGAATTCACCAACGAAGTTCTCAAAAAAGGAATGCCTTTATGGAGTTTGTGGCTTATTCTCCTTACTTTTTATTAGGCATTCTAGATTTAGACTCAAGTTGACCTCTGATCTCTTGGTTTTTGGGTCAAAACATCATCATCATCAAAGCTTTATCCAGATTAGGGATCAACTATACGAATCTTGTTCCTCCATTCACATTGATCAAGTGTCATTATTTCATTAAGTTCAAGAGTTTTTAAGTCATTTCTGATCACTTCTAACCACATCATTTTGGGTCTTCTCCTTGCCGTTTTAAAGCCTTCAACTTGGATCAACTTGCTCTTTCTAAATGGTGCTGTTTTTTGTTTCCATTGGACATGTCCAAACCATGGAAGTCTACCCTCCTTCATCTTATTATCTATTGGTGCTACTCCTATGTTCTCTAATAATTTTATTTATAGTTCTATCTTTTCTTGTCATGCCACTCATCCATCTCAACATCCTCATTTCGGCTATACTCATCCTATGCAAATATTGTTCTTTAACAGCCCAACACTCTAATCTATAGAGCATGACCAGCCTTATAGTCATCCTATAGAATTCTTCTTTCAATGTGCGTGGCACAACTGATCATACAATACTCCAAAGACATTTCTCCATTTGTTCCAACTCCCTAGATTCTTTGGATGACATTCCTCTCACTCTCTCCACTTTAATGAATTATTGATCCGAAAATGTCTAAAATTGTCTCTTTGGGTACTTCTTGGTTATAAATTTTTATTGGTGCTTCCCTGCCACTCATCTCCTTGCTAGAATTGCATGCCATATACTCTGTTTTAGTTCTGCTAATTTTAAATCCTTTATAGCATCTCTCTACAACTCTAGCTTCTTGTTTACGGCCACTCTTCTCTTATTAATCAAAACTATGCAATTTGCCAATAACATGCACCATGGAATCTCCTTGTGCAAGTGTTGTGTTAACTCATCCATAACTAACATGAAGAGACATGGGCTCAATGTCAATCTTTGGTGCAATCCTATAGTGATGGGAAAATCAACAGTTTCTCCACTAGTGGTCTTAACATTTATTATCGTTCCCTTATACATATCCTTGATTATGTATGTGTCACTGTGAAACTCCTTTTTCACCCAACACCTACCATATTAACTTTGTATAGCTCTATCATAATCTTTTTCTTAGTAAAAAAAGACCATGTAGAGCTCCTTCCTCCTCTTTCTATATTTCTTCATCAATTGTCTAAGAAGGAAAATAGTTTTCATGATAGACCTCCCAAGCATGCAACCAAAATGGTTTTCTAATATACTCACTTATTCACACGGCCTCTTCTCAATCACTCTTCCCAAAGTTTCATGGTATGGCTTATGAGTTTGATCTCACAATAATTAGAGCAACTTTGTATATCTCCTTTATTCTTATAAATTGGTAAGATAGAGCTTTTCCTCCATTCATTTGACATTTTCTTTGATTTTAAAATCTTGTTAAATAACTTTGTCAACCAAACTACTTTAGTATCTTTCATATATTTTCAAACCTCTGTTGGCATACCACTGCGGACTGTGGCATTTCCTGATTTCATCTTTTTTAAGGCCTCTATCACTTCAGGTATCTAAATCTTATGGTCATATCTATATACTCTAATATTATTTAGGTTTACGATTCTTTCAATCTCTAAATTCTCAAGGCCATTGTCATTTAGTAATTTTTTAAAATAACTCTCTCACCTTTGTTTGATCTCATCTTCTTTGACTAGTACCCTATGATCATCACTTTTAATGTATTTAATATGATTTAAGTCCTTGATCTTATATTCTTTTATTTTTTCAAGTTTGAACACATCTTTCTCACCTTCGCACAAGCATGAGAAAAGCTTTTTTGCCTAATGATAGAAAGATTCTATTTCAAGGTACTTTACCTCCACCTCATTACTACCATAAGTCCATCCTACAAGCGGATATCACACCTTGATTAGTTGTCTGTGTTTTTTTTTTAAAATTGTCCATTTTTAGTTTATGAGTGTGTGCTTGACTGTGTAAATCATTATTTTACCAAGCAAAAAAGAAGAAGAAGAAGGACAATAGAACATCATATCTAAACTCTTCATCAAACACAAGAGCAAAGTAATTCTAGTTACTCCAAATAGGATGTTGTTTCAATGATAAAGTAAATAAATAACTATGTTGTTGATTGTATGTTTAAGAAAGTGTACTATTTAAGAATTTATTATCAAGATTTCCAAGGGTAGAATTTTTTTACTACAATATAAGGATTGTAAAGATTAACTTGTGGAAGATGATGATGCTACCCCTTCTTACCATGGTTACCCCTGTATGGTGGTAATTTAACTAATGCATATTTTAATATCCTCAATTTTTACTCCCAAAATTAGTAATCAAATGAATTAATAAAATTAAAACTTTTACAAATAGAATTTTGACTTAAAACTACAAAATTAAGAAAGTACTTGTCGATAGGAATTGAATGGTATAAAGAACGCCGAAAACAAAGTTCAGATGAGGGAGATGTGAACATTTTAAGATCAAAGGGCAATTTGGTAATTAGGCAAGTGACCGGATTAAGAGGGGTCGTTTTGATAACGACACCCATTTTCATTCCCATTCCAACTCCAATGGAGAAAGGTGGTGATCCTCTTTCCTTGGCGAGGAAATCGGATCTCAAACTACAAAAGCAAGTTTCCTCTTCATTCCCAACAAAAACCATCTTTGCTCTATTCTCCACCAAATTTTGTCCAAATTTTGCATGCACTAGAGGACTCCAATCTCCCATCTCTGGCTCTAATCAGGTAAGCCACACACTCTAACTTGTTATTCACCTTATTTTTCAACAAATTCGGGCTGGATCTGGGTTGAATAGCCGTTGGATGGCCTAGGGAATCAAAACTGTGGATCATGGTTAGATCCACATTAAGGATACCTCAGATGATAGCTTTAAGCCATTCAATGTGATCTTTAGACCCAAAAATCCTAGGAATGGCAAAAACAGATAAAAAATCGAAGCATCTGGGGCTCTGATCAAGCCAAAAGAAGATGGACGGCTCAGGTTCATCATCCTCGATGGACGATGCACCGAGGACGCTGATCAGGACTCCTAGGCACGGACAGCGCATGGGAGCGCTCTATCGCGCGTTGTCACGAACGGCCGAAACGCTAGGTCTTGGAGACCAAGACGCACGCTGTGCATCCCGAGGCGCTTTCTGGGATCGGTGCATCTCGGTGGCTCTGGTTTATGTCAGTATAAACCGATGTAAACCATTCCGTCGGTACAAACCGGTGTAAAATAGGATTTTTTTTATCTGAAATGATTTTTCTAAGATTCTTAAGACTACAGAAGCCTGATTTTCGATCTGTAAGATCCGTTGAATTTGTCTCGATGATATGGGTATGATTTTAGCATTAAAATCTTTATCTAATCACATATAATCGAGTCAAATTTATAAAATAGCACCAAATCACTTACATCAGGCTGATCAAAAGGTGATTAGGCCTCAAAACTTGAACAACTAGATAATATAAGGTAATGACTGATGGTCCTAAGAATCAAATTAGGTGTATTTACTCTAGTAATTGACCCAGACCATTGATCTAACCCAGATCTTAGAAATTGGTTGATCTAAGGATGATCTGACAATCAAATCAAGGTGTAACCTTTAGATGCACACAAAAATGAGCAGATAAATATGAGATAGAGCTAATTAATAACAATTAATGTTGGGATTAAGGATCTAATCATAAATAAAGATCTTAGAGAATGATCCAACAGTTGGATCACTATAGATTCTATTGAGATGAAATAAATAACACAAAATAGTATCGTGATGCTAACAAGTGCATCAAAAGGGCCAGTTTGAGAGAAGTACTCACTTGATTTGATTTGGTTGTATTCTCATTGAGGTAGGTGACACTTTTAATGTTATATTTTGATTTCTAAAACCTTGCATTATCATAGCATTATGGTTGATTGAGATTGATTGTCACTTGTTTATTTAGTTTGAGATTTTATGAGATTCAAAGTTTTATGCTATGATCGATATGAGATTTCTATAGGATATTGAATGAGTTTTCATGATCGATTATTTTATGGTTTTGATACCATGTATCTTATGTATGATTAACAATTATTGTTCTTTATTGCATCACTGAGATTGGTGGATTTTTCATAAAATTGGTGGCGGAAGCTTGGTGGCTAGTCTTTCGAGAGGCTAACCCCAGGATGAGGGGTGTGCCTTGGGGATTGTGAGCCATGAGTGCTCCTAATTTTACGAGTTATAGGATTTCTGTATTTTGTGATTTATGATGAGTGCTCTGTGCTCTCACCTAGTGGATGTCATGATAGGAGGGAGTAGGGCTGGCCACCCAGCCTTTAAATTTGTGATGTGATAGACACCTGCCACATATGGCTTTCGGTAGGGTTTTGGTAACATAGATAGTCCACACTACTAGTTTAGGCCTTTCCATGGGGACGGACATTAAGTCTCCTGTTATGGTGTCGATGGAGAGCGACGGTGGTTGAGACCCTAGAGTAGTTGCCATTATATATACTCTTGTTATGTATGCTTGCATGATGAGCATGGAGATGTTATTGTATGCCTGGGTGTGATAACACTTAATGGATTGATATGAGTACTCATGATCTATTATGCGAATGTATGGGACACTCGTGGGACCCAAGTACCTTGGGGTACCCTGTTTGTTGTTGTATGCTCATTGATATTGGATCATATCATGTTTTACATCCATGAGATTATCATGTTTTACATCTATGAGGTGGATGTGATGTTTTAAGACTATATTGGCATTGCTTATGATACTTATATTTTCATGGATAATTGACCTACACTTATATCAACATTGTTGTTCTATTTTGTTTCTTTTCACTTGTTATTACATTAAATGTCAATGTACTTACACAAGCAATAGTGTAATAACCAAAATAATTAATTAATTAATTAAATAATAAGAGAGGGTAAATTGGTAAATACATGTGGGCCTATAGGGCGTGGGACCCACGATGAGGCTATAAAAGCCTGCCCTATCTTGTTGTACGGCCAAACTATTACTCTCGGTTTCTGTATTGACGACGCTTGCAACGACATGGAATCAGGCGCACGCAGTGAAGGGAAGACTGGTTCTGGCCGATCTGACCACGGTAGGCCACACTCTACAACTTCCCTTTTCTTTTCTTAAAGTTTTTGTCGTTTTATCATAAAAAAACAGTGTCGATTGCCGTTTTTCAGTGGAATAGTAGGCGTCATTATTCCTTTCAAAATAAACCAATGAAAAGGTATCAGATTGTGATATGAACCATTTATCTTATGCACAGTAACAAGAAGAACAAACCCATGAATTTTCATGGTGATTGAATGGCTAGGGATGCCGAAAAACTCATAAAACAGTAAAAGGAGAAATTTTAGGGACATGACAAAAATCATATAAAAACACTAGATAATGACAAAGTTTGTTGAAAAGGTGCTTAAAAATGGGATTTACACAAAAAACTAGGCTAAACGGTGCAAAAATCTCACCATTTGGACACCTGAGTGTCACCACGCATGCGACGCATGATGCCACGCGCGTGATGCACGATGCCACTCGCGCGATACGCTGCTACACACGCACATAAGTAGGCAGTGCGGACCTAGATTTGACTTAAAAATCTAGATCTAAATTCATTTTTAAGGGTTAAACCATTAAATATCATTAGATAATCTAAATTAGGCTGATCAATGGATGATCAGGCCTTAGATTTTGCTGGTAGACATCAAATGTGCGATGATCTAGGAGATGAGAAGGATAAACATAATTAAATTCCCAAATGATGAAGGATTTATAATGTAACAGGTATGTCAGATCGCGAAATGTGATACTTCCATGTTCTTGATTAGAGCACTACATTTATTGAGATAGGTGATTTTATTCAATTACTTTGTTATTTCAGTAACCATGATTGGATCTCTAAAGTTTTTGGCGCATGTGTTTTATGTCTTCTCATGGCACATAAATAGATCCTTATTTTCATGTTGTAGCATGACATTTTATTTTATTAATAACTATGTTTACATGTGATGCACTATCTTGACATGGGCTTTGATCGTATTTGATCGTATTTATTAAGATTATTTATAGTGCCTTTATATGATTTATGTCTTGTCGATGATTTATGACGGGTGCTTCCACCCGGTGGGTACTATGCTAGGAGGGTTGTAGGGTTGGCCACCTGCTCTCTAACTTTGTGATGATGATGATTGGACACCGCCCTTGAGTGATACAGGGCTAGGTACGTAGGTGGTGGTATCATGGGTAGTCCCCCCTACGGGTCCGTTCCTTCCCATGGGGACGGAAAAAGTCTCCCGTTTGGGTGTCGACAGGGAGCGGCAGTGGTTCAGATCCTGATGGGGTTGTCACTACAGCATAGTAACCCATAAAGTTATTTTGCATGTTCATATGGATTTATATGTGGGGTGAATTAGGGCACGCTGGGCCTAGGTAGTGAGGGACTCCGGGGGGTTGATGCAGGCTGCACGGGAGGAACCCAGAGTTAGTATGGGTACACATCACCGGTGATTGAGTATCTTGGGACATTTTTAGCATTGTTTTGATACAGTGTCTTGTTTATCATGATTGCATACATACTATCCTATAAACATAGACTCGTATTGTTTTGATGTATGTACCTTTGTATTTTAATCATGCCTGGCATGTTATCCTGATTTAACTTAATACCAGTTTGTGAAGGTTTATAATTATGAGCGTTTGATCATTTGATATGTCTTATATATGTTTCCTTCATGAGAATCATATTGTAAATTTTATTAAACTTTATTTGAGTGTAATCACCTACACAAGCATAGCTTGCTGAGGCATTGGTTTGTTTTGCAATGCCTCAGATTTGGTACGTGATAACCAAAAAGGAAAGCGGGCGGAGTAGCGCTGATTTGGAAGAAGACTTGAAGACCATCCATTTTATTTCCTTATTCAAACATAGATTAGAGTATGTCTCTTGGACTGGTATTAGACTTTTGAGATTTTACTTAGAGGATTATATATTTGGATAGATTGGACCCATATTATGGTATGGAGAATGTTAAATCTTAGATGTAAATATTGTGGTGATCATGGATGGAACCTGGTGACATTTGACTTAATTTATTATCATCTTTAATTAGCATGTGTATTTATTGTGGTTTTGAATCGAGCATGCTCAGAGTATCATGGGTTTAATTTTATTTATGATTACAAATTTTGAAGGTGGTTGACCCCCGAGGTTTTTGCTTTTAGTTAATTCTTTTAAAGCTGCACTAAAATTTTCACACTATAACTTTTCATTTTTAGGGATCCCGTCTATTTTTCTTAAAACATATTATTATTCTTATTATTATGGGAAAAAGGTTTGTAAAAAAAAAACCCGGGGTGTCACAAATAGCTTGCTGAGGCATTGCTTTGTTTTGCAATGTTTCAGATACTGAGCATGATAGCAAGAAAGGCAAGGCTGTGGAGGGACAGTGATAGTAGTGGTGACCACTTTGATTTGGCTAATAAATATCTTGACGCGAGTGATTAGATGAACTATAATTTGAACCTATTTTATGGACTGTATACCTTCAGTAGATGGATTTGATTATGACATATATATTATGGATGTGTCTTTAAGTATAGTGGAATATTATGATAGATAGACCCTAGGTCACATTATTATGCTTTTTGGATATTTATTGTTTTAAAAATAAAGGTGCCGTTGATTTGATGTTGGATTTGATATTAATATTGTCTTAAATTTATTAATGATGTACTTATATTTATCTTTTAATCATGGTCGTGATGTTTTTGGAAAAAGGAGATAATACTTGGAGGTTTTAAGTAAATGTTCTAATACAATAATGAACAAAATCTTTTGATTTTGGGATCCCAACTATAATTATTATTATAAAAAAAATGTTATAAAAACTCGAGGTGTCACAATTTTCTCCAGGCTCACTTCCATATGTGAAGTCGATTATGAAATATGAATGTGAAAAAGTATGGTGCAAATGTAGGAATTTCTTATAATAATAACCACTCATAAAAAATAATAAAAAAGAATGAAAGAAAAAGAAAAAAGAAATTGAAGGTTGGAATCTATCATATGTAATAAATATACCTTTTCCAAATTAGGGAACATGCAAAAGTTTTATAAGATTAGGTAGTGAGAAATGTCATGATTGTACAAGGGAGTGCATGTCATCTCTTTGGAAAAGACATCATTCTTGATTCTTGTTTGATAATATTGCATTTTGATATATGTAGAGAACGATATGAGAATAGAGGATAATGGGCTTAGGAATTGACAATTCATTATGGATTTAACAAGAAGTCCTTTATGTTGCAAGGCACATTACTACTAAATGGTAGATATTTTGCCTCTATAGTTCCTACCTTTTTAGCATCTTGTCCTTTGTAGTTTTGCCCTATGCTTATCACTGCTACTATTCCCCTATAGTTCCTACCTTTTTATTGACAAGAAGTTACCATAAGCACTAAAGTGCAACCCAAACCAATAGTTTTAGGGACTAAACTATTTTTATGAAACTTTAAGGACTAAAGTGTTATAAGTGAATAGTTACAAAGACTAACGAGTACTTTTCTCTAAAATTATATAACACAAAGCATCAGCCACAAGGGTAGTATTATAGTGAGTAACATGCATATACCACACCATTTATATATCTTGATTTTTTTGTTTACTGTTTATAATGATCCAAATTTCTAAGCACTAATTTACTATTTTTTTTATTAAATTTGAACGGAATGGAAACATGGAATTTTTTAATTTTATGAACCTTAGAAGTGGAATTTTTATAGAAAGCATATCAACTATTAATACCTTAATACTTGAATTGTAATAAAAAAATGAAATCCAATGACACTAAGAATGTTAAAAATGGAGTTCAAATAAGAAAGTTACAAGATTTTTAACTAGAGGGGCATTTTAGTAATTTACTAATAGAAGGGAGTTGATTTACTCATTTTTAAAATAAAAAGGGCTAGAATAGGAGGGGTCATTTTTTATAATGACACCCCCTTGACAGACTTGCCACATGTCGCAACCCCCTGCGTCCTCCTTCTCGCTAGTGATGCAAGCAATCATGTCGATGGTGGCAGGACGGAACACACCACTATCACGCGTATGCTAGTAGAAATGTCAAACCACATGCAATAAAGACCATCTCCTACTCCCTCCTCCAACACAATCCCTCTCCTTCTTTTTCTCCCCCACGTCCAATCATCCTTGTTTTTCCCTTGCCGAAGTCGCTCAAGTCAGGCCAACTGTAGACATCCTCCTTCCCCTCGGTCTCTCTCTCTCTCCTTTGTTCCCTTCTCTCCTTTTCCCTCTATTTTCATCTTTTTCCTCTGTCGGCAACCGTTAGTTGCCTTTAGTTTCTGTCTACTATCACCCAAATGGTGGTGGATCAAAGATCTGATACCACCTTTGGGTTCCATGTGAAGAGAAGATCAAAACCCCTTTGATAATTTCCTGATTGGAGCATATTTCATTGGTGATTGGATTGAATTTTCAAATTCGATGACTTTGGGTTTTTGTATGATAGTTTGATGGGAAAATCTTCTCTTTTCAACATTAAAGGATTACAAAATAGTTCCAAACTTTACAAGACTGTAAGTGAGAGCCCGATCTAAAACCCTTTAAGAAAACTTGTGATTGGACGTAAAAAACATCATCATCGATGATCACATCAATCGCTACTGGCACATGAAATTTTGAGTTGAAAAACATGATTCTAAGGTTTTTTAGCCAGATATACGCAATAAAAAGGTTAGATTTTTTTATCAATGATCATTTGACCATTCAAATCACTACAATCGGATATAAGATCTGTGACGTGTGATCCACGAGATCTAACCATTCAATTGCAATATTTTGATGATTAGAACATAATTAGAGCAATCTAACCATTAAATATTGGATCTTTAATTAGATCTAGTTTGAAAATGCACTAATCAATTATCTATAACATAGAAGGACAGATCCATATTCGATTTGTAATGGATCTCAATTTAACACACTCGATACCCTAATTCTACTTAATAAGGTGTGATCTACAATTGAGTAGGATTCTATTAGACCTATTAGAACCTTGATCATTAATTTGTAAGTTGATAGGATAGATCCAACCATAGATTGTGTCGGATCTCCTAATTTTGAGCCCTCAATGTCAATCCAAAGATGAAGACCTATTGATTTTGCATTTGATCATTGATCTATGATAGGAAATAATAGATTTAGTTATAGACCAACCCTGATCCAAGAAAAATGATCCCTAAATCACAAATCTAATCATTGATAAATAAGATCAAAGTGTAGATTTGTGATCTAGGCCATTGATCTACAAATTTGTTTAATGATCTATGTAGATCAATGATTTCAAATGTAAGTAAAATCTTAATTAAGAAAAATTCATTCTATAGACTGATTTTCAAGAAAAACTTTACTGAAATCCACATAAAAATGTGAATTAGAACTAATAATTGGATTCTCACATATAAATCATGTCCATATCCCTACAAAGATCTTGAAGGTAATTCAGGATCTAAGCTAAAAAAGGCATGAACAAAAATTAAATAAAAACCTAAGAAGTAGGTAATTTGATGCTCCTAAGTTTCAAATAAATTTCAAAATTTAAACATTTTCCTTGAAATTATTTTCGAGTTTAGTATGGTTTTGATATGATAGTAAGGATAGCTATACATGTAATTTGAGTATATATGATTTTTATGGGATTTATGTCTTGTAAGACTTTAAACAATTGAGCATATGGCATTCTTACAATGAACACATAAATTTATCTCCATGATACATACTTTTGTTTTGAAAATGTTATTGGTTACTCTATCATATGCAATTGTTTATCTTTGAATGAAAAAGACAATTTCATATAAGCATGAATTCTATGCTTTGAGATAAGTTGCATAAATTGCATGATTTTGGCATGTGTTAAACATTGTGTGATTCAATGATATTTGAATTTGAATATATATGTACGTTTGTTTGGGCTATTAAGCCTGGTGGGCACTATGCTAAGAGATTATACGGGTTTGGCCTCCTAGCCTCTAACCACCAAAGGTAGTAGGTATCCATGCCCAAAGAGGCACCTATTTTTCTTGACTATTGTGGTAGGAAAATGATCACTTGATGTGTTCATAGTACCTTTTCAAAGACATATCCGTAGTTGTCATGGAGGCTATAGTGGCTAGTCTCTAAATACTGGAGACACATGATTCAGTGAGTTGGTTGTGAGCATAGTAGTCCATGTGATTTCTGTTTTTGTGACTACATGTATGATGGTCATTACATGAGTATTCATAACCAATCGACTGATTTGTTCACTAAGATGCCTATTTCATTATGATTGCCATCGAGTTGAGATTACATACATTAGTTTTGATCAATTACTACTTTAAGAATTTGGTAATCTTTATATTATTGATTTATTAATGACATTGATGATTCTCCTATTGAAATATAGATATATGAACATAATTAACTATGCATAAATGTAATGCTCCTGAGCAATTTACGCTATTGAATTGGACATTCTATAGGAAATGAACTGTGTTAAATATTTTACTTTATTTAAAATTAAATAAAAGAATTTTTAAGAAAAATTGGTACCATTAGATTCTACTCGAAAAATGGAATCCAACGCCTCAAAGAATGCCAAAAACGGAGTTCGTATGAAGAAGTTACGGCCATTTAAAGATTAGGGGCATTTCTGTAATTTAAATTAAAAGTGAAAAAGATAGAAAACGCAGGGGGCTGTTTTGATAACGGCACCCCGTCTTCTTCTTCCTCTAGATTTCTCCAGAGACCTTAGTTTCTAGAGATTTTTGCCACCGCCAATGGCGGCACCGTCATAGCAAGGCTATAAAAAGCCCTATCTCCCCCCTCTTCAAATCACGAAATTTTCGACTATTTTGGGGCTGGGGTTTCCGGCAAAAATTGAAAACCCGTCTTTAGCTTTCCCTGCACATTCCAGCCAGGCCCGAGTCAGGTCAGCCATTTCCATCTCTCCACCTCCCCTCTTTTTCCTTTGGCCTCATCGGAAGTTGGGGTTTTCCCCCTTCTTCATGGGTTCCAACGACATAGGGTTTTCAGACGGAAAAGAGGGAGCTGCACCACCCGAATGAGGGCGTCCCCGGCTACCCAGGTAAGCCCCTCTTTCCCTTTTCTCTCCGTTTTACTTCCCCTAGGCCAGATCCATGCCGAATCTGGTTTTTCCAGCCGGTTTTCCTAGCCAAAAAACATCCAAGCCAGTTCCAGCCGGCTTTGTGTGAACAAGGCATCCTAGGGACGCCATGCTTCACATGTGCCTGGGACGGGTTCTAGGCGTGCGACAGTGCGCACATGATCCTTAGTGAGGCCTTCGGGTGTGCACGCAACGTGGGGCATGGGTCCTGGCTCGACCAGGATGCAGGGGGTGCCATGAGAGCTGAGACGCGCCATGCTGCGCCAAAGACACGTCTGCACAACGCCATCCAATACACGCATCATAGCGCGTCACCTGGGCATACATGTGCCAGTGCGAACACAGTCCCTGGCACAGCCTTTGGGCGTGCATGCACATGAGGCGGTCGCGGTTCAACCGGGATGCACGGGCGTCCTGGGAATTGGGACACGCGGACCTAATGAGACTATAAAGTTAGGATCAGAGGACAATTTACAGAGTTTAACCATTGAATAATAGATCCATATCATAGGATCTAGCCTGACAATGAATTAGGCAAGGACCCATGGACCCTAAAAGGTAGATCTAGCTATCCAATTTCTAAATAGATCAAAATTGATAAGGACTCCTTGTTATCCATTCATATCCAAGAGTTTATAAATGAGACCCAGGGTTGGGTTGAGTGATGAAGGACGCGACTCCAAGAGACTTCGAGGTAGGTGCTCTATCACTACTAGACTTTTTAAAAGAACCAATGATTGTTTTGAGAATGCATGTTTTAAGTTTAAGTTATATGACTTGTTTAGCATGACTTAATTTTATAAAGGAATTTAGCATGCATATGACAAATACATTATGCATAGACATGTTTTGCAAACAATTGCATATATTGCATGATTTGTGAGCATTGAGTTTTTGAAAAATTGCATGTCCTTGAGGGTTACCAAAAGACGCTGGGTAGGCAGTTGTGAGGGACCCAAAGAGGACAGGTTTTGAAAAAGAGGTTTTTGCTTGTTTGATCGTATATGATTTGGGCTAGTAAGTTTGTGGGCGCTATGCCGAGAGGTCTGGCGTGGCCTCCCAGCCTCTACCACTATTAGGTGGAATGGGTACCACGCCCAAAAAGGGCATGTCCCTACGTCGACTGTATGTGGTACAGGGGCTACCACTGGTGTCACGGCACTGGGTTGATGTGCCATATGCCCCATGGAGGCTATAACCGAGTGTCCCTAGGTACTCGGGGACCACATGGCGGCGAGGTCGTGGGCATAGTGGGCCCTATGTTTTGAGGATTTACTTGCATTGCATATGGCATGACAGGAGGTTGGTCGACCATACCATATATCCATGAGTTGGATTCAGTTGAGCATCTTATACATATTATTATGTTTATGATATATATATATATATATATGATACTTTCGACTTGGATTATGCGATTCTTTAAGTCGTTAGTATTCCAATTCGACAATGGTTTTTAATATCGATATTGAACATGATTGTTCAAACATGCTCATGTTTTAAAGAGCATATGATTTTAAACGTAGCATGCATTGTAAAACTAGTAGTGATAGACTCCTACTGAGTATAGTATATACTCACCCAATCCTTAACATTTTTCAGGATAGCTCCATTCATGAGTAGAAGACGCCTCATGAAATGTTAGTGCTACGAGCAAGAAAAATCAAAAGGAGACAATTATACATGTAAGTAAACACTCTACCCTTTAGACATGTATTTGTATTTATTTACGATTAAATTTGTGAGTCATTTGGATAGACCTGGGAAAACATTTATGATTTCTAAAGTTTTTTTAAAACTACTTTGGTTGTTGTGAAAGAAAATGACACTTATGGTTTTCAAAATGAGTTTAAAACTAAAGATTTTCCACTGCATTGCATTGTTTTTACGAAAAATGGTTTTCAAATAGGGATGCATCCTGCCTTAGGAATTAGATATTGCATTTAAAAATGCATGGGAAAACCCTGGTCGGCACAATAAATGCTTGTGATAATTGCACAAGATGGTACAAGTTAGATAGCTATATAGTTTTATCACTCAAAAGACCCTTTCTTAAATGATGTATGCTATGTTTTCGATTTTGTAGTATTAAATTATCTATTGGGTATGATAAACACTCAACCTAATATTTTTACCATAGATCAACTAGGATAGGGCAAGAGGAAGTACTACAAAATTTTAGTGCCTCAGTCTGAGTAGGAGAAAGAAAGTGTAGTGTTTTGGTGTTTTTACTTTAGAAATAATAGCAATGATTTGGACATGTGTTGTAAACTAACTTTAAGTGACTCTTTTTGTAACTTGGGCTGTAATTAACAATATTGGAAACATGATGTATTAAATTTCTAGTTACCACTTAATTTACTAGATGCATATGTTATCAGTTGAATGTTTTAGATGCATATCTTCATGTTTGAAAAGAAAAATGATACTCGTGATCTTTTAAAATGAATTTTAAAGAAAAAGAATTTTTCACTATCATTTTTTTTTACAAAATGTTTTTACATAGATAGTCTCATAAGTGAAAGCTTGGCAGTTAAAAAATCATTAAAAACCATGGGACGTTACACTTTAAGCTTACTTTGGTTGATTAATCCTTGTAAGTACTGTTTCCACTAGTTTTGGTTTTACTCTTAGCTAAATAGTTTAAATAATATTTTGAAAATATTATCAAACACTATGTGCTCTCCTCCTCCTCCTTATTATTATAATTTGAAACATTTACATTAAACACTTTGCTTCCATTGTAATTTGAATCATCATCATTATTGTCATGGATATAAGCACTTAGAACAAAACTCAAATCCATGATTTCCTATAAGAGTGGCCCTTTTAGCTCCATTGAGCAGAGTATGCTCTTCTTTTCTTACCTTTTATGTTTATTTCTTGTTATTTTTTATTCTTTTCTTTTCTTTGAGCTAAACTTGCAACTCCTTGTTTGCAAATTGTGTCATTTACCAACTTGTATAAGAATTCACAACCAAAAATGAGCATTCAATATGTGGACTTCCTAGGACACCACTATCTTAAATCTTTCGAACAAATTTCAAACCTTGGCTACTTAATTTTCTACTACTTAGGTTGAAGTAGATAGAGGAGCAATTTTATGGTGTTTTCAGGAGTAAATGGGAGTATATGTCACCCATAAGTGAGAGTATGTTTTAGATAGATTTAAAATGTGCATGACTGACCATCCATTTTTTAAAAATTTTAATGGTTCAAGTAGTTTATTTAGTTCAACTTATTCCAAATTCCCTAAGTACCACATCTCTTATCTAAAAGATAACTCTTATAACCTTGTTTCTCTCCCTTTTGGAAGATGGTAATCTAGCATTTTTAGGCTTTTATTATTTTATATTATTTTTACTACTATAAAAAGAAGAGAAAAACAAGGCTATAGTAGTTAACTTTTGCTTCATGATATAATTACAAAGCCTTCTTTGAGGCTAGATTGTCAGAACCATGATTCAATAATTTGGTATCTATTTTGTGTTTATTGTTACCACATAATGTCCTCATTTTCTTTTCTCTTTTTAGTTTTATTATTATAACATTTCCTTTTATAGGTGAGCATTGGATTTGAAATCTACAATTTGAGAAGGCACTTAACCAACTTGGCTAAGTGCTATTAGGGTGTAATGTTATGGCTTCTTTTTCAATGCAGAAAAAGTGAAAACTTGGTCAAGAGTTTCTTATGTCATCTATGTAGAGGTATAGGGCTTGTTCCATTTTAGCTATTAGGTCTTAATATCAAAAAAAAAAATTTAGCTTTGGAGAAATTTGAATTTCTTATGCCATATGTGTAATGGTGCGGAGAATCATTTTAGTTACTTGGTGCTATGTGGTTCCTCTATTTGTAGTGATTTGTGCATTCCTTGTATTCGTGTTGGAGTTGTTGGACCTTTAATCCTAGTCCTAACATTGAAGTTTAGTTTCCAACTTACCATTTCTTTCCCATAAAGCATTATCATTTTTTATAGTTTTTGCCTAATTCAGTAATTTGACTTTACTTGTTTGGTATTTTTGGTCTTGCCTGGTTGAGGCATTTTATCTAATTAGGTAAATTCTTCTAAAATTTTGAAATTCAATATTTGTCATTTCATGCTTCATTTGCATGTACAATTTATTTGTCACGGACTTTTGACTACTTCTTGAATGTGCATAGTGATTTGGACTTCTGGTTTATGTGCTATAATTACCACCTTCACTTGAGTTGCATGCAATCACTTACATTACCTAATGATGGTTATATAAAGTTGATTTTGGAATTGTAGTACATGTACATGGCATAGCTATCTAAAATAAAATATGTATTCTGCAAAAAATCTTAAGGTGAAAACTTGTCTATATTTGTGTTATATATTATTGCAACTCCTTTTTCCAACCTAAGTTTACTATCATAAGTCTACCTCTCTAAGTATCCTAGCATATATCTTCTTCTTACAAATGCTTTCTCAAGGTGGCTATTGGAAAAACCAAATTTTTTTAGCAACCTAACTATCATATTAGTAGGTAAGGTATTTAAAATGAACCCGTATTTGAGTCCTAGTCACTAAACTTTCCCAAAATCCCACCATAAAGCCCTTCTCCAGATTATCACTTTAAGGGGATCAAGCCCCCTATTTCAAGTTCAATTTAAGAAGACCCTAGATATTCTAACTCACAATGTAGCCAAATGGATTCTTTCTCATTGACATCTAAAGAAACTTACACCGTAACATATGTAACCTACTATTTATAATTACAATCCCAATATGAAAAGAAAATTATCTTAATGGATAATAAGAAAGACTCTCAGGTCGTTAGCAAAACATTACTCTTAAGTAAACATAAATAGGAACACTTGCAAGGATTTAGACTCCTATTTAGAACCTCTCCTAGTAATACCATATTGATATCTGCAACCTATCAGGCCATTGATATTCTACCACTCTTGAATTGTCCTCAAAGTTCAGGTTTGAATCTTTCGACTAGTTATGCAATCATGAGGGGCCCATGCCACAAATTTGAAGTTTAATAGAAGTAGGATATTATTACTGTGATGAATTGTCTTCATTGCCTTCTTGAAATATAGATGTCTAGTTGAGAATGCAATTAGTAGAATATAGAAACATTTCACCAAACAATTAATACTCATCTAATTAGTCCTTTGGCATATTGTGTGACATCTCCATAAAGACTACTATATCGTATGAAAGATTTATCTAAATAGACTAAATAATCAGCTCTTACAATAATAGTCTTCTTTAATGTAAAATATGTGACATGGTTGTGAAGAATACCAAAGTTTGGGGAGTATTTCTATCTATCTTTCAGTTGTATTATCCTAGATTCTTGCCCCCACATAGGCACTAAGTGGCAAGTCTCTAATTTTTCTTTTTTCTTTCTAATAGTTTAATATAAAACTCAATTTTGGAAAAAAATATAATAAATGCTTAAGCTTCTATATCCTAATTGTTGAAATTATCATCCTATTTAATTCACAAATTTATAGACAATATTAAGCTCCTTAAAAAGAATTTACATTCTCTCTCTCTCTCTCTCTCTCTCTCTCTCTCTCTCTCTCTCTCTCTCTCTCTCTCTCTCTCTCTCTCTCTCTCTCTCTCTCTCTCTCTAACTATTGCCTTCTCTATCTATATTGCTTATTTGTTCATTCTATAAATATACCTAACTACTTACTACTCTCTCTTTTTCTTTCATTTTCCTCTAAAACCTCTTCCACTTCCCCAAAATTTTTAGTATATCTATATTTTTCTCTTTCTTCATAGACTTTTCCAACTTGAAAAGATGTAAAGAAAGAAGATTAGGTGTAAAATTGTGACTACCCGGGTTTTCCCATGCATTTTTAAATGCAATATCTAATTCCTAGGGTGGGATGCATCCCTATTTGAAAACATTTTTTAGAAAAACAATGCAATGCAGTAGAAAAATCTTTTGTTTTAAACTCATTTTGAAAACCCCGAGTGTCTTTTGCTTTCACAACAAACAAAGTAGTTTTGAAAATTACTGTAATCATAAATGTCTTCCCCGGTCCATTCAGTCACAACTCACAGCCCATTAAGCATATGTTAATTTCCAAAATAAACAACCCAAACATCATGATTGATCGTGATTGTAAAAGTGATATAATAATATCAAAAAATTTAAGTCATTACATCATTACCTGCTTTAAAAGAATTTCGTCCTCGAAATTCCATAAATTATTATCTTCAAGTCAGCTGTCTTCTTGATAGACATATTCTTCGAACTCGAACTAAGAAAATTCTTTTCACTCCATACTTCTTTGTCTAATAGTCCATTATGCCGTCATCCACTACTCCCCAATTGGGTTAATAATTAGAGTCATGTTGTCCTTAAAATTATGTTCATACTATCTTGCAACCAATCCTAGGCACATTCTCAATTTATCATCTTTATAATTCCTTCTACAAGGCCGTACATAGAAAATGTTAGTATATCTTATCTGTTTACTTTAAGTATATAAGGGCCACTTTCGCTGCGTACTCTAATACATAGTCCCATACTTGCTAGTTTAACAATACTGGTTTATAGCTGTAGTTCGTATAGTTACGAATCCTTAGGTGCTCATACTCCTCTAATCATATATAGGATAGTTTCCTCAGATGACCATACTCCCCTACTCATGTATAAATTACTCCATACTTCTTTGAGATCATATCATCTTATTTCTCATATTCCATTTTGAATAGCATGGGATAGCTCATTTTTTCCTCTTGTCTTCCATTTAGTGATCTATTCATCATCAACATCTCTTTCTAAAGGTTGGCTGTATGTTATTAGTAAGAGTCCCAAAAAGTGACATTCTTCCTATTATATCTAACTTTGCTTCTTATCTCCTTTAATTTATATTTTTCCCCAAGATACTTCAATAGCTGATATGGTATCATGTGTCCTCCCATTATATCAATGATAAAAGCCAAACCCCTGATTAACTTTGAATTTCAATTGTCTCTCGTTTTCCATATATGACTTGATTCCTCAAGCAAAGTTACATTCAAAATAAAACCATGAAAGCCAATCAAGTAGCATCTTCCATCGATGACACTATCATATACTGAAAGTAAAATGTCCTAAGTATATACCTAGTTTCATAATTATTGAATTCATCAAATGCTTTTCTCCTTAAAGAATTCATCCAAACTCATGTCAAGTGTTAATGGTCGATTCATCATCATAGGTCCAATGTTCTTGTTCAGAGGCTTATCTTACTATTCACATAAAATTGTTATTAGGATTTCCAACAATATTCATACTCATGTCAAAAGTCTCTTATCCATAACAGAGTACCCTTATTAGGTCATAATTGAGTCATTTGTCATTGTCCTCTTTATCCTTTCCTTGCTTGATGATTTTCTTCGTAACCTTTCAGACCAAAAGTTCTATACTCGATCTAGTAAAGTTAGTCCTTAGAAAATTCCTTCAATTGATTTTTTTTTGGACTTGGTATATGCACATGACTAACTTTCTATTGAAAGGCAATTTAACATCAGATATTACCTTATAATGTGCTGGCTACCTCAATTTTTCTCCTTCCATTTCCTATATCAATATATTGTTCAATCTTTTATCAAGGCTTCATCCTCAACCATTCAGTCTTAAGTAGAAATTCTCTCAATTCGTCAAATTTTATCTTTCAAGTGCCTTCTCATACTTAGCTTATAACAATAATTCTCATCCAATAGCTATCATATCAGTTGTGCTGAAGCTGTTAAATCAACACGTTTGAAAAACACTCAGATAAGCATGGAACATTGTCTTAGACATAGAAAGAGAATTTATTCGATTACTTGTTGATCTCTTTCCAAATATATAGGTTATAAGCTCAAAGGTCTCTTAAGCGATTGGTGCTTATCTGCCTTTCTTTTCAATCCAAGTTAGCAGCATCTTTCAGACCCAAAGTGATTTCTATGGTTTGTCATGGTATCTATTAAAGTTTGGAAAACCTTGGTCATTGGTTTAGATCATTTCTTATTTTTACTTCTGCCTCAGTTGCCACTATATTCATCGTACTCGTAGCTCTTCCATGATGTAGTTTAATTAACTGACCTCAGACCCGCAAATGATTTAGTCTAACAAGTAACTTCTTTTAGGGAAAACTCATTTCTAAGTACTTATAACATCCCTCTTAGTACATAACTTAGACTACCGTCTCATAACTACTAACATATTTGATTAATTAGGGTGGGATACCTTTATTTAGTCAACATTACTCCAAAGGTAATGCCTAAATAATGGCCTTAAGATACTTGCGTTTCCAATCTTCCTCTACGATATCAAGACATCAAATTGATCCTTGATGATACCCTAGTTGCTGAAAAACAAATGGGCAAGTCGTTGTCCTGGCATGTTTCCTTTTTCCATATAAATTTATTGAATCATATAGTGGCAAGGTAGGATATCATCAACTTTTCCTTTTTATGGACTGTAACCACTGGTGTTTCTCATAAACTAATGGAGCCAATAAGATTCTAATTGCAACAATTGATATAGACATCAAACCACTTGTAGAATTTATTTTCTAGTTGATCACCATTCTTCTTCGAAAATTTCTTGCAGCATAATGTCCTTAAATTTGATACTCTACTCATGTCTTAAATCCCATATGCTTTATCTCTATTATACTCTTTTACAATAAAATCACCAACTCAATTATTATTATTCCTTTGAATTTGATTCGTTTATCTTCTAATGTACCCATATGACTCAAGATGAAAGATCAGCATGTATCTATTCTATCCTCAATAAAGTCATGATCTTCTTCTTTTGAATATTCAATATTCACCAAATACTTATAGTTGCATCTCTCTCTCTCTCTCTCTCTCTCTCTCTCTCTCTCTCTCTCTCTCTCTCTCTCTCTCTCTCTCTCTCTCTCTCTCTCTCTCCTTTCTTTTTATTGAGCCAAAATCCTCATGTTATCCCCTTAGATCAATGTTTCCATTTGCTTTGTTGCATATAATCCATACTACATCCACATTTATGTTCAACAAAGACGATGAACTGAATACTTCTAGGAAATGTTAAATGTCCTTAAATTTGTCTAATATCATTGAAATCCTTCATTGCCTGCATTTCTTAATCAAATTATACAGTGTCTTAACAAGTTCATTTAACATCTTGTTCATATCATGCTTCCCTCATAAGTTCATGTCATAATCAATAGTTTATAACAGATCTATCATCTTGATTAGATCACCATCTCAATCTTCTAACAACTCTGTCATAATCAAATTCTTTATTGATTATTATACTCATCTCCTTGTTTGCTTCATTATACTCAGGTTGTCATTGTAAGATGTCAATCTACTTTTCATAAGGTTCCAATTAAATCATCCATAATTGAGCTAAGTTCTGTAGAAGTCCAACCTTTGATTGATCTATTAGAAATCAAAGTTATTTCTTAAGGATTCTACTAGTGTCATCTTGTATTAGCATCCCTCCTTCTTATCATAATCTTATTCTCATATGCTAGTTTCCTTGTGTGCACCACTACACAATCAATCCTTAACCCTTAAGTATGTTAGACTAGAGTTTTGATAGAATTTGAGCCATCCAGTACCTAAGTATTTACTAAATCTGTCTCCTTTGCACCTATTCATTTGTGGTGTTTGTCTTTGTGATCTACTATTATTTATTATTTTAGTCACTTTTACTACGTATATTTAGACTACTTTTCCTTAATTATCCTAGTCGTATATGACCTTTGGACATGCAGGGCTGGCTGTGAAAGAATAAAACTTGCTCTGATCCCAACTGTGACTACCTGGGTTTTCCCATGTTTTTTTAAATGCAATATCTAATTCCTAGGGTGGGTTGCATCCCTATTTGAAAACATTTTTTAGAAAAAAACAATGCAATGCAGCGAAAAAATATTTTGTTTTAAACGCATTTTGAAAACCCCGAGTGTCATTTGCTTTCACAACTAACAAAGTATTTTTGAAATTACTGTAATCATAAATGTCTTCTCAGGTCTATCCAGTCACAGCTCACAGCCCAATTGTAGTATGTACAGATACATGTCCAAAGGGGTAGAGAGTTTACTTACATTCATACTTATCTCTTCTTCATTTACTTGATCGTAGTACTAACATTTCCTGATGCTTTTGCTACTCGTGAGTGGAGCTAATTTGAAAAATAATATATTTGGGTGAGTATTTCTCATACCTAATAGGTGATCTGATACTACTATTTTGAAAACACGGTAGGCAACATGCATGATTCCAAGAGCTTTTCATGTAAAATATCAGTGATTTCTTTTGTGTAAGCATGCATAGTTATGCATAAAACATAAGCTTATTGATGCAATTTCAATCATGGAATCCTTTATCAAAATCTAGTATTCAATGATATAAATATGATCAAAATCTAAAATAAAAATCAATAGATCCATATACGAAGATCTTGGCAAATGCATCAAACCAGTGTGTCAAATATAATAATCATGAAACTCTTAAAATAGTCATTATTCCAAGTAGATGTTGGTATCACTATAAGTATCATGCACATGGTCTGTCTCTCGGTGAACACATCATGTTGACTAGTCACGAGTACTCGTATACGACTATCCCAATGCTATATGCATATCGATCACATTGAAATCATAGGGTCACTATGCTCACAATTAGCACACAGCTGGAATCGTGCGTCTTCAGTATCTAGAGACTAACCCACCATAGCCTCCACGACAACTATGGCGTCCCTGAAAAGGGTGCTGTGAACACCTCCAATGGTCGTCCCTGTTTACCATAGCAATCAGGGAAGGGACAATACCCTTTTGGCAGCAATACCATCCACTTTTTATGGTAGAGGCCAAGAGGCCAACCCCATACATAAACAACCTCTTAGCATAGTGCCCACCAAGCTCATCAGCCCAAAAAATATAAAAATAATATCATCTTTGGGTCCCTTACACTGCCTAACCAGTGTCTTTTGGGCACTCTAGCGTCTTTTGGTAACCCTCAAGGTTATGCATCATGTGCTGGTAGTATGAGATGATTTATATGGCATGGCAATCCTCAATCTCACTCATCGAAATCATGCAATTTATGCATCTCTTTTCAACCATGCGATCAATGCATAAAATCAGTTTATGCTAATATTGCATTCAAAGCAATAAAACATGAAGACAATTTTGCATGCTAGTATAAGAACATCGCATCAAAAAGCATGTTAAATATGGTGATAGATTCAAGTGCTTCAAGGACATAAATTATGAAGACAAGTCTGCATACCCCATAAGAGCATCATATCTCAAAGGCATGCTAAAAACGGTAATAAAGGCAAGTCAGAGTTTAAGATGTATTTAAAAACTTAGTAGTATTAGACTACCTACCTCGATGTCTCTGGAGTTGCGTCCTTCACTACTTGACCCTGGATCACTTTTGTGAAACCCTGGATGTTAATTAATAATAAGGATTCAAGTATTATTTGCCAACCTTTATGGATCATTATTTAGACTTATAGATTAACTGCTAGATATGCCTTTTAAGATCTATAGGTCATTACTTAGCGCTCTCCTAGGCTAGATCTTTCAACTGGGCTAGATCTCATGTAGATATTATATAATGAATGGTAGATTGCCTTTAATAAATTTTATATCATGAGGTCCGCGTCGTCAATACGGAGGCATCGGTCCTTTCGGATCGTCAATCGGAGTACTACAGCCCTTGTACTTGCATTTTTAACATTGCGCATCAACGGACAAACCAGGATCGTCGAGTAGGGCCTGTGCATTGGGGTTCCCAAGACGCGTGCGTGTCTCGGTCGAGCCGCGACTGCGGTCATCCACTGGCGCACGCCCGAGCAGGGTTATAGCGTGCGTTCTAAACTTTTATTGTGCAGACGCGTCTTTAGTGCAGGCGCAGAGTGTCTCAATTCTCAGGACGCTCATGGGCCCTGGTAGAACCAAGACCCATCCCCGCACACCATGCCCAGACACCGCTTGCCCAAAGTCCATCCTAGGGACCATGTGCTAGGCGCGTGTTATGCGCGGCGTCCTTGGGACGCCTCTGGCTCGATGGTTTGACAGACCCATCGAGTTGGGTTTCCTTCCGGCGTTTTTTGGCCAAAAAATACAGATCTAGTAGGGATTTGGGCTGGGAGAAGAGGGGAAGGTGAGGATCGACTTGGGCAACCTAAAACGATGCCCTTGACAGCTGGTTTGGCTCCCTCTACCCGTACCAGAACCCTGGTTGTCGTGTTGAGGGTTCTGGAGCGAATCCATCTTCCCCAAGGTGTTCTTTGGCCGGATTTTGGGAGAAACTGAAGGGGAAGAAGAGAGGAATGGGTTAGGGAGGAGATTCGTACCTGAAGAGCCCCCCGACACACCTAGATAAAGCCCTTGAATATGGCTCCAACCCTTGTGCTAGATCTGCCCTTGGGAGAGCTTGGGGAGGAGAAAACACGATTTGGAAAGAGGGGGTGGAGGAGATTTATAGAGGGAGTAAGGCGGTGCCATCCCATGGCGGTGCCGCCATGTTTTCAGACACTGCACTGCAAGAACAGTGTAGTGCAACAGTTGGAAAGGATGAGGTGGTGGGGAAGACGATGGGGTGTCGTTATCAAAATGGCACCCTGTGTTTTCAAGCCTTTCTGTTTTAATTATATTTTACAAAAATGCCCCTCTATCTTCAAAAGGCCATAACTTGGTCATATGAACTCTATTTTAGGCATTCTTTAAGGCGTTGGATTCCATTTCGAGTGTAGAATCTAATCTGATTTTTGTCCAAATTTCTTTATTTCATATTTTAATTAAATTAAAACATCTAACCACCTATTAAGGTGATTTAAGCATATGCTAATTTCCAAAATAAACAACCCAAACATCATGATTGATCGTGATTGTAAAAGTGATATAATAATATCAAAAAATTTGAGTCATTAGAAAAATTTTGGAGCAAAAAAAAAAAATTATCAAGAAAAATATTGTACATTATCTCTAATTTGCTATTTTTTCTATATTAGTCATTTTTATCTTTGTTTAATAGATCTAATACATCTAAATGGTTGGCGCATAAGGTAATATAGCCACGTGTTTAGGATGAGACACTTTTCACATAAGCAGATCATGGGTTCAAGGTAGTACATTGGATCCCTTTAGGAGATGTAAGGAGTTTATGATGGGACACATGCACCCTAAATATACACCCTTTTAAATGCATATCCAAAACACCCCTGCAATGTGCAAGTACCCTATATTTGCTAAAGGGATGTGATGTACTACCTCTAACTTGTGACCTTCTTACAAGAGAGGTGCTTCAGCCTAACCATTGGGTTATATTGGCTTATGTGGATGTGAGTTACCAATTCAAAACAAAAATCTAGAGGTTTGCTTTTTGCTTACTAATATCTATTTTCTCATTTAGATACAAGTAAAGAGACTTATTAATTAGGATTTTCTCACTAATTTTGTTTCTAATATTTTGTCTTTTCATTTCTTTCTAATTTTTTCTTTACTAATCAATTGATATTTTTTTCTCAATGGTAACTTTAAACACATTGATTGAGATTATTTTTCATGATAGACTCTATAATTCTGAATAATTTCTTTCTGAAGGATTTTTCATTACTAATAATTAATGACTATTTTCTTAATTGGATGCAACTTGCAACTTTGAAGATTTATAAATAAAGATTTTCAAAATGGTCCTATTGTTATAGATGATTATCAGCTTCTTTCTAATAAAGAATTTTTATTAATAGCCTTATGACCAATTTATGTTAATTTAGGAAGAAGAATTTTTATTGTAAAATCTAATAAATATACTATTCGTTCATCCTTTTTGTATGATGTATGATTTTAATAAGAGAAAATCCCTCATTAGACAACTTTTTTTTAATTTTTAGGAAACTTTTAATTTCACTTGCTACTTTTCATTTCTCTATAATATTACTCTCTCTATCTTTCTCTAATTACATGCATGCAACACTTGACTATGCCTATTCAAAACTTTTCTAAACTTAATTTGTCTTTATTTAACTATATTTATGTTTACCAACCTTTCTTATTTTTTAGAGACAGACACTTTTGCTAAAAAATATATTTGTCCAAGATTTATCATTATTCAAACTCAATTATATTTTGCAATTTTAATTTGCAATTGGTTGGAATATATTTTAAAAATTAAAGAAATATTATTGTAAAAACATACGATATTAAGAATCAATGAATAATATGTGTATATTACAAATTAAAATTTTTTTTATAGAGAACATTTTAAGCAAAATAAATTTTAATTTATTAAAAAATTGTACAATTCTTTCTTAGCAAATACAATGATAACTATGCCATTTATATTCATATTGTAGCTTTTTATCTAATATAATGAGTTTAAAGTATTTCATTGATGAATGGTCAATTCATATTACTATATGTATACTAAAAAGTATACTATAGATTTTAAATCATTTTAAAATAGTACATATGTATTATAACAATATATGTATGTATAACAAAATACAAGTATATCTTTTTAACACTTATTCACAAATATATCTTTTTAAAAAATACCTACAAAATATCTAAGATTACTATATTGTTATAATTTAAGAATAAAAGCTATTAAACAATAGTTTAATCCCATGCATATACGAGGCCAAGTCATAGTTGTTTGCTTAGAGATTGGTGTTAATGATGGTATCTTATCAATAGATTGCTTTGAAATTATTAATAATAATGGTTCCATCTAGTCATCATCTTCTACTATCATTGATTATGAGAATTTCTTTTTTGTTGTGATAATTGATTTGATTGCTTTTGACAAAATTTTATCATGGGTTCGTCCTTGTATCACTAGAACACTGAATAGTGTCAATTTTCTCTCCGCTTGAGGATGGATGGTTACAAACTATAGACTAGCCTCATGATACATGTGGGTACTATGTGATAGAACCACTGATTCAAGTGGGCTTATTTCAAACAATGAGATGAATACATATAGGAATTCTAATAATTTAGAATGTCTGAGCTAGTTTTGACCTAGGAATAATAATCAGTAATCAGTTAGGAATAACAGAGAGAGAGAGAGAGAGAGAGAGAGAGAGAGAGAGAGAGAGAGAGAGAGAGAGAGAGAGAGAGAAATTTATTAATAGATTTTGAGGTACTATTCATAGAGGGATAAATAGATTTTAAGTCTAGAGTTAATAGATAGATAAAATGCTAAATGGTTGAAAAAGGGGGAATGAATTAAGAAAATCCTTTGGTGGTCCACTCATTTAACCAATAAAATAGGGTAAAAATAAAAATAATTAAAAAATGCCCATGTGATGCCAGAAAAAATAAGCTTTGAGGACTCAAAGTCAGACTCCTGTGCTGTAGTGCCTCTAGATTGATGTCAGGCAGCAGTGTCATGAATACCTGGTAACAAAAAATAGGAGAATTTTAAAAAAAGACACAACAGGAGTAAATGCCCAAGGATACGGGAAGAGTTAAATGTCATTTTTCTCATGCATTGTGATATATTCTAGAAGATATGAGCCATTCATATTTCTTGTTTTACCAGAATTAGGGAACTATTGAGAAATTAATGTATTTGGATGATATAAACCACGCTTTTGTGTCTCTGAAAAAAAAAAAGAATAAAAATAATTGATTGCTAATTTCAACCGAAAGAAACAGAAACTAGAAAGTATCTAATGGGCATGATATTTGGTTTGTAGCCTATCTAAGACTTGCCAAACAAGATGAATAGCTTAGATCAAGAAATACCATTTATGAAAAAGCGTCTACTTTTTCACTGGCCCTTTGAGCTTCTACTCGTACGAGACTCTTTTTGGAAATGGAAATGATGTCCGCACTTATAAATGGTGCTGCTGCCATTTTGTTCATTATGACCTGCCAAAGCTATTCAAAGGGGAAAATGGGCTGTTCCAGCATACCTGCAATAAAAGAAGGATTTGCCATTAAACTTGGAATTGCAGATGTTACTGCCCTTATGAATGTTGATAGTCATGTCAACGCGTAAAAGTCTTATACCTTGTTAAAGAAAAGAATAGCTAAATACCACTTTCGCAATGACTGAAACTGATAAGGACCATTTTCTCAACGACTGAAACTCATACTGAGTTGTCCCAAATATTCGTAACAGAGGATCAATATGGATGGTCTAGACTGGGTAAGAAGGAAGAGTTGGTAAAAATGTCTTTGCTGCACCCGGCAGATAAAGTTGGTACCGTTACATTGTTAGATAGATACTCACATGCACCCTTGAGTGGACTTATGACCTGCACAGTTGAGACCTACTTTTGGGCCTGGTATGTGAGCAGCAGAATTGATTACCATAATGTGAATTGCGAACCCATGTTTTTATAGATAACTGTTCTGACCGGAAAAGGTGCCTGCTGCTGTGAAAGGTTGCTTTGAAAAATTGCCACCAGATTCATACCGGAATGCAAGAATAACATTCCCTGTGCTAGGGATGGAATTTTCACTTTTTGGCTCTTGTCCAATAAGCACACTGAACCAGCGTACAAATAAGAGGTTCCAGACTCCAGCTGATCCAAACATTGTGCTTCCTATTGCTTCTGTATTTTATTTCCTTCTTGCCTTATGGGCTTTGGGTGTGTTGAAACTTGAAACTGTAACCTGCTGCTTGAGAGCCCACCGTAACGGGCCAGCATCAATAGACCGGCCTATTTATAGATTGTCTCCTAATTGGTTATCCAACTCCACCACTTCCATGCAGCTTATTAGTGAAAGCCCCCATGAGAAGTTCACGAATTGCCTTAACATAGTCCTTCATAACAACGGGACCTATATCTGATTTGACAGTAATCTAGTGTAATATCCTCAATTTTTAACCCCAAAATTAGTAACAAAATGAATTAATTAAATTAAAAAAATTATGCATAGAATTTGGTTTTGAAACCACTAAATTTAGAAAGTATACATTGATAGGAATTGAACGGTATAAAGAACGTCGAAAAAGGAGTTCGAATGAGAGAGATATGAACATTTTAAGTTACAAGGGTAATTTGGTAGTTAGTCAGGGACACGAATTAGAGAGAAGTCGTTTTGATAACGACACCCTTTTTCATTCCCATTCTAGCTCCAATGGAGGAAGGCGGTGATCCTCTTTCTTTGCAAGGAAAGCAGATCTCAAACTACAGAAACGTGTTTCCCCCTCATTCCCAACTAAAAATAGCTATGAGATCATGCCATCTTTGCTTCGTTCTCCACCAAGCTCAGACCAAACTTTGCACGCGCTAGAGGATCCCAATCTCCCCTCTCTGGCTCTAATAAGGTAGACTAGACCCTCTATCCTTCTTTTGTGCTTATTTCCTAACTTTCCCCTCATTGATCCGAGCTAAATCTGAGCTGAACAGCCCTTGGATGGCCTAGGAAGTCAAAACCATAGAGCATAGTAAGACCCACATTAAGGACACCTCTAATGATAGATTTGAGCCATTCTATGCGATCTTTGGACCCAAAAACCCCAGGAATGGCGAAAACAGATAAAAAATCAGAGCATCTGGGCTCCGATCAAGCCAAAAGAAAACAGACGGCTTGAGTTCATCGTCCCTGATGGATGATGCGCCCAAGACGCCGACCTGGATGTCCAAGAGCGAATGGCACACGCGAGAGCCCCTTCGCATGCATGCGCGCACAGGGGTGCTTACGCACGTTGTCTCGGCCAGCCGTAATGCCCGGCCTTGGAGACCAGGATGCACGTGGAGAGCTTCCCAGCGACTAGGACGCACATGACGAGTTCTGCAACATGTTCTAGAAGCGGTGCGTCCTGAGGACACCAGTTTACGTCGGTGTGAACTATCCTGCCGGTGCAAATTGGTGTAAAATAGTTTTTTATTTTATTTTATTTGAAATGGTATTTTTGAGATTCTGGAGGCTACAAAAGCCCAATCTTCAATTTGAAAGGTCTGTTGGAATTGTCTCAACAATGCAAACATGATTTTATCATTAGAATCTTAATTTGATCACATCTAATCAGGTGAAATTCATAAAATAGCACCAAATTACTTATATCAGGCCAATCAAAGAGTGATTAGGCTCCAGAACTTGAACAACTAGATAATATAAGGTAATAACTAAGGGTTCTAATGTTCAGATTAGGCGTATTTACTTTAGTAATTGATCCAGACCATTGATCTAACTTAGATCTTGGAAATTTATTGATCTAAGGATAATCTGACTGTCAAATCAAGGTATAAACTTTAGATGCACACAAAAATGAGTAGATGAACATGAGATAGGATTGATTAATAACAAGTAATATTGGGATTTAGGATCTAATCATAAATAGAGATCTTAAAGAACGATTTAAAGGGTGGATCGCTATAGATTCTACTGAGATGAAATAAATAACATAAAATAGTATTGTGATACTGACATGTACATCATAGTGTGCGAGCTAAGAGGATTGCACGTTTGATTTGGGTTATCTCTCATTGAGGTAGGTGATGACATTTAATGTTAAGTTTTGATTTCTAAAACCGTATATTATCATCGCATCATGGTTGATTGTGATTGATTGTCACTTGTTTATTTAGTCTGAGATTTTGTGAGATTCAAAGTTTTATGCTATGATCGATATGAGATTTCGATAGTATATTAAATGGGTTTTCATGATCGATTTTTTTATGGTATTGATACCACGTATCTTATGTATGATTAGTAATTATCTTTCTTTATTGCATCACTGAGATTGGTGAGTTTCATAAAATTGGCAGTAGAGGCTTGGTGGCTAGTCTTTGAGAGGCTAACCCCGGGATGAGGGGTGTGCCTTAGGGATTGTGAGCCACGAGTACTCGTGATTTTACGAGATACACGATTTTCATGTTTTGTGATTTATGACGGGTGCTCTCACCTAGTGGATGTCATGTTAGGAGGGAGTAGGGCTAACCACCTACCCTCTAAAATTGTGATGTGATAGACACATGCCCATAGATGGCTTTCGATAGGGATTTGGTAACATCGATAGTCCACACTACTGGTCCAAGCCTTGCTATGGGGATGGACATTAAGTCTCCTATTATGGTGTTGACAGGGAGCAATAGCGGTTGAGACCCTGGAGTGGTTGCCACTGCAGCATGACCATCCATACTCTTATTCTGTATGCTTACATGATGAGCATGAATATGTTATTGTATGCTTGGGTGTGATGACACTCAAATGATTGATATGGTTACTCATGATATCTTATTGTAATGACTCAATTTTTTTTCAATATTATTTCACTTTTATAACCACGTTCCATGTGCTAATTAGTTATGGCTTGTTTATTTTGGAAAATTTTGAAAATTAATAGATGTTTAATCATATTAATAGATGGTTAGATGTTTAAATTTAATTAAAATATGAAACAAATGAATTTATGAGAAAAATCAGTATCATTAGATTCTACGCTCAAAATGGAATCCAATGGCTTGAAGAACACTGAAAACGGAGCTCGTAAGACCAAGTTAGGGGTATTTGAAGATGGAGGGCATATCTGAAATTTGAACTTAAAAACGAAAAGGGCCGGAAACACAGGGGGTCGTTTTGATAACGACACCCTTGGTCATCCCCTACCTCCAGCCACCGACCTACACAGCACTGCCTCTGCAAGGCAGAGCTAAAAAAATGGCGGCACTGCCATTAAGCAGCACCGCCTTCACCCTCTTTAAAAAGCCCTTTCCCCCTCCTCTCCGAGCATCCCTTCTCCTCCTCCTCTAGCTGCTTCGAGCTAGGGTTCTGGTGAAGAAAAACACGTGGAAATCACACGCTGATGAAAAGAGGGAGTGCACCGAGGAAAGCTGGGTTCCATCCGGCTCCATGCCAACCAGGCGTCCCAGGGACGCAGTGCGTAACATTCGCTTGGCATGGGCTTTGGGAGTGCACCACGTGTGGCACTGTCCCAGTTCAACCGGGACGCATGAGCGTTTGGGATCCATGACACGCGTGCACCCGAGCCGAAGATGCATCCACGTGACGCCATCCAGGACGCGTGCCTTGGCGAGCCTCTCGGGTGTGCACACACATGCGAATGCAGTCCTGGTTCAACCAGGATGCACACGCATCTAGGGAACCGTGACGCACGGGCCCGACGCGGACAATTCTGGTTTGTCCGTTGATGTGCGACATTAAAAATACAATTAAGGAGGCTATATAACTTCGATTGACGATCTGAAAGAACCATTGCGATTGTATCGACGATGCGGACCTAATGATGCTATGAAAATTAGGATCAAAGAACTATTTTACATTATTAGAGCCCAAAAACTATAGAATTATCATAGATCTACCATGTCAAAGATGATTAGATCTCATGACTGGATCCATTAGAGGTGATAGGGGATTAATAGCTTAGGATTAACCCAAAGTACACGTATCAGCCCTTGAATGATAGATCTGACCATTCAAAAACAAATACAAACCTGTTCTAAGCATTAGGACAAGCGATCTATGAGATCTAACCATTAAACATTAGATATATATATATATATATATATATATATAAGATCTAGCCTGGAAACACATTTAAACAAGGATCTATACTTCTAAAAGACAGATCTAGCCGTTAATCTATAAGTCTAAGTAATGATCTATAAAGTATGGAAATAATACTTGAATCCTTGTTATTAATTGATATTCAGGGCTTCACAAAGGTAACTCAGGATTAAGTAATGAAGAATGCGATTCAAGGAAGATCGAGGTAGGTAGTCTGATACTACTGAGTTTTTAAATGCATTTCCAAATCTAATTGATTTATTTATTAAATCCTGATGACCATGTTAATATGCTTTTTGAGTTGAGATATGATATTCGCATAATGTGTATGCGAAATTGTCCTTATGAATCATAGTCTTGAATACGATCATTGGCATGAATAGATTTTATGCATTGCTCGCATGTTTTGAACATAATTGCATAAATTGCTTGATTTACGATGATTGAGATTGAGGATTGCCATGTCATATAGTGCATATCCTTGAGGGTTGCCAAAAGACGCTGGAGTGCCCAAAAGACATTGGTTAGGCAATTGTGAGGGACCCAAAGAGGACATTATTTTTATATTTTTTGGGCTGATGAGCCTAGTGGGCACTATGCTGAGAGGTTGTACGGGGTTGGCCTCCCGGGCTCTACCACCAAAGGTGGATGGTATCGCTACCAAAAAGGCATTGTCCCTTCCCTGATTGCTGTGGTAAATAGGGACGACCACTAGAGGTGTTCACGGCACCCTTTTGGGGACATATCCATAGTCACCGTGGAGGGCTATGGTAGGTGGTCTCTAGATACCGAAGACACACGATTCCAGCTATGTGCTCGTGACCAATCAGCTTGGTGTGTTCGCTGAAAGACCATGTGCATGATACTTATAGCGATGCCAACATCTGTTTTGAATGATGACTATTTTAAGAGTTTCATGATTATTATATTTTACTCGTTGGTTTGATGTGTTGCCAAGATCTTATTACTTGGATGTATCGATTTCTACCTTATGATTATAGTCATATTTATATCGTTGAATACTAGATTTCAGTAAAGGATTCCATGAATGAATTTGCACTAATGAGCTTACGTTTTATGCACAAATATGCATGTTTACACAAAAAGGAATAACTGATATTTTGCATAAAAAGCTCTTTGAATTATGCATATTACCTGCCGTGTTTTCAAAATAGTAGTATCAGATCATGTACTGGGTATGAGGAATACTCACTCAAATATACTATTTTTTATAGATTAGCTCCACACAGGAGTAGGAGAAGCATCAGGAAATGTTAGTACTATGATCAAGTAAATGAAGAAGGGACAAGTATGAAAATAAGTAAACTCACTACCTTTTGGACATGTATCTGTACTTATTATAGTTGGGTTGTGAGCTGTGACTGGATAGACCTGGGAAATATGTACGATGTTCTTCATTTTTCAAAAATTTCCTTATTCATCTTGAAAGCAAATGACACTCGAGGTTTTCAAAATGAATTAAAAAAAATAAAAAATTCGCTGCATTGCATAGTTTTTTCTAAAAGCGTTTTCAAATAAGGATTGATCTCGCCCTAGGAATTAGATATTGCATTTAAAAATGAATGTGAAAACCAAGGTCGTCACAGTTATGCAAGTGTATGGGACACTCCTGGGACTCACGTACCTTGAGGTACCCTATTTGTTATTGTATGCTCATTGATATTGGATCATATCATGTTTTACATCCATGAGGTGCATGTTTCATTGCATATGATGTTTTAAGGCTACATTGGCATTGCTTATGATACTTATATTTTTCATGGATAATTAACCTACACTTATATCAACATTGTTATTCGATTTTGTTTATTTTCACTTGTTATTACACTAAATGTCTATGTACCTATACAAGCAATAGCTTGCTGAGGCATTGCTTTGTTTTGCAATGCCTCAAATATCGAGCACGACAGCAGAAAAGGCAAGGCCGTGGAGAGACAGTAATAGCAATGGTGACCACTTTAATTTAGGTAATAGATAGCTCTACGCGAGTGATTAGATGGATTGCAATTTGAACTTATTTTGTGGATTGTATAACTTCATTAGATGGATTTGATTATGAAATTTACATATATTATGGACATGTCTTTAAGTATGGTGGAATATTATGATGGAAAGACCCTGGGCCACATTATTATGCTTTTTGGATATTTATTGTTTTAAAAATAAAGGCATCATTGTTTTGACGTTGGATTTGATATTAGTGTTGTCTTAAAGTTATTGTTGTGTACTTCTATTTATCTTTTAATCGTGGTCGTGATGTTTTTTGGAAAAAGGAGATAACACCTGGAGGTTTTTAAATAAATGTTCTAATATAATAATTAATGGAATCCTTTGATCTTGGGATCTTGACTATAATTATTATTATTATTTTTTATATAAAAATGTTATAAAAACCTGAGGTGTTATAGTTGGTATCAAAGCCCAGTTTATTCCATCTTAATCCTTACAAAGGTCCACTTATATGTGGATGATAGTCCATGAATTATAGTTAAAGAAGGAACTTACACTTAGTGATATTTGAATCCCTAACAGATGGCTCCTCACAGAAGGACAAGGTCTACCCCTGTTACGCCAGTTGCCCCACTTGCTGAGTCCTCTGATCAAGGGGATTGCGATACTGAGTTGGTGAATAGGGTGATGCTAGGGTTGATACCCCTCATATAGCAACAGATTATGACTATAGTTCAAGTTGTGAACCCTAACCCTGTGACACCACCTCCAGTGGCACCAGTGGATTCATCTGTTCACTCTACCCACTAGGAGCAGGCACTACCAGCACATAAGACCACAGAGGGTGATGCTTCTAGTGTTCCCACGAAGATAGATAAACTATGAGAATAATTCCAAAAGATGGTGCCACCCTTCTATGGTGATGGTAATACTAAGGAGGCTGAGAGATGGTTATTTGAGGCAAAGAGGACATTTGACACTATGAAGATTGCACCAGAGGATTAGGTCCGAGTAGCTACCTACCTATTGAAGGGTGAGGTAGGCTTCTGGTGGCAGAGTTTTACGCATACGCAACTAGACCCAACAGAGACGATGACATGGGAGGCTTTTAAGTAGGCATTTGATACTCAATATTTTTCACCTCATGCATTGCAATCACTAAAAAAAGAATTTGCCACCCTGGGTTCAGTAGTACTTGAACCGATTTACTTGAATAAGGAGGTTTGCTCCTGACACGCTTGAGACCTTGGCTCTTAGGACTAGAGGGAATACGTACCATCCCACTAAAGGCAAGAGACCTTTTAGTGCTATGCAAGCACATAGAGCACTGAGTTATTAACCACAGACCAAGCCTAGAATAGACATAGAGAAGAAGAGATGTGACAAGTGCAAGGGTTGGCACCCTAAGCGAGGGTGTAGTAGATTTGACAGACCATAGCATCAAAGGCAGCCCCAACAGCAGCGACAGCACCAGCCACCTTTCCAAAGACAACCATACAGGTGCTTTGGCTATGGAGAAGTGGGACATTTTATTAAAGATTGTCCTAAGGGACAGAGGGAGAAGTAGGCCCAGGTGGGTGTAGAGATAGCTACCGCATCATGTAGTCAAGGATGAGTGTTTGCCATCACATTAGGGTAGGCACAGGCCTCGAACCAAGTCGTCAAAGGTACTCCTCTAGTCTCAGATAGACATGCCAAGGCCCTCTTTGACACCAGGTCCACTTGTCCATTTATTTCATGCATTTTTGCATCTTGCCTTGATGTATGCATGTGTAAATTAGTATTTGGATTAGATATTATGACACCTGTGGGAGAGACAGTAGAAGCTACTGAGTATCTCCGGGAGATGCCCATGGAGATATCAAGCATGAGAATGGACTCAAACTTCATTTTATTAGACATGGTCGACTACAATGTTATATTTGGAATGGATTAGTTAGCTAACTACTGGGCTACCATAGACTACTGTAAGAAGCATATTATTTTTTATATACTTGGGCAATTAGAAATTTTGTTCCAGGGAAGAAAAAGTCTAGCAAGTACATGCATCATCTCTGCTATGAAAGTAGCACAGTTTTATTCACGAGAGTGCATAATGTTTCTCACTTATGTGATCATTGAGGACAAAAGACAGCCACAGATGGAAGATATTGATGTTGTCTGTGAGTTTGCAGATGCTTTTCCTGAGTAGTTACTAGGCCTGGCAATTCGGGTTGGCGGGGGTCATGTTTGTGTCGACACAAACATGACACAATTAGAGATGGGTCGACACGAACACGACACGATTAATAGTCGTGTCAAAAACCTATGACTCGTACACGACCCGGTTCTTAAAAACTTGACACGACACGACCTGTGCAACACGACTAAGTGACCGAGTCATGTTGGATGACACGACACGACACGACATGAAATGACTCAATTCCTTAACATGACTTAGTTAAAAACTATCCTAAAATATAGGATGGTTATTTTATAACCGTCCTATAAAACATATGAGACCATAAAAATATATGACGGTTATCTGGTAACTGACCTATATAACATAAAATTATAAGACACCTACTTATTAATTGTCTTATAGAATGCATAAAAATATAGGACGGTTAATACATAACCGTCCTATAGCCTACAAGTTAAAACCTTTAATAGGACAGTTACTTGTTAACCATCCTATATATATCTAACTTATACCAGGTACCATACCAGCACGGCTATCTCATATTTGTAATCTTCTGATTTTGAAAAGTTGGCGCCAAATGGATACTTTTGATCTTCTGAAGGGGATGATGCCTTGATGAAATGAGCTTCTGTAGCAGAAATCAGAAATTGCATATACTTGTTTCAAACTTTTAGTGCTTGGTTTCAGCACAATAGCATATGGCATGGCACTTAAATCTAAATGCTTAACTTGAGTAAGCTGTAAGATGTCTTCATTCAAGAATAAGAACTTCATATTCAAGCTTTCTTTGTAGGGTGAAGAGCCTCAGCCAGCAAAAGAGGCTAGCACACGAGACATGACCAATGAATGGAATTGTTGTAGCAAATGTAGTCGAGGAGTGAGGACAGACAGAGGACCCAAAAGTACACTTTTCAATGAATGGAAACTGGAAAGAACAGAAGAAGACCAAATGGCATGGGTCTTTTAGTTATGAACTAGAACTTTCAACCCCCACATGAATTGACAGGATGTAATTCATTTCCCCAACTCCTTTCATGCTCATTGTCATTGGTCTTTGCTCCATCCACACGACAATTACATAGACAAACACAAAAAAGCATTACCAACTAGTATTGGTGAATCTTGAACCATACCAAATTACCAATAAAGTTCCTGTAATATTTTTATTTAAAAGCAACACAGTACTTTACACCACTTACATGATGTCTAAAAGAGATTCAAATGAATCAAATAACCACAATAGTAGTAAATAACAGGGGATTAAGTAGCACATGAGGGAAATCTACTTTTATCAATGTATCAAACACAACAAATTAATATAAGTTATGAAAATTATACAAATGAATCAAAATGAATTGCTCTAGAGTCTTCAATTGGTTGAGGAGATCCTACACTACTACTTATGCTACTGCTACTTATGCTTATAATGTCCTCAGCAAGCTCATCCATGTCAACTATAATGGCAGAGTCTACAGTCATATAGAATAAACATGCATTAGTCATTACTACGCTCATATAAAATATAATATAAATTTAGAATCATAAATTATTACCTTTCAATCCATATAGCCAATCTCTTACACAAATCAATTCTTGCACTGTATCTGGCTGTAAAGTAGATCTATATTGGTCAAGAACTTGGCCACCAACACTAAAAGCAGACTTCGATGCAATTGTAGACATGGGAATGCTCAAGACATCACAAGCCATGGTAGCAAGTTCGGGATACCTAAAATCAACATTTGAATCAAATATAAATCTAAATAAGATTATAAAAAATAGTGTTTTCATGAGACAAGAGATTATTAGTCAATCAACCTGAATTGATTGCTTTTCTAGAATACAAGAATGTCCAACATTGACTCTTGTAATCTTTGTTCATCCAAATAAAGCTCCAATTGTGATTTTTGCATAGCCAAAGAACCTCCTTCACTTTCAAATGAATCAAATTCCTAATGCAAATGCAATTATATTATTCAACTTACTGTAAGACAATTCATACTAAATTTTAATATGCTAAGTGACATATAATGAAAGATACAATTATAAATATAATTACCTTCATGACATCTAAAACCTCTTGACTATATGACAAGTTTTGTCTATCATTAGTACCTCTATCCACTGGGGAAGATGAGGAAGGAATAGGAGAACTCTTAACCATATATTCATTGAAGAGAGAGAATAACTTTTCTCAAACTTGAGCAAACTCTAAGTAACCATTACCAAAAAATTTCTTGTATGAGAATTTCACAAAGGAGAGCTTATATCGAGGATCTTACGCACATGCAATTTCCAAAATGGTGCTGAATTCAGACTAGTACTTTGAAAACTTGGCAAATATTTGGGTGGACATACGCTTCATATAGTCATCATCACTTCTCATGTATTGTGTTAAACTCAAATAAATTACAAATGCTGCACGAAAGTAGAGATTTGCTGTGGGATACTTGGATCTAGAAAACATGCAGGTAGCATCATAAAAAATTGCCTAAAACTTTGAAATTTTTGTAGCCTTTTCACATTCATCGAAAGAAGGACAATGCTTATAATTTGAGTCACTTAGTTTTAAGTGACAAAATGCATGTTGGTAACAAAGAGCACTTTCAAGCATCACATAGGTTGAATTCCATCTTTTAGGACAATCTTGTCTTAAGCCCTTTTTGTCTCAATTGACATGTGATTCACACACTCTAAAAAATTTTGTTTTCTACTTTGCGATGCTTTGACATACTTGATACTCTCTCGAATTTTTTGAATAACATCGTCAATTTCTTTCAAAACCATCTTATATAATCAAATTTAAAAGATGATAACAACAACGAAAATGAAGGAACTCTCCACCATAAACAAGAGCGTTCTTGATGTTTAATCGATGCCTTAACAACTCAACAGAAGAATCATTAGCAGTAGCATTGTCTAAAGTGATTGAAAAAATCTTTTTCTCAATCCCCCATTATACCAATAAGGAGTATACCTTTTCTACTAATGATATTCCATTATGTGGAGGTGGTAGGAAACAAAAATTTAATATCCTCTTGTGTAAGACCCACTGACTATTTAGAAAATGTGCTATGAGACTTATATAACCATCAGTAATATAAGAACTCCACAAATTAGATGTCAAACTTACCCTATTATGTGCCAACTCTAACATCTCTTTTATCTTTTCTTTTTATCTTTTATACATTCTCAGAACATCTGCTTTTACTGTATTTCTACTAATTAAATGCAAATCTGCACACAAATATTTTAGTAGAGCTCTAATTCCATCATACTCAACAAATTGGAAAGGAAAATCATGCATAACTACTGCAGCTACTACTAACTCACGATAAACTTCAAGATCAAACTTATTATCTGAAGCTAAACTTAGTGACATACTCTCCTGACTTCGAGATAAAAGCAACAGGCCTATATCACGAGAAGAGCTCCGTTGACAAGTCTTTATATGACATTTTAAGTTACCAGTACCAAATTTGCTATCAAAAATATATATCGCAGACCACTTCTTGCATTTACACCTTTGCCTTCCATCTTCTGATACTAGAAGGTGTTCAAAAAAATTTCCAAACTAGAGACATTAGCTTCCTATGCTTTTTCCTCTATTGGATTTTCAAACTAACTCCACATTCTCTAAATCAGCAAGCTCATCATCGTCGTTGTCATGCAGCATATTCAAATTATCAGAAGCATCAGTGCTCCGAACTTATGCCTATATTGTAAATGACAAACAAAATTTAGTTCACACTCACAGTAAACACTACACCAATTACTTATAAGGGACTGATGAATGAAAAAAGTCAGAATCGTAAAGAAATAACAAAAAACAAACACATACCTGTGGTGCTGTAGGTGTCATGCTCATTGTGTTAGAAATTTATAATGGTTGAAGTCTTGAAGATATCTGGGAAGAAATTTTTGAAAGAGATGTAAAAGCTTGGGTTGGGTTGGGTTGGGCTTTAATCGATTCACGCTAAAGATCTAAGTGTAAATTAGTAAATGTATATGTAATTATGCATTACTCCTCTCTCAGTCTCAGTCTCAGTCTCAGACTCTCACTCTCTGTGTCCCATTGATCAGATCCATCATGTTAAATAAAAGGTAAATTAAAAACCTAATACAAGACGACTCGATAACAACCGTCTTATAATATAACAAAATAAAAAACCGTTACAATGTAACTATCTATATTACAGGATGGTTAATCAATAACTTCCCTATTTTAATATAAATATAGGATGGTTAAAACATAACGGTCCTATATTTGCAAAAACAAATAGGACGATTAACATCTAACTGTCCTATAATTTTACAAATATAAAGGACGGTTAGAATTAAACCGTCTTATATATGTTGAAAATATAGGATAGTTCTTATGCAATCGTCCTTTATTTACTTAGCATCCATGGATAATGGGAGTGTGAATGTGATGTGTGATGTGCCAGTGACTGCCTAGAGGCCTCAGACCGGCAGACCACCTAGCCTAGCTACTAGCCTGCCAGGCAGGGACAGACAGCCTCCCCTCCTCCAATAGTCCAATTCCAAACTGGCAGGTGGCAACTGGAGTTAATAAAACTTATACTTCAAATCATTTGTCAAATATTTTTGAGTCCTTGATGTCCTATCCGACATGCGGACCCCCTTTGTAGTGGTGGGAAAACAAAATGAACACATATCCTGTTAACAAATTATTTAGGGCAATTGTCATTTAGTAATTAGTAGTTTTTGAAATTGAAAGTAAAATTCCCACCTTTGTAACTTTGTTTGATCTTGTGGTCATTCAAGAGTCTTGATTGAGTTGACTCCTAAGTCTTGACAGACTTGACTAGTATGACTCATGACTCATGAGTAGTATCCTTTGAATCTTTGATCATCTCATGATCTAAGTTCTAATCTATCTAATGCACTTAACGTGGTCTAAGACTAAGTCCTGTTGTGGTTGCCTTATTTTTGCATGTTTAAATTAAACACATCTTTCTCACCTTATCTTGATCCTAGTCTATGATAGTGATCATCATATCATATGGCCTTAAGTTTAGCCTCACTTACTATTCTCTTATCATCCATTTTAAGATTAGCTACATATTGGCAGTTACAAGTTACACTTACAAGATAATTAATTAACAAGTTTTGTAACTTGTAATTGTATAAGTGTGTAACTAACTGTCATATATTGTATAAAATTATAAATTCTTATGATTTTCTTATACTAATTCCACATGTAATTACTAATTGATCTAATATATCTCTTTGTCATCAAATTCATGAATATCATTTCTCCAACTCATATAACTCAAGATTTGTTTTGATTTCTTACTAATGTTTCTCATTTCTAACTCCCAATTGACAATAATAGATTGGGAATAACTCATTCATTCATGATCCATGTAGAGTAAAAAGTAGTAAGTCACCCTCGATGATATCATTCAACATTTGTTATTTTCTCATGATCATTTTACTATCAATGCCAAATGTACTTCTTTTCACTATAGACCATAGTCAAGAATTAATTTTAGTTTGACCAAAGTTATCATATCAATATCCCTTTAACTCTTTCTTGATAAGCTTTTGTGTTAATTCAACAATTGAGCTATTCTACCAATATAGTTTATACTTTATACTATATAACTCCTTCTATTCTCATTTTCACCTAATAATTTAATTACATAACTATTCCCTTTCTATACTCATTATCCACTAATGAGTTAATTACATAACTCTTTCTATACTCATTCAGTCATTCTCAACTACTGAGTTAATTACATAACTGCTTCTATTCTCATTCAGTCATTCTCACCTAATAATGAGTTAATTACATGACTCTTTCTTTACTATCTCCTCAACCTCAACAACTAATGAGTATGACTTACTTACATAACTCTATGTTTTTAAGCTAATCCTCAACTAAGATGAGTTAATTACATAACACTTTCTTTACTCATCCTCAACCTCAACAACTAATGAGTATGAGTTTTACCTAAATAACTCTATCTTTTTAAGCTCATCCTCAACTAAGTAACTAAGTTGAGTTAATTACACAGCACTTTATTTACTCCTACTCACAGTCATACTTACATAACTCTGTCTCTTTAAGCTCGTGCAGCCATGCTGCTCATTCATCCTCAGCTCTTAGTCTCTATTCAATTAAGATGAGTTAATTACATAACTCTTTCTTTACTCATACAGTGATACTTACATAACTCTTTCTTTTTAAGCTCATCCTCAACTAAGATGAGTTCATTAGATTACATAAGTCTTTCTTTACTCATACTTACATAACTCTTTTGAAGCACATTCTCAACTAAGATTAGTTAATTACATAACTCTTTCTTTCATTACTCATCCTCAACCAACCTCAGGTCCTCAACAAGTAATGAGTATGAGTTGCTTACATAATTGCTTTTTAAATTTTAAGGAACTACAGGACAGTTAAAACAAAACCGTCCTTTATAATGTAATAGTATAAGATGGTTATGTAATAACCATCCTATATTGTGCATACGGCCTAGTACTTATAGGACGGTTAGGTAACAACCATCCTCTATTTGATATATTTATAAGACGGTTATAAAAATAACCGTCTTATTTATTTTTATTGATGTAGGACGGTTATGTAAAAACCGTCCTATATTTATATACTTATAGGACGGTTATTCCTAAACTGTCCTATGATTGTTACTAAATAAAGGACTGTTATTTAATAACCATCTTGCAATTATCTTCATATAGGATAGTTTTTGAAGAACCATCCTATATGTATCTTACATTAAACCTTTCTTTCTCCCGCCTTTCATTGTTCACCTTCGCATAATCACATTTCATTTCTTTTCTCCCTACCCTAACCTAAGTCTTTCGAACTTGAAGTGACCACTGTCCAGCTCTCCCTAAGACCAAACCCCCTTCAACGATTCAACCAGAACAAGGGCAAACGCACAAACCAGAAGAAGAGTGTCGGTGAGAAGAAGAAGGAGAGAGGGAGAGGTTAAAAGTGCAACCCGAGCAAGGGTAGAGAAGAAGTAGAGAGTGAGAGAGCAAGGGAAAAACTCAAAAGTCAAAAATCGACCTGCAACTACAATGGAAGGAGGTTCATCAGGTATTGGTTCAGATTCTGTTATGCTCTTGGAAATTCTATGTAATGTTGCCATTTTTTTCCCTATTTTTGTTATGTAGCAAGCAATAACACTCTTATCTTATAGTCTTACTACATTACATGAATATAGGGTTAAAAAGTAAAAACCGTTAAGGTTAACAATATTCTTCATTTGGAACCTGCATGGCTTAGAATCATCATCATCATCAAGACATTATCCCAAATTAGGGGTTGGCAATTGGCCACATGAATCTTATTCTAATTTCTCTCCATAACTCTCTAGCTTTATTTATGTTTGTACCCTCCCACCCTTGTCTCATCAAGTAAGACTATATCATCTGCAAATAACATGCACCAGGGAATCTTATCTCCTTGTGCAGATGTTTTGTTAAATCATCCATAAGGACCATAACCAATGTGAAAAGGTATGGGCTCAAAGTCGATCCTTGGTGTGCAATTCTACAGTGACAGGAAAATCATCAATTCACACCAATCTCGCCATTAGTGGTTTTAACATTTGTTATCTTCCTCATACTATACTGTCATACATATTTTTAATTATGCCTATAACTCTATATGGTATATACCCCTACATTTGCAAGCAGCATGAAACCAAACTGATTCTCCTATGCACTTGTTTCATGTTGTAGCCTATTCTCAATCACTCTTTCAAAAAGTTTCATAGTGTGGCTCATAAGTTTGATTCCTCGATAATTATTAATTAGTTCAGCTCTGTATGCCTCCCTTATTCTTATTATAAATATAAATTGATTGGTATAATAGAGCTTTCCCTCCACTCATCAGGTATTTTCTTTGATTTTATAATGTTGTTAAACAACTTGGTCAACCAAACTACCCCAATATGGCAATATCTCCCATATGCTTCCAAACCTCTATTGGTAATTTGGTGTATCATCGGGCCCCATGACCTTTCCTGATTTCATCTTTTTCAAGGCCTCTTTCACTTTAGGTATTCTAATCCTATGTTCATATCTATAATATTCAATGTTATTTAGATTTATAGTATTTTCCATCCCTATATTCTCAGAGCCGTTGTCATTTAATAATTTTTGAAAGTATGTTTCCCACCTTTGTTTGATGATTGATCTCATCGTCTTTGACTAATACCTTTTGATCATCGCTTCCAATAATGCACTGAGTTATTTCACTTACACTTTCTAGTTTTCACTTTTCTAATTGTAGTCATTTTCATTTTTATTTGTGAAGCAAACATGGAACATAAAGAAGTAGAACTAGAATAAGAACATGAAGTAGTACAAGAACAAGTAGAAGAGGTAGAAGTAGAACAAGAACAACAATTACAATACACGTATGTATGTATGTATGTATGTAACAATCAAGGCTATCGAGCACATGTCCACCAATAACACCACCTATCAGTATTAAGAGAAAGGCCAGGGGGCCAACACAAATGGATCATATAAATAAGAGAGCATCCAAGGGAATAAAAGAAAATGTACAATTCAACAGTAGAGGCCAACCGATAAGTGGTACTGCATATGCTTATGCTAGTTTCATATGCTGCACTGTTAGAAGACTTGTGCCAGTATCAGTGACTGATTGGAGACTTGTATCACCAGAAGTCAAAGATGAAATATGGGAAATGGTCAAGGTATGTAAATTCTTCCTACATATAACATAATATGTCCCTTATATTTATATATTTTGTTTTTGGTTACATATGAATCATGATACACTAAGTCGCTACAATACTCACTAATCAGTTAGTCACTTAACCTGCTTCTTCTTTTGTTTTGTAGTCAACCTTTGACGTATCTGATGAGTGTAAGAAGTAAGCATTGCTAGGAGCTACTAAACAATGGAGGAAATGGAAGAGTGAGCTTGCAAGGAAGTACATACTTCCAAATTCCCATGATCCTTCTAGGCTTAACATGGTCCCTCGGTTGTATTCTTGCTTCATTGACCAGAAAGCATGGAATCAATTTGTACAGCATAGGCTATCTCTTGATTTTGAGGTAATCACAACTTGAACTAGCCAAGAAAAATTTTGATTCTTGTAATTATTATATTTGATTGTATTTTGATTACATTACTTTGATGTCCATGCAAAGCGTATAAAAGGACAAAAGGCGTGTGCACAAAATCATATGCAGCACCACTTTTCAAGGGTTGGCTACTCAAGATTAGAGGCAGATGAAATAAGTATATCATGTCACATTTCATTTGTCTAATCATAGTAGATTGTTATTTTATTAACTCTAACTTAGTGTCTCTCTTAACAGCATCACAAGGCTAGGACAATGGAGAACATCGACCATGCTCTTTTATTGAAAATGGCACATTTGAAAGGGCATAACTTCCACACCTTTGCTAACAAGACAATTGCAACAATTGCATTAAGAATTGTAAGTGGTTTAAGACTTTAAGTTTTATACTTTTATACTCTTGCATTATATAAATATTACATATATAATAGGGATTTGGTCATGTTATGATCTTTACATTTGCAGGAAGAGTTGACCCAAGAAAGTGCAACTACAGGGACTCTTAGCAGGACTGCTGCAAAGGGGGACATCCTGTATAGGGCAATGGGCAACAAGGAAGACCACCCTAGCCAGGTAAGGGGCTAAGGTCGCGGTGTTGTTCCTTCCAAGTTCTTCCCTAAACAAAAGGCTCCTACGCTACAAGAATTGGAAGAATGGAAGAAGCAAACTATTGTGGAGATATATAGCAAGATCAAAGATCAATTGCTGAAGAAACTCCAAGGTAGTGGAAGAACCTCATGTGAGGATGTTGGCCCTCAAGTTCAAGTTCAACCACCCCAATATGACAATAGCTGCACTCCTAGTCCTCCATCAGACGAAGAGGTGGCAAAGCAAGTATTTGAAAGTGATGTCCCGATCAGTGAGGTATGTATATTGACATGTTTAGTTCTACAATTTTTAATTATTTAGTGACCTTTTCAATTTACATCACTAATCATTATATATATGTCATTTCTCAAACACAGGTGGGTCAGTGCATGTCGTAGCTACATACATCTGAGAACTATGTGGCTGTGGCAACACTGTACGAGGTTCGGCCCATGACTTCCGCCACCTTGCATGGCAAGGTGATGCCTCCGCACACTAATCGCGTGTGCATTACTATTACCATTCAACCAAATGCTCCCCTTCCATTTCCAATCCAAAGGGATGATGTTAAAATAGTTAGAGATGCAATTGGATATCATGTGTGTCGGCCAGAGAAACATATTAAACCAATGACATCCAATTCCAAGGTACATATATTCTAAATGTAGTCATGGCATCATTTTCTCCTACATTTTTTAAGTCATCCTAAAATTTTAATTGATTAATATTGCTTGCAACATGTCGGATCACCAGAAGCAGCACAAGGGGCAATTGAAGTGAACCTCCCCACCAACAAATTCTGGCGTAATGGCAAGTGTAGCCCTATCCCAGCCTTCTCAGGTAATTTGATCTCACTGTCTCTCTTCTTTTATATATGCTAGTATACCAGTACATGTTGTATATACGCATTACTAATTTTTGAAATGTTACATCTACAATGTAGGGATCAGGTGAAGGTTCCACCTAACACACCTTCATTCGTAAGGGTACTGTACAGACTGACCAATGGAGATAACGGAATAAACCCCATAAGGATAGAGGCAAGTGTGCTTTCAAATGATGTGGTTGAGGTTCCACTCTTCAAGGAAGACCTCTTAGCCATATGTAATATGGCTCAATTGGAATACATGCACATCGTAGTCTATATAGGGTATGTCGTCGTGTAACTGCTCTATTAAAGTTAGACTATTACGAATCAAAGTAACATTACTTGCTTTTTTAATAACACTTGATAATTATTTGACATTAACCCAAATTCCTAATGCAGGTATTTGTATGATAGCTTGCAAAGATTAGAGGTCAAGGACATTTACAAGTTCCTTGATCCTTCTCTTATCTTTCAATTGGACTATTTTCCCACGAACAAACAAAGCGAAGATATCATTCCTGGGTTTATGGGTTGTGCGAAGGGGCAAGCCTTACTGATTCCTTACAATAGCGGGTACGTTGTAACATATGTTGCTTGATTATGCCCTTTCAATTTCATAATTCATACACATGAATATCTATATTAGTTAAGATTGGAGAACATACAATTGAATTATTGTTTTTATAGGTCCCATTGGATGCTGCTAGCCATGCAATTTTTTTCGATTCGTGTGGAGCACACATTCAGGTACACCTGATGAAAATTATAAACAAGTGAGACTTTATTATCCCTTTCATTATAATATAACTACTCACTTGCAACTATCATAATATTCATAATCTAATGCTTTTCAATTATATATGTGTAGAGCATGGTATAAATGGGCTAAGTGGGAAGCTATTGACCACCCACCAAAACTCAACTAGAAGAAGGCCAATGTAAGGTTTACTAATTACTGCTCTTTAGACTCTTTGATATAATTTTAAACCAAACTTATTTGACATGATATTTTGACCCTTTTCTATTGTCTTTGGTAACATTGTTCTGCAGTGCCCTAAACAAAAATCAGATTGGGAGTGTGGGTATTATGTTCTTAGATACATGAGAACCCTCATTCGCAATGGAGTTACAATCTCACAATTAAGAAAGGTAAGACTTATTGACCACTGTTACACTTTTATTTTGTATATTTCCTGACTGAATCCAAGATTACATGTCATAACTAAATTATTATATATTTCTTGCAGGTGGATTTGGGAAGCAAGAGTTACTCCCAGTTAGATCTAAACGATATTAGAATGGAATGGACAGATCATATTATGAATTTTAATTTGTAGTTCAGTTATGTAAATGAATGTATCATCAATCATGTATATACATTTTACTCAAATATAATACAAAGATCAGTTCATTTCTATGGATGTGTTCTATTTTTCTTTTGATTGAAGTACACTGTTTCAATGTATGTGCTTTCTTTGTTTCAAACTTTCAAATTTCAATGATGGGATTGGGAACTTGGTGTCTTGAACCAGACATAAGATATATGGTGAGGTGTGGCTGTCCATGAAGAAGACTGAAGAGTGAATGTATCATGTACAGTATGGGTGATTGGGTGTGCTTTTATTTGTTCAATTCAATGTGAACTGTATGGAGTAGAAGTGAATGTGTACAATGATTTTAAATATAGTAGGTTAGATGTGAATGTGTTATTTTGACACATTAGTCCATTATTACTATGGTTGTATTCCATTTTTTGTTTTGATTCAAGTATATAAGTGTCAATGTGGTTGTGTGTACTGTGTATAGTGTGCTTGCTTTATTTCAAATTTTTAATGATGGGAGGTTGGTGTGTTAAAGGCTTCAAGAGTCAAGACAGGGTTTTGATATGTGAGGACTGAGGAGTGAAGTTGTGTATAATGGAATTTGGGTGTGCTTTTATTTGTTCAATTCAATGTGAACTGTATGGAGCAGATCTGAATGTGTACAATGATTTTAAATATGGCAGGTTGAATGTGAATGTGTTATTTTGACACATCAGTCCATTATTACTATGGTTGTATTCCATTTTTTGTTTTGAATCAAGTATGTTTGTCAGCAGACTTTAGTCTAATGCAGAGGAAAATAACTTTGGAAAATATCAAGGTTTTTACATATGTTAGTCCTTTAAAGACTTTTGGGCATAGTAAAAGTTCCAATTTTTGAAGTTCTGCTCATTCTTGTTTTATTTAGAATTGCCCTAATGTTTTTCTGATCTATTATAAATGACTTCATTCATCCATAAACTCTTTAGATTAATGGAAATTTGTTCACTCTGCAAGCCTGCATCAAGTCTTTGCCAATGTGCAAATCAAAGAACTTCCATGAATGATGAAAAGATTGTATGTTTATTATCCTCAGTATTCAAGCTAGGATCAATCAACCCATGCGGTTGTTAACATATTATAGCATAGCACTTAACCAAGGTTCCTGTTTCCTTCATACAACAAAAGAAACAACAGATCAGTTCTTTTTCAGCTCTGAATTGAGCATAATGATATTTCTCAGATTGCCTAGTTTAGCAGGAGATCATACACCACCATCAAGGCCATATGCTTTACTTATTCCTATACCAAGTAGCCAAGATTTAAGGGAAGCTCTTCACTGGGGACTCAGTTCCAAAGCTACAAAGGTTAGGATGAATTGAAGAAATATACAGATGAAAAAGAGCATTCCATTATCTGAATTAATCCATAACCCTCAGACATTCAAGCAAAGATTCTTGAGAACAAAACCATGACTTTATTCCCCAAGGGCAAGTCTTCTTGTGATTGGAGTTCCTTCAAGATCAAAAGCACCAATAAGAAGCATTAACACCACACCAATTTCTCTCTTAAATGTTCCAAGAACCTACATGGAATTAATGAATCAAAGTACCATGACCCCTTGTGACAAGTTGGTTGCATTATATTTACTTTTAGATGATGATTGTTTGTAATGCTGATAATAGTAAGCACATGGCTAACTTAGCATCTTTACATGATGAGGTCTTTGCAAACTACAAGGACTTATGTGTGTCAATGTGATTGTGTGTACTGTGTATAGTGTGCTTGCTTTACTTTATTTCAAATGTTTAATGATGGGAGGTTAGTGTGTTCAAGGCTTCAAGAGTCAAGACAGGGTTTTGATGTGTGAGGATTGAGGAGTGAAGTTGTGTAATGGATGGACTATACTACAGCTGTAGGTTATACAATTTTTAGTTTTACTAATATAGGACAGGTATTTAGTAACCATCATATATCACTTGTTAAATATAGGATGGTTAGCAAATAATTGTCCTATAAACCTTAATATATAGGACGGTTATTTAATAACCGTCCTATATAACATATAAATATAAGACCCCTACTTATCAATCGTCTTATAGTCTTATAGAACATATAAAAATATAGGACGGTTTTGTCTTAATTGTCCTATATATAATTTATAATATAGGATGGTTACTTACTAACCGTCCTATATTAATATAACATGCTGTCCCTTTATCAGTTTAAATATAGGACTGTTACTCAGAAACCCTCCTATTTAGTGTAAGCCAAGATCACGTGTCATTCAATTCAACTCAAAGTTTTATTCGCATGTCACATGGGTCAACACGACAGGTCAACATTGATTGACCCAAACATGACACGATTTATGACATGTCAACCCGAAAATGACACGAACACAATAAGGCTCAACCCTAACCCATAAAGTCCATGTTGGGTTCGAGCCGTGTCATCGTGTTGTGTTATATTTTGCCACCCCTAGGAGTTACTAGGATTGCTGCTGAGTAGAGAGATTGACTTTACTATTGACCCGGTGCTAAGTACCTCACCTATCTCCAAGGCACCATACAGAATGGCCCCATCAGAGTTAAGAGAGCTTAAAGTATAGTTGCAAGAGTTACTTGATAAGAACTTCATCGGGCTAAGCAGGTCTCTATGGGGAGCACCAATCCTTTTTGTGAAGAAAAAGGACGAGTCACTGAGACTATGCATTGACTATCGATTGCTGAATAATGTCACTATAAAGAACTGATACCCTTTGCCACGTATAGATGATTTATTTGATCATCTCCAATCAACAGAGTATTCTGTAACATAGACCTGAGATTAAGATACCATCAGTTGAGGGTTAGAGAAGAGGACATCTCAAAAACTGCTTTTAGGAGTCTCTATGGTCACTATGAGTTTTTAATGATGCTGTTTAAATTGACCAGTGCACCTGCATTGTTCATGGACCTAATGAACCATGTCTTCCAAGCTTATTTGGATAAGGTCGTGTTTGTCTTTGTCGATGACATCTTCGTTTACTCGCCTAGTCATGAAGCACACAAGGAGTATCTTCACATGGTATTAGACACACTTCATCGACATTGTTTGTATGCCAAGTTCAGTAAATGTGATTTTTGGTTAGATCATGTGCAGTTTTTGGGCTACGTGATATCTAAAGATGGAGTGGTCATAGACTCGACCACAGTTGAGGTAGTGCTATGTTGGGAGAGGCCTAAGACAGTGATAGAGATACACATTTTTCTCAGTTTAGCAGGATATTATCATTGGTTCATTGAGGGATTCTCGAAGATTGCGTTACCTTTAGCTACCCTGACCAAAGAAAGACACTCAGTTTATTTGGACCGATGCCTGCGATGAGAGCTTTCAGGAGCTCAAGAAAAGACTTACTACTGCTCCAATGTTGACATTACCATCAATTGCAAGTAGTTATGTGGTTTTTTACGATGCCTCGGTAAAGGATTAGAAGCAGTGTTGATGCAGCATGGAAAGGTAATTGCCTATGCGTGGAGACAGCTTAAGACACATGAGGTGAATTACACAACACATGATCTGGAGTTAGCAGCAGTGGTATTTGCACTGAAGTCCTGGAGATATTATCTATATGGCGAGAAGTTTGAGGTATTCACTGATCATAAGAGCCTTAAGTACTTTTTTACTCAGAGTGAATTGAACATGAGGCATCGTAAATGGATGGAATATTTTAAGGACTTCGATTTCACAATACAATACCACATAGGGAAGGCTAATGTTGTCGCAAATGCCTTGAGCAGGAAGTCTGGAGTAATGATTGCCAATCTATCGACTCGATCTAAGTTCCTCAATGGGATCTTAGAGGCACAGGGCAAAGATAAGGAGACACGGGATCTAGCAGACATGACAAATTTTATGAGAGGACTAAATGGAGGAGTCAGCTTCAAGGGTAGGTTGGTGGTATCAGCAGATGATGATTTGAGCTGTGAGTTACTTTAGGAGGCATGCTAGTCCTAGTATATGATCCATCCTGGAGGCACGAAGATGTATTAGGACCTCAGGAGACATTTTTGGTAGAACAGAATGAAGAAGGATGTTGGAGAGTGCGTGGCATGGTGTCTACCTTTAAGTAGGTCACGACAGAGCATCAGTGACCATCAGGGTTACTTCAAACATTGGATCTCCCTGAGTGGAAGTGGGATCATATTACCATAGATTTCATTGTGAGCCTTCCAAGGACTGTTAGCGGACATGACATGATATGGGTCGTTGTGGACAGATTAACTAAGTCCGCTCATTTTCTTCCTATCAAGTAGAATCAGATGGTGGACAGTTTAGCGAGATTGTATGTCAAGGAGATCGTAAGTCTACACGGAGTTCCCTTGATGATTATATCAGATCGAGACACTCGGTTTAGCTCCAAGTACTGGAAGAGTGTGCAAGAGGCTTTAGGATCGAGGCTGAAATTTAGCATAGCATTCCATCCTCAAATAGATTGTCAGACTGAGAGAACCATCCAGACGATTGAGGATATGCTACAGGCTTATGTTATGGATTGAAAGGGTAGCTAGGAGGATCATTTACCATTGGTAGAGTTTGATATAATAACAGCTATCACGCAAGTATTGGCATGGCTTCATACGAGGCACTTTATGGCAAACTTTGTCGGTCACCCTTATGTTGGAGTGATGTAGGAGAGGAACATATAGTGAAGTCTGAGTTGGTGGAAGAGTGTGCAGAGAAAGTTTGACTTATTCGAAAGAGATTGTTAATAGCTCACAGCCGTCAAAAGAGTTATGCTCACAAGAGGTGGAAAGACCTAGAGTTCTCCAAAGGTGAGCATGTACTCTTAAAGGTTTCTCCTATGAAGGGAGTGATGAGGTTTGGGAATAAAGGGAAACTTAGCCCTAAGTACATTGGGCCTTTTGAGATTTTATGCAAAGTTGGGTCAGTAGCATACCAGCTAGCCTTACCACCACAGTTGGCAAATGTACACGACGTCTTCCATGTATCTATGCTGAGGAAGTACATGCCAGACCCATCACACGTGCTGGAGTAGATCCTAGGAGAGTTACAGCCTGATATGACATTTGAGGAGAGACTTGTGCATATACTGGATAAGAAAGTCAAGGAGTTGAGGGCTAAAACTATTTCATTAGTCAAAGTCCTTTAGCAACATCATTCATAGCAAGAAGCCACATGGGAGACAGAAGATGAGATGAGGATCCACCTAGAGTTATTTACATAGAGGAATGTACCAAAATTTTGAGGACAAAATTTTTATGTGGGGAGGATGTAATATCCTCAAAATTTAACCCTAAATTAGTAACAAAATAAATTAATTAAATTAAAAATTTTAACCATAGAATTTGGCTTTTAAACCACTAAATTTAGAAAGTACACGTCAATAAGAATTGAACGGTATAAAGAATGTCGAAAACGAAGTTTAGATGAGAGAGATATGAACATTTTAAGTTACAAGAGTAATTTAGTAATTAGTCAAGGGCACAAATTAGAGGGGGGTTGTTTTGATAGCGACACCCCTTTCCATTTCCATTCTAGCTCTAATGGAGGAAGGCGGTGATCTGCTTTCCTTGCGAGGAAATCGGATCTTAAACTACAAAAATGCATTTCCCCTTCATTCCTAACAAAAAACAGCTCTAGGATCGTGCCATCTTTGCTCCGTTCTCCACCAAGCTTAGACCAAACTTTGCATGTGCTAAAGGACCTCGATCTCCCCTCTACGGCTCTAATTAGGCAGGCTAAACCCTCTATCCTTCTCTTTTGCTTATTTCCCAAGTTTTCTCTCATCGATCCAGGCTGGATTTGAGCTGAACAACCATTGAATGGCCTAAGAAGTTAAAACCGTGGAGCATGGTTAAACCCACATTAAGGATACCTCCAATGATATATATGAGCCATTCAATGTTATCTTTGAACTCAAAAGCCCTAGGAACAACGAAAATAGATAATAATAAAAATTGAAGCATTTGGGGCTCCGATAAAAGCCAAAAGAAAATGAACAGCTAGGGTTCATCGTCCCCGATGGACGATGGGCCTAAGACGCCTACTGGGATGCCCAAGAGCGGACGGTGCACGCGAGAGCCCTGTCGCTCTTACGCGTGCTGTTCCAGTCAGCATCTTGGAGACCAGGACACACGGGGAGCTTCCCGGTGACAAGGACGCACACGACGCGTTCTGGAAGCAGTGCGTCCTAGGGTCGTCGGTGTAAATTGGTGTAAAATAGTATTTTTTTTTATATGAAATGGTTTTTTTGAGATTCTGGAGGCTACAGAAGCCTGATCGTCAATCCAAAAGGTCCGTTGGAGTCATCTTAACGATACGGACATGATTTTATCATTAGAATCTTGATTTGATTACATCTAGTCAGGTCAAATTCAGCGCCAAATCACTTAGATCAGGCTGATCAAAGAGTGATCAGGCCCCATAACTTGAACAACTAGATAATATAAGGTAATAATTGAGGGTCTTAAGGATCATATTAGGTGTATTTACTCTAGTAATTGATTTAGACCATTGATCTAACCCAGATCTTGGAAATTTGTTGATCTAAGATGATCTGACTGTCATATCAAGGTATAAACTTTAGATGCACACAAAAATGAGCAGATGAACATGAGATATGATTGATTAATAACAAGTAACATTAGGATTAAGGATTTAATCATAAATAGAGATCTTAGAGAACGATTCAATGGTTGGATCGCCATAGATTCCACTGAGATGAAATAAATAACATAAAATAGTACTATAATACTGACAGGTATATTAGAGCGTGCGAGCTAAGAGGATTACACGTTTGATTTAGGTTCTCTCTCATTGAGGTATGTGATGACATTTAATGTTATGTTTTGATTTCTTAAATCTTGCATTATCATAGCATCATAGTTGATTGTGATTGATTGTCACTTGTTTATTTAGTTTGAGATTTTGTAAGATTCAAAGTTTTATACTATGATCGATATGAGATTTCAATAGTATACTGAATGGGTTTTCATAATCGATTGTTTCAAGGTATTGATACCCGTATCTTATGCATGATTAGCAATTATCTTTCTTTATTGCATCACTAAGATTGGTGGGTTTTCATAAAATTGATAGTATAGGCTTTGGTGGCTAGTCCTTTGAGAGGTTAATTTAGGGATGAGGGGTGTGCCTTAGGGATTATGAGCCACAAGTGCTCTTGGTTTTACTAGATACGCGATTTTCGTGTTTTGTGATTTATGACGAGTGCTCTTACTCGGTGGATGTCATGCTAGGAAGGAGTAAGGCCAACCACCCACCCTCTGAAATTGTGATGTGATTATGATGTGATAAACACCTGCCACATATGACTTTTGATCGGAGTTTGGTAACATGGATAGTCCACACTACCGGTCTGAGCCTTTCCATGGGGATAGACGTTAAGTCTCCCATTATGGTGTTGACGGGGAGCGGTAGTGGTTAAGACCTTGGAGTGGTTACCATTGTAGTATGACCATCCATACTCTTATTCTATATGCTTATATGATGAGCATGGAGATGTTATTATATGCCTGGGTGTGACGACACTAAGAGGATTGATATGAGTACTCATGATATGTTATACGAATGTATAGGACACTCGTGGGACCTGCGTACCTTGGGGTACCTTGTTTGTTATTATATGCTCATTGATATTGAATCATATCATGTTTTACATCTATGAGATTATCATGTTTTACATCCATGAGGTGCATGTTTCGTCACATATGATGTTTTAAGACTATATTGACATTGCTTATGATACTTATATTTTTCATAAATAATTGACCTACACTTATATCAACATTGTTATTCGATTTTATTATTTTTATTTGTTATTACATTAAATGTCTATGTACCTACACAAGCAATAGCTTGCTGAAGCATTGCTTTATTTTGCAATACCTCAGATACCGAGCACGATAGCAAGAAAGGCAAGGCCGTGAAGGGACAGTAATAGCAGTGGTGACCACTTTGATTTGGCTAATAGATAACTCTACATGAGTGATTAGATAGACTGCAATTTGAACCTATTTTATGGACTGTATAACTTCATTAGATGGATTCGATTGTGACATTTATATATATTATGAACATATCTTTAAGTATGGTCAAATATTATGATAGATAAACCCTGGGCCACATTATTATACTTTTTGAATATTTATTGCTTTAAAAATAGAAGCATCATTGATTTTGACATTGAATTTGATATTAATATTGTCTTAAAGTTATTGCTACGTACTTATATTTATCTTTTAATCGTGGTAGTGATGTTTTTGAAAAAAGGTGATAACACCTGGAGGTTTTTAAATAAATGTTCTAATACAATAATTAATAGAATCCTTTGATTTTGGGATCAAGACTATAATTATTATTATTATTATAAAAAAAAAATTGTTAAAAAAACCCGAGGTATTACATCTAGTCTAGTCTTCCCAGGGTCCAATTCAATTTCCAAAAATTTCTCATATCTCAATCATAGATACTAAGAGAACTGCGAGTTACAGAATATACATTTTTCAAACGATTGAGCAATAAAGAATTCTCAGTTTTGGCTACCTGCACTGACATTCATACTGTATTTATGCTTGAGATAAGCTTTGATAAATGAATCCAATTCCCCATCCATAACAGAGGCGATGTCCGATGTTTCAAATCCGGTGCGTACATCTTTCACGAGTTTATATGGATGGAAGACATAATTGCGTATCTGCTGTCCCCATTCAGCTTTCACTGCATCTCCCCGTATTTGCTTGATTTCAGATGCTCGTTGTTCCTCAGCAACAACAAGCAGTTTTGCTTTCAGCCTACTAAGAGCCTTGATCTTGTTTGCTAATTGAGACCTCTCTTCTGTATTTTAGACAATAAAAAGTGAATACAGATCAGCAACGAAGCAAATATGACAAGTTACAGTGAGTATGACTATTTTTCTCTTCTTCTTTAGCTGCTGGAGTATCAGTACCCAACTAAGATACTTGAATAAACTCACCACAGAGAACGAGAAAATCAGACTGAGAACTGTAAGGGTTCTTATAGCTTCTATAAGATTTACCAAAAGCACAGAAATTTAGAAATTCTCAATGGCAAAATTCAAGCAAATCTAGGGATTGACCACTTTCCCAAGTAAATGCCTCCTTTCACAACCGGGGATTCTGGGTACTAATCCAGTCAGCATCCATAGGAAACTTTAGAAAAAGGGAAAAAGTCAAGCAACTGAGTATGACATTCCACATCAAATTAAGTCATTTTGTGACATAGCCAAGGCATTACTGCATAATGAACAAAACAAACATCAAGGACAGAGTTTCAGAGACCAACTTTGGATTTTTAATTCAAATCCATTCAGCTTGAAATTTCACCTGACAAAATTCAAAAGCAGCATCAAGATTCAAAGAGAGATGGAAGGACTTTAATGGTTGCTGTTGGTCCTAAAATAGGATTATCTCCATAAATTTAAGGTTGATAAAGTAATATTATTGGTACTAAATAATAACCAACTTATTTTGCATACTGGATTGGTTATGAAGCTCTGGACACGAGTTCCATGTCATAACAAAAATGGAATTCAAGTTTACCAATGGAATATTAAATATAATCAACTTGGATGGTTTACTTTTCTAATTCCTCTAGTATTACCATATTTGGAGCAATTTATAACCAATAAAAAAAATTTAGATGTTGGGATGTATGATTTAGGTAAAACCGACCATTTTCAATTTCCAGAATGTCAAGACATTTGAAAGAAGTCAACATTAGATTGTTTATTTCAAATCCCACTTCATCACCCTCAAACTATGACCCTCTTTTGAAACAGAAAATTATGGACCCAAAGATCAACCACGAAAATGTGAAACCCGATGTCTTTTTATGTTTGAGGATTATAATTTATCTATTTTTCTTCAATACGATTATTGCATCATGAAATGCTTCTAATGGGATTTAATCCAATCAACTGTAGGATTTAGCTTTTAGACTCAAATACCTTCAATTAAACATAAAGGAAAAAATTAAATCAAAACTTTCTTGCCAAGCCAAATGATTACACATGCTTGAACAGGTCTGTAATAAGTTGAGCAAACCTGTACAACGAACTGCAATGCCTGTGGGGATGTGAACAATTCTGACTGCTGTTTCAACCTTGTTCACATTCTGGCCACCACTTCCACCGGCTCTTGAGTAACTTATATTGAGGTCTTCTTCAGGTATCTCAAGGTCCAATGAATCATCTGGAAGAAGAGGCATGACCTCAACACCAGAAAAACTTGTCTGCACCAATATTAGAAAAGAAACTTAAAAGAGTACCATATAACTCTATGCAGAAAACCAATGGTAATGAGTTGTCAAGTTTAAATCTACCTTAGATATAACATCAATATCATATACTCAACAGAAAGAAAGTACATTATACAAACACTGCAACAGCATATAGGAAATAATTGCAGCACTGCTGAAATCAGAGATATACTTGGAAAATAGTCCTTTTTTCTTAGTGGTTGAGTTTGATTGAGAAGATTTTTACGGAGCTTGATAAAGATTATCAATAATGCAATCATTCATAGTAGAAATGAAACAATAACTGCAACCATTCATAGTAAATGTCTGTGTTTGACATTTACATCTGGCATATCTCGTAAATAATATTTAGTGTGTCTAGAGACGTAAGTGGGATTCTGTGCTTAGAAAATGAGATGCCATTCAGGCACTTTAGCAAAAACATTTCAACAATTTAAATTCCTATCAGAATAAGATGCACAGGATCTGTGTTATAGGAGAAAAACAACATTACAAGGTCATCAAGAAAAAAAAAAACACTAAGCATCACCTACCTGTAAATATTGAACAAAATAAATACTCTCCAAGAACTTGTGCATTATATCCAGTTCACGAAAGATAAGTTGGTTGTTTTCTTTTCCCTCCCCTTGCATGAAAGAAAAATGAATTCGAAATAATGTACAAATATGTAATAACAACCAAGGAGAGAACCATTTATCCAAATAATTGCTATCAGACAAACAGAGACATGTCAGCAAGGGTACAAGGAGAAGAAATTAATTCATCCACATTCTAGCCTTCTGGTATTATCTGCATATATTATACTTTCTGTTCAATGTTAGTTATGAAGCTTACTGCATATCCTATTCCTTATCTGCCTTCTTTTTTTTTTTTTCATGTGCACTATAATACTATCATAAATCACTATAGGGGCCATCATGTCTGGTTTTCTACGCTGTTCTGAGACTGAATGTTCAGGTATACAGTTACTTGCATATCCATTTCCCAGTTACAAGGCCTGTTTGATTCAATCATTTATTTATAAATTCTGATAGGTTTTGGCCCAAGTGCATCAATCAGAAACTCCTTCATTTGCCCAAGGTAATAAAACAATAACACGTCAATCATTGACATGCTTCAGTCATCTGAGTTTCACCATTGTGAGCTCTTGTCTGATATTTTCTTAAGCAATACACATTATAAGTTGAGTTACCTGGCGAAGACCTTTTGCATTGAAAGGAGATTGCCGGACAATGCGATGGGTTCCTTTCTCCCCTGACAGGTAGCCGTAAGCAAAACGACCTTCAAGTTCGATAGTAGCAGACTTGATGCCAGCTTCCTCTCCCATAGATTTCTCTACTACTCTTGTTTTGTACCGTTGCTTCTCACCCCATCTTACATACATTCTGAGAAGCATGTCAGCCCAATCCTGCACTGGAGACAATGCAAAGAGTCTTACAAACAAAGCAACTGAGAATAAGAAGCTTTTGCAGGAAAATTTAAAGGACAATCACCTGCATCATCCAAAGTATCATCTCAACCAGACAGGAAAGGAACTGTAGATTTTACCTCAAGAATCTGCTCACTTGACTCAATTTTCTAAAATCATCATGAAGTCCTGATTGCCTAACAGGCATGATTACATCGATTCACATATGCCAACTTAAAATCAGGTGAAGTAAGAAATTATAGAGAAGATTAACAAAAGCACAGAAATTTAGTGGAATTTAGACAAGAAGAAGATATGCGTCCTCATCTATCAAACAGGCAGACGAAGAAAATAGAAAGTTATAACCAGATTACACCGGTCAAAAAATATCTAGAGAATCTTCTTGAGACTTGAGAACCAAATAATCATGAAACTGCTTTGCAATGGACATTATGACACAAAGAGGATGAATCTGAGTAGTTTCTCACTTGAATGAAGATGAGATTTTTCTTGTTCAAGTAAGATAGCTCATAACTACCAGAAAGACAAAAACAAAAATAAATACCTTCGTATATGGTTGAAAAGAAGAAGTACCTGGGCATCAGTACCACCAGCACCGGCAGTGATAGCTATAATAGCACCTTCTTTGTCATAGGGCCCAGAAAGTAGCTCAGTCAGCTCAAACCGATCCAGTGACTTGTTCAATTCTCCAATTATCTTCGAGGCCTCTGCAAGAAGCCCGGCATCTATAGACTCCATCTCCTCAGTAAGACTTACAATTGTTTCTGCCTCTTCAACCTGGACAAAGAGAAAAATATCACAATTCACAACTAAACAACCACATAAAGGTCCACAATCACAAAGAAATAAAAGACAAGCTAATATTCCAAGCTTCAGCGCTTGGAACTTTTGAAATTTCTAGTTGGGTAGCCACCAGCTATAACACAGAATTCATGCTATGAAGTTAACTCTTTTGTATGTCCAAAACAACAGATGACAAGGTCCGGCAACAAGACCCCATGCAGCATGTATTAATACTGAGATATGGAAAACATTCACACTGTATAATTTTTGCCTGTACAGAAAGTTCTACCGATAGCATAAGGCACTTCCAAGACAAAATTATAAGATACTCGACAATCCCCAATATTTAACTGAATAGATAAAGAAAGACATTTCTGTGATACAATCATTCAAAGAAATAAAACTCTTGAGTATTTTCTTTTTGTTATTTTAACAGACACCAGAAATGATGTTATACTTGATTACGGGGCTATAATTCTACAAGCAAAAGTGCCCCATAGAATTTCATGTTAATATGTGCACAAAAGCTATTACAACACCCTAATAATTCTGCAAATTAGACAAATGGCAAAAATACACCAAGGAATTTAAGACACATCAATATCTGATCATATATATAGACATGCACAAGTGTATCAATACTGCTGGCTAACATTCTAGATCTGGATATAGAAACAGGGATACATACTAAACACATAAGCATGCAGAAACACACAAAATGATAGGCCTCAGACCAATTATCATGGAGTTTATGTTAAAGATTTGAAGAAATACCTTCTCTTACTATACATACCAAACTGAAGGACATACTTGTATTTTTCTTTTTCTTGCTTCTTTTTTCTGTTGTGTGACCTAGAGGTCACGGGTTCGAGACGTGGAAACAGCCTCTTGCCAAAATACAAGAGAAGGCTGCGTACTATAGACCCTCTTGGTCCGTCCCTTCCCTTGGATCCTGCATAGGTGGCAGCAGGCTGCCTTTTTTTCTTTTTTTTTTCTATTCAAATAAGTTAAGACATTTGGAATATAACATACAACATGTATCCTAAGGCTCTCAACTTAAGATATACTTCTCTGCTCTCTATGTTCAATTTCTCACACTTAGAGTGGTCTACTTTTGAAGGGGAGCCTTGGCACAACAGTAAAAGTTGTCGTCGTGTGACCTTGAGGTCACGGGTTCAAGGCGTAGAAACAACCTCTTGCAAAATGCACGGTAAGGCTGTGTACTTTAGGCCCTTGTGGTCCGCCCCTTCTCTGGACCCCGCATAGGCGGGAGCTTCGTGCACCGGGGCTGCCCTTTTAGAGTGGTCTACTTTTCATGGAATAGCAAAGAGATTTACAAAGTGGTCATGTACTCATAATTCTGTACTGACAAAGATAACAGAATTCATGGTTTTGTTGCATTTACGCAAACATTCAAGGGAGCATGCTATACATCAGGCAACAATTGACATAGAGAAGGTAGAAACTTGATCCATAATGTAAACAGATTAGTATGTAAACAATTTATGTGGAATGAATAGACACGCAAATGAAGAGCCAATCAAGTAGAAATAATTCCAACCCAAAGAAGATCATTTAATTCCATTTTCACAAGAATCCAAGCAACTCATCCATTACAGTGATAACAAATTTGTAACTGGCAGAAAGTTTTAACAGCAAAGTAGCACTTGTCTCAAATTTTAAACCTGAGATTTGAAATCTGAGAGCAGTTTAATTTTATCTTTGAGGGAAGTCAAGGCGAGAAGGGTTTGCTGTGCTTTAGCAGGGTCATCCCATAAAGCGCTGTCTGCTGCTGCCTTCTCCAAAACTGCATGCTCAGCTTCTAGCTGTTCTAGACCTGCAGACGTTCTAATTTCTTTGACATGTAGCACAGTAGTCTCGACATCTTTCCTCAAGGTATAAAAATCTGTCAGCAACCACAAAAGCCATCATAAACATTGTCAAATGCTCTCCAATATGCCGACAGTCCCATTGTTAAGCAGCCAAACTACAAAGGAGACAGCAACAAAGATAAATCACTGCTGGATATAGTTTTGCATGGAAAATTTCAAATGAAACAATTACATGAGCTCGGCTATTGTCACAAGATGAACGAAAATGGAATGACTCCATATATTTGTGTGCAACTACTGTTGCTATATTACAAAGGAGATAGATGTGCGCATATCAATTGAACGAGCCATTTATTCAAGTCAATTCAAATAATGTTTCAACCTTTCTTTCATGGTTACAAAATTTGGATTCCGGAAGTACTCTGCAATAAAAGAATGAGAAAGTTTGTGAAATACTTGCAAAAAGTTTGTAAAAAAGATTGGTAAAGAGCATTATTAGGATATGAATTTAAGTTTCTAATTTGGATTTGTAACTAAATGTACAAATACTAGTTAATAGTTTGACAAGTTACTCGTGAAATTGAGCTTGATTTGGTTACCCATCAAATTCCACAGATTTGTACTGAACTTGGAAAATGTAAGAATTTTTTAATTATTCGGGATTTAATTGAGGCAATCAAAATTCTGGAACTTCACAAAATATTTTCAATCATTCGAAGACTTTTGTATCAATGTTTTTGTGTATGGTAAAAAATTATCTGAGAATGCAGCAAGTACTTGGTTTCAAGCACCTAGCCGAGTTGGTCAAGTGCCTTATCTCACAGCCAAGAGGCTGTGGATTCTATAGCCAGTCAAAGGAAAGAAGAAGAATCTTAAAGAGTTCAAGGAAATGTCTGAGTTGGGTATAAAAGTCTTTTAGAATTTCCAAGTGTAGGAGTTGGTAACACTCATCAGAGATGAACCAAATACTAAAACCACTAACATGAACATTTTAAACAAGAAGGTGGGTACCTTGAAGTGCCCATTCAGTTGTTTCGGTGCCGATTTCTGTGCTTGGATGGCTTTTGTGGGTCGCAAAGTTGACTAGTGCGGAAGCAAAACGTGATCAATTAGAAGCTCACCAAGAGATTAGTTCGGAAAAGAAGAAAAGAAACAACAAAAGACTTGGCACTTTACCCAATCAATTTGCGTAAAAAGAGAATATTTTGGTTACCATAAAGAGGAAGTCGATCTGGATCTGCAAGCTTCCTGGAGAAAAAGAGGCTGGTGTGAAAAGGAGGAGAATATGGAGGTCTTGTTCTGTTTGTGTTGATCAAGAATCTTGCGGTTTTGGTGGCAGGAATGAAGGCTAAAGGGAAGTGGGACAGGTTAAGGGCAGTTCGAAGGATTTGCAGACCCTCCATTGTGAGCTCAGGGAAGGAGGGAAATCGGGGAAGAAAAGGATAAGTAGAGGTTCGCTTCTACCTTGGCGTTCTTTTTCGACGTAAAAGCTTTCCCGGAAAACTCCGTTGTTAGCTTTTGCGGAAATCTTTTTCCAGAGTATTTTTTCTCATTTTTGACAGAGGAATAGATATTTGGCGAGATGAAGTGAGCTGCTTTGAGATGAGATGAGATGAGATGATATGAGATGAGATGAGATGGACCATCTCACTCTTGCTGGTGCTTGAGGTGAGACGAGATGAAATGATATCTCATCTTACTGCAGTGTGCTTGAGATGAGATGACATGAAATCCCCTCATCACACTGTTGGTCTGGTGGTGTGCTAAGATGAGTTGGGATGAAAATAATCTTTATCTTAGCTGGTTAAGTCGAATTTTCGGCCATCTCATTCTAACCTTGGGTTATCTCAAGTCCTATCTCATCTTAAGCCAGATCAGTTGAGATTGTAGGGTCTCATTTGAGACCCAATCAACCGATGATCTTTAGGATCGATCCAAGAGTCCATCCATCAACTATCGGAGGCTCTTGATCTCACACTTAAAACTAGTGAGACCCATATAATTCCATTGGGTCCCATAACTTCCACCAATGAGAAAGGCCGATTCCATTCCGCCAATGATTTGGAAAGATTGCCATGTTCTTAATATATGATCATTCACTAGGCGACCCTAATACGCTTTCCATCACATCATGTGGCTGCAGAAATTATATTCTTTGGTAAGGAACAATAAAGAAAGAAATTTCGAAGCTCTCAGGGACGCTCCCAGGCCTCAGAGAGTAACTTATTAAGGCGAGGATATGATACTAAACAAACACAATGATTCCATACTTCCATTTGGATTTCTTTGTCTTTCAGTGGGGCTTGACTTGTTTTCTGTCTTTTTGCAATTTTACATCAGTTTGTTGGTACACGTTGACTGTCCTGTAGGAAGCAAAAGACAGTCTGAATGTGCAAAGCTCCCGTGTATGCTAGGTCCGGAGAAGTTGCGGACCATAAAAATCTATAGTACATAACAACCACAAAAGAAATTGCCAACCTCTCAAGCCTCATAGAGTAACTTATTAAGGTGAGGAAATGATACTAAAAAACACAATGGTTCCATACTTTCCATTTTGATTCAGCTCTCTCTCTCTCTTTAAAAAGGGCAGGCCCGGTGCACGAAGCTCTTGCCTATGTGGGGTCCGGGGAAGGGGTAGACCACAAGGGCCTATAGTTGGTAGTCTTACCTTGCATTTTGCAAGAGGCTGATTCCACGTTTTGAACCCGTGACCTCAAGGTCACATGACTACAACTTTTACCGTTGCACCAAGGCTCCCCTTCTCTCTCTCTTTCTCTACGGTGAACAAAATTGGAGCTAAACATTTCTTTATCTTTCAGTGGGGCTTGGCTTGTTTTCTGTCTTTTGCAAGTTTACATCAGTTTGTTGTTACACGTTGACTGTCATGTAAGATAAAAAAGGCTGCACAAAGCTCCTGCGTATGCTGGATCCGGAGAAGTAGCGGACCACAAAGGATATATAGTACATAACAACAAAAAAAGAAATTTCAAACCTCTCAAGAGATGCTCCCAAGCCTCATAGAGTAACTTATTAAGGCGAGGATATGATACTAAACAAACACTTGGTTTTGATTCAGCTCTCTCTCTCTCCACAGTGAACAAAATTGGAACTAAGCATTTCTTTATCTTTCAGTGGGGCTTGAACAGGCAGGTACAACAGAATGGGTTAATCAACTGCTAGTTTAAAGTAATGGAAATACCAAATGGACCAAGGATGTGCTCAAATTTTATCTGTTATTAAGTCTCTATAGCACATAGTCGAATGTGTGAGATTTCGACACGATTAACAAGACTTCATCAGACAACTCTTGTTGCATGTAACAAAAGAATGGCAATGGAATCTAGACCCACTCATTTTTATGATGCAATGGTCTCTTATTAAACACTCCTCTCAGTGGCTCTGAGTAGGTCTCTACTGAATCATGCAGCCATTTCATTTGACAAGAACGAGAAGATTGCCATTATCAAGGAGATTGCTGCAGCTAACGTTTCACTATGAAATATTTATTGTACATCCAAGAGAACCTTACAATGATCAAGAATAACTGAAATGAAATCAAAGTAGAGACAAGCTAGTGAGTCCTGAATAAATGAGAGAGTTTCCCTTTGTTTTTGCTTTAGGTCTTTGTTTTGGCTTGTAATTCCAATAACACAGCCAGCTCAGACTCTAATTCAAACGTCATCCCATTGTAGGTCAAAGGTGCATACATCCATAACTCCTCAGAGATCAAAAACTGCAAAATCAACACAAATACAGGTCTATTAGACAAGATCTTTAGATTCACAGCAAGAATTCTATCATAGATAGGAATGACTAGGTAGAAACTGGATTATTTCAAGCAACGGGTTCTTGGGTTGGCCTTGTGTGTTGTTAAAGACAAAAAACTTGTCGGCCTACTTCTTATCACTTTAAACTTTTAGGTAATGATACTCTAACACGGTATCAAAGCTTTATTGACTTTGAGGTTGTGAGTTCGAATTCTAAGACCACGTTTATCAATTCCGCGTGTAAGAGCCCAAAATTGACTTTCCATGTGAGGAATGTGTTAGAGATATAAATATTGTTGGCCCATTTCCTATTAGCTTGCGCTTTTAGGTTGAATGATAATCCAACATATGAAAGAGAGAGGGTCTGCAAACAATTGATAGTCCCTTGATATCCTCTTGAATGATTTGATTGGAGCTGGAACAAATCTTACAGCCACTAGGGACTGACATATAAGCTTTTGCTCTTGAGTAATAATGTGACCAGATGTTAGCCCATTTCTACAAACTTTGGTTTTGCTTCTAGCTTGAATTTTCACTAGCTATCTCCTCTCCTTAATCTGGAGCTGTAGAAATTTCACATAGAGGATTGCCTGCTCAAGCATGGTGCTTATGTCAACCTATATAAAAATCAGAAGAAACAAATATGGAGATAGTAAGTAGAGAGTGCAAATGGAAATGGAGAAGCAAACAGAGAGAAAAACATAGAGCAAATGATTCTAGTGTAGGAGGGCACTGCTGGCGCACGAAAAGCCTCTCCTTTGCTACCCAGTAAGTCACGGGTTGGAGGTGCTCGCAGGTGTGTGTTCAACATTTAAAAATGAAAAATAGGGAAAATTTATCTACACCCACATTAATGACAGCAACCTGCTCTTCAATATACACTAACATATTAACCGTACAAAATTTCACTGAAAATCAAGAGAAGTGGAAAATGGAGATGACAAATAAGAAGCAAGGAAGTGATATCCACAAATATCTTGATGTCGAGTCACACAAGATCTCCTTAAAACTATGCATATTTACATATATGGATTACAGAAGCTTGTCTGATTATGGAAATGGACTTGAGCTTACTTTGTTGCCATTTGGTACCAATGACTGTAAGACTCTCAGCTTCTCATTAATCTTCTCTCTTCTTCTCTGCAATAACAGAAAATAGAATTAACAAAACCCCTACTAAATTTCACTCCTTTAATCATTCCATTCTCTTGCGTATTATCATTCTTAGTTGTGTAATTTAAGTTCTGACTTACCCTTGCATAGAGGACTTGAGAATCAACTTCATAGTTCTCCCCATCTCCCTTCATGTTCTTCTTCTTGTGTAGCATTCTTCCCTGAGCCTACAACCATCAGAAATGCCTGCAAAAGGTAAGTGATAGAACATGACATGTAGAGGCCGGAGAGGAGTTCAGGCAGGTTCAAATCCACTTACTGCTTCAAATTTTCTCTTAGTGAACCTTCTTTGATCATCGGCTTTCATGTGAGAATCGACATGGACACTGCCTGAAACTTCTGTCACAGACGGGAAATACTTCGGCAATTCGGTTACTCCGGAAACTAAAAAACTTGCAGAGTTCTCATCCCCGGAAGAATTCTGTAAGTACCCAGTTGAGTTTTGATTCTTCTCTCCCTGACTACAGTCATTTTGATCGTCGAAACACATGTAGGAGGAAAAGTGTGGCTGATTTCCATGGTTGATCGTCCAAACACCAGCAGAACTCTCCTCCTGAGCAGGAAGTGAGATCAAAGCAAAGAGATTCTCTGGTTGAGAGCAGTTGAAACCGAGATTATGTGGGTAACCACACATGGAATTCTCCATTTCTGCACAATGTCGATTCTGAAAATCCATGCTCATGTGCAAATAGAGGAGCTTGTACAGGTAACGACACTAAGAATATGTTATTAATACAAGGACACATGTAAGATGAAAGACTTAATTAACTTCCTAAAGTACAGGAGACTTTCCTCATTAGTAATTAGCACATAAGAGTAGTGCTCTCTGTACCGACGAATCTCTACCCTTTAATCTGTGCACATATCCATATACCTCGAGATCTAATGGAGCACCACATTTGGATGAGCATATATCAATAAACATAGCCAACTACGTGATCTTAATCTTCTATTACGGGCACCGTCGTTAACCATTCATTAATTGTTCAAAATTTCGGTCATGGGTCAAATAAGTAGGAATGCCAATGATTCTACATGATTTGCATTATCAAATGCTTGTGGAATTATCTGGGCATATTTTTAAATTTACGTTAACCGTCCATGTGTCACAAATAGAAAGACGTGTTCGTTGGGTGATTAAAAAAGATTAAGAGGAAAGGGTTCTAGAAATGAAGGATAAAAGGAGTCTATCTGGCACAACTTAAGCATGATTTGTTTAAGGATTTAGGGTATAATCGATGTTTACAAGCCTTTTTGAGGGGCCAATCAAGCTCAAGATCACACTAACAGACGATTATTTAAGGGGTGAGATAAGGTTAGAGCCAAATATGAACGTGTATTGTTCTCTCGTGAAAGGGACCTGCAGCTAGCCATGGCCAGTACAAGGTGAGATGGGCGGAGAAAAACGCGTAGGTGGCTTCAGTTGTCCGATGTCAGACTCGGCCTGGTATAATAACAACGTGTGCATGGCAAAAAAATGTTCATCGGAGACCATCTAGGACGTCCAACGTGTTCGAGGAAAGAAATCAGAACCATTCATTTAAAATGCTGTGCTGGTCTTTTTATTAAGTGGCCAAAAAATGCCATCTTTCATGGGTAATATTCTCTATACATGCTCTCCCTCTGCAGAGATAAATTGTTTTCTATGTCATACTACTCGGCCAGCATTAAACTGGAGGAGGCTCCAACTGGATGAAGGATGGACTCAGTAAAATTACAAGGACATTAACTTACAACAGAGGCAAAATCGAGAAGATCCATTGACATTCAAAGAGCAGGAACCATCAAATAAAAGCAGAGAAAGCAAGCAACAGAATGGATCTCAAAGAGATATGAATAGGCTAGCTCTCCTCAATCATGGGCACAGGATAGCCCAACCACCTCACCAACCTCCATGACACAAAAAATTAAGGGGAAATTAGAGAAAACTAGAGGTGAAACATAAGAGGACCACTTATGATCAGCTACTTCATCGCCCTCCCAAACTGATGAAACATAGTTTTTATATTGCTTTTTGGAGAATCAAAGCACTACCTCTTGCCGTTCAGACCATATTAACAAAATTCTTCCAATAACTGACCTTTTTCTTTTAGATATCCCGACATTTTTATCTCCCAATTTATTTAGGAATGGTTGAAAAGTCCCACATCCTTTAAATTCGGTGAAAATTTGTCCTACCAATCACGGATTTATCAAGTGAAATACAAAGCTCGAGAATGATATGTTACGTTCTAAAAAATTGGTTATAAATCGAGTTAAAAATTAATTCGCATTGATACTTCATTTTCCAACTTGTTCCCAAACTTTTTCCGAATAATTGCCATTGCCGATCTATTCCCGGGTCCGAATTCTGTGACTTTGTGCAAAATATTCCTTGTTTAGGAGCACTTACTATCGCCTTAGCTAGAAAATTCGTTTTTAAGACTTTTATCATTTCGTTTCTTTCTTTCTTTTAGCTAAATGCAAAGACATTTTCAAATTGTTCTCTAACGGCAGAGCATATTCATCTCATTACTAACACTCTCCCTTGGCCACAGAGGAAATGATAACCATATCAGGAGAAGCGCATGAAAATGAGAAACAATCAACCTGTGCCAGCCTGATCCACTTCTTAATCTAGTCAAGTCAAATAGGTTAACCTGGATGGCGGTCTTGCTTTTAACTTAAGAGACTATCCATCCTTCAGATTAGAATCTCCGGACCACAGTTTGACTTTACGAGATAGAACATTAGACGAGCCCGCCAAGATCGGTTCAACGGCAAAAAATGGATTCTTAATTTCCTTGGATCAGTAAGCAATTGCCTCAACGCCAGAGTGAAATCATTGAGGGATCTAAAACAAGCACTGACTTTCAAACTATGTAACTTAATTCTTTGAAAACGGGAAGCCAGCAAATTATTTGAAAAGGTCTAACAGCGTACTAAAAGTTGTGCTTCAAAGTTTTCACCCCATATCCTTTTCAACGACACTTCTCTTCACAATGATCAAATCTGGTCCTTAGCATTTTAGGATGAAATCAATTAGTGCCTGTTTAGTAGAGAGTTTCCATGGCCTCCTTTCCTACCATGAATGCGATGATGCCTGGTTCTACACCGAACTAAGAATCTCTGATTTCCGCTGAGCTCTACAAACCCCCAACAAGATGATGATCCAAACAGAACCAATATGGCCAGAAAACGGTTCTCTTGAACGGTCTCGAAGGCGATAGATTTAATTCACCCACCCCACCATTAGTGGCTGAATATATTGGAGAGACGAGGTCTTAATAAACTGCTACCAGGAAGGTAGTGATTTAATAAGGGCGAGAAAAACAGAGAAGGTAAAATTCAAGGCCGAAAGGTGGAAATAAGGGACATGAATGATTATCCGGCGTCAGAGGGGTTTAAATTCATTTACTCCAAGAGGCATTCTGAATGAGATGAACCATAAGGTGCACTGAATAGGAAATTGAGATATGGTACTTTCTTCTTCACAATAGGAGTAAGAAATTAAGTCAACATAACATTCCTTCAAAAGCTAACGCTACAAAAATCCAAAACTCACAAGGAAGCTCACGAACTGACTAACAAAACACAACCAAAAGCTTTCCTCCATATTTGGAACGCTCCTCTTACAGATCTTGGACGCTCAAACCTGTAAAACCAACTCATAAGCTGCACTTGTAACCATTTACTAAAACCATTTTTGAGAGCAAATGTAACAAACTCTGAAGAAAGATGCAGATTGCAGGAAACATGTCTAAAATAACAGATATTGACCATGGCCCCCTTTATACAAATAATGTTGGTCAAAACAGTAACATCACGGCTTATTAGGTTTGTTTCCTAAATCACACTCACTTATATATGATGCCAGCCCACAACTTAATGTGTATGACAAACAGTGAGGACATTATATAGAAGAAGCACACAGATAATAATGGATTTACTAAAAACATTTTTGAGAGCAAATATAACACAACTCTGAAGAAACAGGCTGATTGCAGGAAACATGTCTAATATAACAGATTTCAACCACCACCTTTATACAAATAACAGGGCCAAAACAGTGGGTACATTATCTAAAAGAAGCACACAGAGACACAGGTAAGCATCCACATGACAAGTCCTTTACATGTGTGCAGCCTCATATGATGCATTGTGAAAGTTGAGTAATTAGAAGGCACATGGGGAAGTATAGACTTTTTGTCATTAATTGAGCTCCTATGTAAATGCAAGGATAAATGGAAGCTAAAAAGTTAATAGAGAGTAGTACGCACTAAAAACATTGGAGATTTTGTGCTAACTTGGCAATTCACAAACCAAAAGATGACTAACCTGGTGGAAGAGACTGCTTCAACTTGTCTGCCTTCTCAGAGTCAAACACGCAGAGCGTGTACAGATACTTGGAGCATCTGACCTTGAATTTCACCACATCTTTGCTCCTCTTGATCTTCACAGACCGTGCATCCTTCCTCCTAGCTGTGAGAAGGAAGTCTTTGATCTCATGGATCTGCTTCGGCTGTCAGTCACAGAATAAACATGAGATACTCAGTCAAAAGAAAATATCGATTATCAGAGGAATCAGAAGCTGCATTTACATAGCTTTCAAGTAAAACAAAAACTAGTCCATGAAGAACAAACATGAGATACTTGGTCAAACAGAAGATATCAATTACTGAAGGAATTAGAAGCTGCATTTACATAAGCCTTCAAGTGCATAAAAAGTTAACATCCTTCATAAGGACAAACTTGAACAAGTTGTCAGCATCAGAAACCATCTTCAGAGAAAGATATGATGTTGAGATGCTTGAAGCAGAATACAACCTTCTAAGTATGAGAAGTGGTTATCGTAAAAAATGGCAAGACTTGGGTCACTACAATTGCACCAGGAGCTGGTAGGTCACACACATACAGAACAAGAGTGGAGATGCACACAGCAAAGTCGTAGGAAGTAATATTCATCAAATCATCATGGTATTGTACAAACACAAGGAACATCTTGGTTTTCCTGGTTTGAAATAGCAGGAGTTGGCTTCTAAATTGACATCAAGATATCAATCCAGTCTCCAAACTTGCAAAAAGATGATTGTCCAAGTTATAGGCAAATACTACAGAAGCATTAAAGACTAATTTCAGACATCAGATAGTATAGTAGAAGTTGGACCCAACCAATACACGACGAGGGGAGAAAAACTTGTGCAGGGATTTTGCATTTGTTTATCACAATGCTCTATTATTGTTATTAAGTGCTCCAAGACTTTCCTATTTCAAAGAAGACAATGTTAATTTACAGGCAGCAGGATGTGAGTCACAATTATACATGATTATTGACCACATTCATTGTCAATGTTATTATTCATGCAAACTACATGTTTTATAATTCCAAGCAAGCTACAAGAAGAAATAGCATATGAAGTTAACTCTCAGCTTTCATGTAATGCAATTCATGTTCTTAAATAGCAGGTTGCATTTTCATTTAAATTTTCTTTCGCAAAGCTTGATGTTGACTCAGCTCCTAGCCAGCCATCATTCATAAGCCACATGAGCCTTTTCAGAGAATCTTAAATAAAGAATCCAGTGACAAGAACTGATGGATTACAAGTCCAGAATTGAAATTAATTGTTACAAACAACCAAGGGCCACAGCAATATTCTGGAAGGTTAAGGCACAACAGATGGCACAAGAAGAGTCCATTCCAACAGTGTACAAGGGCCCAAGATACTTGAACAGCTTCAAACATTCCCAAAAAGCACTACCTTCTAACTCTTGAGCTGGTCACACCTAACGAGCTGAAAGTGTTAGATATGATTTAATTTGGCAGTCCTGAATTTGTAAGATAAACTTCAATTTAGCATTCATGTCAATTTGTACATTTCAGGTGCCACATGTCTGCACTAAGGAAAGCCCCAACACTAGACTCTGCTCTGGAAAGATGAACACGGGTTCCACTAACAACCAAAGCAATTACATTCTCCATATTGATTACAACAACAAACTGACAAGAAATTTCACAGTAGCAGCATATAAACAACCCCATATCAATGATCTACTAAACCCTATTGCATAACTCAAGGATTGCCTAAAGCTAGCTCATTAGACTAATCATCATCATCAAGACCTTATCCCAATTAGGGGTCTGTCACATGAATCTTGTTCCTCCATTTCCCTCCATTAAGTGTCATGGCTTCATTTAGTTCCAAAGTTTTTAAATCTTTTCTCACCACTTCTATCTACGTTCTTTTGGGCCTTTCCCTTGCCCTTTTATAACCTTCGACTTGGATCACCTCACTTGCCCTTTTTGGTCTATATTGGACATGTCCAAACCATCTAAGTCTAGTCTCCCTCATTTTGTTACCTATTATGCTACTCTTAAGTTTCCTCTAATGTTTTCATTTCTAATTCTATCCTTTCTTGTCTTACAACTCATCCATCTCAAAATTTGCATTTCAGCGACACTCATCCTATGTACTTGCTGTTCCTTAACTACCAAACACTCTGATCCATAGAGCATAGCCAATCTAACAGTCATCCTCTAAAATTTTCCTTTCAGTTTGAGTAACACCCTCCGATCACACAAAACTCCAGAGGCGTATCTCCATTTGTTCTAGCCCACTTAAATTCTCTTCGTAGCTTTCCTCTCAATCTATCCACTCTCATCAGTTATCAATCCTATGTATTGTAAGTGTTCTTTTAGGGGGACTTCTTTGCTATCAATCTTTACTAGTGCTCCACTCCCATTCTTCTCCTACTTAAAATTGCATTCTATATACTCTATCTTAGTTCAACTAATTTTAAGTCCTTTAGATTCTGATACGTCTCTTCGTAACTCTAGCTTAGTGTTCACGCCTTGCCTTGTCTCATCAATCAAAACTATATCATCTACAAGTAGCATGCACCATGGAATCTCCTCGCGCAAATTTTTCTTTTATTAACCTATCTATAGCTAACGTGAAAAGGTACATGCGTGCAATCCTACAAAGATAGAAAAATCACCAATCTATCCGCTAATGGTCCTAATGTTTGTTACCACTCCCTCATATATGTCCTTAATTATGTCTATATACCCCCGTGAAACCCCTTTCTCGCCCAACACCCACCATATTAACTCTCTAGGGACCTTCTCATAAGCTCTTTCTAAGTCAATAAAGACCATGTGGTGGTCCTTCCTCATCTCCCCATATTTCTCTATCAATTATCTAAGCAAGAAAATAGCTTCTATGATAACCTCTCAGGATAAAACCAAACTAGTTATTCAATATACTTGTCTCATGCCACAGTCTCGTTTATATTACTCTTTCAAAAAGTTTCATTGTATAGCTCATAAGTTTGATCTCCTAATAATTAGTGCAACTCTATATGTCTCCTTTATTCTTGTAAATTAGTATAATAGAGCTCTTCCTCCATTCATCCGACATTTTCTTTGATTTCAAAATTTTATTAAACAATTTTGTCAACCAAACTACCCCAATATTTCTCATATATTTCTAAACCTCTATTGATATACTATCAGGCCCAAAAGTCTTTCCTGATTCCATCTTTTTCAAGGTGTCTTTCACTTTAGGTATTCTAATCCTATGGTCATATCTATAATACCCAACATTATTCGGGTTTATTCATTTAGCAAATTTTGAAAGTAAATTTTTCATCTTTGTTTGATCTCGTCATCTATGACTAGTACCCTTTGGTCATCACTTCTAACACACTTAACGTAGTCTAAGTTCTTACTCTTCTTTTCTCTTTGCTTTTTCGAGTTTAAACATATCTTTCTCACATTCTTTTGTTCCTAATCTATTATAGAGATCATTATATGGAGTTTAGCTTCACTTACTACTCTCTTAGCAATCTTATATTGCTCAAAATTTTCATTATTTTTAGTCCTTTGCCACGCTTTAAAAAACACACATTTTTCTTTGATAACTTTTTGCATTTTTTCACTCCACCACCAAGTTTCATTTGTTTGTTGCCTTTTACCTTTAGATTAATGAGAGAATAAAGTCCAATGATCAAGAGTTGTCAAAGGGTAAGTTGGCAGGCATGAGAGTTCATGCTAATGAAACTTGGTGTTAGAAAAAGAGAATTTTAGCTTTGTTAGTGGCCTGATGAGGTGGTAATAAGAGGGAAACCACATTATGCCGACAATGGCAGCAGGTCTCATTCAATAGCCACTCAATATAAAAGGAGCAAATTCATGATGCCACCTATACAAATTAACTCCTTATATTAATAAAATAATTCGTTGCTTAAAGCAACATTTATGCACACTCAAAGGTACAAACCAATGACTATAGCCTCTTCCAAATCAGTCAGAAAGCCCATTAATAGAAAGAACAACAAATTAAAGTTTTCTAGTGAAATACCCATCACAAAATGACTACATACTCCAAGTCTATGTCGATTCAAACCTTAAACCCTGGACCGCATTGATCTAAATCATCTAACATATTTCTCGCAGAAAAAAGTCAAGAACCATCAGTAACCAAGACAAGTGGACGTCATTACTAAAAACAGCTACTTAGACTGCTCGACAAGAGATTCCCAAAATATAACTCTTTAACTAGAAACTTAAATCCCATGCTCAAGCCGTAGCTCACAATCCCTAACCGATAAGAATATTTAGAGAGTAAATCAGAAACAATCAAAACTAGATCTCCTTCACCAAACAACAGTCTTCAACAAACCCACAAATAATTATACACAAAATCCAAAGGTAAAGAGAGAAACCTACCCAAACATCCAATAAGCATGAAATAGCCTAAGAGAAATAAAGTTCAGACGGGCAAAACAACAGCATACAGCAATTACAGATGAAATGCAAACAAAAGTAAGTAAAGATAATTGCAGGTAACAGGAAGTGAAGCACGGGAAAGATCAGAAACAAAAGAATGTACCATTTTCCGGGTTGACTTGGCGTCCTCAAATTCGCTCCCCAAAAACCCTAAGCTCCTTCCCTGAGCCAAAGCCACTTCTATGCCCCTTGAGAAACCCTAAGGTACGCTCAGTTTACCACTCTGCCCCCGAATGCGCTTATTTTAACTTGGGAAAAACTGGGAGGTAAAACTACGAGTGGGACCTAGGGTTAAATTATCCGGACCATCAATTTAGGGATCTTGGTATGTTTAAGTCATAGATAGAAATTCTCCACCATGAGATGATTCTCAGCCTTTGATTAATGGAGTTTCTCCTATCGAATTGGACATCGTTGCTGTTTATCATCAAAATATGCTTTAGAAGCATCAAAGCCATCCAAACTTTGTTTAGCACGAGTTAGACGGTTTGGATCATTTGAAAAGAATGTGCCCCACTCGTCTAGTGCTGGCTACTATTTTTCAGGGGATATTTTCAACAGAAAAAGAATAATGCGTCAAGCTGTTTTGAAATAGTGAAAATTTTCTCATCTATTTGCAGCTTTTAAACATAGGTAAAAAAAGCGCTAGTAACTGATATACGCCCGTGCACGTATGCATTCACCATGAGAGAAGGAAAAAATATTGTGTATAATAAAGTTCCTTTAAATAAAGAATATGTTATTGGTAATCTCTTTATAGAACAGAAAGAAAAGTTGTCTTTGTTCCTGGAAAGAGAGAAAAGAGAGGTAATATTAAGGGGCCTTTTCGTTTTCCCAAATGTAACGTTACAAATGTAAAATAGTTCCTATAGTATAAGTGACTATATAATGATGAATTATATAACCCCTCCAAGTTAGTCTATTTTTCTCCCAAGAGTTTTCTTTATATACACTACAGATATTAGAATAATTTTATCTATGTTAAGGAAGAATTTTTTTTTACTATTTTAGAATTAGATTAATCCATAATTATTTTTCCCTTGCAAACAGCTCCAAAGTGAAAATATGTGCATGCACCATGTGAGATATGAATATAGCCTTGGTTCATTGCCGGGACAATGAAATCAAAAGACTTGTAAATCAAAATAGAGCTCCACTTTTGTATGATGGGCCCACATATGCGGAGTTCTTATAGGATCCAGTGCATTAATGATAGTGTGGTTGCACCCTGATGATGGGCCCACATATATATATATATATATATATATATATATATATATATAAGCTAAATGAGTGCCCACCTAACTTGTGTATTTATCAACCTAAAATTCACATACCCTTCTTTTTTTCATTTCTATTTTTATAGTAAAGAATTATAAAATAAACTAACTAAAACCTGTTATGCTAGTTCCTAATCTACTTGCAATCTCCCTAACAAAGGCTTAAGTGCCACCTCAAACCTTTGACTAAGCGAAGCCTTGTCATCTGCAACTAATAGATACTTTTTGCTTTTATTGTCCCTCTTATAAGAACTTAGGCATCTTCATCATTCAAGTGTATATTTTGATTTTAAAAGAAAAGGTCAAACTAAAACATGAGCTACCATTTTATACGTTACTGTAGTTGAGACTACACTAAAGTGATGTTATCTTGCATAGTTGTCCATTGTTTGGTTCAATGAATTACGCTTCCAACATTTATCATAGCAAATAAGGAATTATCCTTGCCATCATATGGATGGATTTTGTTTTGAAAATTATAAGAAATGCATTCTAATCCTTCCCAACCATGCATGTAAACACAAAACTTTTTTATTCAAAATTCTGGAAAGATCCATATTATCACTTAAAAAATTAGTACGACTTGATAATGAATGAATAAAACATTCTAAAGATTTAAGCCACTGATAAAAATGAATTATCAATTACAGCATAGGAAGCATGTCTTTCCCCACATTCAGGAGTAACATGAATCATTTGATTTGAGCATTAGGACATCACCCTGAGCAATCATAGTTGGAACTTGCTCAAGAAAACATCATTGTCTGTGATCCCGATAAGCAGCATTTAAGCTATTATGAGTGAGAGAAAGTAGATTGCTACTATCTTGCTCATTCACCAACTAACATTTTAGAGTAATAAACTCTCAAAGCTCCACTTTATAATTACTAGATTGCGGTTGTAACTATGAAGGGAATTGCCTCAAAATCCTTAGAAAGAGAGCACAACGAGAAGGTTTGTAGATATTAAAGACGGATTGAAGGGCCATAAATGAGAATACAATGATAAACCTTTTCTTTTCTTTTTTTTTCTTTTTTTAAATGGTGGACACTCATACTCACACTTTCTGAGGAGGTTCAAATTTGTGGACCTCTAGATCGACTCTTATGCCACTACACTGCACTCAAGATACAATGCATTTATTTTGTAAAGGTCGACATATTGCATAGCATATTTAAAGTTTATTGCTATGGATCATAGTTACACTTCAGATTTGGGAATAGGTCGACAAGGCAAAGAAATTCACAAAAAATATTTGGGAAAAAGAATTACAAGGATATGAATTTAATATTATACTCTCTCATTTTTCTTTTCTTTTTTATAGACCTACAAATAAAATTTGACAATTTATCACTTATCATTCAAGTTTGGGTTTCATTTCAGAGATCCATTTGTTAATTTGGTGAATTTGCACAAAAATAGATTCAGAGATAAAAAATCGAGTCTTTTTCAAAAAAAAATTCAATTATTTAGAGTTTGTTGTAACAATGCTACAAACCAATCCTTTAATTTAATAATAATGTCATTATTCTTTATTGATAAATGTTACTTGGTATGATTAGTATTTGTTTTGAAGTTTCAACGTCTCCCAATTTTTATAATTTTCAAAAGATATATAAAATAAGTATATCCATGACACACCATTTAATCCCATGATTTTTGCATTATCAACTTTGTTGTGCCACACTATAACATCCGCCATTTTAAATTCAAGAAATATTTGATTTTTGGAATTTTGGAAAATTGGAAAAAACTAAGAAATAGAGAAAATTGAAATTTGGAGATTTAATCACAAGTTAAAACCTCAATAATTGGAATGTATTCGGAAAATGAAATCCAACGCCATTAAAATCACTAAAATCAAATATCGGAGTAAAAATGGCTAATTATTTTAATTTCTATAATTAATTAAATGGAAGAAGGGCAAAATAGTAAATGCACGTGGGGCACACGGACTGGGCGCTGGAACCCACAAATGAGGCTTTAAAAGCCTGTCTCATTTCCTACACAACCATAACTCTTCCCCCCTCGGTTCTCATGTCACCGACGACGGTGATGATGCCTATCGCTGGCAATGACACGAACATTCTCCTCTAAGGTGCACGCGAACGGGAAGCTCTCGTTCTACCCGGCCTAACCAAGGTAAGTCACCCTCTGTTTCCCTTCTTACAATGAGTTCCTTTGGTTTTTTTTTAATGCCAAAAAATGACTTTTTCTGGTGATTGCGGGAGTTATTGTTTTGCAAAAATAAGTCAATGAAATGATGTCAGATGATGATCTAAACCGTTCATTTTGTGCATGATGATATAATAAACAAACCCATGAATTTTCATAGTGATTGAATGGCTAGGGATGCACAAAAACTAAGAAAATAGTAAGATGAGGATTTTTAAGAATGTCGTAAGAATCATGTAAAAATAGCAAATAATGAGAGAATTTGTTGAAATGGAGTTTGAAAATGAAATGTACGTGAAAAATTGAGTAAAATGGTGTAAAAATTGCAAGATTCAGGCACCTAGGGGTCGCTAGTGACCGGATTCTGGCAGTCATCTTCGGTGACAGTGAACTAGTCCGGTCATCGTCTCTGGCAACGGCAAGTCACGTGCAGCCACGATGTGACGCATGGCACAACAAAAGCACGCGACACATCAACACACATTACAGTGGGCGCGACATGCGCACGATGTGGCCTGACACACGCTACGTGCAGTGCCCCACACATGCGACATGTAGACCGCCATGCGCGCGCCACTGGCACAACACTCGTGCAACGCACACACACACGAGCACGCGAGCTGTACATGCACATAGCGCACATAGATGGCACAAGTGCACAACACACGTGCAGCGCTCTCTTTTTCTTGATTTTGGGTTTTTTTGATCGTCCATTTATGAAAAATGTGATTTTAGCAGCTATAGAGGTCCAAATCGCGATCCGAAAGAAGCATTGCAATCGTCTCGACGATGTGGACCTAGATATAAGATAAAAACCTAACTTTGAGTATCTTTTTAATGTTTAAACCATTAAATACTATTAGATGACATAGATCAAGCCTATCAATGTATGATCAGGCCTTAGACTTTGATTGTATACATGTTGATGAGATGATCTAAGATATTAGAAGAGAAAATCTCACTGAATCATCAAGAAAAATGATCTTGACTGTCGATTTGAGTAGGTGCCTTAGGATATGCTGATCAGAGAGCGATCTGACCGTCAGATCGACGTGTAATCATAAAGATACATGTAAATCACTGAACGACCATAGAAATTTCATGGATCGTGATGAAAATGAATAGAATTGAAATAAAAATGGCATATGACAGTCTCGATTTTAGGAAGACAAACATCTAGCTCATGATTGCCCTGATGGAGGGTTAATGAGAGGATATGGGCCGTTAATCTAGGATTAACTACCAGATCAAGGAGGTTATTACTTGGACATGTTATTTGAGATGTGAGAATACTAAGTGATCGATGACTTATGATGTGACGAGTACGTCAAGGCACCAACGTGATAAAGCTTACATGCCTGATTGGAATATCACATTTGTCGAGGAGGTGATCATATTTGGGATTTCACTCTTGATTTCATCGATTGTAACTTATCTAAAATTCTTGAAGCATATGTCTTATGTACTACCGTGTTTTGTTGCATATGTTTAATACTCCATATTTGTTATTATGATATTTGATTACATAATTATCCATGATTTTGATATGTGATGGATTACACCCTATCATGGACCTGGATTGAGACCATAAGGTGAAGCAGGGTAAGCCGGGTCTTATACCGATTTGAGGGTGAGCCAGTAATTTGGGCTAATAGGCTTCTGTTGGGAAATATACTGATGCAAGCTAGACATGAGGGACCCAAGGTCAGATCGTACTGGGTGAAGTGGGGTAAGCCGGGTCTTGTATTGATTTGAGGGCGAGCCAGTAGTTTGGGCTAACAGGCTTTTGTTTGGAAATAGACTAATGTGGGCTACACATGAGGGACTTAGGGTCGAATTGTATCAAGTGAAGCGGGGTAAGCCGGGTCTTGTACCAATTTGAGGGCGGGCCAATAGTTTTGGCTTATAGGCTTCCGTCAGAAAATAGACTAATGCAGGCTACACGTGAAGTACCCAGGGTTGGAATGAGTATTCATTGCCATCGCCATGAGTGTAGTTGAGGCACTCATAGGACTTATTTGTGCACAACTTTCTATGATCACGACATGCATTATTTATTCTGTGGATACAGACTTTTGGTTATAGTGATTTATGAGTATCCGTGAGTTTCATGCTTTGCACGTCATGATATTCAGATTTGATGATGATTTACTTAGCGCATGATTTCTCGATTTATCCATCATGGATGGTTGATATTTCACATGCCTTGTATACATTTATCTTATGAGATTTCATCATGATCATGATACTTCATGTCGTATGATTTTATTATATTTATTACCAAATGTGAATCACCTACACAAGCATAGCTTGCTGAGGCATTGCTTTGTTTGCAATGTCTCAAATACAAAGAGTGACAACAGGTTGACATGCTGATAGAGAAAGTAAAAGTGAGGGCAGTTTTTCAGTGATGCATGAAGGATGTTCAGAGATGATTAGGTTTGTTCAGTACCTCACTCTGGGTTTTGAGTATGGACTGTACTTTAATAAAATTGCAATATGACTTAGATGTAAGAATATGAATTCATGTTGGATGTGATGGCTGTGTGGAGGGACCCTGGGTATTTTGTCATGACATGATTTTCTTGTTCATTGGAGTATATATTTTATGAAAAAATAGTATTTGATTATGTGGATGGATGTGAAGACTGAGCCTCCCATATGTTAGGTTTTATGTTATGTTTATCAAGCTATTTGGTATTGCATTAGTCATGTGCAATGGTCCAAAATACAAAGGAGCATGACACCCTGGATTTTGAAAAAAAAAAAATGCTTTTATTTAAGTTTTTGTTTTGGTCATTTTAAAAATCAAAGTTTTAAAATAGGGATCCCGACTATTTTTATAAATTATTATTATATTATTGTTAAAAACCCAGGGTATCACAGTTTGGTATCAGAGCTCAGGTCTACTCCATCACATCCATTCCAATAAATTCAAAGGTCATATATAGTCCATGAAGTGAGGTGGTTCCCTAAATATGAGCTACAAAGATAACTCATGTGAGGGATGTTGATGATTGTGAAATAGATAATTCTATGAAGGTTGGCAAATTTTCTTAGAAATTGCGACTTTAAGTCCTTGTATGAGCACAAGGAAATACACTTTATGGGAAGTGCATGATTCTTAGAATCATGAAACAGAATAAGGATTATAAATTAGTTTCTCTTAGTGAGAACTTTAATATATGATAGAAGATATATTCATTTGGATTGCTTTTGATAACCAAGTTTTTAACTTGGATTGCGTGTGTAAAATGTTGGAAAAAGGCTAACAGTTATTAAAATAACAATAGTATGATGAAAATGATGAAGGATCAGAAATGGTTACAACTATTGAGAACTTGAGAAAGTTGAGAGGAGTATCGTATCGGTTAAACTTGAGGTGAAATTATTTGACGAATAAATTGTAATATGAGGAAAATCATCAAACAAATTTTTTTTTGATGAAATAAGATCCTAGTGTTCCTAGGATGAAATATTTGAAATTGAGACGAAAATTGGTGAGCTTAGTGTGTAAAGAGGTGTTGAAAGCTATTCATTAATGAAAAGTAAATGTCTATAAATCACTCTAAGGATTTTCAATTACGATTGGAGACACATAGCACTAAAGGAGATAAAAATCCTTTTTTTTTATAATGATAATTAGTAGTAATGATATGAATCAAGTGGGGAGAGATATATATTAAAGTTGATGTGGAGAATGAATATTTCTGTGAGAATAAGGTGAGAAAAAAAAACTAATGAGTTCTTGTGCTTACAAAATCATTGATATTAGACATTAGTGGGGAGTGAATACTTATAAATCATTTTTGGGGTTTTAATTATGATTTGAAGTGTATATTACCTGGAAGACATGATGACTAAATTGTGTGAATAATTATTGAATAGAAATGATTTTGTAATAAATCAACTAGAAAGAAAAACATACGAAGTGAATGTGGCGAGACAAAATTAATTATGATTGATTTGCATCCAACACTGACAGAGATGATAGTGTGGTTTCCGATGATTAAGGAAGTATTGTAAAGGTAAATTTCCTTAGGTGTGAAATTGATCGAGTTGTAAATGATTTTGATTGATGTGACTATAAAATAATTCATTAGTTCAAGAAAGTGAAATAATGGAAGTGAGGACACCGAAAATATAATTACAAGGACTTTAAAGATGGTTATTTGAGAAGATGTGTTCCTCTATCATTGAGACATTTATCTAGAAGACCTTTAGGAAGGCCCATGATAATTAGTATTTTTGAAAACTAAGGGAGTTTGCCACTTGGAGAGAAGAATGAGACGGTTCAATGGTACTGAACCAGTATACTCAGTGGAAGAGACTTGCCCTAGCTCCTTCACCATGAAGAAGGAGACCATGGATAGATTGTTATATGTTGACAATTGTATTGAGGAATCATATGATTGTGTCACGTTCTACATTGGTTGCAAGGTGCAGACATAACCTCTATGTAAAGAAGGATTCTTTTAAGTCAAGATTGATCGCAGAAACTTGGATATGAGTAGTTTGAGTTAGCCTAGTAAGGGCAAGAGACCTTTCATTGACATGACTGCAGAGGCCATTGAGCCCGCAACATTTGATTAGGTGGTGTTGGGATACGGAAGAGAGACACACTATGTACTAGTGGTAAGGACAGACACCTGAACAACTATGTTCTAGAGTTAGTGGACCACTGCAGTAGTGATAATGGCATCGGTAACTGCCATCATAGTGGCAACCCTTTAAATGTTTGATTTTGGAGAGTTATTATACTCCTTTAGAGACTGTCTCGGTGGACAATGAGTCAAATTGACTGATATTGGAGACAGGGCAAAGATGGCCTCAAATTAGTAATGATGATCCGTTATGATATCTTTACATTTACCTACAGATCATGCTTTTGATTGTCATTATCATTACTTGAAGCAAGTATTAACCTCATCCCAAGTTAAGGAAGGCACTTTCTCGATTGTTGATAGTCATACCAAGATCCTCCTTGATTTAGGGTCCAGTCACCCTTGTAGTTTAAGTGTTGGCCCCCTAATAAATGTGCCTTTATATGTATTTAAAGATCCTTGGGTTGGAGGTTATTACACTGATTAGCAAGTTATTGAAACTTGTAGGTACTTCTAACGGGTACTGGTGGAACTGATGGCAAGTGAGAGGATAGATACTAACTTCATCGTCCTCGATTTGAGGGATTATGATATCATCCTTGGGATGGATTCCATTGTTGGAGGACAATTGATTGCAGTGAGAAGAAAGATAGATTCTTATTGCTAAGCACGGATTGTTGATTATTTGATAACTCCATAGTGGAGAATTGATATTCTTTATCATATATTGATGATTTGTATGATCAGCCTTGGATTGTGCACAGTATTGGTGGATATTGATTTGAGGTCTGGTTATCACCAGCTAAGGATTGTGACTGAAATGTCTTTAAGACAATCATTAGAACTTGTTATGATTGCTACAAGCTCTGGATCATATAAATTGATGAAATTAGTACACTGTTAGCATGTATGGATATGATGGGCTGAATTCCTAAAGGTTGCTAAGATGAGTTATGATTATGTAGTGAATGATGTTTTGTATATATCATGACTTTGCAGAGCACAAGGAGTTTTAGTGTATTATTCTGAGTATCTAAAGGACTCATCTTTTGCTATAAATGTATGTGAGTAGGAATTATGGTCATAGAAAATGAATTTTTTTGACCATGATACCTCTATTGATAGAGATACGATGTATAGGGATTGTGATAATTTGGGACTAGTTAAACTAATGACTAAGGTTGATAGTCTCCTTAGTCTGGTGAACATTTATTGCTGGATGATCAAGTTCTCTAGGATAGTAATGACATGAATACTGTTTTATATTACGTATATGAGCCTGATTTCTCATGCAGACGAGAAGTGTGACGGTAAAGTATGCCTAGTATGAGAGCATTTTCTTATATGTAATCGGCTCAAAATTTTAGCTTATACTTATGAGTAGTTGATGAGGGCAAGTGCATGATGCACTGGCAAGCTTCTAGGGGGTGAGCATCTAGGTGGCAGACTTCTAGGTACTCACAGTATGATTGTGTTGTGGACTGGATTTTGATTGACATGTGATTGCCTGTTATTAAGCTGGTATGCTCTAATTTTGATTGGCATGTGATTGCCTATTACTGAGCTGTTATACTCTGATTTTGATTGGCACATGATTTCCTATTATCGACCTGGCATGCACTGATTTTGATTAGCATATGATTGCTTATTGACGAGCAGATATGCATTGATTTTGATTAGCATATGATTGCCTATTAACTAGCAAATATGCACTGATTTTGATTGGTATGTATTGCCTATTTAGGAGTTGATGTGATATGGATTGATGAGTATACACTACCTAATGATGAGGTAGTATGTGCTGGAATGGATTTGATGTGGAATTGCCTATATGTGAGGTGTGGTACTTCAATTTTGCTGACATGGTGATTTATTTATGCTAAATATGTAAAGAAATGATTAACTCTTGGATGAGAGTATGATTTATATAAATTCTATTATATGTGGTTATTATGTGTTCTAACAACAATATAAGTGTCAGATTCATGACGGTTTGAAACATACATTGTTCTATATGTATGAACCATCATCTGAGGAGATAACACGATACAAAATTGTTTATTGACATTGAGTATGAAATGATGATCCCATATGTGAGTCTTGTGATATGGGGATGTTCTAGAATTGTTAAGGAATGACATGGAAAGAATTTCAAGATGAAATTTTCTATAAGGTGGGTAGGATGTAACATCCGCCATTTTAAAATCAAGAAATATTTGATTTTTGGAATTATGAGAAATTAGAAAAAACTAAAAAATAGAGAAAATTGAAATTTGGAGATTTAATCACGAGTTAAAACCTCAATAATTGGAATGTACTCAAAAAATGGATTCCAATGCCACTAAAAATGCTAAAATCGGAGATTGGAGTAAAAACGACTAATTATTTTAATTTCTGTAATTAATTAAATGGCAGAAGGGTGTTGATGTTTTTTTGCAAGTGCACGGGCTATTGTAGTATAGCTATGCAAATACGGGTTGATCCCACATAGACTCACTTAGAATTTTGGAGTTTTAATAAAATTTAATTATTTAAAATTCAATTTAATTGATGCAAATTAACAAAAAAATTCAGAATTCATATTCAAGTCAACAGTAAAATTCTAGAGGTCTAATTCCAAAAAATTGAGAAAAGGAACAATAAAATCCTAATTAAAATTAAAAGTAAAAGAAATTAAGGAAAATCTAATTTACTAGCTAACTACTATTCAATTTCCTCACTTCTGGCATGAAAAACCTTGATCTGACTTCATCACTATCTTCAACATGCCCTAAATTAGTGATCTGGCGGATGAATTAGTCAAATTCATCAAATTTATAGAGATCTAATAAAATTAATGAAGTTCATGATTAACGGCTTAGATCTGTTTTCAAAATCCGAAATAAAGATGAGGAACATTAATGCTACTAGAATCTATCCTAAGAACATGTCCTAAATTTTAATTACAATTTTGAATCAAAATAGACAAGACATTAAAGATTTTCCATTGTTAAACTAGAACTGTTAATTGAAGTAAACAGGAATGAAATAAGATAGAACGTAGATTACTCAGAACCGGAAGAAGATAAAATGGGAATAACAACAGTACAGGACATGGAATGTAATTTAAATCATTTAGTCAGGGGCAAAATTGGAAAATTTCCCAAAACTTCTGTAAAACAGAAATAGCTAAAGAAGAGGGTTGCAGACTCCTGGCGTGCCCCGGTTTTGGTTTCATCGTCTAGTCCTAGGTTGTTGGATGAGCGAGTTCCTGGTCTGGGTGTGCAGAAGCTGGAAGCTCGTCTGGTGATAATAAAAAAAACGCCTTTTTCTGGGCCTAGTCTGGAAGGTGGAGATGCAAGGTGTTTTGGGTTCTGGGTTTGTGCCTAACTGGAGTAGATGGACAGTGGGGAAGGACGTCGCCTAGAACAAATGATGTGATGAAGGTAGGGGCTGAAGGGAAGAGAAGAGAATGAAAGAGAAGAAGGGGAAGAGGGGAACGTCTTGTTTGTCTGGAGCACAAAAATACAGATTTAAGTTCTGGAAGAGATGGAGCAGAGGAGTGCGGTGAGTGAAGAGGGCTGTGGAGATGAGATGGGTGTGATGGAGAGTGAGGTTGAAACAAAATGATGAAGGAGAGGGGATGGCTTGGTGCGTTGAGATAGCTATGGAAAGAAAAAAAACCAGAACTAGGAAAACAAAACGGCAAAGCAAGGAGAGAGACGTCGTCCCAAAAGATGGGAGTCCCCCCTCACGGTTTTAAAGAAGGGGTTTAAGAAAAGAAGGGAGAAGAGAGGAGAATGGGAAAGTGGGAATGAGAAGGGAAAGATGGAGGGAAAAGGAAGGTGGTGAGAAGAAGATGAGAGAATAGAATAGAAGGAAGTGGTAAGACGTGAGGGAGTGGGAAAGGAAAGAAAGAAAAAGAGAAGAATAAGGAGGGAAAGAGGAGAAAGGGAAAGAGGAAAGAGAGAAGAGGAGGAGAGAGAGTGGGGGAGAGAGAGTTTTGCTTGCCTTCTTTTGGAAATTTATTCACAATTTAAAGTTGGCTTTCCTTTTTCTTTCATGATTTCAAATTAAGCTCCCTTGTCTTCTAAGAAACTATCCCAACCATCTCCATGGGTGATCTGGTCCATCAAATCTTCTTTAAGATGATCTGCACTGTTAACTTTTAATCATACCCATCCATGCGTCTTTTGGTTGATCTGCAAAAGAAAAGACTAAATTAGAATCATCTGAACCGTACATTAATCATCTAATGAGCTCTAATGATCATCTAACCTTTGTTTTTGAGTAATTAAGATTTGGACTGTCAATTTGATCTAACTTTTAAATCAAGCTAAATTTTGCAATTTGGATGGTTAGATGATTTAATTGAATGCTAAACTAGGGGTCTTTTAGCTAAAATTAAACACTTATCACACCCTCCAACCAGCATTTTGCTAGTCCCGAGCAAAACATGCAGACAACTATTTTACACAAAACTAGTACAAGGTGCCACTTTCGTAAGTACTTACAATTGCATTTAGCATATGCAACAAGCCCTTGAACCTCTAGGTTACCCCTAGTGGACGAGTTAGGCCTCGTGAGGGTTTGTAGTGAATATATCCACAAAATTCAATAAAGTCAATTTCCTTATTTTATCTTAGAGAATCCTCATTCATTAGCAAATTGACTAGTTTTTCACAACTTAATGAAGAGGATTTGACAATTTTACACACCATACACATAGTAAAGACATATTATTTGAACTATTCCCCAGAGTGCATGTGTGTGTACAGCCACATAAATCTTGACTTCTAATTGGATATGCTTACATTCCATGAGAAATATGCTTTGACCTCAAATCCTCACAAATATACTCTTAGAAATAAACTCTCAGATAAAGGTTTAAACATATTTCGCTCATTATGTAACCGAATCCAACAAATTGATGGTTCACATAATTCTTTTTAATGCTTATGAGACAAAGGAAAGTGATCCATAAGAGTGGATGTTAACACCAAGAATATTAGGGGTCTTTTACCTTAATTCTTTCTTTTTATCTCCTCTTTAAGGCTATGTCCACCTAAGATCAATAGGTCTTTAATTAGGACGAAATGTAGGCTTAGGACGGGTTTAGAAAAGAAAGGTATAAAGAATTCAAAGGTTCAAAATTGAGTAGATGTCTTCAATGAATATCTTCTAGGACAACTTTTCTTTTGGGTTTGTTCTTGAAGTGAATTTCCTTTTTCAAACTTTGGTCTTTATTTTTCTTTTCTTTTTTGGAGTTCATATTCTTCTTTGGAAGAAAGATAACTAATTTTTTCTCACTTCTTTGAATTTTTGTCCTATTTTTGAACTTTTTCTACTCTACTCATTTTGAAGATGGGTAATGGTTATTTATTTTAATGGGTTATTCTGGGTTAAAGTGAATGGGTTTAAGAAAGAAAAGGCTTAATAACAGGCTCAAAAGGCTAACTAGTGGTATATTATATTGGGTAGGCTTTATATCTCTGGACTAAACAAGGATGACCTATATCATTTCTTAGGTTTCCTTAAGCCTATTAGATTCAATAAATTTCTAGAATTAAAGCTATTACTCCTATTTATTCTCGATGTTTAACCAAAACAATGATAACAAGATCACATTAATATATGTACGTTGAAGAAATTATGGAATTACTTTATAACTCTCTAAAAGAAGATAGTCTCAAACTCTCACTGGGTTATAGTCTTCACTAGTTTTCCTCAGGGTCTCTAAGTCATATCTCTATATTAGTCTTGATTATGTGCTGTGTGTAAATGGTTTTTGAGAATTAACTTTCATAAAATGCTTCAACACATGAATGACATGCAAAACTAATCATATGCATTCCCATTAAGAGGTGAAAATAGTATATCTACTAAATTCTGAACATCCAATTCTCATCACAGTAAGGGAACTCTTCTTTAAAAACTTTTTGTTTTTTCAAAAATTTTCAAATTTTTTTTTTTTTTAACTCAAGAAAACTCAAAATCTTTAGTGCATCTACACCCCCCAACATGAATGAAACATTGTCCCTAATGTTTGAAAACATAGGATTCTATAAGAAAGTGGAGGGATGTATACTCTAAACCATTGGGTTGCCTCCTAATAAGCGCTAAGTTTAACGTCTTCAGCCAGACATTACCTAACCTAACTTTCTAAAACTAGAGCTAACTGGGTCAGCTTTATTTATCATGATCCCAACCCTAAGATGACATGGCAAGAATTCTCACGCCACTTCAAAATTTTGCGATAATCTATATATGGCCTCCACCTTGAAATTTTAGTTGGTGATATGAATATAATATAGTAGATCACCGCAATTGTAAAAGTAGTGGGACCATAGTGTTGATCCCCCATCTTTAAGATTTCACGGTAGTCAATATAATTGCTCCACCTCAAAAATTGAGGTGAGGGTAACACAATGATTGCATGAACGACCGTGTATTTCCTTAGACCATATGATGCTAAATAGTCCTTGTCTTGACCAAATTGAGGGATAATACTGACCATTCTATGCAATTTATCATTTTCTGCCATGTTCCTATCATTGTCCTGAATTAGGGTAATAACCTGACTCTGCCCTTCTCTAATAGGTTGTTCTTGTATTACTAGAGGCAGGGACAAGGTTTGGCTTAAACCTTGGTTATCTTCTGATGTGTACTCTATAGTTGGTTGATGCATATCAACTGACTCTGCTTCTTTCTGTTTGATAAGCATAGGTACGGTCGCAATTGTGTGGCGACCCAGGTTTTTATAACACATTTTATAATACATTTTGTAAAGATAGGGCCCTTAAAGTAAATTTTTTTCGTAAACCAAAGCAGTGAAAATTCTTTTCTTTAGAATTTGTTTTGTAAAACCTAAGTCACCACCTCATACATAACATAAGTAGAATTTTGTATAAGATAAAATTTCATTGAAGGAATGTACTTTTATTAAATTTCAGGATCCATCCAGTGGTTCACAGTACACAGCCCATTGTATCCTTACAATACTTGTGCAAATATACAATCCAAAATACAAAGTTCAAAATTAAATACATGTTCTAATACAATGTTTCAAGGGATATACCCTGATTACTTATTCTTCAATAGTTCTTCAAGTCTTGAGCTCCTAAGTCTCCTTCTCTGTATCTAAGATATTGTAAACATTCGAACATTTACAATATCTCAGCAAGCTATGCTTGGTAGGGGATAAGAATGTAAGTCATTGACAGTATAATCTCAATATTCAATTATCCCATAATTCATTCTATCATAAACACATTCATAGATAACTATTATTTATATGGACATCTCATTTTCTTGTCATTTGTGTTCACCTTTATACATACATATTGTATAAGGACAAATCCGTTAAAATTGTAAAAATAATCGATAATCATTTCTATACAAAGCTGATCAACTCCTTCCATTATAAGAGATTTGTATCTCAGCCAGTTACTATACAGGGAATTTTCCTTCTTGGGAAAAATATTGGTAATATACAATTACCTGGCATTTCATCATGCCATCCCTTAAGGCATTTCACTATGCCAACCTCATATGCATCATAATGCAAAATAATCAAGGACTACTATGCTTGCAATTTGATCCATACAGCGCGCCCGGATAACTGTTCAATAATCCACTTATACCATTCTCAGTGGAAATTACAATATCCATGTCCATATGGGAGGACCATGGCTGTCATAGTAGTGGCATTCCCATAAATGCCCCACCCGACTTTTAGCCTTTCTTAGGCTTGGTATTCAATATCATCAAGTTTTAGAGAGTGGGTGGCCAAACCCTCTTAACTCTCCTAGCATAGCATCCCCAGGCTTATGCCTGTTTAAAACAAAACCACAAGCCTCTAAGCTTGTATGTAAAATAATACTTATACATATTAGACTATCTGTCTATTTATCTAGGGCTGAAATATTTTATACTTTCCTATTCACTTAGGGCTGTTCTCAATTCTCAACTTAACCATTTAATACTTATTTTCCTCATCATTTGGTTGGATCATATTTCAATTTGAGGTATTTACCTTAATATATTGGTATCATACATGTCAATACTTCAAAACATAAGATCATGTATTAGACATGTATCTTCATGTAAAGACATTCTTAATAATCCACTTACCTCAATAAGGTATTCTTACTCCTTGAAATCTGTCATAGTCTCGATCAACATATATCTATCAAATCATATGTATAATGTCATTTTTCTAATCAAGGGTACATACTACTTAGTCTTTTGATCATCCTTATGTAGGATGATCTGAATCTTTCTTCCTTGAATATCATATATCCATGGGTTTAATATCATCTATACAAATACTATCTATATCATACATAACAATGTAATTTACATTGATGTTTCTTTTTCCTTATTGTTTTTGATCATACAAGATCTCATCTTGTTTGATCATCCTTATCTTACTTACTATTTTTATTAGGGTTAGATAATTTGTTATCTTTTTATGTTCTTATTATTATTCAACCAATTAGTGTCTTACTTGGTTGAATATAATTTATTTCTTCCTATTACTAGACAACTCCTCCTTATTTCAGGATGACTAGTACTTACCAGTTAAAGTCTGCTCAAAAAGTGGTTAATACAACCCTCATGTAAGGAGGCATTTAGACCTCTCTTACGTCAATTACAGGTGAGGGAAAAGCACTTGGCTCTTGTATACCCCCTATAACCACAATGTTCAGAGTTCACTGGAGTGGTACTACCTCAACCTTTGACAAGGTTCCTATAAGCTCTTTACCTTAAGTCCCTTCTCTAATTGATTTTAATTAATTTTCATGGATATGCACAATGTCATCCATGGATGTTCATTATTTTCCTACTTTGGGCCAAGAAAATGATAAATCATTCCTTATATTGTCCTACTAACTATAGCTCTTATTAAGTCAAAATCATTCATTCATCTTAGGTGTCCACGAATCTCTATATTTCATTAGTTTACATTTTTGATGATTTATGCTCCTTATATCTTAACAACTACTTAATAATTGAATAAAATTTGACAATAAGTAAATCATCAACTTGAAAGCATAAATCAAATATAAGTTTAACAACTATATATTAACATTTTTCCTATGAATGTATCTTAAGCTAGTGAAATAAAACTAACATGATCCTAAGTTATAAAACACATCTTCTATTATAATGAAATCATGTTTAAATCCTAATTTACACTAACATGATCCTAAGATAATCAAATCTACTAACAAATTACTCATTTAGGGCATATCATACTAAAATTTAAAGATTACACTATTATGCTTTCTAACTTAGAACATAAATCACATTTACACTTTTATATCCAATAAAAGACAATTAAAACTTAGAACATAAATTATATTTGCACTTCTATATCCAATAAAAGACAATTAAACTAATTATATTAAGATTATTATAAACCTTTAAATATGATCCAACCATTAGATCTTAGGTGTTTTCCTTTAGATCAAGGGTTTTAATTACCTTTAGGGCTTTTAATCCATTAAGATCCAAAAATCATATCCACTTGATTTTATCACATTTCATCCATGATCTAACTGGATTCCATCATAATATCATCTATTTAATCCATCCCAAGGATTTGATCATACTTGATCTCATTGATCAAGTGGGTCCCTTTGTATTTTTAGGATTTTTCTACCATAAAGGGTAGATCTCCTACTTTATCCTAGATCTATCCAAATTAACCATAGATATTACTTTATTACAGTATTATATCATCATTAAAATAAATTTTCAAGATCTGATCACCTCAGATCTTGAAGATCTTAGAAATTGGACACTTATTTCCAAAATACAGAATAATTCAGGAATAATTTTTAGATATATTATGACTTCATTAGAAATTAGACATTACAAGATTTCCATAGCTTCTTTTCGATCTTAATTTGGAGTTCATATGACTCCACAATCTTAAATGGAAGTTTACAGACGTTCCTAGGGTCCAGATTTGATTTGGGCCCAGCAGAACTAATCTCTCTCAATTGAGATTCCATACCTTGTTAGATTTTCTTGAAAATTGTACTCTAGGGGTTTTGGACCCTTCTTGATTGATTGGAAGGCTCTGAATTTCCATCTAAGCTCTCTATCACCATGAATTGAAGGCTCTAGTATTTACTTTATTTTTATAATTTTTCATTCCAATAAAATTACAGAAAAATAAAAATTACACTAAACCATAGTAAATATGTATAGGAAGTAGGTCCACCTACCTGATTGGAGAAAAAATATATATTTGATGCCCAATTTGAGAGAAATACTAGTTGATGATAATATAGCCCGATTGTCCTCGTTTTTGTTATTTCTGTTGTTGGAACCGTTGGATCTTGAAGTTAATTTGGGGTTTTTGTATATACTATAGTATAAGATGTTATGGACGGTGAAATTTATGAGATTCTACCTAGAACGGAGTGCCTAATTGAATTTAGGTCTCTTGTTCCACTTAGAAAGAGGAGAGAGAAATAAGGAAAAGAGAGTTTGGGTAGGGATGAAGGGGAATTTGGGGTTGAAATTCTAGGGAAGATTTGAAAATTTCGTGGTTAAGGTTGTAAAAATTTTTGGAAATTTTTGGGACATGCTTATAGCCAAATTTGAATTTTTTATCATTTCTTTCGATAAGATATTTTATTACTTTAGAATTTTTAATTACTAATGCATTCTCCATTCCCATTCCATTCTCCACTACAATCTCCGCTACTAGCAATAATGCACTGAGAAATTATTGTTGCTTCTAGAACGTTGGCCCACTTTGTGGGCCCCACTTTTATGTAAAAAGACCTTTTTGCCCTTAACTCCAAAATTGGAGAATAATAGACAATATTTTTCCGAACTCGGAATCGAGCGTACTTAGTGGTGTTGGAATCGTATTTCTAAGTACTTCATGAATATTGAGGTCTTATTTCTTAGATATGGGTAAAATTACCATTTTACCCCCAAATGGAAAAATTAAGGAATTTTCATTTTAATTCAGAATTGAATGTACTTAATGTTGTTTCGATTAGTTTTCCAAGTAAATCCATAATTTCTATGTTTTAATTCATAATATAATATCTATAAAAAGAGAATTTTCAATAACCTAATATTCTAGCCCAGAATTTCTAAAAATTCAAACTTTATTAATTTTCCTTAATAATTTACAAAAATTCAGGGTCATTACAAATTGAGCCTATATTATCATTTGATGTTTGTTCAAGTAAGGCTGCTAGGTCCCAATCAGGTACATCTTCTACATTAAAAGGTGCAATTTGAATTTGATGCTTAGGATGATCTACTCTGGCTTGCCATCCAGAAGTGTCCATTAGAGGCACAGTATCCAACAACTTAGGCATCTCCTCAATAGATGTGTCTTCATCAAAGTCATACAAATAGATGGGACACGCATCTAGAGGATTAGGGTTAGATTTTTGTAAAGTGTTATGCTCTTCATCAATGGAAGTCTCTTCATAATTAGAATCAGGACATGACTCAAGTATATCGAAGTTGGAGATTTCTTAGAATGGTTGTAGACTTTGTGAATCGTCAGGATCATAAGAAATTTCCATCCTAGTATCAAGAATACATTGCTCTTTATCCTCTCTAATTTGTTTTAGTAACTCCTTAAATTCCTCCCTCCCTCGTTTTATTTCCTCATTGAACTCTTCCATCATTTGTTTTAATTTCTTATTCCTAGCAGCCATGTATTCTTGTTCTCTTATTTCACACCTATGCTGCATATTTTCTTCTAATAATGGTTCTTCCCGTAGAGGAAATGACTCATAGGGTTGGTATTGTTGTGGCATTGGGATACTAAAAAAGGACTGATCAGGTTGAACACATGATGGTTGACCCTAATATTCAGAATAATCATGGTAGTACTGATTAGGGTAAGACCATTGTGGTTCTTCCTAATATTGGTCATCCTGAGACCATGGTTGTTCATGATGCCTAGCCCATCCATTAGAGTCTAGATAATTTGTCTCAGAATAAAAATTGACAGGGTATGTGAATGCATCAGGTGCACCCACTGGCTCTTGATAGTATTCATTGTATGTGGAGCTTGATGGGGGCTAGGAAGGGGTGGAATATGGATGCTCAGAACATGTATAATCATTATGGTATTGAGGTTGTGGCGCACTTTGCCTAGAAGCTATTAGCCTAAGCAATTGACTTTTCATAAGATCTAACCGATCCATCTATGAAATCTATCCCCTTCTTGATAGGCTCCTTCTTTTTCTTTTTTCTTTTTTCTTTTTCTTTTTTTTAAGATGAAAACTTACCTACATGATGCAACCTAACTTCCTAGAATGATGAACAAACAAAGGACACAATATAATCCTTGAGGCTAATAAGCAACATATTGATTTTCTTGAAATTGTGTGGGGACAATGCTTTTAATTAGCCTAATTTAGCGGTCCTACTCTCATTCATACTTGATTATTGCTTACTAGTTAGGTTTTTCGTAAGGTGGCTAATACAACCCTCATGTAAGGAGGCGTTTAGACTTCACAAATGTCAATAGGAGGTGAGGGAAGAGCGAGGCTCTATTCAACAACCCTCATTAACCACAGTGCTCAAAAGCTACTAGAGCGACAATAAATCAAGTCTTAATAAGAGGGTCCTACGAGCATGTGATGGCCCTATAGGTCTCTTCTAATTGATTTTAATTTAAATTGAAGGGTAGGGTGGCGCGCTTGAGGTGATTATCCTAGGTGGGCCAAGGAGTGGTGATGAAATCTACCCTTGATCTTATGGGGGTACGGTGCCCTTACTAATTAATTCCACACTCCATGGCAGTTTGATCAACATATATATCACCTTAAAGCAGTAACCGTGTCCTAAGATGCAAATAAAAGCGATAAACTAATGCAAAACCTAAAAATGCAACAATTATAAGAGGATGCTTTCTATCTGATTTATCCTACCAAACAATGTAAATTTACTCTAAATGCAAACCCTAATCTAGGAATTTAAATGAGTGAGAAAACTTACAGTGGGGTTTCTGATGAAGATTAAGTGTGGGTCACCTTATCCCACACTTGCCTTGTATTATACAACCCTTTTGAAATGAAAATAGAAATTGCAATTTATAAAGATCCTCACTACAAGCTTCACTCAAAAGGAAAAAATCCTAGTATAGGAAAGTAGGGAAATTTTCATGTTGATGAAGATTTTCTTGCCAATTTTCTCCACTTTTCTGTTTCCCTGAAAAGAAAATTTAGAAATAAGTACCAATTTCAGGAAATTAGGTGGTTATGCACTGAAACAAAATTGAAAAATTCACCTAAAATGCAATTCCTAATATTTTGGATTTTTTTATTTTTTTTTTAAATTTTGGATTTTTTTGGGATTTTTAATTAAATTTTATCAAAACTCTTTTGCAAGTCCCCGACAACGGCGCCAAAAACTTGTTGATATTTTTCACAAGTGCACGGGCTATTGTGTATAACTATGCAAATACAGGTCGATCCCACAGAGACTCGCTTAGAATTTGGAGTTTTTAATAAAATTTAATTATTTAAAATTCAATTTAATTGATGCAAATTAACAAAAAAATTCATAATTCATATTCAAGTTAATAATAAAATTCTAGAGGTTTAATTCCAAAAAATTCAGAAAAGGAACAATAAAATCCTAATTAAAACTAAAACTAAAAGAAATGAATGAAAATCTAATTTACTAGCTAACTACTGTTCAATTTTCTCACTTCTGGCATTAAAAACCTTGATCCGACTTCATCACTATCTTCAACATGCCCTAAATTAGTGATATTGTGGATGAATTAGTCAGATTCATCAAATTTATAGAGATCTAATCAAATTAATGAAGTTCATGATTAACGGCTTAGATCTGTTTTCAGAATCTGAAATAAAGATCAGGAACATTAATGCTACTAGAATCTATCCTAAGAACATGTCCTAAAATTTAATTGCAATTCTGAATCAAAATAAACAATAAATTAAAGATTTTCCATTGTTAAATTAGAACTGTTAATTGAAGTAAATAGGAATGAAATAAGATAGAACGTAGATTACTCAGAACCAGAAGAAGATAAAATGGGAATAACAACAGTACAGGACATGGAATGTAATTTAAATCATTTAGTCAGGGGCAAAATTGGAAATTTCCCCAAAATTTCCCAAAAACTGCCGTAAAACAGAAATAGCCAGAGAAGAGGGTTGCAGACGCCTGGTGTGCCCCGGTTTTGGTTTCATCGTCTGGTCCAGGGCCATTGGATGAGTGAGTTCTTGGTCTGGGCGTGCGGAAGCTTGTCCGGGGATAAAAAAATGACACCTTTTTCTGGGCATAGTCTGGAAGGTGGAGATGCAAGGTGTTCTGGGTTCTGGGTTTGTGCCTAACTGGAGTAGATGGACGGTGGGGAAGGACGTTGCCTAGAACAGATGATGCGATGAAGGTAGGGGCTGAAGGGAAGAGAAGAGAATGAAAGAGAAGAAGGGGAAGAGGGGAACGTCTTGTTCGTCTGGAGGACAAAAATACAGATTTAAGTTCTGGAAGAGATGGAGCAGAGGAGTGCGGTGAGTGAAGAGGGCTGTGGAGATGAGATGGGTGTGATGGAGAGTGAGGTTGAAACAAAATGATGAAGGAGAGGGGATGGCTTGGTGCGTTGAGATAGCTGTGGAAAAAAAAAAAACCAGAACTAGGAAAACAAAAAGGCAAAACAGGGAGAGAGACGTCGTCCCAAAAAATGGGAGCCCCCCTCATAGTTTTAAAGAAGGGGTTTAAGAAAAGAAGGGAGAAGAGAGGAGAATGGAAAAGTGGGAATGAGAAGGGAAAGATGGAGGGAAAAGGAACGTGGTGAGAAGAAGATGAGAGAATGGAATAGAAGGAAGTGGTAAGATGTGAGGGAGTGGGAAAGGAAAGAAAGAAAAAGAGAAGAATAAGGAGGGAAAGAGGAGAAAGGGAAAGAGGAAAGAGAGAACAGAGAAGAGGAGGAAAGAGAGTGGGGGAGAGAGAGTTTTGCTTGCCTCCTTTTGGAAATTTATTCAAAATTTAAAGTTGCCTTTCCTTTTTTTTCATGATTTCAAATTAAGCTCCCTTGTCTTCTAGGAAACTATCCCAACCATCTCCATGGGTGATCTGGTCCATCCAATCTTCTTTAAGATGATCTACAATGTTAACTTTTAATCGTACCCATCCATGTGTCTTTTGGTTGATCTGCAAAAGAAAAGACTAAATTAGAATCATCTGAACCGTACATTAATCATCTAATGAGCTCTAATGATCATCTAACTGTTGATTTTGAGTAATTAAGATTTGGACGGTCAATTTAAGCTAACTTTTAAATCAAGCAAAATTTTGCAATTTGGACGGTTTGATGATCTAATTGAATCTAAACTAGGGGTCTTTTAGCCAAAATTAAACACTTATCAAAGGGCAAAATGGTAAATGCACATGGGGCCCATGAACTGGCCACAGGAACCCACAAATGAGGCTTTAAAAGCCTATCTCATTTCTCGCACAACCATAACTCTCCCTGCCTCGATTCTTGTGCCACCAACGACAGTGACGACGCTTATCGCTAGCAATGACATGAACGTTCTCCTCTCATGTGCACGCGAATGGGAAGCTCTTGTTCTACCCGGCCTAACCAAGGTAAGCTACCACCCTTTGAGTTCCCTTCTTACCTTGAGTTCCTCTGTTTTTATTTAATGCTGGAAAACGATGTGGAATGTCATTTTTTCGGTGACTACGAGAGTTACTATTTTTGCAAAAGTAAGTAGACGAAATAGTGTTAGATGATGATTTAAACCGTTCATCTTGTGCATGATGATACAAGAAACAAACCCATGAATTTTCATGGTGATCGGATGGCTAGGGATGCCGAAAACTAAGAAAAAAGTAAAATGAGGAATTTTAGGAATGTGGTAAAAATCATGTAAAAATGGCAGATAATGAGGGAATTTGTTGAAATAGAGTTTGAAAATGAAATGTACATGAAAAACTGAGCAAAATGGTGTAAACATTGCAAGAATTGGGCACTTGGGGGTCACCGGCAATCGGATTCCGTCGGTTGTCTCCTGCAACGTCAAACCAATCTGGTCAGCGTCCTTGGTAATGGTAAGTGCACATGTGACACGTGGCGCAACGGTGGTGTGACGCGCGCACAACAAAAGCACCTGACACTTTGACACGCAATACGTTGGGCACAACAAGAGCACGAGGTGGTGTGACACGTGTGTTATGCATGGTGCTCCACGCATGCGACATGCATACCGCCACGGGCATGCCACGTGGTGCGCCACAAGCGCAACATGCATGCAGCACACATGTGCATGCACGTGGGCTGTACACGTGCATAGCAAATGCGGACGGCACATGTGCGTAGCGAACGCGCCGCACGTGTAGCAGGTTCTTTTTCTTGATTTTGGTTTTTTCTGACCGTTCATTCACGAAAAATGTGATTTTAGGAGCTACAAAGGTCTAAATAGTTATATGAAAGAAGCATTGCAATCGTCTCAATGATGAGGTCCTAGATTCAAGGTAAAAACCTTACTTTGAGCACTTTTTTAATGTTTAAACCATTAAATACTATTAGATGACATAGATCAAGCTGATCAATGTATGATCAAGCCTTAGACTTTGATTGTATACATGTTGATGAGATGATCTATGGGATTAGAAGAGTAAATGTTATTGAATTGTAAAAAAAAAATGATCTTGACCGTCGATCTGAGCAGGTGCCTTAGGATATACTGATCAGAGAGCAATCTAACCATCAGATCGACGCATAATTGTAAAGATACATGTGAATCACTAAACGAACATAGAAATTTAATGAATCATGATGAAAATGAATAGAGTTGAAGTAAAAAAATAACATGTGATAGTCTCGATGTAAGGAAGACAAACATCTAGCTCAAGATTGCCCTGATGGAGAGTTAATGAGAGGATCTGGGGCCGCTAATTTAGGATTAACTACCAGATCAGGGAGCCTATCACTTGGACATGTCATTTGAGATGTGAGAATACTAAGTGATCGATGACTTATGATGTGACAGGTACGTCAGGGCAAGCGACATGATAAAGCTTACACGCCTGATTGGAGTATCGCATTTGTCGAGGTAGGTAATCACATTTGGGATTTCACTCTTGATTTCATCAATTGTGACTTATCTAAAATTCTTGGGGCATATGTCTTACACACTACTGTGTTTTATTGTATGTGTTTAATGCTCCATATTTGTTATTGTGATATTTGATTACATAATTATCCATGATTTTGATATGTGATGGATTACACCCTATCATGGACCTGGATTGAGACCACCAGGTGAAGCAAGGTGAGCTGGGTCTTGTACCGATTTGAGGGCGAGCCAGTAGTTTGGGCTGATAGGCTTCTGTTGGGAAATAGACTGATGCGGGTTGCACATGAGGGACCCAGGGTCAGATTGTATAGGGTGAGGCGGGGTACGCGGCTTTTGTTTAGGAATAGATTGATGTAGGCTGCACATGAGGGATCCAGGGTCAGATTGTATTGGGTGAAGCAGGGTAAGCTGAGTCTTGTACCGATTTGAGGGTGGGCCGGTAGTTTTGGCTGATAGGCTTCTGTTGGGAAATAGACTGATGCGGGCTGCATGTGAGGTACCCAGGGTTGGAATGAGTATTCATTGCCATTGCCGTGAGTGTAGTTGAGGCACTCATAGGACTAATTTGTGCACATCTTTCTATGATCACGGCATGCATTATTTATTCTGTGGATACGGACTTTTGGTTATAATGATTTATGAGTATCCATGAGTTTCATGCTTTGCACGCTATGATATTCAGATTTGATGATGATTTGCTTAGCGCATGATTTCTTGATTTATCCGTCATGGATAGTTGATGTTTCACATGCCTTGTATACATTTATCTTATAAGATTTCATCATGATTATGATACTTCATGTCGTATGATTTTATTATATTTATTACCAAATGTGAATCACCTACACAAGCATAGCTTGCTGAGGCATTGCTAACTCAGATACAGAGAGTGACAACAGGTTGATGCATTGACAAAGCAGGTAAAAGTGAGGGTAGTTTTCCAATGATGCATTAAGGATGTTCAGAGATGATCAGGTTTGTTCAGGACCTCACTCTGGGTTTTGAGTATGGACTGTACTTTAAGAATATGACCCAGATATAAGAAGATGAATTCATGTTGGATGTGATGGTTGTATGGAGGGACCCTGGGTATTTTGTCATGACTTGATTTTCTTGTACATTGGAGTATATTTTTTATGAAAAAAATAGTATTTTATTATGTGGATGGGTGTGGAGACTAAGTCTCCCATATGTTAGGTCTTATGTTATGTTTATCAAGCTATTTAGTATTGCTCCAATCATGTGCAATGGTCCAAAATATAGAGGAGTATGACTCCCCAAATTTTGAAAGAAATGCTTTTATTTAAGTTTTTGTTTTGGTCATTTTAAAAATAAAAGTTTTAAAACAAGGATCCCGTCTATTTTTATAAATTGTTATTATATTATTATTAAAAACCTGGGGTGTCACACACACTCCTAGAAATAGATATGCATTGTAGGTGGTCTCTCCCCATATAGATATAAACACTATAAGAATGCTGTGATACATGTGATAAGCTTTTAATAAATGTATGACAAATATAACTCTAGTTAAGCCTAGATCTTAGTGATCTTAACTATTCACAATATTGCCCTTAACTTAGATGGGCCATGCTCAAAATTATCATCTATTGGATGAACTTTGCCCCAAGTTTCTTGAGTTGTAATATAGAAGGTGAAAAGTTTAATTGTCCATTTTACAACAAAAATCAGCAGTTGGTAGGATTGTACAATTGATGAGAATTTTGGAGGGTGGTCCATGTAAGTCAAGGGTAACATTATGAATGATTCGGATCTCCAAAAACTTAAGCCCACCAAGCGTTATATCTATTCATACCATTTTAGTGAGGGGACCATGAAGAAAAACAAGAGGATCAGTATGAAAGACCCTAACATTTATTTCAGTGAGGGGCTCATGACAATTCAAAACTTGAGCCCACCTAGAGTTATAGCTATTCATACCATTCCCGTGAGGGGCTCATGTGTGTGCGTGCTAGGGTTTTTATGTCAAAACCCTAACATTCTTCCTTCTCTAAGTAGAAGGATCACATAAGTCACTGAACTTGCAATTTTGTTTCTAAACTAGAGATTGAAGAAGGATCATTACAAATTCTTATACTTAGACATCTATTTTATTTAAAATCAAAGCCTTGGAAACAAGATAAATTTCTTACTTTTTGTTATATATTTGAAAAGATGAATTGATCCAATTGGGTGTTTTGACCAAATTAGCAGAAAGTTCACATATTTGAAAAGCATTTGAACTCAACCAAGATACTAAGTTTTATGTATTAAATTTCCTTTTGTAGAGTGGATCTTTTTCAATTGGCTCACCTGTCAACATGTGACGACTCGGGTTTTCACATGCATATTTATATGCAAAACTAATTCTTAATGCAGGATCTATCCCTATTTGAAAACAATTTTATAAAAACAATGCAATGCAGCGGAAAAATCTTTTTATTTTAAATTCATTTTGAAAACTCCAAGTGTCATTTGCTTTCAAGAAGAACAAAGTAGTTTTAAAAAGTATGGTAATCATAAATGTCTTCCCAGGTCTATCTAGTCACAGCTCGCAGTCCAACTGTAGTGATTACATATACATGTCCAAATGGTAGATCATATACTTACACTTATACTTGTCTTCTCTTCATTCACTTGATCATAGCACTAACATTCTCTGATGCTTCTTCTAATCCTGTGTGGAGCTAATCTGTAAAAATAATATATTTGGGTGAGTATTCCTCATACTCAGTAGATGATCTGATACTACTATTTTGAAAACACGGCATGCAACATACATGGTTTCAAAAGAGGCTTTCCATGTGAAAACATCATGTAATTTCTCTTTGTGTAAACATACATTTTTATGCATAAATCATAAGCTTGTTTGCACATTTTCAATCATGAAGGCTTTTCTCGAAATCCAAAAATCAACAATATAAATATCACGAAAATCATAGGGTAGTAATCACATAATGGATCATAAACTAATCATAATTATGAAATTCTTAAAATAGTAATCGGTCAAAGCAGATGATAGCATCCCTATAGATATCATGCACATGGGCCTCTATGCGAACACATCATGTCAACTGGTCACGAGTATTCGTATACGACCATCTCAATGCTATATGCATATCGATAACATTGAAATCATAGAGCCAACTATGCTCATGACCAAAACACATCTAGAATCGTGTCTCTTCGGTATCTAGAGACCAGTCCACCATAGCCTCCACAGCGACTATAGAAATTCCCCAAAAGGGTGTCGTGAACACTTCCAGTGGTTGTCCCTGTTTACCACAGTAGTTGAGGAAGGGGTAATGCCATTTTGGCAGCGATACCATCCACCTTTTGTGATAGAGGCTGGGAGACCAACCCCGTACATAAACAACCTCTCAGCATAGTGCCCACCAGGCTCAATAGCCCAAAAATATAGATACATGAAACCCTAATCTCAATCACTGTAAATCATGCAATCTATGCAATGAGTTTCAAAACATGAGAGCAATGCATATAAATATGCATATATTTCGAATCTCAATCTTCACAAATCGTGCAATTCATGCAACTAGTTCCAAAACATGTACGCAGTGCTTATATAAAGACTACTTACCAAATAAGCAATTGCATGCAAGATCATAAGAAAAATTTACATACTAATAATATCAAATCGCAAAAAGCATACTAAACATGGTCATCAGGATTAAATAAATCAATTAAATTTTGGAAATGCATTTGAAAACTTGGCAGTATTAGACTACCTACCTTGATCGTCGTTACTTAGCTCGTGTTTCTCTTCAATTCGAATCCTAGAGCACCTTTGTGAGGTCCTAGATGTTATTTGGACATAAGAATCCAAGTATTATTTCCTATTCTTTATACATTATCAAGTAGATTCACAGATCGACGGCTATATCTACACTATAGGGTATAGATTTCTAATTTGTGGGTTTCTAAGGGTTGCTTTATGTAATTTAGGGTTGATCTTGGACTAATGATGTCTTAAGACACCTAATAAATCAATTAATGAGATTTGATCATAGTTGATCTTGTAGATCCATGAAATCGCTATGGTTTTCAGGCTATAGTCGCCTTGAACAGTCTTATGATCCTAAATTTTATTATATGGGTAGATCTACGTCATAAATATGAAAAAAGGAGTTCTTTCGGATCATCGATCAGAGTTATATAGCCTTCTTAATTGCATTTTTAGTGTCACAAATCCATAGACGAACCAGATTTGTCCATATAGGGTCCGCGTGTCACGGTTCCCAGGATGCTAGAGCGTGTTGGTCGAACCAGGATCGCGCCTGCACATAGCGCGCACCCGAAGACCGTCTTAGGGGGTGCATTTCGGGAATGCATTACACGCTGCGTCCTCAAGACACGTCTGGTTCGAGGGTTTTGGATATGAACCCGGCTTTCTCCTGCGATTTTTGGTTGGGAAATACCATATTCGACATGGATCTAGTCTGGAAGAGAGGGAAATCAGAGAGGGAGACGAGGATCTTACCTGGGCAGCCTGAGATGGTGCCCTTTTTGCCGGTAGTGTGATTTCTCCTACGCTTGTCGGAAAGCCCTTGTCGTAGAAAAAACGAGGGAAATCGCAGTGGCCTAAGGAGGGAGAAGGAGAAGAAGAAGAAGAGAAGGGAAAAAGGAGAAGAAAAGGGAAGTGGGTCAGCGTCAGAAAAGGGGGTTTCCTGATGAGTGCAGGTTTGTTCACGCCCGCTTGAACCCTAGGCTGCCAGATTTGGTGAAGGTAGCCAAAAATGCATAGAGAAGGGTTTGGAGTGGGGAAAACACATTGATGGGAGAGGGGGAGTGGAGGAAATTTATAGGCGAGAAAGGCGGTGTCATCCCATGGCGGTGCCACTATCTTTTCTTGTGCCGCATTACAGAGGCGATGTAGTGCACCAGCTAGAAGGGGAAGGAGGTGAGGAAGAAGACGGGGGTGTCGTTATCAAAATGACCCCCCTGCGTTTTCAAGCTATTTTGATTTTTAAATACAATTTACAAAAATACCCTCCATCTTCAAAAGCCCATAACTTGGTCATACGAACTCTGTTTTCAGTGTTCTTTGAGGCGTTGGATTCCATTTTGAGCTTAGAATCTAATTCTGGTATTTCTCATATATTATTTCATTTCATAGTTTAATTAAATAGAACATTTAATGTAGTTATTTACATATATTGATTTTCAAAATAAATAATCTATATCAATTTAGTAAATGACAAACATATAGTTGGTAAAGTGATACAAAAGAGCTTAAATTTTTTGACTAATTACACAACATTACAAGTATTTATAACATTTACCTTGTTTAGCACATTTCTTAGTGAAACATAAATTGTATCAATTATAAGGAAGTGAAGACTTGAGTGACTACACTTCTTATATACTACAACTAGTAAATTCATCAATATAACAATTTGAAAACTTGAAACACTAAGCCAATAGTGAGCAACATATATAATAACTTGTTCTTTCAACAAGCCTAGATTTATATTATTTTGTCCCTTTTGCTAGATTACTAAAACAAATAAAAAATATAAACCAAAGAGAGTTGAAATTACCAATAGAAATTTTTTTTGTGCACCTATTATTTCTCAAGATGCTCCCTTTATATACCTTCTAGTTATCTATATGAACACTAGCTACATGTTAAAGCAGTTTTCTTCATAATGTTAGAAGATAGTAACTTCTCGTACTTAAGAAAAAATTTGCTCACTTTTATACAATCTTTTTATTCTAATTTATTTCTTTCAAAACCTAATTGTACCAATGAGTAATGTTTGAGTTTTATAAAAAGAAGTCCAATATTTTCATAAGCAATATTTGGTCTTTACATTTATGATTTTTTCTTTGTACAAGTGAAAACTCACAAGTAAACTACTCAGACACTCTCTAGTGTTTATTATCTATGGTGTCAGCCTTGACACTACAAGCTATCACCAACTAATGGCAAGAAGGCCTTTGGATTATGTTTACAGTAAAAGTCTGATAAATTAGTAGCCTTGAACGAGATTTTCTATTAACTTTGTGAGATATTATTTTATTATAAAAAATTGATAAATTAATTAATATATGTGTGTAGCATCAACTTATTATTTGCATTATTTTTTTTATGTGAATATATTCTCTTTTTTTCAACTCCACTCTATCTTTCTTTTTCCTTCTTATTTGTGTCAATGCAATGCTATACCTTTTACTTTTCGCTAAATAGACAAACATCTCTTTCTTTCTAACTTATCTTTATCTTTCTCATGGGATCAAAGATATTCTAATATCTTAGTATGATTATATTTTATCAACCATTACTTTACTAAACTATTGCTATATGTTGTATTTTTTATGCTATTATCTCATATATTTGAAGAAATATTATAGAAAGAATATCTAAGAAGCATCTATTATAGAATGTCTTGGGGGTATTAACATTAATATAAGATTCAGAATCATGCTTCTTTATTTCATATGCCTAGCTTATGTTTGAGATGGAATTAACAAATTATTTCATTTTAATCAATACAAACAAAATTGACCCTCGAATTCTTCGTTATTGATCTCTTTCTTTTTTATTTTATTTTTATGCCATTGTCATGTACTTTTTAGGAGTACAACTACAAAAATCTATTGATAATCTCGCTTCTTTCAATTTTTATGATTTATCCTATAAAACAAAAATGTTTTAGCCTCTTTTATTGACAAACAACCCAATTGTAAGTGAATTATATATAATAAAAGTGACGGTTGCTCTTGTTATTCAAATTATTTAGATTGTTAAATCTTCCCTCCATAAAATTATCTTGAATAAATGCCAAAATGTCACAGACACTGGTATATTCTATTCTAATTCCGTAACGACAAATTTTGAAACTATACTTAGAAGATGAGAAATTTGATACACCAATCAAAATGGGCCTTCTATATACTTCAATGCATATCCTATATTAATTATAAACACAAATGTCATGTAAAATTGATTATAATGAACTCTTAGAAATAAGTAAGTAACCTTCAAAGGGCAAGCATAGTTCCAAAGTTCAGATTTGGAATAAATTGGCAAGGCAAATATTTAGAATATTTAAAATTTATTTGAAAAAAAATATAAAAAGTTAAAAAATAAAAAGCATAATTGTGTTGTAAATTTAATTTTCAACTTAGAATTTAGGTAGAGCTTGGATTTATAAGCAATGCTTTGGAACTTAACAAATTGTTTATTAACTTTGCTTTGATTTCATGAACTTGTGCATAATTTGATAAGTCTTAAATAAACGTAAAGAAAGTGAGAACTTTTGAACAATTTAGGGATAAATAAGGAGATAAAAAGGTTAGACTTCTTTAAAAATTTCAATTATTTGGACAATATTGAGACTATGAATACAAGTACATCACCATTGTTTTACTTGTTTACTTCAATTATTAGAACTCATTTATTATACTGAGTAGTTAAAACTTGATTAATATGTTAATGCAGTTTATCAAGTGAACATATGTTAACGCTTAAAATTGGACTCTTAAGATGGTATTTTTAGTATCCAATAAGTAATATTTTAGAAGTCCTAGTCTAATTTTGTAATTATTTTTTGCCTAATTAGCATGGAATGAGTTCTTTATATTGAATGTTTTAATGTGTAATCTATTAATTTGATACTCTAAATTCATTCTATTTAGAAAAATCAAGTGATCAACAAGTGATAAAAGGATAAATAGAAAATGCATCTTAATTGCCTTTTGAATAGAGCATATAAGCTACAAATCTTTATACAAGCAACTAAGTGAATATTTAATTCCTAAATAACCATCAAGTTTTTTAATGAAATATTAAATTCACCACATCCCAATCTCTTCTCTATCAAATGTTTTTTATCATTTATTTTAGTATAAAGCAGATATTTCAAATAGCTTACAAGCATAAGTAATAGACTAACCAAACATGAGGGTCATTATTGTCTTGAACACTAATTATTCCTCACATGCATTTAAATGCCATAACAATTTTCTTAAATTTTGTCAAGTATTATACTCTAAATAATTTCTTAGCCCCTATATTGCAAGGCCAACTTGCTAGTATTTATCTAACTCCTTTATAAATGTCCATGGGATAATGACCCAATCATATGGAGAACATATAGAGAACTCCCCTTATGTATGAGATAATGGGGCAAGCATGGGGCAATATCTCCATGTTGAAGTTGTTTTAAGTTAAGCAATTATATTTTAAATAAAAAAAAGCTCATATTTAAAGTGAGGGATACCTATTGGGAATATCTTTGCTAAAGTTTTAAAGCTTTCTACCTAGGAAAAGAGTTTCACTATTATAGGAAATTCTAACTGTAAAAGTAGGCCACCCCCTAGGTTTTAAGAAGTAATTTAGTTACTTGTTTGGAGAGGTTTTATATTGTGCTAGGGTTTTCTATGAATTCTTTTAGAGTTTTTGAAGTTTACATACCACATTGAGGCATTCACACTTTAGAGACAAATGTACAAACCTAAATTGATCATGCAAATTAGTGAAGGTACATATACTAGTTTGACTTAGTTGAATCTTGGAGATAGTGTTGCTATGATGCTTTGCACAATTTGGGAGGCTTCAACTGTCTTTAAAAAGTTTTCTTTTAGGAGTGCCTCTAAGCTAAGGTACAAGAATCCATTTTGTGCAAGTATATATTTCTAGCACTCCAATAATGCATAAGATAGTAGATAGTGGTGGTGTTAAAGTGCACAAAATGGACATGAGTTATGAGTTTTCCCCCAAAAAATATCCTTTGCTTCAACAAAACTAACTTTATCACAATACATATATTTTTATTCCAATAGGTCATTTAGTCACAATCATGTTCCCTCAAAATCTTAATCAAAATTAACCTTAATTAGAGAAGTTCTTAGATCATAACTTTCTTCTTGATCTAAGTTAATTTACACTTGGATAATTACTTGGACAATCTCAAATTCAATCACAAATAAGAGCTATTTACTGTTATAATTAGAGCAAGAGAGACACCTACAAATAAAAAGGCCAACACATATATTCATCAACAACCCTAAAGAAATCAAAGGCAATCATGCAATATATTCTAAATGTTAGAAAACAAAATTGAATTGAATGAACCTTAGCTTAGAGGAATGCCAAAATGAACTTTTTGAAGATAGCTGAAGCCTCCCCAGTTGTGCAAGGGATATAGATATAGCAAATCACTCTTTATAATTAAACCAAGTTAGGTTCAATTTATACCTCAATTGATTTGCAAGATCAATCAGTTCATACTTTAGTCTCTTGAATCTAAATGCCTATAGATAATCTTGCAAATAAAAAATATTGCAACATCTTATATATATGAAATATAGGCTATAGAGGCATGCTAATAAATTCTCAAATTAACATCATATGTAGGCTATAAATATAAGCTGTCAAAATCCCAATACCCAAAGAGGGTTACGGATATTGACTATAAAAAGCTGACATAGTAAATATCCAATAGCCTACAAATAAGTTAAAGATGCTATAACTTTTGTTGCAAAAAGCACACCCAATTAACCTCTAAAGCCTACTACCTAGTATGACATTGTGGATATGGGATACAAAATGTGCACCTATTAAATATCTTGTAACCTCCAAATAAGCTAAAGAGGTCTCAGACTTGGGCTACAAAAAGTGCATTCAATAAACCTATAAAAGTGTAATATCCAATGTCTCACAAGTTCTCAAGTCCACTAGAATAAGGGTTGCAAAAGTGCACCCACTAGCAAAGGCCTAATAAACACTCAAGACTCAGAGACTCCATAAGCTAGGGTTGCAAAGAGTGTATCCACGAGGGACCTTAAAGGAAATCACAACCATGAAATAGGGCTACAAAAAGCTCACTCAAAACATCAAAGAGTCTCTAGCTTTAGAAATACAAAGAGAACTAATCTTGATATATGAAAACCAAGAAGAATAACTCTCAAAACTAGAAACAGAGAAGAGAGAATGAAATTGTTGTAAATGAAAATGGCTTAGAATGCCCCTTATACTAGGACCCTATTAGTGTTTGGACAGTAAAGAGTCTGGTGGAAAATCAATGTATTTGACAATAAAGAGTTCAGATCGAAAACAAATGTATGTGAATAGTAAGAAGTCTAGGTTAAAAACAACATATGTAGGCATAAAAAAGTATTTAGTTTTCTATTCACCTGGGAGACTACGTGGGTCTCATCAATTCATTTTAACTTGAAGCAATTCTCTCCCTAAATGTATTTGACAATAAAGAGTTTAGATCGAAAACAAATGTATGTGAATAGTAAGAAGTCTAGGTAAAAAACAACATATGTAGGCATAAAAAAGTATTTAGTTTTCTATTCACTTGGGAGACTATGTGGGTCTCATCAATTCATTTTAACTTGAAGCAATTCTCTCCCCAAATTTCTCATTTACATCAAGCTTAACAAAAACTATGAGTAGGCAAAAGGAACTAAATAAGTCATACATTTTTCTTCATCATTAGATATTTCAAAGCCTTTTACTTGTGCAAGTCTTGTAGTTGCATAGGTGCCACCTAGTTTTTATGTATGGTTCTTGATGGCATGGTCCACAAATAGACAATTTCAATCTTTTAAAATAGGTAAGCCCCACATGTTGTCTTATTCAGTCATCTATACTATATAACAAGAGGAGAGTAGGATTAACTAAAGATAATAAATGAAACAAACTAACATATTATTCATCTGGTGGTCAATTTGTAAATTTTAAAAAGGTAAAATGGCATTGCAGAAAATAGAAAACTTGAAGAGAGTAATCACGTCTCTCTCTTCTTACTTTTAAGGGACACATGAGAGATGATAACTATTACATAGTATAAGTCAAAAAATGATATGGAAAAGCACAAAAGTAAAACAATTTGGAAATATAACTTGATAGGGCTCATATTAGGATGATCTGTTTTTTCATCATGTTCAGCTTGTCTTAGATTGGCTATATACCAAAATTCATCATCATCAGGTGATTCTAGCTATTTTGTTTGAGATTGTTAACCATGACAATTAAAAATTTCAACTAAAAAAATAGCAATCAGAAGCATCTGATGAATAAATTTTTTCATAAGTTGCCTATACAAGCTAAGCCAAACAAGGTGAATGGATCTAATCATCCAAATGTGAGGCCAACTTTTATTGCATTCCAAACATGTCATTGTTTGCATCTCTCTAGCATGTCTTTCTCTATCTCATATTTATAAGAAATAATTACCTATTTACTAGGTGGTTGGATTACATCTCTCATTCATATTTTTGCATATGCACAATGTTGTGTGCCATCTTGTTTGAATTTTCTATGGAGACTATTTGAAGAACAATCATAGAACGACCCTTGTTTAATGAGCACTTATATTTCAGTCAGAGAGTATAGTTGGCAAGAGTTCAAGTGGACATGCATCCTTTTCATTGATCAGAACTACCCATTGAATTGGTGATACTTTACACAAATCATGCACCAAAAGTTAAGTATCGTACTTCATACACCTCCTTTTTTGTGGTGTAAAAGATCAAAGAAAAAATTTCACTTCTATGCCTTAATATTTGTATGATATGCACTTAAGGACCTCAAATTTTGAATTGTGGCATTTATACTCTATGGTACACTTAGGTGACTCAATGTGGGCCATTCATTTACTATCCATTAGTTTTCATGGAAGGATCTAGTCCACGTGACTTTGTATGTGTTTTATTGAAGGGCAAAAATGTCCCAAAATTCTTCCCATCTTCTTTTTCTTCACATTTTCCTAAATGCAAGAGGCTTGAGGGAGAGAAAAATTTAGTCACTTGAAAGTTTCCTCTATTAAAAAAAAAAGAAAAAAAAAGCCTAGTCATATATCACAACTCAAGCAGTTTAAATGGTAGTAGTAACTTAAAACAAATTTGGTTTGTGTCAACTGCGCAAATACAGGCTTGGTATAAATCAACTGCCTGAGTGCTTGTAAGGTGAGATTTGGTGAGTAAAAATCCTAGTTACTTTATCTTCCCTTATTTGTCTCTTGATGGGTTCCATAGAAGATTGCACATTAACAAATTATGTAAGTGCTCAGATTAAGGGTGTCGATACCAATGGTGATATTTGTTACACATGAGTAAGATCAAAGGCATCAATACCAGAAATCAAGGAAGACAAAAGTACTAAGATGAACGGTGTTGATACCAATTAGGTTGGAGGTGCAAGGTGTTGATACTAATTGCGTTGGAGGTGCAAGGTGTAAATACATAAAAAATTATTAATGTACAAAACTTACAACAAGAAGCAAGAAGTAAATATCTCAAATTCAAGTATTTGTCATGTCCTATAAACAATCACAATTTTCAAAGGCAGGAAAAGTATCATTAGAGCAAAGCCTAAGAGCCAAACTAGGAAAACAAAACATTACAGCAGTAGATCTCACCTCTCACTTTGTCGCCCGCAATCTATGCACTTGATGTTCATGTATCCAGTGGAATCCATTGCTCCACTTTGCTTGTGTCTAGCTTAGGTGAAAATTTAGGGACTAATTAAGATTTTGTGGGAAAATGCCTTATTGATTTTTGGTTTTCTATCAACGGTAGCTAAAGCTTCTTTCATGCAAATGGATGTTTAGAAGAAGCTTCATGAACAAATTGATGTGTGATCAGATGATCAAAATCCAAGTAACATGAAGCAATCACAAAAGTTTCTTTGCGTTGGAGCTATTCAAACATGTTTTGAAGTCTAAGCATTGCTACAGTTTGTTGCTCTTCTTCCGTATAGGCACCTACTCTAGGTGCTTCATTTCTCTCTCTCTCAAGCCCCTTATAATTAAGAAACAAAGAATAAGGAGAAGGCGAGATAAATTTTGAGACAGTTTTGCTCTTCAACAAAATACATCAAAGTCATGTGGGCCAGCTCCATCCATGAAAACTAACAGATAGTCTTTGAGTCAATCAAGCATACTACAGGGTGGAAATATGACAATTCAAAACTTGAGATCCTTAAGTACAAAAGCGTTCAAACATTAAGGCTTAGAAGTAAAATTTCTTCAAGATCAAAATCAATTCTGACCACAAACCTTCTAGAAATCAAAGTTTTCTAGAATTAATGTTATAGAGTTTTCATGAAACTTTATAAGATTAACGGTTTTCACAATTAAAGTATGGCACCTTTGCTCGATGGACCGCTTACTCTTTTCTATCCTAAGTGAGAGAGTATGCACATATGCATCCCCACTTTTCAAAAGTAGAAAAGCTGTAACATTTCTATCTTGTTTGCATAGTTACAAAAAACTCCATTTTTCATTTTTTGTAAAAAGAAGTTACATCATTTTCATAAACCGTATCAAATTCTAAAAGGACGTGTCTTTTTCAATAAAATTCTTCTTTTTTGTATTTGTTTCCATATTTTTGTTTTAAAACACAATTTTAAAAAGCTACTTCAATTTTTGTGATTTTGTCCTTTTCCAACTTTCCATTTTCTCGTTTTTCTTCAACATTTCAACCTTAAATTCAAAGCATGCTTAGGACAGTTATCAGAAATACGATGTTTAATTTTATTTATCATCATTAACTTTATGCTTAAGTTGCCATTTAATAGTTTGCTATTATTTTTCCTTCTTTAATTTTTTTTTTTTTTTTATCATTTTAATAACTTCAGTATTTTCCCGACCTTTCCTACTCTTTCATTTTTTCTTCATAGAGCGAGGGAGGGAGGGAGTGTGCATGTCGAAGGAAATCAAGGAGGAGAGCGAGGATTTAGCAGAAGTTAGTACGAAATGGTAGAGGAGTTACTCGGAGCAAATCAAGGACGAGAGACAAGATCTGATCAGCTAGTTGCCAGACAGTCTTCTTGGCCACAGCCTTGGTTTCTAGGAGACTAAAGATGCAGTGAAAACGAGCATTTTAGCTTAAAAAAGGAACAGCTGGAGGACTTCCATTCCCAATCTAGACTTTCAAAGGCCAATGGGTTTCCCTTTTCCATCAGAAGATTTCATTCGCTCCTTAAGTATATCATTGAATCAAGATATTTTATTCATCTTGATCATCCACCGGGGTTTGCTTGTGATATTGATAGATGTTTCCAGTTTGCAATGGCAACACATATTCAAGTGCTGCGGGTAGAGGTATCAAACTACAAGTTACCTGTCTGTGTTTTTATAGTGGATCATTAACATAATTAAAAGGGTCAAGCTGTGCCATGAAAGCTCCACCAGGGTTCGTTCGCTTGGGATCACTCAAGAAATTGCATTTATGGGGCTTACTTTGAACACTGACTTGATAAAATTCTATCTGGTTATTCTTCACTTGAAGATTTGGTTTTGGACGGATACAAAGTAAGCTCACCAAGTGTATCCTCTCAAAGTCTTAAAAGGTTGTCACTGACGCCTGGTTCAACCGAATGTCTGTAAGGAATTTCCGCTTCCAATCTTAAGGAATTGCGTTTGCTTGAGCAATGAATTGCTTACTAATATTCTATCTGCTTTTCCATTACTTGAAGAATTGGTGTTATCTACTGATAACAAACACGACAACAAAGATGACAATTTAAAGGGCAGCCCGGGCGCACGAAGCTCCTGCCTATGCGGAGTCTGGGGAAGGGGCAGACCACAAGGGCCTATAGTAGGCAGCCTTATCTTGCATTTTGCAAGAGACTGATTCCACGCCTTGAACCCGTAATCTCAAGGTCACATGACGACAACTTTTACCATTGCGCTAAGGATCCCCTTCGAAGATGACCATCTGGTCTTACTAAATATCTTGGTTCCATACCTTAGAAGGTTTCCACTGAGCCTGACATTAATATCACCAAATGTCTGGAAGGAATTTCTACACCAAATCTGATTGAATTCCATTTGCAAGGGGTTGGTTGAGCAATGAATTACTCCATAATGTTCTATCTGCTTCTCCATTACTTGAAGATTTGGTTTTGGATCTCTATAACAAATTTGAAAGCATTCGCTGACTGACTCCAAGTAAGTACTCTGACACGAATTTCTGCTCCAGATCTTAAGGAATTGCGTGCAGGTAATGTTCAGTTGGGCAGTGACTCGTTTTTATCTGGTTGCCTGCTCTTGAGGATTTGAGTTGTGGCTCAAATTGTCCTCGGAATGTGTGACCTCAAAGTATGTGCAGTTCAAGTCTTAAAAGATTGACACTATACTGTTTTCATTCTCCGACAGAAATTTCTGTTCCTAATCTCATATCAGTGAGAGTTGAAGGGACAACACCACAAATTCATGATTCGTGCGTCAAAGTCTTCTCTTACCGAACCCGAGATTGAGTATTCAAGGTGTTATATATGACGTTCGCGAGCAAAGCTACAAACTGAAGAAACTTCTCACGGATCTTCCTTTGTCAGTAGTCTTGTGATAGGCTGGTCTTGGGTTGGGGTATACTTTTCATGTATTATTGGTTAGTTTATTTCTTTTTCTGAACTTATCTGGTTAAAATTTGATAATTATTAACCACTATCCTTTTCTCCCGAAAATCACAGCAATCCCATGCAAAATTTGCTTTTTTTCTTCTTATTTCACACTTGTTAACCGTAGCTATTCTTTTATAAATGTGTAGATGAAGCACATCTTCGCTCCACACGTCTCAAAGTTAAACCGTACCTTTCTATTATCGAGTTCTTTCCTGATCTGTTGATGATAGAGTAGGAATCATATAATCAGAAGTTGGTCCAAGAAAAATGAACAGATTTGTTCCACACTGCTACTACTTCTCCAACAGACATTTGGTTGCGTGTTCAGTTTCTGATTGCATTAAGTTTAGAACCTCCAATATTTGTAGAAGTAGTTATCAAATCCTTGAACCTTTTGAATGGTAGTGATTCTTAAAGCCTCATGGAAGAGAATGCAAAACCATCTTGAGTAGGTTTCAGTAAGACGCTCCTCTCTGTTTAAGATGATGCGAGGATTGCATACATGATCAAAGAACATAAGTGTTAGACTCTGCTATATCTAAGGGAGTCGAGGAAGTGATTCAGTGGAAGAGGCTTGGATAGGTAACAACAATCCCAAGTGCTTTTATAAAAGATGGAAGCTATTACAGGGACACATATTCCCATTTACTAACTTCTTAGGTTACCAAGATTTCAACTTTTTTGGCCGCAAGGTAGCTGTTTGCAGCAGATCAGATTAGTGGTAGTCCTGGCTATTCCGAAAAGATAAAAAATAATGGGATGTCAATCTTGTTGCTTGCTTGGACAAGATGGGTCATTGGAGTTCCAATTACTGCTTTTTGTAACTGGTGGTGTTTGGTACTTGTTTATCTTACTTTATTGGCGTGTTGGAATTTTGTCTTTTCCTGAATAAAGATAAAAGAGACAATGAAAATAAAGCAGAAGCAAGAAATATATTCAATTTGTCTAAATGCATTTGATTCATCTATATAAGTATGCTCCTAACTTTGCCTCTTTGCGTGGGGGAAATCTTCTAAAATGCTATATGATCTCTGTGATGGAAGCATTTGAATGTAAAGTTTCTTCCTGGTATAAGAACCTGTCCTTATAGGGCGGTAGAACTCTACTTTTATGGAGTTGGCAATGGCTAATCTGCCAGTTTATTTCACATTCCTTTCTATATGGTGAGGTGTTCTTAATTGCCCTTAAGATGTTGCAGGAGAATTTCAAATGGAATAATGATGTGGATTATAAGAAATTCTGTTTGGTGCAAAAGGGTCTACCATGTGATAGAGAAGAAGTGGGCTTGGGCATTTGATGACTAAAGAAGATAGAAGGAGCTTTTCTTGGAGGATGGTATTGCATTTTGAGTAGGAATATGATAGTATATGATGATTTGTGACTGATAGGATATGTGGCAATGGAAATATGTGGTAGTGGCACGGAAACATGAAATATAAACTTCAATCCAAATGTAAAGGCTTCTTATATGTGGATACAAAAGATATATCTTTTGCCTAATCCTTTTGCTATGAATAAGACTGCAATGATAGGGACGACTTATGGAATCTTCACCAAGTTATTTGGAATATCTTCATATTGTGACCTAGTGGTAACTGAGGTTACTTAGTTCGTGACACAATGATAGGGACCATCATGTCACTTTATGTGTGTGTGTGTGTGTGTGTGTGTGTGTGTGTGTGTGTGTGTGTGTGTGTTATGTTATAGTTTAGTTTTACTCTGGATATTTACTACTGAGGGTATTAGGTTTTTTAGTTTGTTGTGAATTAAGTAGGGGCAATTTTGTCTTTTCTCTATTTAGTGTTGGATGTCCCCCATTTAAGATCCTTTTTTCTTTTATGTATAGAGTTTTTGATGAATAATGAATGAAGATTTTATTAGACTTAGTGGATTCCTCTTTCTAGCTTCCTTCCCGTGGGCATGAAGCCTCATTTGATATAAGGCCAAATTACTATAAGCTAGTAGTTTTTTCTACTTTATTTTTAATAGAAGATCTCTATACTACCTGTGGTTATATGATTTGTATTAGTAATAATCTATAATTGTTATTTTGCTTTAAATTCTTGAAACCCTAAATTCAAAGCTTAATTAGGATCATTCATCAATTATAGGGAAGATTAGGATTAAAATTTTGATCTTATCTTAATGGGTAGAGATCTGGGACAATCTATAGACCCTATAATTTGTTGTAGACCATTCACACTTATTAAGGTTGTTTTCTACATGTCAAAAATGTTAGTGGTAGTTTAAATTTATATTTTTTATTTAAATTAATTTTGATACGATCTTAGCATATAAATTAGGCCATTTTGCATGTTGTCCTATATCAAATTTGGTATCAATGCCAAGTTTCTTAAGATCTGTATTAGTTTGCATTTGTCACCTTCCCTCCCACTAGATTTGCATTAGTTTGCTTAGGTCTCACTACATTTTAGAGGTCAGATTTAAAGCATTGCATATAGGTTTATAGCACTTACCGTAGAGTTAGGGTGTTCAGTTGTAAGGTTTTAAGTCGTTCTAGTATATGTCCACCTGTAGTGGTTAGTCTTACTAGCCAAGGGATTCACGACTCAATAAAATCCTTCCAAAAATTCAAGCACAGTTGGTTGAGTTGAATGATCATGTAATCAACCAGCATGCTGAAATGACAGTGCAATTAGATTATCAGGGTTCCCGCATAGAGGCCTTAGAGTCATGACCTGAACCTCTTATAGTTAATGAGCATGTTAGATTGGCCATGAAGGAGCAAGATAACCACAGAGAAGGTGGTAATCACCATCATTACGATTATGAGCCACATATTGTTGAACATTGAGCCCTGAAATCTATCAAGCTTGAGGCCCCTACCTATGATGGTGAATTGAATCCAAAGTGATTTCTTGACTAGCTTTCAAACATGGGTTATTACTTTGACAGGTATAAGATACTAGAAGAGTAGTGGGTCCAGTTTTCCAAGATTAAATAGATTGGTCAAGCAAGGCTCTATTGGACCAATTTAGAGCATTAGCGACCTGCAACCATGCATCCACCCATTTCCACTTGGGAGAACATGAAGGAAAGGCTAACGGAGAAATTTGTCCCCTTGTCCTACCATTCTAGGTTAGTAGATCAGTGATAAAATTTATGTTAAGGAGGTTCAACTATCAATGAATATGTTGCTCCATTTGATGAGCTTATGATGAGGCATAATGCAAGGGAGGATCTCTCTATGACCTTGTCTAGGTTTAGGATAGGCCTTCACCCTAAGCTCTAGAAAAAACTCATTCCCCATTATATAAATTCCTTGGATCATGCTTATCAGATATTGTAAGAATTAGAGTAGTATCTCAAACTACAACCCATTAGGCAATATGAATTTGAGACTAAATTCACATTTCAAAGTCAACAACCTAAAACACAAGTGATTTCTATGACCAATATTGATAAAGGAAAGGTTGTGTCAGGAGAGAGTTCAATGGTAAACAACAACACTAGGTGTTATTGATGTCAAGGGTTTAGACATGTTGCTTCACAATGCTCTTCTAGGGCCCCCTTTAAATCCTTGTTTATAGAAGGTGAGGATGTTGACAATGACCATGAAGGATGGCCTGAGGAGGTTTATGAGCCTGTTGTTGAGGCTAGTGATGAGGAGGCCCTTAAGGTGAACTGTTATATAGTTTCCATAGTGCGAGAGACTTGTAATCCTCATGGGGAGGGTTATACTCCATGTGTGATGATAGTTAGGTAGGCTCTCATGCACTAAAAAGGGTAGTGATGATTAGCTTAGGATAAACATTTTTCATACATATGTCAAGAGTGGCAAAAGGATTTGTAAAGTTGTGGGAGTTGCACAAATATAATTTCCACCCATGCTATCTCCCACTTAGGACTTTCACCCCTTCCCCACCCTAGAGCTTATAGAGTTAAGTGGGTTGGTGCTTCTTCATCACTCCTAATTACTTAGAGGTGTTAGGTTCTCATTGAATTTCTAACATATAAGGATACCTTGTGGTGTGATGTAGTACCTATGGATGCATGTCATATTATTTTAGGTAGGTCATGGCTTTATGATAAGGATGTTCATATTTATGGCCGGTCTAATTTGTGCTCTTTCTTGCATGATGACAAGAGGATCCACTCAATCCTCTACCACCAAAGCATCACCTGAGTAAAAAGAAGGCAACAATAAAGTAGTCATGAATGTCAAAGCGAAGCTAAAGGCCTCCACAATGTTAGTGCTATCACATTTGCCAGAGACATTATAGATGAGCCTTTCTTCTATGCCCTAGTGGCAAAAGAGACCCCATCGCTATCGACTCCTGAGTACCTTAACAAGGTACCACCCATTCTATATGAGTATTATGATGTTTTCTTAATGATTTATGAGATGAGCTACCCCCCATGAGAGATATTTAGCATCACATCGATGTGATCCCTAGATCTAGTCTTCCAAACCTTCCTTACTACAGAATGAATCCCATTGAGCATGCTGAGTTGAAGAAACATGTGGATTATTTATTAAGGAAAGGTTTCATTTAGAAGAGCTTGAGCCCTTGTGTTGTACCAGCACTACTCACACCCAAGAAAGATGGGTCATGGAGAATGTGTGTGGACAATCGAACTATTAATAAAATCACGATCAAGAGTCGATTTCCCATATCAAAGCTCAACAATATGCTAGACATGATGGTGGGTCCATGATCTTTTCAAAGATTGACCTTAAGAGTAGTTATCACTGGGTTTGTATTCATCCAAGGGATGAGTGGAAGATCACCTTCAAGATTAATGATGGTTTATTAGAGTGGATAGTCTTGCCTTTTAGGCTTTTGAATGCTCCTAATATATTCATGAGAATCATGACATATGTGATGAGGCTGTTTATTGGCAAGTTCCTATCATTAATTTGATGACACCTTGATCTATAGTTGAACCTAAGAATAGCATCTCATCCACTTGAGGTAGATTTGTGAGACATTAAGGATAGAGAAGCCATACGTAAATATGAAGAAATGTTCATTTGCTTTCTAATACGTTATCTTCTTAGGATTTGTGTTCTTCTCTGGCATCTCTGTGGACCCAGAGAAGGTAAGTCTATTGTAGAGTGGAGCGAGCGACAAAATATTCACAAGGTCCACAGTTTTCATGGGTTAGTGACCTATTATCATCCCTTCATCCTGGATTCAGTTCCATTATGGCTCCCATTACTAATTGCATGAAGAAGGGGGAGTTTAAATGGATGAATGCTATGTTCAATGCATTCAAAGAAATTAAAGAGCAAATGACTGAAGCTCAGGTAATCCGCCTACAGGACTTCTCAAAGGTTTTTAAAGTGGTGTGGATGTATCTAGTTTAGGTATAGGAGGAGTTCTAAGTCAAGAGAGTCCCCTTATGACATTTTTTAGTGAGAAATTAAATAATGCATAGCAAAAACACTTTACTATGACAAGGAGTTCTATGTAGTTGTTCAAGCATTACAATATTAGAGGCATTACTTATTGTCGAACAATTTTGTCTTGTTCTCTGACATGAATCCTACGATACCTCGACTTTCAAAAAAAAAAAAAAACCCTTAGTGTACCAAATGGGTTGAATTTCTTCAAAAATGTTCATTTGTGCTTAAGCACAAGGTAGGGGTCAAGAACAAACTTGTAGATGCGGTGAGTCAAGATGGCGTTACTACACACCTTACAATTTGAGGTTACTAGGTTTGAGCATTTGAGAGAGGATTATCCATCGTGCCCTAATTTTGGAGAGATTTACATATCACTAATTGATACTTAGGTACGAAGTGCTAGGGACTACCTCCTACAGGATGGATATTTGTTTCAAGGCTTTCGTTTGTGTATTCCTTGCACTTCCTTGAGAGATTTTCTCATTTGGGTGCTCCATGCAGCAGTCACGACAATACAATTTCCCTTGTCTCTGGTAGGTACTATTGGCCTAGTCTCTAGCGGGATGTCACCAACATCATTGGTCAATGTCGTATTTGTTAATTGGTAAAACAACACAAATAGAATACAAGATTATACACCCCTTTGCTAGTGCCACATGCACTATGGCAAGATTTGAGCATGGACTTCATGCTTGAACTACATAAGACTATTAGGAAGCACTATTCTATATATGTCGTTGTGGACCATTTTTCAGCTTTCACCTGGGTTTTGTCGGGGATTGGAACAAATGTGTTCTTGGCTCTGGTAAAATGACCCACTTCATTCCTTGCTCTAGGATTTCTGATGCATCTAGGATCATTAGTATTTTTTTTTTTTTTTTGAATTAGTAATCTGGTTACATAGGTTACCAAAGTTCATAATGTTTGATAAGGATGTTGGTGTAGCTTTAAAATTGCAATGAAATGTATGAATCAATGTAGTAATTACATAGGAGAGAGATTGATCCCACAAGAAATCTTATAGAATTTTCAACTGATTAGATCTTATTTAAGTTGCTTATCTTAGCCATAGAGAGATGGTTTTGATTAAACTAGGAATTTAAACAAAATGGAATGAGAAATATGCACTAAATTAGAAACTACAACTAAAGGAAACTTTTCAAAAGTAAAATATTTAATGAAATTAGAAACTTTCCTAACTAACATGCATTCAATAAAAGAAATTAATGCAAAACTAGAATGAATGAATCTAGGAAGCATAAACTGAGGAAACTTGCTAAAAATGAAATTTTCGTAAATTAACACTTTCTTGAACTAAAATTAAAAACTTAATAAAAAATAAAATAGAAACTTTTTAAACTTACCTAACATGCAAATAACTAAACAAGTCACAGTAAACTATCATGAAACAAGAGAACAACAATTCAATCAAAGGAAAGTCACCCAATTACCATGTACATGACTCATGGAGTTGTACATATGGTTCATGAGTGAGAGATGTATAGAAATTATGAATTAAAAGATAAGTGGCATGCAAAATAATCAAAGAACTTACTAAACTAACTAAAAAGATAAATGGGTTCCTCATATTTCAAGCAAACAAGGTGTATGGATTGTTGGACATTGCACATGAAACATAAGATGAAAATTTCCAGCAACGTGGTCTATATGAAACTCAATTCATGTAAGGCAATGAAAGAAACTTAACAAACACTTTTCATGGAATATAACACTCAAAATTAAAAGTACTCCCCTAGTAGAATTAAATAGTGTCCATGCTCCTCAAATAAGTTTATTGATTGACTTGACAAGTACATCAAAATTGGTTCACATCACTACTAGGGAGGGAGCTTTTAAAGTTGGTTAAAAAGCTACTTCTATTGAACCAACTTGGAAAGTCAAAAACTTTTAAAGTCACTTAGGTAAATGACTTTAAAAATGAAGTAGTTTTGAAGTCGCTTAAACAAACAACTTTAAAAGTCGTTTAGTCTAAGTGACTTCAAATTTATTTGACTTTTGAAGTTGCTTATATAAAAACAACTTCAAAAGTCACCAAATTTAGAAGTCATTTTTAAATAAGCAACTTCAAAAGCCCAAGCTTTTTGATGGATTTTTAAAGTCACTTATTTAAAAAACAACTTCTAAAGTTGGTGACTTTTGAAACTTTAGAAGTCATTTTTATATAAGAGACTTCAAAATTCCAACCTTTTTTATGGACTTTTAAACTTGCTTAGACTAAACAACTTCAAATGTTTAGTCTTTTGAACTCGCTTATCTACAAGGGAGGAAATTGTGCACTTTTCTTAAGCAAGATTTCAACTTCAAATCAAAGATTAAACATATTCCAATGATCCCAATCTAAACTTAGATATCATGCATGTAAATTCAAGAGAGAAAATCAAAGCAAAAGATGGAAAAAAAGAAATAAGGAATAAGACAGAAACAAGGGAATAATAAAGTGATCAAAGCAAGGAACAAGAGAACTATGAGAGAGATAGAAAAGAGATTCAAACTACTATTTTCCTTGGCTATCACTAATAGAGAAAAAGTTAATTTGGATATTGAAGAATTAAGCAAGAAAAATAGGAGGAGTGAAACGAAGATTCATGGAAAGATAAGATAATTCTATGTGTTGAAAGTAAATTATGAAGACAAAGAAACAAGGCAAGGAAACATAGCAACAAAGCAAGGAGGAAGCAATCAGCCTAGAATTGAAGTGCAAGAAAAAGGAAAGGAAGCTTGAAAATTTTCACGAAATACCCCCAAAGAATAGCTGTAAAAGAGTCCTAGATCTCCCTTGAATGAAACTTTACTTTTGAAGGGGTTGGAAGCCAACCCCCCTTTTTGGGAAAAAAACATGGAATCCATGGAGTATTTATAAATGACTAGGTTTTCAATTGAATGAAGCTTGATCTAAGATAGGAAAGCCTATCTAGATCTAGGATATCAATAAGGAAAGTTAGGTGAAGAGATGAGATGGAGGAATGAGGTAAGCAGGTGATGTCATGGCGGTATAGGGTGGCTGCCATATAATTAGAAAGGGGGGAGGCATCACCTTCTTAAGAAGGTGGTTTGGAGCTCCTTCCTTTCTAATTTCTTGGTATTTTGGTTGTTTGAAAGTGAGAAAAATATAAGGAAAAAAGGTAGGAAAGATCTAGGGTTTTGAAGGTTTTGATTTGAAATAGATCTAAGGGTTTCCTAATTAGGAAACCACTTACGATGCCAACTAAGCAAGGGAGGCACACCTTTTTTAGGAATGTGCCTCCCTTCTTAAGCCAAAAACATAGAACCTTAGGTTAAGTGGAGGAAATGGATTTGGAAAGTGAGAATTCTCTCTTTATCGGTCCACCTATGCATCACCATCTTATCTTTTATATGTATATCTCCAAACCTATCAATTATCCTTTGAAAATCACACCTTTTGTAACATCCCACAAAAAAAAGGGAATAAAATAAAATAAGTAAAAGGAGGGAGCCATTTTGATAATGGCACCTCCACTTAAGTGAAAAACATAAGGAACAAACTTAGGTCTGTTCCCAAAACTCGACAGAAACTGATGGGGAGAGAAAGAAAGAAGTAAAAGAAGAAGAAGAAGAAGAAGAAGGAGAAGGAGAAGGAGAAGGAGAAGGAGATGAAGAGGGAAGAGGAAGAAGAAGAAGAAGAGTGGAGAGAAGGAGAAGAGGTCGTGGTGCTTAAGAAATGCAACCCCACCGGAGAAGAAGAAGAAAATGGGTGTTGCAGGGTGTTCAAGAAGTAAAAAAAATGGCGTTGCCAGCAAAGGGGACTACTAGGATCTTTGATCCAAGCCGTCTATTTCACTTTGTACAGAGAGGGGAATAGAACCCCTTTGGTTTCATCATGATCGGACTAGAAACAAAACTCGATTGAAGGGAAAACAGGATGCTTGCAGAAAACAGATGCTGAAATTTATAGGCCGTCACCGGAGATGATGACAACTCGGATCATTGATCCAAGTTAGTCATCTTGCACGGCATGCCCAGAAGAATAAAAGCCCCAAGGTTATTGGGAGATCTGAGATCATCTTGATCGTCAATTAGAGAGAAATATGTGCATGAGTGAAACGTTGTCGGGGAATTTCAATAAAATCCATCTTCTTCGGCAACGATAGGAGAGCTAAGAGTGTTGAAGAGGTAAGATCTTTCTTCAAATTTGTTTATTTGTCCAATTTGTTTACTTTTTTGAGGAATATGATAGAACTAGGGTTTTGGTCGAATAAGGAAGGGAGAAGATGACTAAAATTCACAAGTTCCATGGATTTCCAGTCCCCAAAATTGTCAGTGTAAAATTTGAAATTCTCGACTTCAATGGAATTCCAGTCCCAAAATTTAAGTGCAAAATCTAGAATTCTAGAGTTCCATAGAGTTTCAGTCCCCATAATTTCGTGTGTAAAAATCTCACCTACAAGGAATTTTGAAAGTATTAGAATTCCAGTCAAGTAGCATCTAATTGTTCAATTAGGAAATGTAATATATTGAGTTTGAAATTAGAAGGATCATGATGAGAAGGATTAGAATTGACAATCAAATGTTAATTGTAAGTGATATAGAGTAATCCAATGGTTGGATTATCCCCAAACTTCATGAAAAGCTAGGGATTGACCCTTTATTGATTAAGGGACGTCAATTAAGTGAATTATAACATAGATTGATAATAAAAGACCACGAATGTTTGTCTAGATGTTAGAAAAATCTACATCTAGTTCAGGATTGACCTAATAGAGGGTTACTCAGATGATTTGGGCTATTAATCTAAGATTAACTGCCAGATCAAGAGAATTATCACTTGAATTTGTTTGTTTTGAGATGTGAGAACACCAAGTGATAGATGACTTATGATGTAATAAGCACGTTAGAGCGCACAACGTGACATTTCTTATGCGCTTGATTAGAGTACCACGTTTATTGAAGTAGGTGATTGTATTTTGTGATTTCCATGATTTCATGGATCATGACATATTATCTGGAAATTTCGAAGCATGAGTTTTACACATTTTCATGTTTGCATGAAAATTTCTTTATCGTATGTGGTTGATATTATGATATCTTGATTTACATGATTTAGCCCTATATTTTACTATATGACTTATATTTCACTACCATTGTCCTGGGCTGGATCTTATGGAGATGGTTACACATTAGAGTTTCTATGCTTTGTTGATTGGAATAGTTGAGTTTGGGATGGGATGCATCTCCCCGTGAGTGCCTGAGTGCCCTGTGGGTGAAAGGGTGAAAATGGGATTGGAATGCATCTTTCCGTGAGTGCCCGAGTGCTTGAGTGCCTATGTGGGTGAAAGGGTGAAAGTGGGAGTGGAACATGTCTTTCTGTGAGTGCTTGAGTATTTCGTCATGTGTGAAAGGGTGAAAGCAAAAAGTACTGAGAGTTAGGCCCACGTTGCCATGTGTGTAGTTGAGACACTCATAGATCTTGACTGTGCATGATATTTGATTTTGACATGCATTATATTATTCTATGAACACAGATTTTCATTGTTTGATGGACTTATATCCATGTATTTTTCTCATGCTTTGTATGCCATGATGCTTAGGATTAATATCGATTTGTTTAGATCATGATTCTCCTGTATTATTCATCATGGATGTTCGAGGTTCTGCGAGCTTTGTATATATTCATCTTATGAGATTTATCATGATCTAGATACCTTATGCCATATGAATTTTTTGAATTTGTTATTGAATGTGAATCACCTACACAAGCATAGCATGCTGAGGCATTGCTTTGTTTGCAATGCCTCAGATACAAATAGTTGCTATAGGTTGACGCGCTAATAGAGCAGACAAAAGTGATGATAGTTTCTCGTAGAGTGTTGAGGATATTTCAGAGATGACAAGGTTTGTTCAAGACCTCACTTTGGCTATATTTTATGGACTGTACATTATTATAATTACAATATGACCTGGATGTGAGATTATGAATTCTTTGTTGGATGTGATGGCTGTATGGATAGACCCTATATATTTTGTCATAACTTGATTTTCTTATCCACTATTGGAGTACACATTTATTGAAAATCTTGTTTGATTTGGGTGGATGGGTGTGGAGACTGAGTCTCCCAATCGTTATGTCATGTCATATGTTTATCAAGTGATTTTGTATTGCACATGTGATGTGCGATGGTCCAAAATACAGAGGAGACTCTATCAGATTTTCTATAGAAATGATATTTCATTTCACTATTAAATTCGTGGCTTTGTGGTTATATGACTCCCGGGATTTTCAAATAAATGCTTTTTATTTGAGTTTTGTTTTTTTGGTCACTTTAAAAATCAAAGTTTTAAAGCAGGGATCCTAACACATTTTATAAATTATTATTTTATTGTTTGTAAAACCCAGGGTGTCACAGTTTGGTATCAAAACCCAAGTTTAGTCCATAATAGCCATTCCAGCAAATCAGAGGTCACATACAGTTCATAAAGGGAGGGGGTTTCCTCAATATGAGTTATAGAGATAACTCATGTGAAGGATGTTGATGATTGTGAAATAGATAAGGTCATGAAGGTTGGCAGATTTCCTTAGAGAAATTAAGACTTTAAGTCCTTGTATGAACACAAGGAGGTACACTTTTATGGGAAGTGCATGATTCTTAGAATCATGAATTAGAATAAAGATTGTAAATTAGTTTCTCTTAGTGAGAACCTTATTATATGATAGAAAATATATTTATATGAGTTGCTTTAAGAGTTCAAGTTCTAATTTGAACGGTGTGAGTAAATTTTGAAAAAAGAAAGGGATTAACAATCATTGTAATGACAATTGCATGATAAGAATGATGGAGAAACATAGATGATCACAATTATTAAGAACTCGAGAAAGTTGAGAGGAGTATAGTATTAATTTAAACTTAAAGTGGACTTATTTGACAAATAAGCCCTAATATTGTGAAAATTATTAAAAATTTTGATGAAGTAAGATCCTAGTATTTCTATGGATGAAATATTTGATTATGAGACGAAAACTTATGAGTTTGGTGTAGACAAAAATATTGATAACTAGCCATCAATGTAAAGTCAATACTTATGAGTTATTATGAGGATTTCAATTATGATTGGAGACACATAGCACTTGAAGGATTTAACAATCATCATATGAAAATGGTTAGTATTAATGATGTGAATCAAGTAGGGAGAGATACTTATTGAAGTAGGTATGGGAATGGATATTGTTGTGAGAATAGGGTGAGATAAAAGCTAATGAGTTCTTGATCTTACAAAAATATTAATATAAGACATTAGTGGGGAGTGAATACTTACAAATTATTTTTGAGTTTTAATTATGAGTTAAAGTGCATATTACCTAGAGGGCATAATAACTAATTTATGGAAGTAATTCTTAAATAGACATGATTTTATAATGAATCAACTAGCAAGAAAAACATATGAAGTGAATGAGGTGAGATGAAATTAATTATAATTGATTTACATCCAATATTGATAGAGACGATAATGTGGTTTCTAATGACTAAGGAAGTATTATAAAGGAAATTTTTTATTGGGTGTGAAATTGATCGAGTTGTAAATGATTTGGCTTGAGATGACCATGAAATTATTCATTAGTTCAAGAAAATGAAATAGTGGAAGTGAGGACACTGAAAATATAATTATAAGGATTCTAATGATGGTTATTTGAGAGGACGTGTTCCTCCATTATTGAGATTCTTATCTAGAAGGCCCTTGGGAAGGCCTGTGATAATTAATATTTTTGCAAACTAAGAGAGTTTGCCACTTAAAGCGAAGAATTAAACAGTTTAAAGGTATTGAACTAATATACTCAGTTGAAGAGACTCGCCCTAACTCCTTCACCATGAAGAAGGAGACCGTGATAGATTATTATATGTTGACAACTATATTGAGGAATCAGGCAATTGTGTCATGTTCTATACTGTAGTGAGGTTGTAGGCATAACCCCTATGTAAAGAGGGATCCTTTTAGGTCAAGGATGATCATAGAAACTCGATCATGGCTTGTTCGAGTCAGCCTAGTAAGGGCAAGAGACCTTTCGTTGACCTGACTATAGAGGCCATTGAGCCAGTGACATTTGATCATGAGGTGTTGGCATGCGAATGAGAGGAAGTGTACTAGTTGTAAGGATAGACACCTGGACAATTATGTCCTAGAGTTGTAGACCATCGCAGCAGTGGAAATAGCATCAGTAGCTGCCATTACAGTGGAAATATTTTAAATGTTTTGATTGTGGAGAATCAGGATATTACTTTAGAGATTGTCTCATTGGATAATGAGTCAGACAGACTAACATTAGGGACAGGATAGAGATGGCTCCACATTATCAGTGATAAACTTTGCCATTATTTGGAGGCAAGTACAGGCCTCGAACCAGACGGTGGAAAATATGTTCTGATTGTTAGCAACTATGTTAGAATCCTCCTTGATCTAAGATTTAGTCATTTTTGTACTTTATGTATTGGCACCTTGACGAATATGCTTGTATATGTGGCGTTCTTGGAGTTGGATGTTTTGACGCTGATGATGAGTGAGAGGAGGAATATTGATCTCATCTTACTTGATGTGACTGATCACGATACCATCCTTGGGATGGATTTATTTATTGGGGAAAATTTGATTGCTATGAGGAAAAGGCCATTTTTAGTGTACTTGGATAATCAACAACCTCATTTCTGTGTAGGCAGAACATCAATAAGGTTTGTGTTAATTTTTCCTTGAAGGTAATATGGTACTTATCTGATGTATCGAGAAGGCAATAGACATAGTGGCATTTTCTAAGGAGCCATACAAGATGGCCCTAGCTGAGCTGGAAGGGTTCTAGCTATGGTAGTCATTTGACAAGAGTTTATCAAACCTGGTGGGTCTCCATTTGGATGCATTAATCCTCTTTGTGAAAAGAAAGACAGATCTTTATTGTTATGTACAAATTATTGATTGTTGTACTCTATAGTGGAGAATTGATATTCTCTATCGTGTATGGATGATCTATGTGATCAACGTAGGATGTGCATGGTATTGGTAGATATTGATTTGATGCACGGTTATCACCGGCTGAGGATTTTGACTGAAGTATCTTCAAGACAATTTTGAGAACTTGTTATGATTGCTACAAGTTCTGGGTAATACTAATTGATGAAATTAGTACACTGATATTATGTATGGATACGGTGGATGAAAATTTTAAAGGTTATGAGATGAGTTATGATTACATAGTGAATGATGTTTTTATATATTCCACGACCTTGAAGGGGCACAAGAAACCCTTGTGCATTATTTTGAGTATTTGAAAGACTCATCTTTTACTATAAATGTATGCGAGTATGAATTATGGTCAAGGAAAATGAATTTTCTTGGCCATAATATCTTTATTGATAAATAAACTGTTTATGGTCACTGTGATTTTATGGGACTAGCTAAACTAGTGATTAAGGTTAATAGTTTCCTTAGTCTAGTGAACTATTATCGCTAGGTTATTAAGTTCTCCAGAATAACAGTGACTTGGATGCTACTTATATTATGTATATGAGCCTGATTTCTCATGAAGGTGAGGGGTGTGACAGTAAAGTAAGTTAGTATGAGAGCATCTTCTTATGAGTTATCATCTTTTGAATTATGACTTATGCTTGTGAGTAACTGATGAGGGCGACTTAAGAGGGCAATCAATGAGTGCGGGTGTGAGGGAAACTGACAGGCTTTTCGGTACTCACAGTATGATCGTGTTGTGGATTTGATTATGATTGGCATATATTGCCTAATATTGAGCTGGTATGGTCATATTCTGATTGGCATATGATCGCCTGTTATTGAGCTGATATGCTCAAATTCTAATTGACATATGATTGCTTGTTATTGAGCAGATATGCTCTGATTCTGATTAGCATATGATTGCCTATTATTGAGATGGTATGCTCTGATTTTGATTAGCATATGATTGCCTATTATTGAGCTGGTATGCTCAGATTCTGATTGGCATATGATTGCCTATTATTGAGCTGGTATGCTCTGATTTTGATTAGCATATGATTGCCTGTTACTAAGCTGTTATGCTTTAATTTTGATTGGAATATAATTGCCTGTTATTGAGCTGGTATGCTCTGATTTTGTTTAGGAATGGATTGCCTGTTGATAAGCAGATATGTTCCAATTTAATTGACATGTATTTCCTATTCAAGAGTTAATATGATATGATGTGGTTGATATACATGGCCTAATGATGAGGTATTATGCGTTGGAATAGATTTGGCATAAAATGACTATATGTGAGTGGTGGTACCTCAAATTTCATTGATGTGGTGATTTGCTTATACTAACTATTGGAAGAGAGTGTGATTTATGCCAACTGCATATTATTGTGGTTATGATGTGTACTAATCATAATATGAGTTATTGATCAGGGATGGTTCGAAATATACATTTATTTTTTTACATGAGTTGCTATCTAGGGGATGATATGCATGGAATTGCTATTGGCATGTGACTCTGGGAATTTTTTATATGATATGTCGATCTTATGATTTGGGGATGTTTTTAAAATTGTTGAAGAATGACATGAAAATAATTTCAGGGACAAAATTCCTTTAAGGAGGGAAGAATGTAAGATCCCACAAAAAAAGGGAATAAAATAAAATAAGCAAAAGGAGGGGTCCATTTTGATAATGGCATCCCCACTTAAGTGAAAAACGTAAGGAACAGACTTAGGCCTGTTCCCAATACCCAACAGAAACCAATGGGGAGAGAAAGCAAGAATGAAAAGAAAAGAAGAAGAAGAAGAAGAAGAAGAAGAAGAAGAAGAAGAAGAAGAAGAAGAAGAAGAAGGGGAAGAATAGGGAAGAGGAAGGAGAAGAGAGGAGAGAGGAGAGAAGGGAGAGAAGGAGAAGAGGTCATGGTGCCTAAGAAATGCACCACGCCAAAGAAGAAGAAGAAAATGGGTGTTGTGGGGTGTGCAAGAAGCCGAAAAAATGGCATTGGCGGCAAAGGGGACTATTCAGATCTTTGATTCGACCTATCTATTTCACTTTGCACAGAGAGGGGAACAGAACCCCTTTGGTTTCATCATGATCGGATGAGAAATATCACCGGATCGAAGGGAAAACAGTATGCTTGCAGAAAACAGATGCTGAAATTTATAGGCCGTCGCTGGAGATGACAATAGCTCGGATCATTGATCCAAGTTAGTCATCTTGCACGGCATGCCTAGAAGAATAAAAGCCCCAAGGTTATTAGGATATCTGATATCATCTTGACCGTCAATCAGAGGAAAATTCGTACCGTGTGAAACATTGTCGGGGAATTTCAACAAAATCTATTTTATCTGGCAACGATGGGGGATCTAGGAGCGTTGCAAAGGTAAAATCCTTCAAATCTATTTATTTATCCAATTTGTTTACTGTTTTGAGGAATATGCTAGATCTAGGGTTTTGGTTGAGTAAGGAAGGGAGAAGACGACTGGAATTCACGAGTTTTATGGAATTTTAGTTCCCAAAATTGTAAGTGTAAAATTTGGAATTCTCGAGTTCAACAAAATTCTAGTCCTAGAATTGTAAGTGTAAATTATGAAATTCTAGAGTTTTATGAAATTCCTGTTCCCAGAATTTAATGTGTAAAAATCTCACCTATAAGGAATTCTAAAAGTATTAGAATTCCAGTCAAGTAGCATCTAATTGTTCAATTAGGAAATGTAATATATTGATTTTGAAATTAGAAGGATCATGATGAGAAGGATTAGAATTGACTATTAGATGTTAATTATAAGTGATATAGAGCGATCCAACGATTGGATCATCCCAAACTTCATGAAAAGCTAGGGACTGGACCCTTTATTGATTAAGGGACATCAGTTAAGTGAATTATGACATAGATTGATGATCAAAGACCACAGATGTTTGTTTAGATGTTAGAAAAATCTACATCTAGTTCAGGATAGACCTAATAGAGGGTTGATCAGATGATTTGGGCTGTTAATCTAAGATTAACTGCCAGATCAAGAGAATTATCACTTGAATTTGTTTGTTTTGAGATGTGAGAACACCAAGTGATAGATGACTTATGATGTAATAGGCACGTTAGAGCGCACAACGTGATATTTCTTACGCGCTTGATTAGAGTACCACGTTTATTGAAGTAGGTGATTGTATTTTGTGATTTCCATGATTTCATGGATCATGACATATTATTTGGAAATTTCGAAGCATGAGTTTTACACATTTTCATGTTTGCATGAAAATTTCTTTATCGTACATGGTTGATATTACGATATCTTGATTTAAATGATTTAGCCCTATATTTTACTATATGATTGATATTTCACTACCATCGTCCTAGATTGGATCTTATGGAGATGGTTACACGTGGGAGTTTCTATGCTTTGGCGATTGGAATAATTGAGGTTGTGATGGGATGCATCTCCCCCGTGAGTGCCTAAGTATGTGGGTGAAAGGGTGAAAATGAGATTAGAACACATCTTTCTGTGGGTGCCTGAGTGTCCATGTGGGTGAAATGGTGAAAGTGGGATTGGAATGCTTATTTTTGTGAGTGCTTGAGTATCCCATCATGGGTGAAAGGGTGAAAGCGAAAAGTACTGAGAGTTAGGCCCATGTTGCCATGAGGGTAGTTGAGATACTCATAGGGCTTGACTATGCATGATGTTCTATTGATTTTGACATGCATTATATTATTCTATGGACACAGATTTTCATTGTTTCAATGGACATATATCCACATATTTTTCTCATGCTTTGTATGCCATGATGCTCAGGATTGTTATCGATTTGTTTATATCATGATTCTCCTATATTATTCATCATGGATGTCTGATGTTCTACGGGCTTTATATATATTCATCTTATGAGATTTATAGTAATCTTGATACCTTGCACCATGTGATTTTATCACATTTGTTATTGTATGTGAATCACCTACACAGGCATAGCTTACTGAGGCATTGCTTTGTTTGCAATGCCTCAGGTACATAGAGTTGTTATAGGTTGATGTGCCAATAGAGCACACAAATGTGATGACAGTTTCTAGTAGAGTGTTGAGGATATTTCAAAGATGATAAGGTTTGTTCAGGACCTCACTTCGGGTATTGTTTATTGACTGTATGTTATTATAATTGCAATATGACTTGGATGTGAGGATATGAATTCTTGTTGGATGTCATGGCTGTATGGATAGACCTTGGGTATTTTGTCATGACTTGATTTTCTTATCCATTGTTGGAGTACACATTTTTATTGAAAATCATGTTTGATTTGGGTGGACGAGCATGGGGCCTAAGTGTGACGTCCTGGGTTTTATAAAGAGATTTTCTAAATACTTTTGAAAATCTTGTCAGGATCGATCCTTAATTGTTTTATATATTTTTTTAGCTCTACATATAATAATATATTTAAATTACTTCTTCTAACCCAAGTACGTTAAATAAATCTCCACCATATATTCAAAATAACAATTCATCTTTTTCAGCCAATCAAGACCTACTAGTCACAGCCCAAACGCTACTGAGTTAAATCACAATATAAAGTTCAAATATTTAATTTATTACAAATTGACTAAAGTCTTCAAATAAATTAAAACTATTTCTAGCTCCTCATACTTTGAAACTTCGATTTTACTCAATCTCCTTCGCGTCAATTTCAAGCTTTTCCTTTTGCTCTTCACCTATAGGGTGGTTTGGTGAGTAATATGAATTACCCAGTAGAAAATCTAAACCTAGCCAATAACTCTGAAAATTTTGCTATGCAAGTTTTTTTTTTTTTTTAAACGCATGCATGTACTATCAAGCATGTCATTGTCACATCGTAAGCTCTCAATTCATATCAACCAGTTATGTAATGATCATAATGACATCATATTGGATAATACAAGTAATCTCCATGCATATAAAAGATCTGAGTTAAGTTCAATCCATATTTATTGAATGATTAATTCATAAGTAAATCCAGTTAATAATAAATATACATCTGGATGGAACTTAGCATCATGTCACAAGCATCGGCATATCCAAACAAAATATAAGTTGCTTATACACGCAGCAAAACTAAAGTTTCAACCTGCGTTCGTTAGTGGGTACCGCACTAACTACACTGACTACATGGGATAGCCGGATCAATCTTATACAAGGAGAGTCCTCCCATGTAACATACCCTCATCAAACATGCCTATTATAGGCTGGTACCTATTTAGAAGTTAGTGGCCAACTGACTCCCTAGTATAGCAACCATGGGATGTGACATAACATCCTTGAGCCAGGATCAACTCTTAAGAGTCTCCTGATTTTTTTTTTCTTCTTCTTATTAGGTTCCATTGCACAAGAGTTCGAAAACATCAAATAATATGCAGCTCAATAATTTGTGAATTTACTATTGTTGATTTCAAGCATATACATATTCTTGAAGATCAATTATGAAGTTTCAATAGATTAATCAATTTCATTCATATTTATTCCCAAATCAAATGAAAACATAAGTACGTGAAATTTTCTTTGAAATCAATTTAATATCATACACAACATTTTAATGGTTGACTAAACTAGGAATGACTTGGCTTGAATGGCTATGTCCTTTGGCTTTAAAGCTTGAATGGCTTGGCTTTCATAGGTTTCTCAGTTTGATTAGGAAACCTCATGTATTACTTCGATTCTCAAGCAAAGGTGATGGAAATATATGGCTTTTTGTATGGATCATTTTAATCACCTTTGATGCTTCTTATTGCCTTCGTGCTTGCCTTAAGATGGTCTTAAACCTTGATCTAGCTTTGAAATGATGTCATTTTAGACCTTAGCTTGATCTTTTGATCTTAATCTTCAACTCTCATCTCCCGACAATCTTAACATTTGGATCACCTTCTCAACACCTACAAAAGATGAAAAACTCTAATTATATCCTAGAAAATTATGACCATTTCCCATACTTACTCTAGATTATGTCCTGAACCTATAAAATAGCAAAATTTTGAATTATTAGGTAAAAAATGCACATGTTATAAATTTCTAAAAAAATCCTAGAATTAACTCTATAATTTATAACACATGGGCTACTAATTGGGTACATTTTATACAAAATTAAACACTTATCAGATGTCAAGTTTGTCATTTATTTTTGGAAGACACTAGGGCACATGATTGGCACTAGCCTTCAATTCTCCTCTGCTTACCACCCATAGACAGATGGCGAGATAAAAGTTATGAATTGAAGCCTAGAAAATTTGGTTCTTGTGGGTGAGCACATTTGGAGTTGGGCACCATTTTACTAGTTGCTATGTTCGCATATAATAAATTTATTATTAGGATAACTAGTATGAGTCCTTTTGAGGTCGGTTACAAAAAGAAGCAATGGTGCCTATATATCTTATACCCATGTTTGCATCATATAGGCCATCTGAGTTAGCCCAATTCTTTGCACTTCACATACATGACTTGCATTTTGAGATTAGATAAAGGATTGGCTTAAGTAACAAGAAATTTAAATTTACTGTTGACTTGCACAAGCATTGTAAGGAATTTTAGCTAGGTTATCATGTCATGGTCTACATAAGACCTGAGTGATTTCCACAGTGTCTCGCTCAAAAATTACAAGTTCGCAACACCAGTCCCTTTCAAGTATTGAGAACGGTAGGGGAGAATGCTTATATCTTGGATCTTTCTCCTGACTAGGGAATTAGTTCAACATTTAATGTAAAGGATCTAGTTCCTTTTTGTCATCCCACCAGTTCACCCATTGATCCTAGTCTTGACTCTAACCATAACCCTGACCTAAGCACTGATTCCAACGAGCCCATTTAGAGCCCTTTGTCCCATGCACACCCATGTAGCCATTACCTCCGCAGCCACAAGTTCATCCCACAAATGAGTAGGTAGAGAATATACTTGATTATTAGATAGTGTTCACTAGGCAAGAGAGTTATTGAAAACTCCTTATCAAGTGGAATGACAGACTTGCATTTAATTGTACCTGGATCATAGAGTACGAGCTTCAATTTCTAGAGCCAGACCTTTGGATTACTATTGATAGTTTACTACACCAGGACCCCTACCTTAACCATGAGGAGACCATGATGATGATCACCACTTTGGACGTGACTTTAGGACATATCAGAGGCAATAAAGGAGGGGCCATATTTTGTGGGGTCCTTAATAGCAAAGACCTCTTACTCATACATATGTACTACAGTGAAGTCCCCTCTTTAGGAAGATGTACGTGTAAGAGATGATTGAAGACCCATGTACATAGACACTAGTTGAAGACCCCACATTGGGAAGCTACATACATGGAGGCTTTTTACTGATAAGCCAAGTGTATGTATATGCATTTGAAGACCTTGCATTGGGCACACATACACTTGGGAGGTTAGATGTTTCTTTTCAGCTGGGGAGGTTGAAGGGGACCATCATCCCATGTTTTTATTTTTATTTTTATTTTTAATGTTATGTTATAGTTTAGTTTTACTTTGGATATTTACACTAAGGATATTAGGTTTCTTAGTATGTTGTGACTTAAGTACAAGCAATTTTATTGGATTACCCCTACTTATGATCCTTTTCTCTTTTATGTAAGTATTTTTTTTTTTTTTTATGAATAATGAATGAAGATTTTGTTAGAGTTGGTGGATTTCTCATTCTAGCTTCCTTTTCGTGGGTGTAAACCCGCAGTCAGTACAAGGCCGAATTACTATCATTTCATATTGTTCTATAAGTCAAAAGTTTTTTCTACTTTATCTTTTAATAGAGGATCTTTATGCTGCATGTGGCTACATGATCCATATTAGTAATAATCTATAATTGTTATTTTGCATTAAATTCTTGAAACCCTAGATTCAAAGCATAATTAGGATCATTCATTAATCAAAGGGATGATCTAGTTTAAAACTTTGATCTTACCTTAATTGGTAGAGTCTGGGATGATCTATAGATTTTGTAATTTATTGTAGGCCATTCATGCTTATTAAGGTTATTTTATGCTTGTTAAAAATGCTAGTGGTAGTTTAATTTATGTTTTTCTTATTTAAATTAACTCAGATATGATCTCAACATATAGCTTTGGTCATTTTGCATGATGTCCTACATCACACAACCACTTCTTGCTCTTTAATTTCTACTTAACTTTTGTAATGAAGTTGAAGTGCTGGCATGCTCCTTTATAGTTTGGAATTTTGTTTCATCAAATAGGGTACTAACTAGAAAGTAAAGACATATGTATACTACTTTCCTCTGGAACCTTTTCAGTAAAATGTTTCTATCTTTTTTTGACAGAGTTGGTGCCCTGTCCTAAGGACTTTGAACTATTTTTACTCTACCCAGAAACAACGTGTTTTCCTAGACTTTGCATGTGAAAACTAATTCTTACTATCAAGGCAATTTGTTATAATAAATTATCCATTTATAGTTCAGATGTCATGATCCTCAATCACTTGCTTATCTGTAGTAGGTTGGCTTGTCTTTGTGTGTTTGTTCAAGAGTCATTAGGGGACGGTTGTTGTGCATTATGATTACTATTTAGCTGTTTCTTTTTGGATTGTCTCTTAGGATACTAGAGGAGGGCTAGTGAGTGACCTTCACCTTCAAGTTGGTTTGTACCCCATTGGAGGAGAGGATTGATTGAAAGTTCACGAAGATGAATTCTATAAATACTATCTTTTAAGCTTCTTATTGTTGCATACTCTACTAGTTGTTCTGCAGTTCTAGCTTGGTTGAAGTGCATACCTACTTGATAGTCCTTTCCTACTTTGGGTGCTTTTACCTTAACTAAGTGCTCCTAGCATTGGTGATAGCAGCACAAAGGTTTTAGTGATTTCATTTGAAACATTGGTGATTGGCTAGCTAGTCTAATTTTAGTCTAGTCAGGTGAAACCAGGCTAAAATGATGGTCTCTATCATGGGTAAAGTTTTAATTGTTTGTAAGGGTGAACCTGCTAGTATTAGGTCGTTGTTGTTTTGTAAGATCTTACTGTGACACTTTAAGTTCAATCACAAGATCAGTAAGACTATTATAATATTAGTGCTCACTATATATGTGTATATATGAGTATTTGCACGAGTCCAGATAATACTTGGTGCCCATGGAGCACCTACTTAGTATGTGCTACTTTGGGGCATTTCTTTATGAGATGCATTCATCATGTTTAGTGCTAAATCAGCTGACAAACGTACCCCAAATGATGACAATTCGATGATTTTTACCAGTTGTTTGTCACACTTCAAAAAATTAGTGGTCTTAGTTTTTTCGCAAAGAAACATTACCTAAGCTCATATGATGGCTCCAAATTTTAGTATGTAGTATTTGTAAGCCATTTCAAAGTGATGGATGGCTTAGGCATTTTTACCTTGTTTGCTACATTCTTCCCTTGCTCAAATTCCCCACCCTAAGAATTTACAAAAATAAAAAAAAGCATGTGAACAATTAGAAAGTTCAACACAATAAACATTTCTAGGTAGTGCCTCACACACATAATGCAGGTTAACATTTTCTTGTGAACATGAAGACCTTATGTATTTTGACAAATTTCCTAATTCACTACAACTCAAGGGTACATCCTGCGATTTAGTATTACATGAAGCAACAAACATGTTAATCTCAACCTATACTTCCTTTTATCTATTGATATAGTTTTAGGCCCTTTATATCTAAACGTGATGGGGACATCTTTGTAAAAAAAAAAATTAGTTTTAGTAGTTTACTTTTAAGGGTTTGTTAGGTTAACAGTCTAACCTATTTAAGGTACATATTACAAAGAATCAAACTATTTTGGCATGATATTGAAGAACTTATTTTCTTACATCCTTCCTTCTTTCCTAAAGCTATATTTCTCTCCTCTTTCTCCCTTAAAGCTATACTTCTGTATGATTCTACAACAAATTGGGTATCAGAGTCAAACCTGGCTTGAAAATCATCATCTCTCTCATTATCTTTATTATTGAGAAAGCACTCATCTTATTCTTCGTTGCAGTTGTCATCGAAAAACTCATATTGTTTTTCTTTTTTTTAGAGGTGATAGAAGGAAAGCAGATCATTGATACCTCCACTATGACAACCTAAGTTCTAAATAACTTAAAATTATTTTGAACAAGATCCCTAGTTAAAAATATTTTTTAAAATTAAAATTATAAAAAAATAATCTTTTTTAGAACTCTATTTCTTGGAAACCCTGAGTGTCAAAACTATCAATTCCATCCCACAATAAAATACTTAACTTATAATTGAGTTAATCTAGTAAGATTTTCTTTATTAAATAGTTCATCCCAAGAAGTATTAGTTATAGCCACTTACATAGATAATCATAAGATTTGAGTATGAAGTGCCCACGTATATACATAAGTCAACACAAATGAACAAAATAGTAAGACTTAAAGAGGGATTCCTAGTCTTTCATTCTCGTACTAGTCCATCCATGTCGCACTGCGCTATGCCGCCCAACCTTCCTAGTCCATTTTCTCCTAGCCACACGTATCTGTAGCATAGAAGGAATAAGTATATGAAAATATACTTAGCAAGAAGAACAAGAACTACAACACGAAAACTGCATCACACATTGCATTCAGACATCAACATGTATTTTAAAAACTCAGTACATTTCCTTTGAAACCAGAACTAACATTCCATTAGTCCAATTATGCAATATGCATCTATCTCACATGTTAACAAGCACACTTATACACCTTGATGTCACATCCAATTATATCCACTCATAAAGCTTTACCAAAATCAGACGAAAAGCACAAAAATAATAGTAAATGCGTGTTAAATCATTAAAACAATACCTCAACTCTAGAATATGCAAATCCAAGCCAAAACAGGTAATGAGGACTCATGTCGACCCAATAGGGTCATCTAGAACTGCCTTCTATGCTCAAAAATCTCAAAATAAATGGGACTTCATTATGCTTATTGACTTATCAATCTAGAGCAGGTTGGGTACCCTCAATACAAGAGGGACTTTTCACTGCATTCTCATAGGGACTATAGATGTCCATAGGCAGGGCTGCCGTGACTCCTTAACCCAAAACGACCCTTTAGTGTGCAAGTGATATCTAATGTCATATAATTTTGAAGGAGGGTGTTTAACTCGTATCTCCTAGAATAGATCCTACCACCCCCATTCACAACCGATATCACATCACCTCCATGTTTCAATTGAGTGATTAAAGCCACGTGAGCAGTCGTACTCACACTATATTCAAAAATCAAATGGAACTGCCACAAAGAAGAGTTTGGTTTGTAAATCTAAGAGTTTAAAACGGCAAATATGTTTAAAGAAAAGACCCAAAAAGATTGTTTGATTTGATATGAAGAAATATACTCCCTTTTTCTTAAATAATAAACTAGGATATTTGGATCATTTTAGAATAATAGTAAAATAAAATCTTTGATTTCTACTGAAAATTCAGTAGAGTGCCCCTTTTTTGGACATTGCAAATTTAACGCATGCACAATGTCCCACCTGATAAACAATCATTTCACACTTTATGATACAAATGGAGACTCTATCTCCCAATCATTTCCTCCAAACCCATTCATCTTCATCTCTTACTTATAAAATACCACATATTTTCATTGCACCGTAGAATATCATAAATTAAAACAATAGTCAAGATAATTACATCCATGTGTCTTCTTATCAGAAATAGATAGTTATAATCTCAAACTTCTCAAAATGCAATTTATGCATCAAATTCACATATGATAACTATAAACCATATAATGTGCAACATCGAGATATAAACCAATGACCCCAACAACTTGTATTACTTCAAGACATAGATTATGATCTACACAAATCATCTTGACAAGTTATAAATCATAATTATATCCTGCATCACATTTAGATATAAATTTAATTGAGTATTTTTTAGACTTTCTATTATATTTTGACAAATTTGCCATTAAGTTTTCCTGAATTTTACAAATTTGCCACTCTCCTAGGTTAAAGTTTACAAAATTCTAATATTACCCTTATCTCTTCCAGCAGCTCATTTTTCAGCATGCCAGTGTCTCGCTGTCGCTATCCAGCCGGCGCAACCGAACCCTTGCCCGACGACCCCTACCGTCCGAGCAGCGGCCAGACCCTCCCTTCCCCCTTGCACGGTACCTGCCCGGTGACCCCACCAGCACCGGTACCCTCCCACCCCCTCCCCCCTTGCACGGTACCAGCCTCGGCAACCCCCACCTGGCACGGTACCCTTCCCCCCTCTACAGGTACCAGCCCCACTCTATGGCAGACGTTTCCAGCCACTCCCCCCTGCATGGTACCGCCCTCTTCCTCGGGCTGTGTGACCAGCACGGTACCCACCTCCCCCGCACAGCCCTCCCTCACCAGTCCGCATTTCCATCCACTCCTCCAACCCAACACCCCGCAACACCCACATCCACACCCTCCCCCCCGGCCCGGGGTATCCAGTTCTGCCCGCACCCTCACCGCCTCCCCCTCCCCAGTACCCAGTTCGACCCCCTCCTCCCTGGTACCGAGTTCGGCCTCCCCTGTACCGATTCTACTCAGTTCCCCCTTGGCTGGCACTACCCAGATCTCTCCCCTCCCGACGCTACCCGATCGCCCTCCGCTGTCGACGCTACCTGAGATTGCCTCCCTCGACCGGCAATACCCGGTCGCTTCCCCTCACCCCCTCCCTGCCCTGAGACAGTGAGCAGAGGCAGATGCTACCCATTCGCCCCTGCCCGACGTCCGCTTAGCTCCCTCAGTCGCAGTCCCTACTTCTAGCGACTTTTCCTGCGACCCAATGTTTAGATAACGGTAACATTGAAATTTTATAAAAATTAACAGAAAAAGATAATAGAATGGCAGATTTGCAAACGTTTTCAAAGCTTAATGGCAAATCAGTAAAAACCTAAAAATCTTGGATTTTTTTGTAAAAAGACCAAAAACTAATGGCAAATCTGCAAAAAATCCAATCTAATTCAATGAAAACGTAGCAGTTCTAGAACACTAGCTCTTACAATAAATCCTTAGGTCTATTTCGTAACTTTGAAACTCATATAACGAGCCGAAGCCAATTTCAAATTGCATTTCAATCTACAAAACACATCGCATCTACTTTCAATATGGATTCTAAATTATATAATGTTTTCTTTATTCAATTTTCACATATTATTCTTGATTGCATATCATAATTCATATGGAACTGATTGTTAAGTTAGATGCAAGTTGATACCTGATTATCTAATGAATGTTGGATCATCTGATCAATAGTAACGTATCATCGATTTGTGATCTAGATCTTTTGGAAACATTCATTGATCCAAAACCAAATGTAAGTCAATTTTTTGTCCGCGATCAATGAGCAAGGTTGCAAGATCTCAATCGTTCATGTTGCTGATATGATCTTTCGTCCATAGATTGATGATTAGATCACCACTTAGTTGCTGAAATGTTGAAATGCATGCACATTGCTGGTTTCCTATCAACGGTCCAAAAGGTAAGACCTAGGTGGATATTAAGTATATAAAGTAGGATAATATGTAACGAAATAGATGCATTCACATAGCATCGCATACAATGAGATAAATTTGTTTACTCAAGATAGCATATATGCCTGCAATAATAACTAGGTGATGGTGGGGGTTATGTCATACATGGGAATAAGACACATGGGATATAGTGTAATGAATAAGGCTGCCATGGTGGGAATGAAGGCCTGGATAAGAGCAATGGAGGCTCCTCTTATGACTTATGTGATCATGGGAATCTTGCTCTAGGGTAGACAACCCAAGCATGGAAAAGCCAAACGTGAAAATCCAAAGAGGGCAGCTGTCTATGAGCATGACTCTCCTAGGCCGTTTGTTCCATGCGTCTAGCCTAGAGAGCGGAGTGTCATGGGGTTACACTTTCGCCTATGTTAACCCGTGCGGCACTTGTGCACCACTCCTCAATTGGACACAAGTCAACCTTTCTAACCTCACTTGCTTGGGCTACACTCACTCACCCTTAGAAGCAATGAGAGAATTCAAGAAAGAACCAAAGGGACTAGCTTGAAGAGAAGTAGTATTGCAACTTGAATGCATATACTTGGATGATCCAATTGAGAGTCTCTCCCCCCATTTTATAGGCCTAGGGAGGTACAAGCAACGGTCTAGATTATATACAAGTGTCATTCATCCAACGGAGTTGGATTAGTCTACATGGTTCTAGATTTCTCTACCATCCTCTTAAACCAAGAGTATTCTAGAGGACTTCTAGAGATGTCTATTCTAGAACTTGGACTTGGGCTATGCCACAATGTCACGGGCTTGTTGGGTGCGCAGTGAAATTGGGCCTTGTGACATTCTCCCCCACCTAATTCACACGACGTCCTCGTTGTGTTCTTTATACTTAGCAATTTGTTCCTCAAATTGCCATAAAGTTTCAGCTTCTTCCCATGTCACCTCTCTTTTTGGTAGCCCTTGCCATTTTACTAATTATTCTGTCTTAGGGGGAACTCCTCTTCGTCTCTTTACCCTGTCACTGATGATATACTCTACTTTCTTGTCAAAGGACGAAGTCATCAGTGGTGGTGCTCGATTGCTAATTCCTCGTGATGAGTCCTCCTTGTCTTCATGATAGGGCTTCAAGATTCTTGCATGAAAGACAAGGTGGATCTTGAGGGAAGGTGGGAGTTGGACTTGGTAAGAAACCTCACCAACTTGTTTGATTATAGGATAGGGTCCCTCATACCTCCTTATCAATCCCTTATGCTTTCCTCGTAACGCCTTGAATTGCTGAGGGGGTAGCTTGATCATAACGAGATCTCCCTCATACTCCATTGGTCGTCTCCTTTTATCAGCATGTTTCTTCATTCTTCTGGCAGCCTTATGTAAATAGGAGGTGGCTAAGTCGGCTATTCATGCCAATTCTTGGCAAATAGATAGGCTGTGGGGCTCTTTCCTTCATAGCTTGCTCCCACTGTTAGTGGCGTTAAAGGCTGCTGTCCTATGGCCAACTCAAAAGGGCTATGGCCGGTTGACTCACTTCTTTGTAAATTGTAGCAGAATTGGGCCACATCCAATAGTTTTACCCAATCCTTTTGATTTGCACTTACAAAGTGTCAAAAGTACTCCTCCAGTAATGCATTGGTGCATTCTGTTTGTGCAATGCCTGAGCAATTTACACTATTTTTAACGAAAATTGAACATTCTATAGGAAATAAACTGAGTTAAAAGTTTCACTTTATTTAAAATAGTAAACGAAGGAATTTGTGAGAGAACTTAGTACCATTAGATTCTACTCAAAAAATGGAATCCAACGCCTCAAAAATCACCCAAAATGGAGTTCGTATAAGGAAGTTACAGTCGTTTAAAGATAGGGGTATTTCTGGAAATAAAACAGAAAAACGAAAAAAACGAAAAGGGACAAAAAACGCAGGGGGCGTTTTGATAACGGCACCCCTGTCGTCTTCAACCTCTAGACCCTCCCAAAAACTCATTTTTTCACGATTTCTCTAGAATACACCAGGGAAAATGGCGGCACCGCCATTGAGGGGCATCGTCTTTCATTCCCCTATAAAAACCCCATCTTCCCCCCTCTTCAAAACGGGTTTTTTCTAGTCATTTGAGACTGGGGTTTCCGGCAAAACCAGAAACCCGTCTCAAACCCATCTCTTTGAGCTTTTCGGCAATGGCTAGGCCCAAGTCAGGCCAGCCATTCCCGTCTCCCCATTCCCCTCTCTTCTCTCCGGTCTTAGTAATGGGGTTTTCCCCTTCTTCGAGTTTCCAACATCCAAGGGTTTTTAGGCGGAAAGGAGGAGCCGCACCACCCGGAAAAGGGCGTCCCCAGGCTACCCAGGTAAGCCCCTCCTTCCCTTTCCTCCGTTTCACTTCCCCCAGGCCAAGATCCATGCCGGATCTGACCTTTTTCGAGCCGAATTTCTGGGCTAGAGGACGTTCCCAAGCCGTTCAAACGGCCTGCACGAACACAATGCCCAAGCCAGGTCCAGACGACCTTGCATTAGCCAGGCGTCCCAGGGACGCCTTGCTCCATGTGCGCTTGGGACAGGGTCCCAGGGATGGGCTCTGGGCGTACGACAGTGCGTACACTGTCCCAGGAGCGGCCCTCGGGTGCCCGCGTGACATAGGGCATGGGTCCTGGCTCGACCAGGGTGCATGGGGTGCCCTGGGAGCTAAGACGCGCCATGATACAAGGTGCGCCCCTGCGATGATGCGTGTCATAGCGCGTCACCCGAGCATGCATGTGCGCATGTAAAAACGCGGTCCCTGACACGGCCTTTAGGCGCGCACGCACGTGAGGGAACTGGGACACGTGGACCCAACAAGACTTTAAAGCTAAGATTAAAGGACAAATTACAGAGAGCTATGGAATAGTAGGTCCACACCATAGGATCTAGCTTGATAATGAATTAGGCAAGAACCAGGGACCCAATAGGCAGGACTAGCGGTCTAATGTCTAAATAGACAGAAATTAATTAGGACTCCTTGTATCCATTTATACCCAGGAGTTTATAAATGAGACCTAGGGACGGGTTGAGTGCTAAAGGATGCGACTCCAAGAGACTTTGAGGTAGGTGCTCTATTGCTACTAGATTCTTTTAAAAGAACTATGATTGTTTTGCAAATACATAATTTAAAGTATATGACTTGTTTAGCATGTATGTGACAAATGCTTTATGCATAAACACATTTTGTATATACATTATGCATAGATATGTTTTGCAAACTATTGCATACATTGCATGATCTATGAGCATTAAGTTCTTGCAAAGATTGCATGTCCTTGAGGGTTGCCAAAAGACGCTGGAGTGCTGAGGGCCAGGCAATTGTGAGGGATCCAAAGAGGACAGCTTTTGAAAAGAGGTTTTGGCTTATTTGACCTTATGTGATTTGGGCTAGTAAGCTCGTGGGTGCTATGCTGAGGGGTCTGGGTTGGCCACCTGGCCTCTGCCACTATTAGGTGGATGGGTACCACGCGCAAAAAGAGGCAACGTCCCTACGTCGACTGCATGTGGTACAGGGGGCTACCACTAGTGTCACAGCACTGGGTCGATGTGTCATAAGCCCCGTGGAGGCTATGACTGAGTGTCCTCAGGTACCTGGGGACCACACTGCGAGGAGTTCGTGGGCATAATTGGACCCTATGGTTTTGTGGACTTATTTGCATTTCATATGGCATGATATGAGGTTGGTCGACCATACCATACTAGATATCCATGAGTTGGATTCAATGAAGCATCTTATGCATATCATAATGTTATGATATATATGTATATGATACTTTCGATTTAGGATTATGTGATCCTTTAAGTCGTTAGTATTTCAGTTGACAATGGATTTTAATATCGATATTGAACTTGAGTATTCAGACATGCACATGTTTTGAAAGAGCATATGATTTTAAAACATCTCATGCATTATAAAACTAGTAGTGATAGAAGACGCCTCAGCAGATATTAGTGCTACGAGCACGTGAATAAACAAAGGAGACAACTATACATGTAAGTAAATTCTCAACCCTTTGGACATGTATTTGTATTTAATTACAATTGGGCTATGTGCTGTGACTGGATAGATCTGGGGAAAAACACTTATAATTTCTAAAGCTTTTCAAAAACTACCTTGGTTGTTGTGAAAGCAAATGACACTCGGGGTTTTCAAAATGAGTTTAAAACTAAAAGGTTTTCCGCTGCATTGCATGGTTTTTATAAAATGGTTTTCAAATATGAATGCATCCCGCCTTAGGAATTAGATATTGCATTTAAAAATGCATGAGAAAACCCGGGTCGTCATAGTTTGTGGATGAAAACTGGTGAAGAAGCAAAGCTTTGTCCCTAGGAGTTTAAACATCTCCATCCAAAACTTCCCTGCAAATCGAGGATCCCGATCACTTATGATCGTCTTAGGAACTCCCCAATATTTCACTACGTTCTTGAGGACCAGTCGGGCAACTTTATCAGCAGTGCAATCTGTTGGGGCAGCAATGAAGGTTGCAATATTTAGAGAAGCAATCTACTACTACTAGTATGGACCCCATATCTTCCACTTTTGGTAGGGCTGAGATGAAATCCATGGAGATACTTTCCCATGGCCTCTCAGGTATAGGCAATGGCTCAAGTAACCCTCCTGGCTTCTGATGCTCCACCTTGTCTTGTTGGCATATTAGACAAGTTTTAACGTATTCATCCACATCGTCTGACATTCGAGGCCAAAAGTATCTAGTATCTAATAAGGCAAGGGTTCGTCTCTAACCTGGATGGCCTGCCCATTGGGTGTCATGGCACTCTCTTATTAGTTCCTTTCGCAAGGCTCCCCATCTTGGCACATATATGCGATTTCCCTTGGTGTATAAAAGTCCCTCCTGTTGCCAGAATTTTCGAGTCTTTCCATCCTTAATAGCTTGGACAATTCCTCTTGCCACCTCGTCCTTGTCAAGTCCTTCCTGTATACGATTAGGCAGCATCTCTTCTAGTTTGCTTATTGTTGCTACGTGGTCCTTCTTCAATGCAACAAGCTCGGCTTTTCAGCTTAGTGCATCAGCAACTTGATTGATCCTGCCAGGCTTGTATTCTAAAACCATGTCAAACTCAGCCAAGAAGTCTTGCCATCGAACTTGCTTTGCACTTAGCTTCTTTTGTGTTTGAAAGTAGCTGGTGGCAACATTATTTGTTTTAACTATGAATCGTGATCCGAGTAGATAGTGCCTCCACGTTCTCAAGGAATGGACCACTGCCAACATCTCCTTCTCCTGGACCATATACTTTCTCTCTGCCTCATTTAGCTTTGGCTTTCATAGGCAATAGGCTAGCCTTCCTGTTCCAAGACTCCTCCAATTGCAAAATCAGAGGCATCGGTGTGTACTTCAAAGGGTTTTGTATGATCTACCAACTTGAGGACTGGTTCTGCTACCACTGCCTCCTTGAGTTCTTCAAAGGCCTCTTGGCATCATTCCGTCCATTGCCAAGGGTTATTCTTCTTTAGCAAATTTGTTAGTGGAGTAGCCCGTTGGGAGTATCCAACTATGAACCTCCGGTAATAGTTGATAAGGCCCAAAAAGCTACGCAACTCAGTGACTTTGGTGGGTACTTCCCAGTCTGCTATAGCTTGAACCTTAGCTTTATCCATCCATGTATGTCCTCCTCCAATCCAATGTCCAAGAAATGAAACTTCTTGTAAGGCAAAGGAACATTTTTCTCCCTTAACATAGAGAGAGTTTTCCCTCAACACCCGAAACACAACTCGTAGATGGTCTAAGTGCTCTTCCAACGTCTAACTGTAGACCACAATATCGTCTAGGTAGACCACTACAAACTGGTCCAAGTAAGGATGGAAGATCTTGTTCATCAGAGTACAAAAGGTGGCAGGAGCATTGGTCAGGCCAAAGGGCATGACCAAAAACTCGTAAGCACCACACCTGGTGACATAGGTAGTCTTAGGCTCATCTCCTTCAGCTATACATACTTGGTAGTATCCTGATCTCAAATCCAATTTGCTGAAGTATCTAGCCTCTGCCAACTGATCAAATAAGTCAGCAGTAAGAGGAATTGGGTAGTTGTTCTTGATAGTTACCTTATTGAGTGCCCTGTAGTCAATGCACATCCTCAGACTCCCATCATGCTTCTTCTGGAACAACACCGGGGCTCCATAAGGAGCTTTTGATGGTCGAATGAACCCGACATCCAATAACTCTCTTAGTTGCTTCCGTAGCTCCTCCAGTTCTTGTGGAGACATCCTATAAGGGGCCAACGCTGGGGGTTTTGCTCCAAGCTCCACCTCGATTTGGTGATCAACTTCCCTCCTTGATGGCAATCTTTTGGGTAGCTCAGGTGGCATCACGTCCTCAAATTCGTTAAGGACCTCCTCAACCTCTTGCAGTTGATGCATATTATCTTCACTTCTTTCTTCAGCTAGAGTGGTCAAGAACGTTTCTTCTCCTTTCTTTATACCTTTGATTAGCTGCATAGCTGATAGGAGTTTCTCTTGTTTCTTGCCATCCTTCAGCATTGGGACCATGGATGGTGCCTTCTCATCATGGAAGTTTAGTACTCCAAGGTACGACATTGGAATGGCCTTTGATGAGCCAAGGAAGTCCATTCCAAGGATGACCTTAAAGTCATCCATAGGTACTGCAATCAAATTAATAGTACCTTCCCACTCTCCAACCTTAATTGATAGGCCCTTGGCAACTCCAAGCACTGGTTTTGCTTTAGAGTTCACTGCCTTTATCCTACTGGTGTCCTTCTCTAACTTGAGGTTAGTCTTCTAGCTTCTCCTTCTGAAATGAAGTTATGAGTGGCTCCAGTGTCAATCATGGGTCTTGTGCCCTTTCCATTGAGGCACACGTCCACATACATTAGGTCTTTGGCTATCTGTGCTGCAGGTTTAGCCCTCAAGTTCTATTTCTTTATGACATTGAGGAGTCTGAGTGCCCCCATCATAGACTTCTCTTGAGGGGTCTCACTATCAACCAATAAAGCATTAAGGGCCTTCTTCTTAGGGCATTCAAATGCCCTATGGTCTCCATCACATATAAAGCAACCAGAGCGGCGAGGGACAAACTTACCTTTGGCTTTAGGGTCATAACTAGCCTTCTTGTTTTCCTCCTTATGGATTATGAATTTGTCTCCCCCGCCTTTTCTTTGATTGACTTTGCCTTTCCTATCCTTACTCGTGCCCTCCGCCTTCTTGGTGAACTCCACCAATTTTTCTGCTGTTGAAAGTGCAGTGGCTAAGTCTTGCACTCCTCTCCTTCGCAACTCTTGCTCCGCCCAAGGTTGCAGCCCATCCATGAAGAAGAACAGTTTGTCCTTCGCTGTCATCTCCGAGATGTTTAACAGCAATGCTGTGAATTGGTTTACATATTCTCAAATTGATCCGGTATGCTTCAACCGCTTTAGATTCTTCCGAGCCAAGTACTCCACATTTTCTAGGAAGAATTGGGTCTTGATTTCTTTCTTAAAATCTTCCCAAGTGACTATTGCACATTGACCTTCCACCACATCAGTGTACTTACGTCTCCACCACAGCATTGCATCATCGGCCAGATACATAGTGGCAATGTCCACCTTTGAGGACTCCTCGATGATCTTAGCAGCTTTGAAGTATTGTTCCATTTTCCATAGGAAGTTCTCCAAGTCCTTGGCATTCCGAGTTCCTTTGTAGCTTGTAGATCCAGGGATTTTGACCTTAGGAATGAACTCCTTTGGTCTAAACCCCCCACCACTAGCTACAGCCTTTTCCAAAAGGGCCAACTGAATTTTGATATCATCTAGCTCAATCATTTCATCGTGTAGGCTAGCTACTTCTCCCTCCCTAGTCTCAAGACGATCTAACATGTTTTCCACCTTTTCTGTGGTCTTGGAATCCATAACCTTGGCCACCTCAAAGGTGCTTCACATGTCATCTTGAAGGCTATGTAAAGCATCCACATATGCACTCGATTTGTTCAAGCAATCAGAAAGAGTTTGCTCAAACTTACTAAATCTCTCTTCCAACGTAGTGAGGCAAGCATCCAAAACCAACTCTTTTGATGGGTCTTTAGACTTCTCCCTCCTCGACTTGTGTTGGGCCTCCACAGGGACATTGCTTACTCCCGACTCGCTTGCCATGATGCTCAGGTGTGACTCACCAAGTTCTCCACAAGTAGTTCCCTGCTTAACGCGTTACTCTGATACCAATATTTGGTACCAACCTGCTCTGATACCAATTGTCACGGGGTTACACTTTCGCCTATGTTAACCCGTGCGGCACTTGTGCACCACTCCTCAATTGGACACAAGTCAGCCTTTCTAACCTCACTTGCTTGGGCTACACTCACTCACCCTTAGAAGCAATGAGAGAATTCAAGAAAGAACCAAAGGGACTAGCTTGAAGAGAAGTAGTATTGCAACTTGAATGCATACACTTGGATGATCCAATTGAGAGTCTCTCCCCCCCTTTTATAGGCATAGGGAGGTACAAGCAATGGTTTAGATTATATACAAGTGTCATTCATCCAACGGAGTTGGATTAGTCTACATGGTTCTAGATTTCTCTACCATCCTCTTAAACCAAGAGTATTCTAGAGGACTTTTAGAGATGTTTATTCTAGAACTTGGACTTGGGCTATGCCACAATGTCACGGGCTTGTTGGGTGCGCAGTGAAATTGGGCCTCGTGACTGGAGGCTCCTAAGTGAGAAACATAAGGAAAGGAAAAACCAAGGGAGAATAAGAGGGAAACTAGAGAGGAGAGAGAGGAGAGAAGAAGGAAGAATAGAAGTGAAAAAATGCATGAATTAAGGAGTTTTGCACACCATTGAGGCATGCAGCTTAAAGGGTTAAACTTTAAGAAACAACAAAATAAAACCCACTGATTTGAAGCCCGCATACCAGGTGGGGGCCACATGGGAATCCTTCAATATGAATCATGTTTATTGTGTTATAAAACTTGAAAAGGAGTATGAGTTTTTGAATGGTTTTGGTGATGTTATCATGCGTGTGATTTAAGATGATTCATGGCTTGAATGACTTACTATCATGCTTGATAATTTCATCATCTTTAGGCACACTTTATACTTTCGAGTCTGACATCTAATACCATGAATGCATAGCTTGAGTCTAGTGCTATTTATGAGTGTGTTTGTGGTGAAATTGATGTTGGAAGCAGCTATGAATATGATGCATTTGCAATGGTGCGAATGTCACCATTTCTTGGTGCTTTGTGTAATGTTTTCTTCCTTGATTCATGAAACATATCACATGTATGTGAATGTAGATTTTCATAGCATGATGTATCGTACATGCATGGCATTTTGACTAGTGAGATTTGACTTGAAATCTCAAGGAAAATGGCACCATTTGATGGGATGAAAATGGAGCCATCTTGGGGATGTTTTTCTTAGTGACTTGGAGCATGGTATTGATGGGTTGATTACTTATTTTAGCATTCTTCTACACTACTTTGAATGAAACTTGAATTAAAGGTTGGGCTTGAAAACCCAAGGAATTGAAGCTTCAAATTTGGAGCCATTTGGAACTAAAATTTGCATTGAGACTGTTTTATGCCCTACTTTGGATGATCTAGATGTGTAAATTGTTGGAATATATATATTGATCCATCATCAAGTTAATTGAAGAATGGATAGTTTGGATGTCCCAAAGTTTTGAATTTTCCAAGCCTATTGGCCTCCACAACAATAGGCATTTTCTGCAATTTTTGTAGAGAATGGTGCTTGAGATTGGGTGACTTTGGGTGGGCCAAAGTGATGGAAACACTAAAAAAAATTTCAGATTGTTCATGCTTAAACATGTTCCATTAGTATATTATGAATGTCTATAAGTTGCAAAGTGAAAACCAACAAATTCTATACATTTTGGAGCACTTTCCTTAAGTGACTCGGTTGGAAACTTGGATTGTGGTAAGTGTTTAAAATGTGCACTCTTAAGGATATCACTAATCCATTGTTTGGATGTAAGGATGATAAGGACAAAATTGGTAATGATTAAGTGTTCAAGAAAAGCCCTAACAACAATCTAAGTTTTGGAGGATAATCATATGCCAAAACACCCAGTATGGAATCATTGTAACTCAATGCCATTGTTTGTTTTGGAGGGTGAATTTCCTTAAGTTTAAAGTTCTAGGACATGACTAAAAACCAGAGCATATGATTCTCTCAAGATGCTAAAGAAATATGTCCATTTACTCTTTCAATTGATGGCAAAATGAATTAGAACAATGGACTCATCCTAAGTGTGAATTGTGGAATTATTTGTATTGTTGACACTTTAAGTTATAATCATAAGACCCCAAGGTATGAGAAATAAGAAGAGCAGATGACCTTAACTTAAGGCCTAAAATAGTGAAGGTGATTATCACTAAATGACACATTTTTCCTAAGGACTGCACACATTGGAGTAGTTGACATAAACTATTACCTAATGAAAGACATGACATGATGAGAACCCATGAAAATGATAAATGGAAAGTGAATGGTACACTAATTAAACAAATACAAATGGCTATGAAAAAGAAACCTTAAAGACATCTAGGTGATGACTCTTACTAAGATGGCTATGGTTGAACACTTAGAAGTGGTTGGAGGAACTATAACCTTAAGTATTTTTAATTCCTATTACGATGTGGTAATTATTAAATTTGCTTGATTTATAACTTTCATACCATACTTAGCTTGAATTGATGCATTTATAATGCTATGGAAATACTCATGCTATGCATTGGTATTCATCAGTTATAATGGGAATCATCATGATCGATATGATAGTGAATCTTTTATTTATATTATCATGGTTGGCTTAAATATCCTTACAAATGAGGCTTAAATATCCTTACAAATTATCTTAAATTGAATTATCATTGAATGGTTAAATATCTCTTACCTTCAATTGTTTAATGAATGCATGGTCATGATAATCTAGCACTTTGGCTAGTGATGATAGATCAATGATTTGATAATTCATTTAAAACCATGTTTTTAGGGTAGTGATGGCAATGTTTCTGGAAATCATTCATGCTTTTGAAACGAATGCACATGTAAGATTTTGAAATAAATGTACCAAAAATATTTTGAAATGGGACATATACAAGGTGCTTCCATTGTTTGATTAATGATTTCCTAAGGGCAAAGTGGGCATGCATTGTTCTTAATGACATGGATGAATGAACACATTCATTTGACCAATAAAAGGGTTTTTGAAATGGTTCTCTTGTGATTTGGAAGGCATGGATGTGAACATGTCATATCTTCTAATTTGTTTTGAGTTGATGTAAATAGGAATGGTTGACTAGGAAATTGTAAGTCCTTAGCTCACGGGGCATAAGTAATTCCTAAAGGCACTATGCTAGGAGGTGTAGATTGGCCTCTCGCCTTTGATATATACTAGCCAATTTGTTGGGTAATATGATATGGGAGTGAGCTTCATAAAGTTGCTTCTATGATAGATCGGTAATTCCATAAGGCCAACTTAGAAGTGGACTTTACAATATCCATAGCCGTAGTAGTTGCGATAGAAGTTGTTTGGGCAATGATAGCTATGATATGTTGCATAGATGTCTCAATATGATATGATATGATATGATGTGATGTGATAGTTGACGTGTCAGTCATTCTTGAGAGTTAGACTAGAGTCTACGGCAAAATGGTTGTGCCACTTAGTAGCAATTCTGTGATTTGAATATGGACTTGGACAACAAGTTGAGCTAGTGTTACACAGATATGATGGAAAATAGGAGACACATAAGTGTCTAGTTCGTTTCACTAATATGGTACGACTGGTGTTGATTTACTAATCGGTTGCATATTTGTATCGATACTATTTTATCAATTTGGTTTATTTTACAGTGCATTCATGTTCATGTGCAAGTTGCATGACTTAATCGTGAAGGATTTAGATGCTATAAATGCACTTAAATGACATGGACATATATGGTGCTATCCTTACTCAAGTAGATTCCATTTGAAAATATTAGTGCTAGTTTTATTACAATATATATATATATATATGTATCAACGGATCCGTTTATATGTATCTGCTTGCTGTATTTATGCCATTAACCTTGTGGTTAGTGTTTAATTTTGGTCAAAATACCCCTAATTTAGCATTCAATTATATCATCTAACTGATCAATTTTGTAATTTTTAAATAAAATATGAAATTTAGCTCCAATTGTCATCCAACCATTGATTTGATAAATTTAAGAGTCAGATGATCATTAGAGCAAATCAGAGGTATAATATATGGTTTAGATGACTCTAATCTAATCTTTTGTTTTGCAGATCAACTAAATCGCTGCTTGAATGGCTTAGATCAAAATTCAATGATGCAGATCATCCTAAAGGGTATTGAATCAATCAGATCACTCACAAGGTAAGAAATAATTGAAAATCTAGTAAAAGGGCATCTAAAGAGAAAAAGGAAACAAATTAAAGAGGAAACCAAGGAGATAAGGAAACAAACAAAATTAGGAGGAGAAGGATAAAGAGGTAGAAGGTAGCCAAAGACCAACCCCCCTAGACCGTAGGAGGCAACTGTAAGGAAAAATAGAACACACCTCCCCCCTCTTGACTATAGGAGGCAGGGAGAGAAGGAAACTATCTCACCCGCTCTTCTTCTCTCTGTTTTTTCACCTCCCCTCTTTCTCCCACCATCTCTCCTCTAGACCATACAGGGTAGAACGCACTCTCCCCCTTCCCCTTCTCTTTCTCACTTCCCATCTCTACCCACCACTCTCACCACCACCAATCTCTCTCTTGTTCCTACACCAACCTCCCTCTTCTTCTCACTTTCCCCTTTCTCCCTCTATTCACCTTCCTAAAGCAGGAAATTGAGCATCACCCTTCTCTGTTTCCTCCCCCTCTACTATCTCTCTCACCTTTGTCTGTCATTGCCTAACATCCCTCCACCGCTCCTTCCTCTGTCACTGCTCTTTGCCTCCAACTCTTTCTATCTCGCCCACCCAGACCCGTATCCATCTTTCTTTCTCATGTCCTCTCTTCTTTGGTCTCTTTGTTCCTCATCCAATTCTCTTGTTCATTTCATTGAAACCCAACACTGTTTCTTTTCCCTTCGCTGGCCAGCTTCAACGAGCTGCTAGGAGAGAACCTCCACTGCTCTGCATAGCTCACCCATCTACTCCAATCATCGCATCACTACTTTTGTTGAAAATCCCAGTAGAGCTTCCTCCTACTAGTTCCACTAGCACCCGTCACCCATTTCTGTTCCTCCTCCCTTCCTTCGTCCTCCCTCTCTATTTCCTGGCACCATTGTCACCGGTAATACATGCACCGGATGCCCATCTCATCCTCTTTGTCACTGCCAAACTCCCACGATCTCAAACAGAGAAAACCCAATCCAGGATTACTTCATTTTCATTGTGGTCTCCTCCTCCTCCCGTTCTTCCTCTCCTTCTCATCCCCTCCATCTTCTTCTCAATCCTCCAGCAAGTTTCCTTTTCTTTTCTTTTTTTCATTTAAATATATTTTTTCTCTTAAATTCCAGTTTTTCCCTTTAGACAATAATTTCAATTACATTTTCATCCCCTTAAGCTTATTCTAGATTTGTTTTATCTTTGTTTTACCTATCCAAGAATTGCACAATCCAAGCCAATTTGATTAAGCTTAACCTAATCAATGGTTAGGCTTAACAAACAAGATCTCTCTATTTCCTAATATATTTCTCATTATATTTTCAATTAATCTTTAGATTTTGTTCTTAGGACATTTCTTAGCTCATTCAATGTCTTTGATCTTCAATCTAAAATACAAAAATCAATCTAAGCCTTCTAAAACTCAAAAATTCTTCTTTAGTATAGATCTTTAAAATTTTGGAGAATCTCAACAATCCTGTCATTGGATCTTTAATCAAGGACATGTTGGAAAGATTGATGAAGGTCGATCAACATTGATAATATCATACTTGAAGAAATTGGCTGTGATCAAGCTAGGGAAGTAGATTTTATATGTTTTGTTTATTAATTTTTTGCCTTTTTGAACTTGAAAATTTTTAATTTTCATCAGTTAAATATATTTGAATTTTTATTTCACTGTTAGTTAATTTTATTATTTTTAAAATTTTTTGGATAATTAAATTTTATTTAAACTCTATCTTTTTAAGTCATCCTCATGGGATCGACACGTACTTGAATCAGTTACACTACAATAGCTTGGCACTTGTGGTAAAACAATATAAAAAAAATTGTCATAGTTGTCGAGGACCTGTAACGAATTTTTCATAAAATTTAATAAAAAATTCAAAAAAATATTTTTTTTTAGGAATTGCATAGTTTGAACATTCTAGGCATTTTTAGATTCATTTTTTAAATTTTCTTAGTGCATAATTACTCTATTTCTTGAATTTGGTACTTGTTGTTATTTTTATTCTTTAGGAAATTGAAAAGTGAATCTTCGCCAAATAAATAGAATTTCCTTGCTTTCCAAAAATAGGAATTTTTATTTTTTCGAGTGAATCTTGTAGTGAGCACATTGTAACTTGCAATTTTCATTTCAAATTTTAAAAGGGTTGTATTAAAATAGGGAAGTGTGAGATAAGGTGGCCTATACTTAATTGTTATCAGAAACCCCAGTATAAGTTTCTCTCACTCTTTTTATTTTCTTAGTATAGTTGTATTTAGAATAATTTTGCAATGTTTGGTAGTATACTTGCATATAGAGAGAATATTTTATAATTGTTGTGCTTTTAGGATTTGTAGTATTTTATTATTTTTATTTGCATTATTAGGGCATATTTATTGCTTTAATGTAATTTATATGTTAATCAAACTGCCATGGAGTGTGAAAATTAATTGGTAAGGACATCCCATCCAGATCAAGGGTAGATTTCATTACCACCTCTTGCCCCACATAGGATAATCACTCTAAGCATGTAACCCTACTTCTCAAATTAATTTAAAATTAATTAGAAGAGACTTATATAGGCCATCACATGCTCATAGGACCTTGTTAATAGGATGCGATCTATTGTCCAGTGGCTTCTGAGCATTATGGTTATAGTGGGTGTCTTAAAATCTAAGGATTTTTCCACACCTTCTATTGACGTCAGTTGAGGTCTAAACTACTCTTGACAGGAGGATTATATTAACCACCTTAGAGTAAAACCTAATTAGCAAGTAATTGTCAAATTTGAAAGGCAGGAGGAGAGCAAGATTAGGCTAATCTAAAAGCATCGTCTCCACACAAATTCAAGAAAATCAAAATATTGTACTTATTAGCCTCAAAGATTATTTGATTGTGCCTTTTGTTTGTGCATCATTCTAAAAGTTAGGTTGCATCATGTAGGTTAGTTTTTTCTCTTAAAAAAAAAAAAAAAAACAAAGAAAGAAAGAAAGAAAGAAAGAAAGAAAGATGGAAAATAAACACACAAAAAATGAAAAAAGAAGCTTTTGTTGGATGCACTTTTGGAGACGCAACAAAACTAGAAGGTTAGTCAAGTCCAAGAAGACATATAACCAGATCAGTCCCCATCAATGACTGATAAACGATCAAGGGGTAACTCACCCTAGGGTAGTCAAGGGCCTCCACTCATCATGAGGACCCACCACCTGTAATAGATGATGAATATCAACCTCTTCCAAGGAGGAATAGTCATCTACCAAATAAAGATTGGAGAAGAAATCATAATAGGGAGTGGGACCAACAGAGTGAACATGTGGATAATAATGATGGTTATTAAAACTTTCGTGGTAGAACTTTAAAAGATTACCTACAACCTACACAGACCATTACTCCATCTTGTTTCATTCTTCCTTAGAATGCTAGTTCTTTAAAATTAAAAATAGGAGTAATCTAATTACTTCCTAAATTTAATGGGTTAGATAGTGGGAGTCCTTACTTGCTCCTTAAAGAATTTGATGAGGTATGCAGTACTCAAAGAACACAAAATATTGGTCTAGATATGGTTAGGCTTAAACGTTTTCCTTTCTCTTTAAAAGAAAAACCTAAAATGTGTTTAATGCACTGCCAGCAGGTTCCTTAAGGACTTAGAATGAAATGATTAGGGAATTCTTGAAAAAAAATTTCCCTATGCATAAAACAAACACACTTTGTAGTATGATCTTGAACTTTACTTAGAAGGATAAAGAATAATTCTATCAGTGCTGGAAAGGTTCAAGGATCTTTTACTCACTTGTCCACATCATGGCTATGAACCATGGTGCATCATCAGCTTCTTTTATGAAGGACTTAATTCTAACATGTGCCAGTTTGTCGAAAAAATGTGCAATGGTAACTTTTTAAATAAACAACTAGATGAGGTGAAGGAATATTTGGAATGACTAGCTAAAAATGCACAGACCTGGGCTGACTTAGAAAGAATAGACAATATAGATAGACCTAAGCCCACTACCTCCCATGCTAGGGAAGGCATGTATTCCATGTTTGACAAAGATGAAATCAATGCCAGAGTAGGATCCCTAGTTAGAAAAGTTGAAGCTGTAGAAATAGGAAAGAAAAACTCGAATAAAGAAGAACAATTGTGTAGCATCTGTGAAAGTACCACCCATCTTACTTAAGAATATCCTACCATTCTAGTATTCTAAGAGGTACTTCATGATTAGGCTAATGCACTTAACACTTATAAAAGACTTTTCTCCCCATAATCAGAGACTTATAACCCCAACTACAAAAACCATCCAAATTTTAGTTGGAAAAATGGACCTATTGCCAATGTTTCACAACTAGGACTATATCAACCTCACTAACAAAACTAAAGATTTCTTGCCCTACCATACCAAACTCATTAGCCCCCCCTCCCTTTTTGGACTTTACTTGTCCCCACTCAAACGACCTATAAAGGATAATAATAATTAACCCATTCAAAATCAGGAGAGGAAAATTTCTCAATTAGAAGTCCAATTGAAACAAACCAATCAGTCTATTAATGAAATAAAAAATATTATGAGTCAATGGATTCAAAATATGGAAAAAGGAAAGTTCCAGCTCAACCACAAGCAAATCCTAAGGGAGTGCATGTGGTTAGCACTAATGCATCTAATGTATCATCCAACTCTACCATAGAATAGACTAAGGTTGCCACCATTCTTAGGAGTGGTAAAAGAGTTGAGAAGGATGAACCACAAAAGACTAAATAGGTAGAAAAAACCCACTAAAGTTAAAGAAAATTCTAAACAAAAGGACCCACTTCACCTATTGACCCATGTCCTATTCCTGCTCTATTTCCCTAGAGGTTGCATCAAGTTTCAAACTCTTCCTCTAATAATGAGATTTTCAAGATTTTTAAGCAAGTCAAGATCAACATACCAATCTTAGACACAATAAAATGGATCTCATCATATGTCAAATTCTTAAAAGACCTATGAACCATAAAAAGAAAACTAAATGTTCAAAAGAAGGAATTTTTGACTGAACAAGTTAGTTCTTTTCTTCAACATCATACACCATCAAAATATAAGGATCTTGGTTGCCCCACTCTTACTTGCATTATTGGAAACTATAAGATTAATCAAGCTTTGCTTGATTTGGGATCTAGTGTCAACCTATTACCGTACTCGTTATATGAATAGTTAGGTTTGGTGAACTAAAACCTACTTCTACTATACTCCAGCTAGCTATCGTTCTATGAAAATACAGAGGAGTAATAGAAGATGTGCTTGTCCAGGTAAAACAATTTTGCTTCCTTGTTCCAATGCCTTAATTAACTATACAATAGGTGTCATGAAATTGTCTTTTGGTAATATGACATTAGAATTGAACATCTTTAACATTTCTAAGCAACATGGTGAGCCCACTGATGACTTGCGTAGTGTCAACATGATAAATTTGGTTGTGCAAGATCATTTTCAATCATTTTCCTTGTTGGACCCAATTAAGGCCTATTTGGCTCACTTTAATGAGTTTAATGAGGATGCATTAATAGAGGAAGTTAATGCCCTCCTTGATTCTATTCTTATCATGGATACAGAAAAATAGAAACCTCATGTTGAGGAACTTCCACTAAGGGAGTCCACTCCCCTTCCATCATCAGTAGAACTTTCTAAATTTGAATTAAAATCTTTGTAATTTGATTTAAAATATGCCTATTTAGGAGAAAAAGAGACTTTTATTGATTAAGAAAATGAAATTGTAGAAACATCCAACCCAGATCTACTCAATTCGTGTCCTACTTATTTTTATGAAATTAATGAAGTCATATCCGTTGAGGAGGTGAATGAATTGTTGGAGATTGTGCCACTAATGAACACTTCTCAATGGTAAGCCAAAATGGAATCCCTTACAGAGCTAATATTCCAATTGAGCCTTATAATGTAGAATATGTACCTGATTGGGACCTATAGACCTTATTTGAATAACCATTAGATAATAATTTAGGCCTACATGAAGTCTTACATGTATCTGTAGAATAGGAAAGGAAAGAGTCCATTGATGTACTGTCCCTACATCAAATAACTATAAGGTATACATTAGAAGATAATCAAAGATTAAGCCAAACCATATCTCCCTCTAAAAAAAACAAGAACAATCTTTTAAGGGACTACAGAGTCAGCTTATACCCTAATTTTAGAAAAACATAAGGAAAAAGGAGGAAAAAGATTCACTGGTTAATATTCTTCCTAAATTTGGTCAAGAAAAGGACCATCCATCTTCGATGGTCCTATAGAATTCACGGTAGTTCACATTGTCATAATGCTACCTTCACCAAAAATTTCATGGTGGAGGAATTATGTTGATTACCTTGAAATTTTGAAGATAGGGGATCATCAGAGTGGTCCCACTCAATTTACAATCATGGTGATCTACTGTGTCATAATACTACTATCACCAAAAATTTCATGATAGAGGAAAAATATTGACTATCAGGAGATGCTGAAGTAGCATGAGAAATCTTGCCATTTCATTGTTAGGATTAGGAAAACTCAGTACCAACTAGGACTAGATTAGGGTACATTAGGATATGCCTGGCTGAAGGCATTAAACTTAGTGCTCACTGAAAGGCAACACAAAGTTTTTTTAGAAAATCTTAGTTTTCTACATTGCCCATATTCATTTGAGGTCCTACTTTTTCAACATTGAGGACAATCTATCTTTCAAGTTGGGGGGTGTAGATTCTAATTTTTAGATGATTTCCTTAATTTAAAAAAATTGAAATTTTTTTAGGTCAATTCCTACACTGTGATGAGAATTGGATTTTTTTGAAGTATAGTCTACATAATTTTAGCTTATTAATGGAACTGAATATGATTAATTCATCATTTTACCCACTTTCTAAAGTATTCCATGAAAGCAAAGTCTCATATCACATCTATACATGTAGTTGCATATACATAGTCTAAATTGATAAGTAGTTATAACTTAGAGTTCCTGAAGAAATTCAGTGTAAACCTATAACCCAAGTGAGTTTTAGAGCCATTCATTTTTTTTTAAGAGGTTATAAATGTTCAAAATTTTCCTCAGCTTAAAGAAAATTTGATCCCATCAACTCTTAAATTTGGCTACTTACTTGAATTATTAGAGTATTAGCTTTAAAATTTTGGAAGTCCATTGAATCTGATAGATTATATGAAACTTAGAAAAGTATTTAGGCTATCCTTGTTGTTAACTTAAAGACATAAAGTTTACCCCAAAAGTATTTTTACCACTAGTTAGCCAACTTGAGCCTTTTATATAAACCTTTTTTTTTCTTACCCAAATTACCTTTGCCCATATTAACCCAGTACAAATATATCCATTACCTATTTTCTTTAAATGATAAGTTAGAGATGAAGAAGATGTACTCTTTAGTTGCAATGAAAGTAGAAAAGTGAATATCAAGAAAATAAATGTTCCACAAAGTGATTCAAAAGTATGGGGAAAAAAGAAAAAAAGAAAAAAGAAAGTTTGAAGAATGCATAGAAAAGTGAAAAAGAAAACATTCACTTCAGTAAAAGCAAAGTAAAGGAAGAGTTGCCAACTTTAAAAGACTTGTACTTATTTTTTAAGAACTTTTGAATACACTTTATACCCATTCTTTGGTACCTTATCCTAAGCTTACATTTCTTCCTAGTTGAAGACTTATTGATTCTAGGCGAAATATAGCCTTGATGAGGAAATGAAAAGATAGGATTTAAAGAGAAGTATTTCTAAAAAGTCATAGGATAAATTTGTTTTTATTAACCCTGCTCACATATTTAAAACAGAGATATGTTTTGAATCTTTATTTGAGAGATTATATTTATGAATGTATGTCATTAGTGAGGATTGAGGTCAAAGCATATTTTTGACAGAGTTCAAAAGTTAGAAGTCTACTTAGGGATAAAGATTATTCTGTGTGTAGATTGTACACTCACACACACTCACTCTGAGATATGAGCTTAAATGGAATGTTTTTAGCATATGGGTGGGGTTTTGAATTCTTCATTCATTTTTATTAGTATTCTAAAGTTGATGATTTATTGAAGATAATTCTCTGAGGAAAAAGTGGGAGTTGACTTGAAAATAATTTTTGAAATTATGTAGATTGGTTTTTCTCATATTTTGCTTGCGAGTAGCAAAATGCTAGTTGAGGGGTGTGTTAAGTGTTTAATTTTAGTCAAAATGCCCCTAATCTAGCATTCAATTAAGTCATCTAACCGATCAATTTTATAATTTTTAGATAAAATATGAATTTCAGCTCTAATTGCCATCCAAACTTTGATTTGCTTACCGTTCAGATGATCATTAGAGCAAATCAAAGGTGTAATGAATGATTTATATTACTCTAATATGGTCTTTTGTTTTGTAGGTCAACCAGATCATGGCTTGGATTGGATAGCTCAGATCAAAATTCAATGGTGCAGATCATCCTAAAGGGCATTGAGTCAACCAAATCACTCACAAGGCAAGAAATAATAGAAAATGTAAGATAAGAACATCCAAAGAGAAAAAGGAAACAAATTAAAGAGGAAACCAAGTAGAGAAGGAAACAAACAAAATTAGGAGGATGAGAAGTATAAGAAGGTAGAAGGAGGCTGCTAGAAGGAGAAACAGAACACACCTCCCCCTTGGACCGTAGGAGGCAATAAGAGACGGAAACGTCACATCCCCTCTTTTTCTCCCCTCTCTCTATTTTTTCACCTCCCCTCTTTCTCCCACCATTCCTCCTTTGGATCGTATTGGGCAGAATGCACTCTCCCCCTTCCCCTTCCCCTTCTCTTTCTCTCTACTCCTCTCTTCCAATCTCTAAGGCACCACTCTCACCACCACCTATCTCTCTCTTATTCCATCACCAACCTCCCTTTTCTTCTCACTTTCCTCTTTCTCCCTCTGTTCATCTACCTAAAGCATGAAACTAAGCATCACCCTTCTCCACTTCGTCCCCCTCTGCTGTCTCTCTCACCTCTGTCTATCACTGCCCTCCATGCCTCCATCGCTCCTTCCTTTGTCACTGCTCTGCCTCCAACTCTTTCTATCTTGTCCACCTAGATCCATATGCATCTTTCTTTCTCACATCCTCTCTTCTTTGGTCTCTCTTTGTTTCTCATCCAATTCTCTCCCTCATCTCATCGAATCAATATTTTTTCATGTTTTTCATCAAAACCCAACATCGCTTTTTTTCCCTTCACCAGCTGACTCCAGTGAGCTGCCTAGAGAGACCAACCACTCCCTGTTCCTATCTCCTCCTCTTTGTTAGCCTTGCAGCTTCTCCCTCTATGGAAGAATCTACACTGCTCTGCCAACTTACCCACATGCTCCAATGACCACAACATCGCTTCTGTCAGAAATCCCAATAGAGCTTCTACCTGTTGTTTCCATCAGCACTCATCACTCATCTCTATTCCTCCTCCCTTCCCTCATTCTCCCTCTTTGTTTCCCAGCACCATCGTCACCGGCTCTGTCATCGATAGTACACGCACTAGATGCGCATCTCATCCTCTCTGTCACTGGTAGACTCCCATGATCTCAAATAGAGAAAACCCAATCTAGGTTTTCTCCATTTCCCCTATTTTCTCCCCCTTCTTCCTCTCCTTCTCATCCCTTGCTTCATCTTCTTCTCCCTCCTCTGGTAAGTTTCTTGGTTTTTTTTTTTTTCATTTAAATATGTTTTTCTCTTAAATTCTAATTTTACCCTTTAGACAACAATTTCAATTACATTTTTATCCCTTTTAGCTTATTCCAGTTTTGCTTTATCTTTGTTTTGTTTATACAGGAATTGCACAATCCAAGATGATTTGATTAAGCTTAACCTAATCAATTGTTAGGCTTAACAAACAAGATTTCTTTATTTTTTGATATGTTTCTCATTAGATTTTAAATTAATCTTCAGGTTTTTGATGTTGGTGGTTTTTGATGCTAGTGGTTTTCGGTCAATAGTCCATATCAATGCACAAGATTTTGCAATAATCAATTCATGCAAAAGGGATTCCTGGTTTTGTGGATTAGTGTCCCTGACCACGAGTCGCGCTTCGAACTATGTTTGGACTATCAAATCTATGGCTCATGCATCCTTGGCTGTAGATAGTGATCAGATCTATAATTCGTACCTTGTAAGTTGTTGGGTCTATAGGTCACGCATTGCGTAGTCAGGTATATCGGTCGCATATTGCCAGTGGTTGGATTTATGTTTCCCTGAGCATCTGATGGCATGTAACAAGTAGGTATATCCATTGGAGCTCATATTTGGCTTTCCAGCCACTAGATGTAATAGCTTTAGACTTGAATCTACACATATCATTGTCAAACTTTGAAAAAAAGACCTATATCTACACGTGTGCATCCCACAAAGAGTAAATAGAAGAGGGCATGAAGATTTCCTACCTATAATGTGCTTTATGTTCGAAAAATGTTATTGGAGAGGGTAATTGAAGGTGTTTTCTAGCTCTAGATTATCATAGTTTCCATGCGCCTCTATTTTTTTCCCAATATAACACAAAAACCCATTGATTGTTGAGGGTTTGAGAGGGGCTTTAGGTTATCTTTGTTGAGGAATACGAAGATGTCATAAGATTGTCGATTCAGCGACAATCATTCTCCATTTTCTCTCTGATCTCTTTGATCATTTCACACAAATGCCCGTATTGTGGTTTTATTCATCATTGGTGATGTGGAATGTTCAAGAGGAAGAGAACAATGGGGGCTTGTAAGGGAAGTTGGAAGGGAGGTGGTGTTGCAGCACTGTGTCACAAGATTGCAATTTCCTTATACTAAACATGCATGACACTTATGCACAACTCTTTTGCAAAGTACAAGTTAGTCTTCAACTCACCACTCTCACTTGCTAGGGCTACACTCACTCACCCACTAGTGCAATGAGAGAACTCAAAAATGAGACTTACTCAAAAACAACTTGTTATCCCTTACTTGAACTCAATTGAGTTGTCTGATTTCAAATGAGGAGCTAACCCCTATTTATACTAGCTCTTCTCCATCCACCTCCTCAATGGATGGCTAAGATCATTACATGTGTCAACCATTTAATGGTTTAGGACTATTCTAGAATTCTCTCTAGAAGTTTTTACATAAATATCTAAGTTTTACCTCTTTCTAGACATTTACGAGGAAACTTTTAGAAATTAAGTCTTCTAGAATCATGCCTTGATCCACAGATCAATGAATATAGGCCTAAGTCCTTCAGGCCAAATCCATGAATTAAATAGGCCTCCTTTAAAACCTGTAGGCTAAGGTCATGAGATTCGCAATGTACGTCTGTGACATTCTCTCCTGCCTGATAATGTTGACACTCTTGTTGACACATCTCCATTGGTGTTGGGGACTCTCTTTTTGCACATCATGTGCACCTCGTACATCCCATGCGGCCTTGTGATTCTTATGAGATGCCTTGCCTCATTCACCCCTTCACACTTTGGCACCTTACCATTATTATGCTCCATGGGGACCTTCCTTTTTTTCTCCACGGTGGGTGCATCCCTGCACACTTGTGCACCCATTGCACATCTATCGGTTGTCACACCTCCTATATCTTTGTTGTTTTACCTCTTGCACCTCAATATGGTAGCTACAACCAGTCGTGCTACTTACATGTATCTACTTAGTCTCTTTCCTCTTGGATTCCCTTACTAGTTTTATATCCTCCAACCTAACCACTTCCTCATGTAGACTGGTTATCTTGCCTTTCATAGACTTAAAGCAATCATACATGCACTCCACTTTTTCAATAGGGTCAACATCCACTTTTAAAAACCTAAGCATCAAAAGCCAACTTCCACGATGGGTCTCTAGACTTCTCCCACCTAGACTTCTACTAAACCTCCTATTGTTATTTTAAATAAAAACTCGCAAGTGCATGAATTGATTGTAGTATTCTCGCGCGAGGAGGTTGATCCCATAAGGAGTTAAACTAATGTGATGCTAGTGGTCCCTACTTTAAACTATCTAACCTAGCCATCAAGAGATTTTTAACCTAAACTAAGAATGAAAATTAGCTCATGTAATTAGAACTTATGCAAAAATTAGAAACATGCTAAAATTAAAAACTTTCCTAAAGCACACACTTTCTAAAATTAGAACTTTCTAAAAACTAAAATTTGAAATTTTGAAACTATCCTAGCGTGCAACTAAACATAAAGCATGAAGAATTAAACCTAACATAAACTAAAAAAATCAACTAAAATATCAAGACATGGTGTGCATGGAAATATGAGATTTATGTATGGAACTGATGATGGAAAGATTTCACGTATGAAATATGGAAAGTGCACATGAACGAAGGTATAAACTAAACTAGCATGAACTCTTAACTAAAGTATGCAACTCTTTATCAAAGCAAACAACTTTTCAAAGAATCACACTTCATGACCATGTGCATGACCTATGGGGTGTACGCATGGAGCAATGGTGTGTTTCTTGGATGAAAAACTAATCTAAGGCATGCACCTAAACTAAAGTGAATGACATATAGACTTGAACACGCAAAACTGAATTTGAAAATCTATGAAACATAAAATTTAAATCACATAAAACTTTCATGAAAAGTAAACTTCCAACATGAATCAAACTTTAATCTTATTGAATATCAATTGGATACAAATGTGTCGCACATCATTCAATGCTTCAATTACAACCAGAAATAAAGATTATTCATCTTCCCATACTGAACTCCTACACATGCACGTAATATCCAAGAGAGGCCTAAGGGAAACAAGGAAGGAAATTCAGAAAGAAAGCAAGAGATGGGCAAAGCAATTTAGGAATTCAGGAGGCAAGGTACTTGATTTAAGAAACACACTCTCTTGGCTATCACTTTAAGAGAGTTGTAGCTTTTAGATTCAAGGATCTAAGAGACTAATTAAAGGTAATCACTCAAAGAAAATAAAGGAACAAAATAAGAATGTATACAAAAAGGAGTTGAGTATGAAATCAAGGAACAAACAAACAATAAAACAAGAGCTCAAAGCAAAGAATTTGATCTAATAGCTATACTCTTTTGGTTGTCACTACCAACGAGTTATAACTCTTAAATCAATAGATTATGAAACTAAAGGCTAGCAACAATGAAGATAAAGAGATCAAGTTAACACTAAGCATGGAATCAAGAACAAACAAAGCAACAATGGACAAGTACCCAATCAAAACATCCAAGAAAGAGAACAAACCTGATTTTTAATAGAGAATCAGCCATGAACTAGGCGTGGAATGGCTTGGAGGAGTGAAACACACCTTCGAAAGGAAGACAACACCCAAAGGAGAAGAAATTGTAACGTGGAAGTGGAAGAAAATAGGTGGAGGAAGAGGATGCCTTCCTCCAAAGTGAAGGAGGCCTCCTTTTCCTCATAAGGGTCTTCTCTTTTGAGCCTCTTTTATAGGTTGTTTCTTAAGTTTTCTATGGTGTCCTAAAGGTAAGGTATGGTGGGGATGAAGGATAAAGGGCTTGGATGGCTAGGATGAAAGAGATTGCTAGGGTTTTTTAAAGAGGAAACAAGGCATAGGTGGCTGCCTCCTTCCATACATTGAAGTGGGGAGATGCCCTTTTTTTAGGAGGCGGAATCTCCCTCCTTCAAAAATCATTGAGGACCTTGAATTTAGCAAGTTGAATGGATGGGATGAAGTAGGAAAGGGAGAGGAAAGCGGGAGGAAAGAGATGGGTAGGAAAATTATAGGAAAGTGAGGAGAGCTGGGGAAAATTGATTGGCTATGTGATTTCTTAAGAGGTGGGGATTGGTTGGGTGGTTGGGATGGGAGTTTAGCAAGGTGGAGTCTTGGAGTAGTAGGACTCTTGAATGGAAAGTAAAATTCGTAGTGCTACTTCGTGATAAGGTGGAAAGTGATAAAAAGGTGGGAAAAACATGAAAAAACATGAAAGTAGAAGGTTCTCTTCCTATTGGTCCACATGCCAACTTATCTTAATGAATTTTTCCTTAATTATCTTCAAAATATCTCTTAGAATCAAATGGATAATCCTCTTGATTTTCCTCCAATCCTAGCCTTCCATTTAGCTTAGCTTAATGGCTTTGATGTCTAACTTTGAGGGCTCCATTAGCTAGGCTTCATGGCTGGCTTAGATGACTCTTTTAGGTTGGCTTGTGTGGCTTGAATTCCTTAGCTTGTCACCTTCTCTCATGGTTTATATGGTTAAGGTGACTTGAATGGCTCCCTTGTAAAGGTGGTGGAAATACATTGCTTGCTTCATGGGCCCACTTTGGCCACCTTTAGCTCTTTTAATTGTATCCATTGCTTACCCTAAGGATGATATTAACCTTGATCTCATGTTGGATTAATAATTTTTAGGCTTTGACTCAACTGTTTAATCTTGATCATCAATGTTCATCTCAATCGATCTTGACCGTCGAATCACCATCTTGTTTCCTACAAAAAGTAAAAACTCTAATTAAATCCTAAAAATATGATTAATCACATACTTAACTTAATTAGCTTCTGGACCTACAAAATATTAAACATTTGATTTGTTAGGTCAAAATTGCATGTGTTATGAATTTTGGTCTCAAAACCCTAATTTTTCCAATAAGTTATAACACATAAGTAACTAATTGGGTGATCTTTATGCAAAATTAGAAACTTGTCACCTCCACTGGCATGCTGTCAATTCTGTCTCACTTTTCATGATGTTGTCATGAGATTTCCCAAATACTCAATAAGCAACGCCCACTTTGACCTGCTCTGATACCAACTATCACGAGTTTGCAATTTCCTTATGCTAAACCCGTGTAGCACTTATGCACAACTCATTTGCAAAGCACAAGTTAGCCTTCAACTCCCCATTCTCACTTGTTAGGGCTACACTCACTCACCCACTAGAGCAATTAGAGAACTTAGAAAAGAGACTTACTTAAAGAGAATATGTTGTCCCTTATTTGAACCCAATTGAGTTGTTTGATTATAGATAAATAGCAAACCCATATTTATACTGGCTCTCCTCCATTGACCCCCTTGTGGATGGCTAGGATCATTACATGTGTCAACCATCTAATGGTTGAGGACTATTCTACAATTCGCTCTGGAAGTCTTTACATAGATATTTAAGTTTTACCTCTTTCCAGATATTTATAACGAAACTTCCAGAAATCCAGACTTCTAGAATCAGGCCTTGATCCACAGATCAATGAACACAAGCTATCCTTTAGGCCGAATCCATGAAGAAAATAGGCCTCCTTCAAAGCCTGTAGGCCAAGGTCACGGGTTTCGCAGCATAAGTCCATGATAGTTGGCTGTGTTATTTTGTCTCTCCCTCACGAGTTGGCCAAGTCGAGTGACTTAACCTTGTTAGCATATATAAAATGAGAGAGAGAGAGAGAGAGAGAGAGAGAGAGAGAGAGAGAGAGAGAGAGAGAGAGAGAGAGAGAGAGAGAGAGAGAGAGAGAGAGAGAGAGAGAATTAGGCTTGATCCACAGATCAATGAACACAAACTTGTTCTTCAGGCCAAATCCACGAACTAAACAGGCCTTCTTCAAAGCTTGTAGGCCAAGGTCACGAGCTTCGCAACATAAGTCCATGATAGCTAGCTGTGTTGTTCTATCTCTCCCTCATGAGTTGGCCAAGTTGGGTGACTTAGCCATGTTAGCATAGATGAAATGATGGAGGGAGAGAGAGAGAGAGAGAAAGACACATGGCTGCCCATGTTTTCACCCCCTTGACATGCAATGAGGCATATGTTGTATTTCTTTTTAAGTTTTTTGGTTATGGGCCCACTAGCACAACTTTAAGGGGGTGGCAATATCAACGCATTATCAGTATCAACTCCCTCGTTTTAAGTGACTGAATTTCTTATTTCGAACTCTGATTTGTGCTTTCTTGGTGTTGTTGGAAAGCTCTTTTTGAGTGCACTGCAAATATTGAGGTTTTGAAACTCATTTCAATATTTATCAAATATTTATTTTCTTGAATCACAAAAATGTATCTTTCCAAATTCACATTTCATTTCAGATTGTTTTAAAAATTACAACAAATGAAATTTGAAGAATGAAGGTTGTCACTTCCACTTCAAGCATTGTCATATATCCTGCTATCCCCTTACTAGTCGATACCTTCACTTCTCGAGGTTTGGACACAACTTTTGTGCTTATGTAAATAAAAAAGAAAAAGATCTCTATCATCTCTCACTCACCTGCTTCTTCTTTGATCTCGTTCCAAGATCCTGTTTTCCCTCATGAATCAGCTTTCAATCTACACAGTCAACCTGTTTGTGGTAGAAAACTCTCTGATCCAATCATTCCAATCTCCCTTGGTTCCTTCATTTCCTACTTCCAAATCACCAGCTTCAGTTATCATCGTCTTTCTCCTTCTGACGATCTGACACTTCAACAATTTCTCTCTCCGGCCCTATCTCTAAGTTGATCTCTATACAACTTTCCTCTTTGATCTCCCTCTTTGGTGATCACTCTCCCCGATGTTCTCCCACTCTTGACCAAAAGCTACCCTCTCCACTCCCTAGACTCAACACTTATTGTCCTCATTGATCATCTCTCCGAGTATCTCTTTCTTTGGTTATTATATCTCTCTGGTGATCTGTCTCTTAGACAATTTCTCTCCTCGACAATCATTGCTTTCTTTGCTTTTGACCTCCTAAAAAAATTCTCGTATCAATCACAACAGACCCATTTGGTATTAGATCATCTATCCGAGGATCTTTTTCTATGGTGATCATCTCTCCATGGTGATCCATGTCTTTAACAGTTCTCTCACGAACGACGTTGAAGGTTATTGATCTCCTTCCCAATAGTCACTCCTCTATGAATTTTCTCTCCAGTGATGTCTCTCTCTCTCTCTGACTTTCTTTTGATCTCTCTCTCTGGTTGTTCAGCAATCATCCCTCTCTTCGACGATCATCTTTCTTTGACTCTCTATGATTTCAACAATACTCTCTATGAAAGAAACCCCTGTAAGGTCTCGAGGTTTAATATCTTTATAGAAAGTGTAAAAAAGAAAGAAAAAAAGAAAAAGAGATTTGCCTATTTTTCCACCTATAAAAGGTTTCAACTGCCCTACCCTTGAAAGTTTTGAAGAAAAGAAGTGAAAATTAAAATAGGACTCATCAGAAAGATCTCCAGATCTGATTGCTACACCGTCATTGCCACTTGTAAGACGTCCATGTTTTGTTGTTCTTAAACTTTTCCTATTAGTTTCTACTCTTGTCATTTAAAATAGTTTTTTGGTATTTTATTTTGTGTCAAATAGTTCACTAAAGTCTTTATGTTTCAAACTCTATGTCTTATTTTGATCATCCTTGATGTTAATTGTCGTTTGTGTGCCTTTAATTACTGCCTTTTGTTTCTCATCCTCGATTTTAATTGCCGAGCACGCCTTATTAATAGGACACTATGACTGCCATTAGTGTATCCTTCACACTTCAAGGTTTTGCCTTCTTATTTGCAATATGTATATTTGAGTTGTAGTTGGTCATTAAAAACAATGCATTAGTTTTAAAATTGTGTCGCAATTTATTTGTCAGAATTTCATGGTGCATGTAATCACGTAGTGGTCACACCATGTCCAAGATTGCATCGTCCCCTACCATAGTCAACAAAAATAAGATGTAGAAACAAATCCTTTATGAGTTGCGTGCCCTTAAGACACATGTAAAAACTCTTATCGATTGAGTTCCCACCATAGAAATTAAGCAGGTAGAAGAGGAAGATTATGAGGAAAAGAAATTGGCCCCACATGACTAGTGTCCATTCCCACTCTTAAGCATCATGTCTTTTTATCATAATAGGCAAGTAGACATGGATAATAGGATGATGAAGCACTTTAAGATAGAGGCCCCCACGTTCCATAGTCATCTCGATCAATGGATATTCTTCTCTTGGGTTTGTGACATGGATATGTGTAACGTCTCAAATTTCTATAGTAATTTTTGAGATTTAATAAAATTAAAAGTTAATCCGCTGGAATTTTGGGTATCTGATCCTGAAATTATAGTATTGGATAGAGCATAAAGATAAAAGTCCAACAACTATAAGATAGTTGAAATCCAGCATCTAGAGATAAAGTTATGACCAAAATAAGTTCAAAATTTATAACGACAGTATTGCTTTAATGAATATTTGATTTTTCATAATTGGGCCCATTTAATTGCTCTATATAGAATGCTCATTCTGCAAACTATCTATGTTAAGTGGGTTCTAGTGAATTTGTATTTTTACAATAAATAAATAAAATAAGGTAAATAATTAGAGATAAATATAGAAGAAAATATCCAATAGATAAGGATAGAATCCAAAGTCATGGAAGGAGAGAAATCTCATTTAAGTAGGAAACCCAGCCAACATGTCAACCATAAGGAACATCTTGAGCATTGGATAGAGCAAATTCACATGGACAATTAAGAGAGAAAGGTAAGAGAAGAAAGAAGGAAAGAGAGGAAAAGAGAAAGGAAGAGAAAGAGAGTAATAAGCACTCCCCATCTGACTATTAGAAAACAGATCTAAGGCCTTGATTGTGTTCAAGGAGGGACACAAGGGAAAAGCTAGTGGGGAGATTGTGCTATGTGTTAAACAAGTAGATAAATCTATCTAGTCATCCATAGTTTTTAAAACATAAAAACGTTTTTTCTTTTTCTTTTTCATTTTTGGATGAAGATTTCTTTGTTGTTTGCATACTATTTAGCTTGATTTTTGTTCCTCCAAATAGATGATGATGCGGTGTCTCCATGATTTATTGTTTTACTTAGAAATTGTAATTTTATTTGCATGTTTGATGAATGTCTTTCAACCATAATGATCGTGCTAGTTTACACTATGCGATTTATGTTTCATGGCTTGTTTAATTTGAGAATTGTAATTTTATGATAATATATTGATGGATGATGAAATTCTTTTCTAATCTAAGTCAAAGAAATATAGTATGGATGGACTAGAACGATCAGACCATTGATCGACATTGATCAATGGCTCGATCGAATCGGCCATTGATGTGCTCTGATTTACAATCAATCTTGGATAGATCAACCTATGGAGAGTTATGGTTTGACTTGACCCAAGATGGATTGGATTCTTATAGTAAAAAGATGAAGTTTCATGGCTTTGATTGATCTCCATCAAATGATCCAAACTGCTCAACATTGGACGATTGATCAAGCCATGATCGATCGGATTTTGGACTATCTAATCAAGGTTTGATTGATCATCTACTTTCTAAACCATTTTGGATGCATGATCATTAAAATTAATGATCATTAAAATTACATATGAAAATTGCTAAAATCAAGGTTAGATCCAAGCAGGTATTATCTAGAGGTTCAACGGGTAGGATCGATCTATTCTTATCATTTGATTAGTGATTGGTTGAGAATAAAATATGTTGATTTGACTAAAAATTGAAAAGCATTATGGATATAATTATGCTTTTGTCTAATTTTTATCTATTTGAGCATGAAACCCTAAAGTAGGTAGTACTTATGACTTTGATAATGAGTATCATCTGATCATTTTCAGATGTGATATTATTCACTATTTTGATATATGTGTACACACACTTTTGATTTTAGATATCATTATGATTATGATGAGGGGTGAGTGCCCTAAGTATTAAGATAGGCCAAGGGCCTAGGGTACCCAGTGCTAGGGGTTGTATGGGTTTGGCCACCTGGCCTTCAGTCACCTAAGGGTGGTATGATATATCGATTTAATGATGTGAGATAGCCATATACTAATGATATGATAGTTCATATGCTAATGAAATGATTGATTTATGTGATATTGAGATGATATTTTGATATACATCTTATTATATGCATCATTGCATGTGGCAAGAGAATGACTCAAGTAAGGAGTCATGGTTTCAAATTGATATTATGATTTCAAATCATATATGTGCTAGTTGTCTCGTTTTGAGTATTTCATGTTTATTTAGTAGGTATTTATAGAAATGCTCATCCTATGAAATTTTTTACATTCTCAAGGGAAAGCCAAGGTTGAGGAGTGAGCCAACATATTTGAGACAAGGTCTTGGGGGAAGTGAGAAGATGTCTCAGTTAGTCCTTTTTTTTATTTTCTTTTTAATTTCATAATCTTATCTATTATGAACTAATGTTGAATGTAGCCAATTTGTAGTAGATGTTTACTTTTACATAGATGGTACATGGATTCTAACAGATAGACCTTAGGTTATGGTTTTGAGATTATGATTATGTTTTTGGGGTCTAGTCGTGGGCCAAGTTTTTATTCATGTTTATTGCATGCGATTAGTATTTATTGCCCTCAATTTTTTAAAAATAGAATGGATGATTTATTGTCATTATCGATATTATTATTGTTTAAAAAAAATTCAAACATGTTTTTTTTTCACATTTTTATTTAGGAACCTAGGGTTCGCACATTTTGGATTTTGTGGAATTATTTTCATTTAGGGTACTTTAAAACCCTAGGTGCCACAATATATTCTTGGATTGCTACAACTTGTCTAACGATAGGAAAGTTAGGTTTGCCAAGATGAAATTGAGTGGGATGGCCCTACTCTTGTAGGAAAGTATTGAGAAAGGTATTCCCAAGAGACAAATGCCCTCCATCACTCACTGGGAGGAGATGAGACTTAAGTTAAATCTAAATACCTTCTGCCATCTTATATGATACTCTTCTAGACCAGTGGTGTAGCCTTAGTTAGGGCAATAGGCTAGTTCCTAATTACATTACCAATTTAGTGAGAATAAAATGAGGTGTGCCGTCTTAGACTATGAAGCTGTGACTTGGAGTAGGTTTCCATGGGATCCTAACATTGAATTAGGAGGGAGTTATTGCTTTAGCTTATTAGCACTTTAGATGATGCATATACTCTGGCTCACAATTATGAGTTAATGTCTAAATCTCAAATGAATCATGGGTCAAATACTCGTGGTTTATCATTTCGGTCCAAACCATGTACCACCTTGTCTGCCAATAACAAGTCCTTGTTAGGACCAGCCTACAAAGAACAGATCTGATTCTAGAAACCACTAGCGAAGATGCCAAACAAGATGTGTGTAAAACGACTCTAAGATTCAATTCATAAGTATCATGGGTATGAACACATTACTTCTAACTATAGTACTAGGCCACTTATAATTGATGAGCAAGATTACTCACATGAGGCATAGGATAGTGTAGACTACAAACTTAACCTTGAGGACTTTAAGCACTTAGATGAGACTATTCGGGATGATTCCAATCATGTAGGATGCACTCGAACCACGCCAACTTGTAGGATGACTGTAGTGCGATGCACCTTGACACAAACTAAGGAGCTAGATGATTGGCATAGGACCACTATTTTTCATACATAGAGCTGATGTGGTGAAAACGATTGTAAGGTCACCATTGATGTTGGTAGCTACATTAACACAATCTCATTTCACAACGTAGCTTGGTTAGGCCTAAAGTCTGTCCCTCACCCTTATGCCTGTAGTGTCTCCTGGATTTATGCAACATCTATATATGTTAAGGTTTAGTGCTTAGTACCTATTTAGTTTGCTAAGTACAAGGAATATATATGGTGTGACATGATTACTATGGATGTAGGACATATCATTTTGGGAAGACCCTAGATCTATGACTTGGATGTTACTATTCATGGGCGTTTTACCATTTACTCTCTCACTTTTGAGGGCAAAAACATCCAGATCAAGTCCTTACCACCAATGGCTATTGAAAAATGTAAGACCTAAGACAAGATAAAGAGCTAGGGATTTGTATATCATCAATCCCAAGCAATTAGAGTGTGGGTTTAAGAGTCATTTAGTCATTTATGCTATATGTCTAAAGAGGTTTATTATTATGGTCCAACAAACACCCCTAGAGGTTAGTGCTAAAAATTTTGATGCTTTTAAGATTAGGAGGCTTTATTTTGATGAGATTATGGAATTGTATGGTCTTCCTAAAACCATTGTGTTTGATAGAGGTGAGTGCTTCATGAGTTGCCTTTGGAAGACTCTCTAGCACGAGCACTTGATTGAAATTGTAACAACCCCAATTTTTAAATTACAAGTCATATAATTTTTTAGTCATTTTTGAAGAGAATGCAAAATTGAATCTCTGTGCTATAAGTTTAATGGAATTAACTATTTTTAAGGACATCTAATTAACCCCGAAACCTTAATAATTGGATTGTACTAAAAAAAATTATTCAAATGACACTAAGTATTCTGAAAATAGAGTTTGGTAGAAGAAGTTAGAAGGTCTTGAACTAGAAGGACATTTTAATCATTTTAAAGGGGGGCATATTGGTAATTTTTTAAGAAAAAAGGTTCCTCAAACAAAGGGGCCATTTTGATAATGGCACCCCCACTGATAGATCTATCACATGTCATGTCCAAGAATTTTTTCCCTCTTTTTCACTGGTGATGCGAGCAATAATGATAGGCAGTGATGGACAACACAAGCCACTGTGATGTCTGCAACCGAAGAAAATGGCAGGGCAGCTGATGGTAAGAGCCAACCCCCCCTCTTTCCTCCTCCTTTCGTGCCGTCTCCCTCGCATGATCTCCTTCCTCTTCCTCCCCTTTCTCTCCCTTCTCCTCTGCTGTAGCCCGTGTAACTTGGCCGTACCAGAGGCATTCTCCTATCACATCTTAATTTTTCCTTGTTGGTGTTGCATAAGATAGCTAGCCAGTGACAATCTGATCTACATACTCTTTCAAGGAAATCGGCTTTAGGCATAAAAATTGTCATTGGCAATGACCGTGCCGGTCATCTTCTCTAATCATGGCTAGTCACTATTAGCAACATGGAATTTTGTGTTGAAAAATATGGTTACACAATGAAAAGGTTAGATTTTTTTTATCAGGGATCATTTGCCCATTCAAGTCAGACTCGATCTGATCTAAGACCCGTGATGTGCGATCTACAAGATCTAACTGTTTAATAGTAAGCTTATGATGACCAAAAGCTAATTATGAGTGATGTAACCCCTGAGTGTTGAATTTTTAGTAAGATCCAGCCCTATGTATATATTAATCAATGATCTGTAACCTGGTAGGATAGATCTGATTGTTAATTGATATCAAATTTTGATTCAGAGTAGGAAAGGTGAACTGGAGTGCAAATTCTACCTATTGAGATAGAATAGTGATTGATCAAAGTTTTGTCATCTTTATTAGAGCTTTGATCATCTATATTTAACATGGCATAATACATTCAACCTCCTATCTTGTCAGATTTTTAAATTTTGAGCCCAAAATGTTGATCCAAGTATGTAAGCCCGTTAGGTTTATTCGTGATCATCAATCTATGGTAGGAAATAGCAAATCTAGGTATGGCCCAATCCTGATCTAAGGACATCAGTCCCTAAATCACATATCTAACCACTTGGCCAAAGTATAGATCTATGAATTGGGGAATTGATTGGCAAATTTGATTCATTATTCACATAGATCGATGATTCCAAATGCAAGCACAACCTTAATTGGATAAGATCTATTCTATAGGTTAATTACCCAGTAAAATGTTGTTTGTAACCAATGTAAGTATAAGAATTAACTAATAATTGAATTGTTATATACATATGTTATCTAGGTCCTTGTCAAAACTATGAAGACAATCTAGGATATGAGTTGGGGAAAGACACAAACGAAACCTAAGATAGTGCCATAAGAGGCAGGTAGTTTTAACATCTATTTGCAATTTATATTTTAAACATGTCATAAGTTTTGTTAAAAATATATGATTTTAAATAATTGAATTATATAGATTATTTGATTATTATGCATTATATTTGAATGTTTCTTGACTCTAATGAAATTGGTATTTTATCACCATGAAAAATGATATTGCTTACTCTATTACATACATTATTTTGTTTTTAAAAGAAAATATGATTGTTAAAATGCATGAATCCGATGTTTTGATATGAGTTATAGAAATTACAGGATGATTTTCAAAGAGGTACCTATTTTTCTCAACTATTGTGGTGGGAACAACCACTAGAGGTGGTCACAGCATCCTTTTGACAAGTATCTGTAGTCACTATAGAGGCTGTGGTTGTTGGTGTCTAGATACTAGAGACACACGATAGAATGATTTGGTCATGAGCATAATGTTCCATGAGATTTCTATTTTTATGATTCCACGTGGACGAGCTCTTTGATAGTCATTAGATATGCAAATGTCGATATTGTCAGTTAGGTATTGCTGATGTCACTATTTAATCATTACTATTTTAATAATTTATGATATTTGAGATGATGGACCTTTTGCAAGATTTAAAAGTTATGTATAAATATGATTTTTATGATATATATATATATATATATGTTAGATTGATGTGAGATTACCATGCAAATTTGATTATTTGAAGAAGATATATTCAAAGTTGTGCATGTTTTATGTTGATGTCATCTAAAATATTTTAGCATCAAATTGCAATATTAAGTTGACATGTGATTTCAAATTATATTCCTTGTCTTTGAATTGCACATTCTGTTCTTTAAAACTGCATTAAAAATGGTTTGAAAATATTGTTAGGATTTGGACTTTTAAAATTGGTATCATAAATGTGAAACTACTAATACAAGCACAAGCTTGTTGAGATATTATAAATTGTTTACAATATCTTAGGAATTTGAAGAATTTGACTTGAGGCAAAGCAATTCAAGGTGACTGCAATCTTGGATGAAGACAATGGTGTGCTAAACTGTATAAACCATGTAAGTATATGGCTTATCAAGATGGCTTATCTTTTCTTGACATGTATATATAATTAATACATTTGGACTATGAGCTGTGACTGGCTAGATTGCATATATTTTAATTTTTAATTTTATAATTGAAAAGGGAGACTAAGTTTCTAATTATCTTTAATTCTTGAAAGTAATTAACACTCATAGTTTTTAAAATAAATTTAAAATTAAAATATTTTTTTGCTACATTATTATTATTATAAATTTGATTTCAGAATGGGGATTGATCCAGAATTAAGAAAATAATTTTACATTTAGAAATGCATCTAAAAACTCATGTAGTCATAGGTTGATATCCCTCAAGTTATCCTCTCATAGCCGATCCTACATGTCCAAAAGTCATATATAGTTAAAAACAAGTGAGAACTAATTATTCAAATATGAGTTATAGAGATGACTCATTTAGGCAATATTGATAAATGTGAAAATAGATACTGCTTAGGAAAGCAACCAAGAGAGTAAACTAGAAATTTGTCAACCTTCCCATTGACACTTCAAGGTAGAGATAGTAGCTAAATTCAATAAAGAACGAAACATTCAAGAATGCAAATTATATCAGGATCAAGTTCAAATTACATAGGGATTGACTCAATGTGAAGTCATAAACAGTTAAGAAAACATGGAACTATTAGCCATTTTATGAATAAGGACAAAAAGAAGTAATCCCATGAGATTAGTATAATTCTTAGAGCAAAGAGTGAGAGTATAATATTATACTAATGGTGTCTTTAGTAGATAACTTTGACTTATGCTAGATCTATTCAATTAATAATTATGGAGAATTTAACTCAAACATAGATGAACTACATAGAACTTTGTGAGACATAATTGCAATTCTACAACAGTGGTTGAGAATAATAGAAGACATTAGAAAATGAACACAATAAATGAATTCTTGTGTAGTTAAGAGGATTATGACGTGAGTGTGAACATGTTAATGGATGTAAATGATTGAATTCGAGTGATAAAACAAGAAATTTAATAAGAATATTGATACTAGAAGATGCTAATGATGTTTAAGATGAAAATAATTGATTATGATGATAATTTTATCATGAACTTTAGACATGCTTATAGAAGTAATAGATTAAGAACAAGTTCAATAAATTTCTTGAAATATTATAAGGATTTAGTGGAAATATGGACATTAGAAGATTAAGATATGGTTATCAAAGGATCTCAACATCACCTGGAAGCATCAAGTTCATAATGTCTTTCAGCCAAAAAGTGTGGACATAGTGTCTATTATGTATGACAAATCAAATAGAGAGATTAATTAAGTGGAAAATGAAGAAATATTTCATTTTGAGGAAACATAAAATGTAAGTAACCTTATTTGATGACATTGAATAGTTAAAGTAAGTTTAAGAAGATCATAGATCTAACATGGTTACAAAGGAAGACCATATATAAAGTTTGGACATCAAAGATGAAATATCTTGATTTTTTTTGTTTGTTGCCAAATTGAATGTTGAATTAGCTTATATTGAAAGATTAAACAAAATAGAGCTAGTGATTTTTATTTCTGAAGAGTATAAGAGAGGTAAAATAAGTGACTAAAGTATATTTTGAAAGTGATAGAGTACTGAAATTAAGAATAGATGGTATGTTCTAAAGAATTACTAAAATTTTGCAAATGAAATATGTTCAATGTCAAAATAAAATCTAAAACTAGTTTTACTTGAAAATTTTCTCATCGCATGATGCTTATGTAATTGAAAATTCTCAAGAAAACGACAAGAATTGTTGAAACTTGACTTTATTATACCCATTGTTTTTCCAAGAGACACCAGTTATTCTTGTCAATGAGAGGATGAGTTGATAATACCTTACATTGCTATTAAGTTCTAGAGTGGAGTCATGGTAAATAATAAGAAGTATCTAGTCAAGATAAGTGGCTTATTCGATCAATGTTGGTTAGTTATAATTTTTTCAAGGATCAAGTTGAGGTCTTGGTATCATCACATGGAAATTAGAATAGGGGACATCTTGTGGTCATTTCTCAGAAGTGAATACAAGAATCATTATCTTATAATGATATCATTTAGGTTGACAAATACTTTAACTAAATTAATAGGTCATATGAACAAGGTATTCCAACCATTTCTTCATAAACTTGTCATTATAATTGTGAAAGATGCCCTGAGTTATATATTATAATTGTGAAGGATACCCTCAGTCATATAATACACCAAGAGGAACATCAGACAGGCTTACACAAATCTTAATTAAACAAACTCAACCTTCTAGACCACATTATGTTTAAGATTACAATCACAATGGATTCAATGATAGCTTAGGTAGAAGTGAAGCAGGAAAACATCTGAAATGAAGACAAAAAAATATAGAGTTTCATAAACCTTACTAGATACTACAATAGTGTATTGAAGGGTTATTACCTTTAATAATTACATTGATACTTACATTACCTCTAGAGAAGTTAAGGCTTAATGGTTGTCAAAGATGTCTTTGACAAATGATTGAATAATGTGCTGATATAGAATGAGAAGTGTGAAAACATGTCTCTTCAGAAGTAAAAATTACTACAAGAAGTAGCTTGATACAGGTAAAGTAGTTACATGCAAGGTAAGTCACTCACTACAAACTTGATAGTAACATCCGTCATTGAGAATTATTTAGATATAGGCAGATAATGTTGAGGCATAGACTCTGGTTAAGGAATTAGGTCTCACATGATAAGTAGAAGACAATATTTGAATGCATGAAAGATTTGTGGTGTCAACAAATGCTTAACTAAATAAGAAATCCTCATAAAGACCTGTTATTCATAGTACATTGATCATCAAGATGTGACAAAAGTATTCTCAGTGTTTTGGTGTAGTTAAAATGGAATAGCATGAAGTAAGACAAGTACATAGAGGGTCATCTGATACAATAACAGGTGAATATGAATGTCAAAGTGAACAACAAAAATGTCATAGAAACCAAAACTTAAAAGTTTGGAATCATGAATTCTTGAGAATGATATTAATTAAAGGAGCTACAAGATTTGGAATGGAATGAAAGAACAACTAAATTTCTTGGGTGGAATTTTCCTTGTAAGACCCTTCTATCAAAGAGTTAACTTAAAACTAAAATTGATGAAGAAATGAAAAAGCATATGTAGAATTATTGAGGAATGACATAGAAAGAGTTTTGGGGATGAAATTCCTCTAGAGGAATAATGTAGCAAGCCCAATTTTTAAGTTGCATGTCATAAAAGTTCAAAAGTCATTTTTTATGGGAATGCAAAATTGAATCTCAAGTGTTTTAAGCTTCACAAAATTGACTTTTGAAAGACATCTAACTAACCCTTGAAGCCTCAATAATTAGATTTTACTCAAAAAATTGATTCCAACAACATTAAGTATGCTAAAAACAAAGTTCAGATGAACAATTAGAAGGTCGTGAACTAGAAGGGTTTTTCGATAAATTTACAAGCTGGCCTATTGGTATGTTTTTACTATAGAAAGTGCCTTAAACATAGGATCCATTTTTTATAATAGCACGCCCCACTGATAGATTTTTCATGCATCAAATCCCAATTTTCTCCCTCTTTCCCATGAGTAACATGAGCATTGATGATGGGTGATGGTAGATGGCAGAAGACACTGCCACTTCCATTGCTAGCAAAAATGGTACCCAATCAGTGTTAAAAGTTGACCCTCACTTTCCTCCTCCTTTCACGCCATCTCTCGCACCCCCTAGTGATCTCCTTCCTCTTCCTCACCTTTCTCTCCCTTCTACTCTAGCACAGCCTGGCTGCATCCGAGCCATTCTCCCCTTCTATCTCATTTTTGCCTCTTAGGTGTTATGCGAGCTAGTCGACCAGAGACACCTTGATTTCTCTCTCTATCTCTCTTCTTCCTCCTTTTTCTCATGTACTTGGTTTTTCCAGCATTAGTAACCTTTGGTTATCATCAAGTTAGATGCTAGGGAACCAAATGGTGGTAGATAAAAAGTTTAACACCTTTCTCTCATTGTTGGATTGTTTGAGAAGATGCAATCAAAAGCCTTCTGAAAATTTCACAATAGAGGAGATTTTGCTACTGATCAGTTGGAAATTCAAAATCTTGCAACTATAAGTTTTCCAGTGATAGTTTAATGGAAAACCTCATTTTTTGGCATCAATCGATGGTGAAATGACTCCAAACTTAGCAAAAGTGTAGGTAACTAACTATATGATCTACATACCCTTTAAAGAAAATTAGGTTTAGGCATAAAAACTATCACCAACGACTATCACACAGTCATCTTCTTCAGCGACATGGAATTTTGAGCTGAAAAACACAGTTCTAAGGCCTTTGAGCCTGATCAACATGATGGAAAGGTTAGATTTTTTTATCAGAGACCATCTAACCATTCAAGTCAGACTCAATCCGAATTTGAGATCCACGTGGTGTGATCTACAAGTTCTAATAGTTCAATAGTAAGCTTATGAAGATCAAAAGTTACTTATGAGGGATCTAATGACTAAATGTTGAATTTTTATTGAGATCTAACCCTCTATACATATAAATAAATATATCTAACCTAGTAGGATAGATCTAACCATTAATTGATATCAATTTTTTATTTGTAGTAGGAATGGTGAACTTGAGGCCTAAATCTACTTATTGAGATAGATTAGTGATTGATTGGAGTTCTATTAACTCTGCTAGAACTTTGATCATTGATCTGTAACCTACTATAACATTGACCTCATGTATTAACAAATTTTCAAATTTTGAGTCCAAAATGTTGATCCCAAGATGTAATCCCATTAGGTTTGTTCCTTATCATTGATCTATGGTAAGAAACAACAAATCTAGGTTTGGTCTAACCCCAATCTAAGGACATTAATCTCTGAATCATAGATATATCCATTTATAAATAGGATCAGAGTATAGACATGTGGAATGGGTCATCTATTGGAAAATCCAATTGATTATTTACACAGATTGATGATTCCAGATGCAAGCACAACCTTAATTGAATAAGATCCTTCTATAAGTTGATTATCAAGTAAAATTTCATTGTAACTAATGTAAATTTGAGAAATGGAACTTATAATTGGACTCTTATATACATATACTATCTAGGTCCTTGTGAAAATCGTGAAGCAATCTAGGATCCAAGTTGGAGAAAAACACAAACAAAACCTAAGATAGCATTGTAAGAGGTAGGTGTTTTTAACATCTATTTAACATTTGGATTTTAAACATATCAACAGTTTTATTAAAAATATGTGAATTTTAAATAATTGAATCATACGGATTATTTGAAAATTTCATGACTCTCATAAATTAGTATTTTTTCACCTTATGTTATTTATACTTTTAAAGAATGTGAATACTTACAAATGAGGCATGCAAGTTTATATATAATTTTATCTCCATGATGCATTCTTTTATCTAAAAATAAAAGTCATATTAGTTACTCTATCACATGCATTATTCTATTTTTAAAATATAATATGATTCTTACAATGCATGAATCCCATGTTTTGATACGAGTTACAAAAATTGCATGATTTTGGTATGTGATAAATGTCATGCGATTTAATGATACTTGAATTTGGATATATACATATATGTTTATTTAGGCTAATAAGTACTATGTTAAGAGGTTGTATGGGTTTGGCCTCCTGACCTCTAAACACCTAAGGTGGTAGGTATCAATGCTCAAAGAGGAACCTATTTTTCTCGACTAGTGTGGTAAGAACAACCATTGGAGGTGATCACGGTATGCTTTTGAGACGCGCACGCACACACACACACACACACACATATATAGTCGCCATGGAGGCTGCAATGACTGGTCTCTAAATACCATATACACCAAGATTAAGTAATTTGATGGTGAGCATGGTGTTCTATGATGTTTTTATTTTGTGATCCCACGTAGATGGGCTTATTAACAATCTTTAGATGAGTATTCATGATCAATCAGCTAATGTGTTTGCTAAGATGCATATGTGCACAAGATCATTTAAAATTGTCTATGTTTTATATTGATATTGTCTGAAATGTTTTAACATGAATTCATAATACTAAATTGATATGTGATTTGAAATTATATTCCTTGTCTTTGAATTACGTAGTATGTTCTTTAGAACTAGATTAAAAATGGTTTGAAAATATTGTTTGGAATTAGACTTTTAAAATTGGTATAGATGTGAAACTACCTATACAAGCGAAAGCTTACTGAAATATTGTAAATTGTTTACAGCATTTCAAGGCTTTGAAGAATTTGACTTGAGATAACAAAATTCAAGGTGGACACAATCCTGGAAGAAGATAATGGTGTATTTAGGCTGTATAAATAATATATGAATTATCTTTTCTAGACATGTATATGTAATTAATATAGTTGGATTGTGAGCTATAATTGGCTACATATGGGATTCATGCATTTTTACTTTAATTTTATAATTAAAAAAGAAGATAAAGTTTTCACTTATCTTGTTTTCTTGAAAGTAAAAGATACTCAAGGTTTTCAAAATAAATTTAAAAGAAAAATATTTTTCTAGTGCATTTTTTTTTTTATAAATTTGATTTCAAAATAGGGATCGATCTCACATTAGAAAATGGTTTTACATTTAAAAATGCATCCAAAAACCAAGGTTTTCGTAGAAATTCTCCACATCTACCACCCTCAAACTAATGGTTAAACCAAGGTAGTTCATAAAAGAATATGCAACCTTCTCTATTATCTAGAAAACTTGCTTCTCCCTATAGCTCAATTTGCACATAATAGTTCATGAATAGTTCTCTGAGTCCCTTTGAAGTTATCCATGGTTACAAATCTCGGAAGCCTTTAAATCTTATTCCCTTGTTATCTCAAGCTAGGGTGTCCGAGTCAGCTGTGTCTTTTGCATGTGGGGTCCATGATTTTCATATTGAGATTGCTAAGTGAATTTAGACAAATAATGCACAATACAAACTTAAAGCTAATGCACATAAACAACATTCTGAATTTAATGTGGGAAACTATGTCATGATTCGAATTAGACCTAAGCGGTTTCCTTCGAGCACCATTAGCAAATTACAAGCTCGTAGCACATGACATGTTAAAGTATTATAAAGAACTAAGCCTAATGCTTATGTTATTGATACTCTACATGATAATGACATTGGCTCTACTTTTAATATTGAGGTTTTGACTGTATTTAAAGGATTCTTCACCATTCATGTTAACGCACTTTCTAGTGGCCTTGCTCATCATCTATACCTTTGGACCCTATTCATTTACCTATGACATAGGCACAAAAAGAAAAATTTTGATGCTATTTTACATGAGCAGGTTGTTTTTACCAAGGTAGGTGAAGTTCAACGATTCCTAGTGCATTGGGTGGGGCAACCAGAGTCTAATTATACTTAGATTTCTAAAGATACTTAGTTATAGCTAGATCTGATATATAAGAGCATTAATATAGCCATTGGGAATCTCCTTTACAATATTCTAGTTTCACCAATCATCAAACACAACCCACATGTCACCCATCACACATATGCATTCACGGAAGTATCGATCCTACCCCAACAACTACTTTGTGGCTAGACACTTGAGGACTGTGTGACCAAAGTTATACTTGACAAGGTAAAGTTTTATCACTATAGGAGGATTGATGGGGCAATATTTATATATATATATATATATATATATATATATATAGTTTTAGTAATTTACATTTAAAGGATAGTTGGTTAATAGTCTGGCCTATTTAAGTTATATGTTACAGAACATTAAAGAGTTTTTGGATGATAGTGAAGAACTTGTTTTCTTATTATCTTCCTTCTTTCCCTAAAGCTATATTTCTCACTTCTGTCTCCCTTGAAGCTATGCTTTTGTTTCATTCCACATTAGAACATCTCTCAACCTTAGACTTAAACAATAGTTACTATATAGTTACTATTTGAATACTATATTGTAACTGTTTATTGATTATTTATTTTCATAGAAATCAGGATATATGCTATTTATCTACATGATCATTAGAAATTTAAAGTTTTACTTGTGGGGCAAAAAGTACTTTTGGTGGCCAGTCTTACTGATCCCTTTTCATCCATATGTTGGAACCCATCTTAGACAAATTTATGCCCCAAAACACTTCCCTCCCCCACCCCCAATCAAGGAACCCTAACCTTTAAGTGATGGAGATTTTATAACCATTAATTATCTTGTAGTTTCTTATCTAACATCAGCTGCTCACCATCCATTTTATACGATATAATAGTAGGCACCATGTATCATCCAAAAGAGAAGATTATTTAAGTGTGGCATATCTAAAATGTAGCATATCAAATGAGCATTGTTGGATGACCATATACATGTATTATAACTGTATAATTGCTACATGTTTAAATCCGTGGATTTTACATCTAAAAATTTGATTGGAAATGCTTATTTGTGCATGAGTATATTTGGATGGATGGTTAACATATTTATGCAATTTATTTGAGCTTGCTTTTTGTGAAGCTCCTATCAATGTGGGAGTTACAGAAGCTTTCTAAAAGTGGTTTCTTTGTAGGATACTTTCTCTTGTTAAAGGCTCACCTTGCCTTTAGAATCTCATTATACGTACATAAATACATACATGTGTTTGTGTGGAGCTAGATACTTCCCTCCATAGTACCAACAATCCATATGCCAATTTCATTTCTTGCATGCCTTACTAGTTTATTTACTTTTATCTCTTACACATTCTAAATAATAATATACCTTGTCTATTTGGCTTGGAGATAGACCCTTGGAAATGCATGATTTTGATGTAGCAGAATTTTGGGAATCACGAAAGTCCTCTTAGCATGCGTAGATCACCTCAATAGGGTTAAGATGCAAGACTTTTGGGTTAGAGTAAAACAAAATTTATCAAGTAGTTATATGGCAGAAAATTTTCTCAAGGTGCAATGGAAAAAGCTGAACCTATTAGATTTTTTGATGAAGAATGCATTGGTGTTGAAGGAAATGATTATATGTGTTTCTTTTGAAAGCTTGATTTTCAAGCATCTAGAGAATAACTAGAAGGCATCGTCTTCTATTGCGGAAGAAATCATGGATTTTCCTAGAAGAACTTCTACTACTGTGGTCTCATTCCTGTGCGACTAGAACTTTTGACTAATGATTTTCTGCCTGATATTTCTTTTGTAGACATTAGGTCGACTAGACAATACTAAAACATGACTTAATGTTTTTACAAATTCATTGTGGTTACTATTTCTGAACATCTTCATTCTCATTGAAAACATGGTTTATGGAACGTTCAAAGTAATGTCCTTTGGTTTCTTTCTAACCATTTCCAATATACATGTACAATTATTGCATCTGTTGCTATGGTATTGCTATGATGAAATCCTTCTAACTACATTAGAAACCAATTCTTCCCCATCTCTCATTTTGATTGTTTTTGGGGGAATATGAGCCTCATTTAATCTTATGAAATTTGCTTTACAAGAAGGGAAAAGGAGAAAGAAAATGAAGATGTACACATATGAAATGAAAACTAATAGTTGATATCAACATTCTTTTCCTTGGGTAATCTTCTTTGGGCTTAGAAACGCATGAGTTATAGCAAATCATCCATTGGGCTTCCCTCCTAGGGGAAGGAAACCTAGTGGTAGATCTTTTAGAAAAATTTACTATTTCCTCCCATGGGACTTTTGCTTGGAAAGTGATGCACACATTATTAAAGTTATTTTGTTTAATGACACAAGGGGTGCAGAATAACCAAGGGCCTATTAGGTTGTAATTCTATTTCCTCTTTTGCAGATTGTTTTCTTAGAAAAAGAAAGAAAGAATGCCCTCATAAGTATCTGAACCTTTAGTCTCTCCTAACCTTAGCCACATATGATTTTTTAAGTAGGACTCTAATCTTTGGCTCACAGACTATTTACTCCTTTCCTGCATTTGTAATATATAATGCTTGATATGAAGATTAAGAGTGCTGCCAATTTTGAAAATTGTAGAAACTATGTCTTAAGAATCCTCAGATTGATCAAATATTTGGTGCAATGCTCCTACATAACACTATCAAGGATGATTGGAAATTTGGTCCAAAACAATGTCCATTGCATCTTACAAATAAAATCAAGATCCACAAATCTAAGTGGTATATATTGTGAATGAGGCATTCAACACCATCTGATCTTATCCAACTATTACCATTAAAAAAAAAATGTATTTATCCAACTATTCTAAATCAGCTTTGATGTTCTACATTTGAACAAGTGGCTAAAGAAGCAAAAGGCCAATTTATAATTTCATCAACAACCGTTGGCAAATTAACAGCAAAGCCTTATCCCAATTAGGGGTTAGCTAACTATTGGTAAATCAATTTCTAAGTAAATAAGAAATTTCATTTCTATGCCTCAAACTTTGCAAGATTCTTAGTTAAGAATGAAATTTTTTAAAACCTCATATTAATACCTTGATTTTTTTTAGGTGATGTCAATTAAGGACTTTTGTCTAGTTTTCCATTAAGTATTCAAATAGAATGCTTCACATCCCATTCACATGATATTTTGAAAGGGCAAATCTCCCCCCACTTATGTATGGAGGGCCCATCTTTTGATGACCTAATTGCTCCCACTTTGGGCATTAGCAACTTTACAACCATTGGATCTTAGGCTGATTGTAGATGGGAAACTGAGATCAAATATGGATGTACCAAGGAACTAAAGTAAAGAGTAGAGAAAACTGGGAGACTAGTTTTTCTAAAATCTTAATCACAAGGGAGCTTTAGATGCCTTTATGTAGAAGTCCCATGTAAAATTTCCCTATCTTAATAAAAGTCTAACTTTAATAAGAACTAGAGAATGATAATAATGTGCTAAAATCTCTACATTTGAAGAAAAGAAAAGGAAATAAATTATATAATTTCCATAATTTTAGTTATATCACAACTAACTAAACCACTATAGTCTTTTAGAGATTGTGTGTTTACAAGCTAAAATTAAATAATTAATACATTCTCTATTGTTCCCACAAGCATGAATCCTAGCTCTCATATTGAAATACAAGAGGTGAGACCTTCAAGATCAATCATTATCTTAAACATAGAAAATCTTGTACTAGATCTCCATCAAATCAACACAGAAACATCTCATCTCTATCTAGCCTACCCCAAACCCATATAATATATGCCAAAGTGAATTAGCACTAATCTCACTAAAACCTCTATTCACCTTAGCACACACTTATCTAATAGTGAGCACATCATCATTGTTGCAAACCCATTTCAAAATAAATATATTTAACCACTAAATATATTTAAAAAATAGTTTGCTAATCTATTTATAAAATTTGGATAAAATGTTGTGGCTTGAAATAAAGGTTATGTATATGCCATGACTTACCTTCTTGAAATTAGATAATCTAATTAGTAATTTGATCTACTAAAGTCATAGTGTATTTATCATGAAGTCTTTCCCATGGCTTGAAATAAAGGTTATGTATATGCCATGACTTACCTTCTTGAAATTAGATAATCTAATTAGTAATTTGATCTACTAAAGTCATAGTGTATTTATCATGAAGTCTTTCCCAAGCAAGTAAGTTATTAGGCATTAATCTAGCTACTTTTCTAACAATGCCACAATAGGTCTAATCAATTCAAACCATAGGTAAGCACCCCAATGTATGCTTTCCCAGAAATGTCCCAATAGGTCTAAACAATCCAAACCATATCTAAGAACACCAAAGTGGCGATCACTTGACATCAACTTTGCGACAAAGTGAAGGGTTATTGAGGTCACTATCGCTACTTGCGGAACCAGATTCTTGCATGGTAGATAAATCGGATTACTCCTATACCCAGGTTATGGTCTATGGTCTATAACACGTGTTATATATATATATATATATATATATATATATATATATATATATATATATATGATACACATATCATGATGTAACTCTATAAAACTCATAATAATCCAAGACTAGATACATAGTTACATCATGCATGATCAACCTCTTCAATGGTGGATCTACTTGACTCATCTTAAATTATCTACCCTACTTTAAACATATTACTTGTGTAGCCTATTCTCCTACAAAATCATAGCGGCTCACCGCCCTCTCATGGTTAGCCTCATCCTAGACATCTATCGCTATGTGAGTAGTTGATCCACCTTTTAGCTACCAATTCATTTTATCATTAATTAATTGATCTAGTCTATTAAACATATATCCACATAAACAAAAAATAAAGCATAAATATAAGATCTTTGAGTAACTAAAAATAACCATTGTAGTGTAAATAAAATAAAAAGCTAAAAGGCCACACTAACGTCTAACACCTCCCTTATGTCCTAAAGCAATATCAAATATAGTGCAATCGTAGCCCTTTATTATGCCACACATAGGAATCACACACTAATGTCTTCGTTATAGGATCAACTAACATATCTCTAGTAGGAATATATCCTACAGTAACCTCTTAGGTACTAAAAGATCCTCTCAATGGATAGCCAGTGGAGCATATTGGGTTTACTATGATATCAACTAATGAGGCTAATTGCATAGCAAATATTGAGTTGAGTGCATAACATAAACTCTTGGTTTCTTTCATCAACCCCATGTCATTCATAACCAAGAGAATGTCATCAATATACAAGCATAATATTATGAATGCATGACTAGACCATTTACTATAGATACAATGGTCCTCTTCATTTATTTAAAATCCAAAAGATGTAAATGCATCATGGAATTTTATCTACTATTATCTCAATGATTGTTTCAGACCACAAGTAGATATTTTAAACTTACAAACATTTATCTTCTTAACTATTCATCTCATATCCCTCAAATTGTTTTATATAAATCTCTTCTTCTAGGTCTCTATTAACAAAGATCTTCACGTCCATTTCATATAACTCTAAGTCCAAGTATGCAATACTGGACAATATTATGTGAATAGAGGTGAACTTTGCCCCAAGAGAGAAGATCTTGTCATAGTCAATACCCTCAATTTGGGTAAAACCCTTAGCCCTAAGTCTTGCTTTATATTTATTAATAGATCTATTAGCTTTTAGTTTAATCTTTAAGGACCACTTTTTTCATATTGCCCTCCTCCCAAGACGTAAGTCAACAAGTTGCCACATTTTATTTTTTGTCATGGAACTAATGTCTTAATTCATGGCCAGTACTCATCCTCTCAAGTTAAGTGACTTTAATGCAACATCAATTCCATTAGGTTTATCTTCATCTAGGAAACACATGTAAACGCTTCACCATCATGACCACTAAATAATCTGTCTCCCAACATGTGTTCCTCTTCTAATGGCTGGAGATACTGATAAGTCACCATTTGTAGGTTGAGAACTCCCACTATTTCTGCAATAAGTTGTGGACTCCTACTATCCAAAGAAACTAAGGATTGTCTCCCATTTTTTATGGGCATATCATGAAAATCCATGTCTATCCTACGTTTCTTCATACTAAGAAAAGTATCTTCTAGAAAAGTGACATATCTTCACTAAATTTCTACTTGGTCATTCCAAAGAGCATAACCCTTAGAGTGTTCAAGATATTGGATGAAAGTACACTCTCTACTTTTTTTCATTCTGCTAGCTCAATTTTGATGAGATATAAGAGCATGAGCCAAACACCCTCAAGGCTACAATTTATTTAAATCAATCTTTCGACCTATCCACAACTCATATAAGGTTTTTGGAACAAACTTTAAAGGAACTCTATTAAGTATGTTAATAGTAGATAAAAGCGCATCTCCGCAAAAGGAATGAGAAAATTTCACTTGTGCCATCATAGATCTCACCATGTCAAAAAGAGTCCTATTACGCCTTTCCACTACACCATTCTATTAGGGCATGTATGACATATATGTCTTGTATACAATCCTATTATCTACACAAAACTAATCAAACAATATAGATGAATATTCACCACCTCAATAAGTTTGTAAGATTTTTATCTTTTTCTAATTGGTTTTTGACCTATAACTTCAAGTACTTAATCATTTCCAAAGCTTCATGCTTATGAGTAATGAGGTACACATAAACATACTTATTGTGGCGACTGGGTTTTTAGAAGAAAAAATAAATAAAAAAATTTCAAAAAAACCTTTCTTGTAGGATTTTTTTGTAAAACAATAAAAATATATAATATATACATATTTTCTTAATTCTACTCTATAATCTAGTGTCACTTAAACCAAATCCTTCACATATAATAGCAAAACAAAAATCATATCATTCCATGGTTCCCTAGTCACAGCCCAAACGATAATGAATTTAAATTCAAGTCATCACTTAGATTAAGTATACCAATATCACTTATCTTATTACATTCATACTTAAAGTGATCATAGTTCTTAAATTAAAATAATGAGGAGTTTAACTAAACTACTCTTATTCATACTATTCTTCTTCTACTTCTCCTTGTGCAACTTCCTCTATTGGTCACCTAGTCCTCTCCTACTTCACCTAATATGTTTTATAGGAATGAGTACAAAGACTCAATAAGAACAAGCCTAAACCAATAGTTTGAAAACCATGGCCTAAAATCATAAGTGTGATATAAATATTATAAACATTTATGCTTTTAGAAAAACTCAATATTTTCAAAAGCAATTAATATTTCTTTCAAATCTCACAATTTGTCATATCACCGAGTGGTAGCATCCCACCACAAGGCCATCTAGAAAATGGTCAATATCCTCAAGGATAATCAACATGTTAGTCCATGTTCAATTACTATACAGTTTACTATGCATGTTGAAAACCCACACCCAACTACGTTCAGGTCTGAATATCACACTGGCTACACCAGTCCTCATGGGATACTGTATCATAAGTGAACAGTCTCTTCATGACACAATACTCTCATCAATAAGCCTCTTAGGGAAGTATCTCATTTCAAAAGCTAGTGGCCAACTAGTCTTCCTAGCTCAACAACCAAAGGGATTTTACCCCTATCAATGCTTAGCTCGACTTAACCAAGCCTACACTTGATTGTTTCAAGTCCATATATGAATGTCAATAGTCCACATATCCATTCTTTTTAAATCCATTCACCATTCAAAAACATCCATAACTATTGCATAAAATTTCATAAAGCATACTCTTAATCTATATATGCCCAAAATAAGTATCAATAGTATATGTAGCCTACCATTCATGATCAGAATCGAAGAAATCTCATGTATAGAATTTGCTAGATATCAATGGCTAAGATCCATTGATCTTATACAAAACATATACATAGAATATGCATGATTTATCTATTTTCCCAATATGGATCAAAATTACTAAGTATCACGTGTCACATACATAGAGTAGTAGAATTTGGAAATTTCCATTTTTACAGGAAAATAACAATTGAATGTTATGTGCATAACTATCCATCCACTTGGAAATCATGTAAATCAAATGGAAAGATCAGTGTCTAAGATTAACTTAAAATGTATTATTCTTGTTTTTCACAAGTGCATAGGCTATTATAGAATAGTGTGTGCAAGTACGGGTCGATCCCACAGGGAGTCGACTTGGAAAGTGGGAGTTTAAATGAAATTTAAACTATTAAAATTAACAAAATTGAAGGTAATAATGCACTAAAAACTAAATTTTATAAATGAAAATTACATGATTTTGAATGTAAATGACAATGAATTAAAGCAAACTAAATAGCTCAATTGCCATGTCATGTAGTGAAATTCTCCATATCTTATCACATCCAAGTAGATCAACCCATGCTAATAAACTACTGATATCCTTGATTGCTAATTCAATGGTCGATGATGTAAATTTTCCAAAAAAATGACAATCTAGATCGATGGATAACATTATAAATTGGATGGCTACAATGGATTGTATGGACTCGAGATGTAAGATCAGATCTTATGGCTCATCTAGGAATTAAATTTAAATGAAAATCCAACAATGTCCTTGAAATTACAAAAGACATGAAGCAAGAATTAAAGTTGTCCTTTGGTTGAAGTTGAACCATTGACTCGGTTAAGTTATAACCAAACAAGGACTAAATCAACAAAGTTGAGGGGTTCTGTGAGAAAAGGACAAAATTGGGAGACAAAACAAATTAAAGTAGGGGGCTATGGGTAATTCTAGAATTTTTTTGAAATTTCTTTCATTTAACAGAAGAAGAAGATTATGTAGGGAGCAATTTCAAATAGCTTGTTATAGATGTTTGAAGTGCTTGAAATGAAGGATAGAAAAGATGGAACAATAAAAACCAAAGCGGGTTTTGATTGAAACAATGGAAGCTTGTAAAAAGGAAAGAAATTAGGGGAAAATCCTAGTGTACATCAAGGGAAAACTTGATTATGAAATAGGGAGAAAAATAAGGTTGAAGAGAAGCTAAGATAGTGGAGAAACAATGAAGAATGGTGTGATTAAAATGGTAAAAGAATCAGGAGACAAAAATCAAAGAAAACTGTAATGGTAACATGGAAAAATACACACAAGAAATAGAAGAGAAAACATGCAAGAAAACGAGGGGAAAATAGAGAGGAAATAGGGAGAAATAGGAAATCATGGTGATGAAATACTAAAAAATGAATGAAATTGAGGAGAAAGGTAACTAAAATAGAGGCAAAATTGATCATTGGTAACTAGGAAAAATGATAAAGGATACAAGAGAGGAAAAATAGTGAAATAGGGAATGAAACCTAATTGGTAAAGATAGAGAGATATATGATGAGAAAGTAGGGAATAAAATGAAGGGAGATAAAAAAAGATGCTAAACAGGGGAGCTAGAAGCTGTGACTATGAGAAAGAGCTAGTATCATCCATCTTCCTTTTGCCCCTTTCTTTCTTCACTTCTTCTCTTCATAGAAATGATGAGTTGCCCTCTTTCTTTCCTCCTTTTTAAAGCTTCTGCAAATAGTAGCAGTCCCACATGAGAGAGAAGCAAAATAATACATCACTTACTTAGCCTCCTTTCAAAATAACATGTCTCTTGCCAAGGTTTTGTTTCCATTTAGGAAACCATTCCCCTTTTTATTAGGAAACCTTCTTAAAAATGTCTTTAGTAGATTTCCTCTCTCTTTCCCTCCTATCCATGTGCAATTTATTCTCATAAGCCATCTCGTGGGTCCATCTTACTTTGTGAATGACATATGTAGACTTTTGATGATCTAGTCCCAATTAACTTGATTAGCATCATCCAAGCCCACTCTGATTGATCTATAATACATGAATTCTAATTAGAATCATCTTGACCATGACTTATTCATCTCATTAGCTCCAATGGTCATTTAGCCACTAAAATTTTCCAAGTGATGGTTAGATGATCAACTGGAGTTATAACACACATTTAATCTATCATGCAAAATTAATTGGTTAGATGATCTATCACAATGATAATTTAAGGATTTTTTAGCTAAAATTAAATGCTCAATGCACCCCAACTAGCATTTTGCTGGTCCCAAGTAAAAATATATATATATATATATATAAATCAATTGCCACTTTTGTAGGTACTTAGAAATTTTCAAAAGTGATTTTCAAGTCAACTCCCACTTTTGTCTCAGAGAATCCTCTTCAATAAATCTATCAACTTTAGCATACTAATAAAATTGAATAAAAAATTCACCCTACTAATATGCTAAATGTGTTCCAATTGAGCTTAGATCTCAAAGTGTGTGTGTGTGCAACTTATATATACAGTAATCTTTTTCTCTAAGTAGACTATATCTTTTGAACTCCATTTGAAATATGTTTTAATGTCAATTCTCACTATTGACATGCACTCAAAAATAAAAACTCTTAGGCAAAGGGTTAAAATCATATCTCTCTTTTAAATATGTTAGTAGAGTTAATAAAAGCAAAATTTTCTCACATATACTCATGAAGAAACATGAGTTACAAATTTGGTTTGATCCCTTTAGAAAGGATCCAATTACCTTTAAACATCTAGACATACTACTCTTTAAATCATTATCCATTCATATCTTCATTAAGACTATATTCATCTTAGAATCAATAGGTCTTATAATAGGACAAAACATTGGCATGGGACAAGGTACAAAGAAAGGGATATAAAGGGTTTAATGTCTTCAAAATAAGTAGAGGTCTTCAAACTTGTTAACAATTTTTCTTTGCTTTATACCAAAGTAAATATTTCTCATTTTTATCTCTCTTTTTTTTTCAGATTTTCTTTCTTTCTTTTTAGCAAATTTGAAGAGCTTTTCTTCATATTCACTTTTTCTTTTCTTTTTGTATTGTAACTAAATGTATTTCTTCAATCCTCTCTAACTTATTTTAAAAGAATGGGTAGTAGATATATTATTTGGGGTAATGTGGGTAAGGATGATTTTGGTAAAAAAGGCTTATAGAAGGCTCAAAATAGGCAACCAGTGGTGACATGTTTCTAGGTAAGTTTTATGTCTTCTTAGTTTATAACAAAGATGGCCTAGATAATTTCATTGGTTAACCTATCAAATTCAATGAACTTTCAGATTTTTAAAGGTAATATTATAATAATTCAAGTAATTGGACAAATTTAAGAGTTGGTGGGATCAAATTTAAATTATGCATGCTAATGAAAATTTTGGAACACTTTTATAACCCCTCAAAACTCACTCAGGTTATAGGTCTCTATTGAATTTTTTTTAGGACCTCTAAATTATAACTACTTATCAATTACAGATGTAATCTAAGACTTAGCTTGCACAGAATACTTTAAAAAATAAGTAAAATAATAAACTAATCATATGCAACTCCATTAATGAGCTAAAGTTTGCAAGAATATACTTCAAAAAATCCAGTTCTCATCATAGTATATGAATTGACCAAGAAACTCAAAAATTTTCAAAATTTTCTCTTTTCTTAAGAAATTTAACTATAAAAGGTAGAATTTGCTAGAATTTTGCACCCCCAACATGAAAGAAACATTATCCCCATTTTTTGGAAATGTAGGACCAAAGATAAATATGGGTGATGCAAAAAATAACTAATTCTAAAATATGGAGGGATCAAATTCACTTTGTTCTGATAAAGGGGATCATCTAGAGTTGTGGACTCAACTTTTGGATTCTCATACTATAGGAAAGGCTTTGAAGCATGATCATTCACTTTAAAAGTTTGGCCAGTCCTAGGATCCTCAATCTTAATGATCCATATGAAAAAACTTCTTTGACTATATATGGACCGACCCATTAAGATATAGGATTTCTTGGAAAGAGATGAAGTCTAGAATTATACAATAAAACTTTGTAGGATGGAGTGAGGCATTTTCTCATTATGTTTTCATCATGAAAACCTTTAATTTTTTCTTTATATATCATATTACTCTCATATGCTTCCTGACTAATCTCTTCCAACTCATTGAGCATGGGTTTTCTATGTGACCCTACTTTATCCATGCTGAAAGTAAAGCTCCTGACTGCCCATTAAGCTCTATGTTCCAACTCCATAGGAAAATGGCAAGCCTTACAATATATGATTCCATCTGGAGTTGTACTAATTGGGGTTTGGTGTATAGTCTTGTAAGCCTACGTGGGATTGGATAATTGAAGAGACCAATGCTTATGATTGGGATTAAAAATATTTTGAATAATTGGTTTAATGGTCTCATTAGAGACTTCGACTTGTCTACTCATTTGTGGTTGATATGGTGTTGTAACTTTATGGGTGATGTTATACTTTTTTATGAGAGATACAAGGGCTTGGTGCAAAAGTGGGTATTATTATCATTTATAATGGCTTGAGCTGCCCCATATCCAAAAAGAATATTTTTCTTTAAATATTTAAAAAAAATTATGGTCTTTATTTCTATAAGGAATAGCCTCAATCCATTTGGACACATAGTCTATAGCCAATAAGATATAAAGGTAGCTAAAAGAAAGTTTAAATGGCCCAATGAAATCAACACCTCAGTAGTCAAATACTTTAACTACTAAGATGGGATTCATAGTCATCATATTCCTAATAGTTATTCCTCCTAAATTTTGATAACACTTACATAATTTACAGAAGTAATGTGTGTCTTTAAAAAGACTAGGCTAGTAAAAACCACAATTTAAATTTTTTAGTAATTTTTTGTGTAGAAAACAAGTATGGATCATCCCAAAAGTAGTGTTTAGCATTAGAAAAAAATAAATAAATATTTTCTTTTTTAACTTGTTCCAATGTTCAAGAATCTCCCTTGTGACTAAATAATCTGCAATATCAGCAAACCAAGGAGGATGTGATACATGAAAAATTTGCTCATTAAGGAATGTGTTTGTAATTAGAAATTCCTTCAATGGTTTTGTCAGGACTAAGAGGGACAAGTGGTCAACTATGACATTCTCTACACCCTTCTTGTCTTTTATCTCAAGGTCAAACTCTTGGAGTAGAGAATCCATCTAAGTAGTCTGGGTTTAGCATTCTTCTTGGATAGAAGATACTTAAGGGTCAAGTAATCTATGAATATGACCATCTCAGAACCAACCAAATAAGACATGAACTTATCCACGACAATGACAACCTCTAGGAGTTCTCTCTATAGTTGAATAGTTCATCTGAGTGCTATTGTGGATCCTACTTGCATAGTAAATGACATATGACTTTTTGCCTTTTCTCTATCATAGTACCACTCCAATAGCATAATCACTAACATCACACATGATTTCAAAGGGCAAGATTCAATTAGGTGGTTGCATGATAGGTGTAGTTGTTAACTTATCCTTTAGCTTCGTAAAAGCTTCTTGACAGCTATTCGTCCACTCAAAAGGAATGTCCTTTGTGAGGAGGTGACATAATGGTTTGGATAATGCACTAAAATCTTTTATGAACCTTCTATGGAATCTTATATGACCTAAAAATGAGTGAATATCCCTAATAGATTTGGGGATAGGTAGATTGATAATTAGGTTAACTTTGGCTCTACCTACCTCTATTCCTTTAGAGGACACTGTGGTCAAGGACAATCCCCTTATGAACCATGAAATGACACTAAGTTCTTTTCTTCACATCGACTCAAGACTTTTCTTAAATTACTAAGACATGTTTCAAATGAATCCCCAAACACAGAAAATGCATCCATAAAAACCTCTAAGATTCTCTCTGCCATATCACTAAAGGTGCTCAACATGCAGAGCTAAAATGTGGTAAGAGCATACATAATCCAAAATGGCATTCTTTTGTAAGCAAAAGTGCTAAAAATACATGTGAAGGTTATCTTTTCCTGATCTTCTAGAGCTATCTCTTTCTTATTATACCCCAAGTAACCATCTAAAAAATAATAGAACTGATGACCAACTACCATTCTAACATTTGGTCTACAAATGGCACTGGAAAATGATCTTTCATAATGATAGTGTTTAGTTTCTTGTAATCTATGCACATATGCCAACTAGTGGCAACCCTTATAGGTATGAGTTCATTTTGAGCATTGGTTACCACCATCACTTCAACCTTCTTAAGTACTATTTGTGTAGGACTTACCCATTTTCTATCACTTATGGGGTAAATGATCCCCACATCAAGCAACTTAAGGACTTCTATTCGAACCACATCCTTCATATTAGGATTTAGCCTTCTCTACAACCAACAACATGATTTAGCATAATCCTTTAAGAAGATTCAATGGGTTCATATCAATAAGCTAAAACCTTTTATGTCTACTAGGGTCCATCCTATTGCACCTTTATGTTCTCTTAAGATTTTCAGCAATTATTCCTCTTGAAATATTTCTAATTGAGAGAAAATTATGACATGAAAAGTTTCTTCCTCTCCTACGAAGGCATATTTGAGTTCCGAATGTAGAGGTTTTAAATCAAGTTTAGGACAATTTACAGAGGATGGTATGGGAGTGGACTCCCGTGGTGGAAGTTCCTCATAATGAGGTTTCCATCCTTCTGTGTCCATAGTGGGAAAAGAATCAAGGAGGGAAATAGCTACCAATGTGTCCTCATTAAATTGATTGAAGTGGGCTAAACAAGCCTCAAAAGGCTTTGAAAGGGAAGAGGTTATGAAATGACCTTGCATAGCTGAATTTATCATATTGACATAGTGCAAGTCATCAAAAATTTCTCTTGGTTGTTTATAGATATCAAATATGTTCATTCTAGTATCATGTTGTCAAATGAAGCTTCATGACATCATTTCTGCAGTTTATTAAGACATTGGACGTAGCAAAAAATGGACATCCAAGGATGACAGGTTCCATCAACTCATTTAGCATCGGTTGTGTGTCCAAAACTAAAAAATTGACTAAAAAAAGTATTGTTCTCTTTGGACTAACAAATATTTTATTACTTCCCTCAATATTACCACTGACAGCTAAATGGAGGGTAGTGGATGTTGTCTTGAGTTCTCCTAGTCCTAGCTGAACTTAAACTATGAAGGGTAATGGATTGACACTGAATCCTAAATCTAAGAGCTTGGTTAATCTTGTTGTTGCCAATTATGCAAGTGAGTGTGGGGCAACCTGGATCCTTGCATTTTTGTGGTGTATGGTGCTGAAAATTGAAATTACTTGTTAAGCCACAAATGCCTTCTTTTGCACATTCAATTTTCTCTTGATTTGTTTAATTACATCTAAGATTAGCATGTTGATCTTAACTTGCTTGAATATCTCAATACTCTCATCATTGGTGGTACTCTGTGACTTGATGCAACCTTTGAGGGAATGGAGCAGGGATGGGACATGGTTCAATAGGTGGAGAGGGTCCTCTCTTTAGATTTTTCTTTATCTTTAGTGGGTCTTTCTACTTGATCAATCAATTGTGGCTCATCTTTCTCAATCGTTTTACCATTCCTAAGAATGGTGATAGCTTTAGTATATTCTATGGTAAAGCTTGAAGATGTATTAGATGCAGTAATGCCAACAACAAGCACACCCTTAGACTTTGCTTGTGGTTGAGCTAAAAACTTTCCTTTTTCCATAGTTTGCATCATTTGGCTTATCATAATTTTTATTTCATTCATGGATTGTGTGGCCTATTTTAATTGGATTTTTCCATTGAGAAGTTTTCTTCTATTAGTTTTGGATAAGTTATTGTAGATTATCCTCTACAAGTCTTTTGGGTGGGGGCAAGTAAGGTCCAAGAGTAGGAAGTTGGTGTTGGTATGGGGCTAGAGCAGTGTCCTTGATTTTATTGGTGAGGCTATATGGTCCAAGATGTGAGACATTAGCAGTCTCCAGCTGAAATTTGGATGGAATTTCCATGTGGGATTATATGTCTCAAAATATGGGGAGAAAGGTCTTTTATATGCCTTCAGTGCATTAGCCTGATCATGAAGTACATCATAATGGAGGGACATTTTAGAGTAGGTGTGCAGTGCTTTCACAAATGTTATACACTTGTTTGACCTCTTTAGAGGTGATGGTCCCCATCTCTATGACTTTAACTTTTAGTCTACGAATGCTACTTTGGCATTAAGTTTACCATTCTTAGACATGGAATACATGCCTCCCCTAGCATGGGTGGTGAGCTTAGGCTTATCTAAATGTTTAACTCTTTTTGAGTTAGCCCAAGTTTATGATTCTCTGCAAGCCATTCTAAATATTCCTTTGTCTCTTCAGGTTTTCAATTTAGGAAGTTTCCATTGCACATCATCTCTATGAACCAGTGCATTTAGGAGATAAGCTCCTCATAAAAGATGCTGATGATGCTTCATGGTTCATAACCATAATGTGGGCATGTAAGTAATAAGTCTTTGAACCTTTTCCAGCATTGGTAGAATGATTCTTTGTCCTTCCAGGTAAAGTTCTTTATCTTTCAATAGAGTGTATTTGTTTTATGTGTAGGAAAAAACTCTTTCAAGAATTCCTTAGTCATTTCATGCTAGATTGTAATGGAATCTACTAGTCATTCATTAAACCATATTTTAACTTTTTCCTTCAAAGAGAAGGGAAAAAGTTTAAGCCTCACTTTGTCTAAGATAATGTTTTGTGCATTCTGTGTGGTACATACTTCATTGAATTCCTTATGATGAAGGTAAGGACTCTCACTTTCTAACCCATGGAACTTAGGGAGTAACTAGATTACTCTTTCTTTCAAATCTACTGCACTAGCATTCAGAGGTAGAATAACAAAGGATGGTGAGCTTGTGCATGTTGGCTATTAGTAGGCTTTTATAATTCTCCCATGATAATTTTAATAAAAATCATTGTCCTTATGATCACTTAGTTGGTCCACTCTTTGTTTCCATTCCTTCTCTAATCTCTTTACATTGTATGAGTGTTCCTCCTTGGTGGAGGTTGATACTCATCATCCATTAGAGGCGGTGGGTTCCTCATTCAAGATGAGTAGAGGTCCTTGATCACTTATATTACTTCTACGTGGTGAGCTACCCCTAGATTGTTGATCAGTCATTGATAGTGAATGATCTGGTTGTGTCATGTTTTGGTCATACTTAATTAACTCCCTATTTTTGTTGCGTCTCCAAAAGTGCATACAATAAAAGACCTTTTTTTTTAATGGAAAATGATACCCTAAATGAAGCAACCTAAAAACTAATTATGTGTAATGATAGAACATACAATTTAAACAATGCTATGACTAGCAAGCATACAATTTGATTGTCTTGAACTTGTGAAGGGGAGAAGCTTTTAAATTAGCCTAATATAATGCTTCTCTTTTTTAGACTTGCTCCACCACTTACCAATTAGATCCTATCCTAACCAACTAGTTCATACCCACCTCAGCTAGCCATAGATAGTCTGAGTCGTTGAGTGTGCTGGCAGAGCTAGTCATTTAAATACCCACGCAGTCAATTCGATAAGGACCACTTGAGTTGCAATGGGTCTCTTATTTCCAATAGGGTCCTATGAGCATGTGAGGGCCTCTATAGGTCTCTTCTAATTAATTTTAAATTAATTTGGAAGGGTAGGTTATGCACTTGTGGTAATTATTCTAAGTGGACCAAGACGTGGTGATGAAATCCACCCTTGATCTTGTAGGGTCGGGTATCCTTACTAATTAATGTCCATACCCCATAGTAGTTTAATCAGCATATAAATCACCTTAAAGCGATATACATAACCCAAAATGTAATTAAAAAGTAATAAATTAATGCATGTCCTAAAATACAACAAGTATAAAGTATGCTATCTATATGCAATTACACTACCAAACAATGCAAAATTATTCTAATTATGTAAGCCCTAATCTAGGAATTGTGAGTTAGGACTTGCACAGAGTAGGATCCTAGATATAGTCTTCTTATAGAGAGGTAGGATCATGTACATTCTACCTCCACTTCCAGGTCATGATGGTCCACCTTTAACCTACATTATTACAACCTTTTCAAATGAATTGTAATTAAAAAAATACAATCCATCCTCACTACATTTCACTCAAAATAAAATTTGAGTTCTCCTAATTGAAATTTTCCTTTAATTCCTTCTCCAATTTCTTACAAAATTAGAAATTGCAATAAGTACCAAATTTCAGGAAATGGACTGATTATGCACTACAAAAAATAAAACATACACATAAAATGAATAAAATGCAAAAAAAATACAATTCCTAAATTTTTATTTATTTTTATTTTTTAAGTTTATGAAAATTTTATTGCGGGTCCCTTGCAACATCACCAAAACTTGTTGTTTTTTGCAAGTGCACCAACTATTGTAGTATAGTGTGTGCAAGTAAGGGTCGATCCTATGAGGACTCGACTTGGAAAGTGGGAGTCTAAATAAAATTTAAACTACTAAAATTAGTAGAAACTAAAACAATTAAATAACAATGCACTAAAAGAAAACTCAAATTTATTACTTAAATGAAAAATACATAATTTTAAATCTAAATGACAATAAATTGAAAAAATAAAATAAAAAATAAATTACACTTCCCTAGCTTGATTGTCATGTCACACAACAAAGTTCTCCATACATGAATCATATCCAAGTAGATCAGCTCACGCAAATCAATTATCAATGTCCTTGATTGCTGATTCAACACTCAGAAGATGCAAATTTTTCAAAAATATAACAATTTGGATTGATGGATGAAATGGTGAACTAGATGACTATGATGGACTGTATGGACTCAAGATGCATGATTAGAGCTTATGGATCATCTAGGAATTGAATTTAAATGAAGATCTAATGGTGGCCTTAGAATCAAGAAAAAGGTCAAGCAGGAATTATTGTCAATTAGTTGATGTTGAACCATTGATTTGGTTAAACTATAACCAAACAAGGATTAAATTTGCAAAGTTCGGGGGTTTAATGAGAAAAGGACACAAGGGATTAAAGCAAGGGGCTATGGGTAATTTTGGAATTTTTAAAATTTTGTTCATTTAACTGAGGAAGAAGATGATGAAGGGAGCTTCTCAAACAACTCCCTATAGATGTTTGAAGTGCTTGAAATAAAGGATAGAAAAGATGGAACGTTCGAAACCAAAGTGTGTTTGCTTGAAACAATGGAAGCTTGTAAAAAGGAAAGAAATGAATGGAAATCATGGTGAATCAAGGGAAAACATGATTAGAAATAAGGGAAAACATGACTATGAAACAAAGAGAAAAACGAAGCTGAAGGGAAGCTAGATGGTGGAGGAACAAGGAAGAATAGTGTGTCCAAAATGGTGGAAGAAATAGGCGAAGGAAATGGCATAAAACTATGATGGAAATAGAAAAAAACTCACAAGAAACAGAGGAGAAAAAATGCAAGAAAAGAAGGGGAAAATAGAGAGTAAACAATGAGAAGCAAGTGATCATGATGATGAAACGGTGATGAAACATGAAAAAACTAGTGAAATAGAGGAGCACAATGACTAAAACAGAGGGGAAAATTGATGACTAGTAATAAGAAAAAATGGTGAAGGAAATAAGAGTAGGAAAATGATGAAATAGATCATGATACCTGGCTAGTAGAGATAGAGAAATATGGTGAGAATGCAAAGAAAAAAAAAAGGAAAAAAATTGATGGTGAATAGGGGAGCAAGAAGCTGTGATCAAAGATCAACAAAGGAAAAATGATGTGACAACTGAGAGAAAGACTTTGGGTGAGAAGTTTAGGATCATCCCTCTTCCTTTAGTTCCTTCTTTCTTTGGTTCTTTTCTTCACTTATTCTATTCATAGTAATGATGCACAGCTCTCTTTGTTTCCTCATTTTTAAAGCTTCTGCAAATAGCTCTACTCCCACAAGACAGAGATGTAAAATCACTACTATGTAGGAGGCTTTTAAAATTAGTATAAAGAAGTCATTATTTTGACTACCAAATTCATAAATATTTTAAGAGTTGTTTAGAAAAAAAATGAATTTAAAAGTAAAGAATTAAGAAGTCATTTAATCAAAAATAACTTCTTTAGTCTAGCGCAAAGGGGAATTTTTTTGTGGGAAAGGACTTTTAAAGTCGTTTAATTCAAACAACTTTAAAAGTGCATATTTTTAAAGTCGTTTATGTCTAAATGACTTTAAAAGTGATTTATTTTTTAAATCATTTAATTAATTTACTTTTGAAGTTGTTTGTATATAAATGACTTTAAAACTCCTTTCCCACGTAAAATTTCTTTTAGCACCAAAATAAGTATATACTTTTAAAGTCATTTATGATTAAACGAGTTCAAAATGCCTTATTTATCTATAAAATGCCAAAGTCATCTCAATTTTTTTTCATGTATCCTGTGTTTATGTTCTTCTCAAGGGTGGCATGACGACCTCCTCCTCTGGTCCATGTGTCTGTCTTTGTCCTTTTCTTCTTCTTGCTTTGCATTTTGGATATTTTGACAGTTTGTGTCATAAAAAACACTGTAAGTAAACCATAACCTCTATCACGCATTTCTTTCTTCTTACCAACTCTCTCTGTTAGTATTTTTTCGATATTTAGGTTTTACCACTACAGATGATGGGGCTAAGAAGTGTGTTAAATCGTCATGATTTTGACAAAATCGTATGATTTCATTGCAAACAACAACTGCTTCTCTCCTTAACCTCACTATTGAAGAAAGGGAGAACATTACAATTTGTGGTTCTCATCCAAAACTAGGGTTTGATGAAGAGTGGTGGTCATATCATCAAGTTGGCCGAGGAAGTTATAGCTTAAAGCCCTCTTTCTCCTCATAGAGTGGTGTCAACTAAATGCTAGGAGGCTAAATTTTGATGCAACAGATTAGATTAGCTCTTTGATCAAGGTATTATATTAATAAGATCTAATAATATGTAACATTTGATATATGTAACATTGGATCTAATAAAAAAATACTTTGATTTTCCTGTTCACATGTTTGTTTATATATGTATGTGTTGTGTAAAGAATGCGCAAGTCAACTCCAAGTATCATAAAAAAATTGGTTTCATTGTATATTTATGTAAGATATTGTAAAGTATTAAAATTATATATATATATATATATATATGAACTGAAAATATATTAGTTTTTAAAGTCATTTACTGTAAATGAATTTAAAAGTTACCCCCTCCTACTTAAGTTATCGTTTTCCCCAACCCCACACACGAAGAGAGGAAACCCAACGAGAAAAAATAAAGAAGAAGAGGAAGAAGGGGAAGAAGAAGGAGAGGGAGAAGAGGGAAGAAGGAGAGGGAGAGCATTCGTTCTTGCTGAAGAGTAGCCTTGCTTGCCAAAGAAGATGTGTTATGCCGGTGAAGAGCAAAAAAAGGGTTTTGGTGCAAGAGTTAATAGGCCGTCGACAAAGAAGATGACTACTCGAATCAAATATCCAAGCCCATCATCCGTTCTTACCAGAGAGTAGCCTTGCTTATCAGAGAAGATGCGTCACATACAGTATGTTGGCTTGTATTGTGTTCACAAAATAGGGAAGTGCATCCATATGTACTAGCCAAATTTTTGATCCACTAGTCTAACTACTCATCCACTATATGTATAAGCTGACATGGATCAAAACCACCAATATAGTATTGAAACATAGTATAGTTTGTCATTCCTACACAAATACCATGAACCATAATTTTCACTTGGTTTTGCCATTTCGTAAAGAGTTATGTTGATTTAGGAACTTAAACATAAATATCATGTACATCTACTACATTCAACCACAAAAGAAAAAGAAAATTGAAGTACAAAAACCCTTAAGAGTATGAATTAATATAGGTTTGACTTGAGAAATTTGAGGATTTCATGTTTAGATGTGATATCTATTATAATATATTCATTTAATATTTATATTCATCAATATACATTTTCTCAACAAGCTTCTATGAGACTTGTTTCTAATTTTGTAGGAACTTTACTTTTTTCATTATTTTGTTCATTAAATAGTGTTTCTTCTTTTATTGATAGATTATAAGGTAATATAATATTTTATTTCTACACATCTCTTATAGCAAACTAATGCTTTTTCTTCTTCATTTTATATCATTTTTTTCTTTTTACTTTCAATGTATATCTTGCTCATACTTTGTTATTTAAATTAATATAAACATTTTTTCAAAGCAATGATTATTAAAAACTTACGCATCCATATTTATGAACTCATCCTTTTTAATGTTTCTATTTTCATATGTCATCACCATTTTCCTCAAGAAAATGTCTTCCACCCGTGTTTATAGGCTTATTCATGTTTCTTCAATGTCTCTTTGCTTTTATTCTGAGACTAGTTCATAGTTATGTTAGTTTAACAACTTTTACTATTCATTTGATCGTCGTTGTATTTGAAATAAGTTTCTACGCTTAATTCCAATAGAAATAAGAAAACTTGAAAACAAGCATATATATGACAGCTAGAACTAATAAATAATGTTACCAATATCAAAATCAAAGCTCTCAGTTGAAATAAATATATAAATAATCATAAAACATAAAAATAAACCAAGGACACAAGATATAATTTACCACTCTATATGGGACCACAATTATCTTTGTCGCCAGATTTACAGGCTCACTGCTAACAGTATTGATTACAGAGATGTTTTATTGAACAGGTGCTATAAATAGAAACTGGGTGTTTCATTATTTTTATAGCTATTGTACTAAATAAAACATTCAAAGGTTAGCAAAATAATATCTAAAGGTCATGCTTCATTTCTTGAAATGCATTTTCAAGTAAATTTCTCTGAAATCATCCCCAACTAATTCTAACCTTTGACGATCATCACACATTATCTTTGAGCATCTAAATTGATAACCATCAAAATTGATCAAATTCGCTCTAGATATGTGTGCCTCTTTTAGAAGATCAATGATTATATCTATAGTTATAAATAGATCTGTAAAGCATGTGCCACTATAAGATGAGATGAAAACTTAAGTTTCACACATCCTAAGAAGTCTCATGAGCACTAGGCCTAGCAATTCGGGTTGGCGGGTCGTGTTCATGTTGTGTTGAGACTAACCCATTGTAGTATATGGGTCAACACGAACACGACCCACTTAATAATCGTGTCAAGAACCCATGACTCGAGCACGACACAATTATTAAATGAGTCAACATGACACAACTCATGTGACACGATTAAATAAATTTAAAATAACTAATATATGACTGTTTCTGAAGAGCTGTCCTATATTACTGTAGTAATATAGGACTATTTCTGAAGAGCCATCCTATATTACTGATATAGGACTGTTTCTAAAGAACCATCCTATATTTTCAACCCGATTGGTTAATAGCTTGCAGGTTAGATGGGTCAACACGATGAATTAATAGGTCGTATGTTAAACAGGTCAAAATGACGGGTCAACATTGATTGACCCGAACACGACACAATTTTTGGCGTGTCACTTTCAGGTTGACTCGAAAATGACACGAACACGATAAGACTCAACCCTAAACCACTAAATCTGTGTTGGCTTCGAGTCGTGTTATCTTATCGTGTCATATTTTTCTACCCCTAACACACATAGTATACAACTTCCTACAATTGAAATTCATACTTAGATCAAAGTTTCAGATGAATCAATGGGATGGTTAGAAGTGTGCATCCCATACCATTGAGATATACTAGTTTAAAATCATGCTAAAACTCATGGAACCATGCGCCACTTCCTAGCATGGATGATGGTGGATATTGGATCCTCACGAAACTAGGATTGTGCACCCCTTACACTCTTAATTATCTAATGGTTCCAAACCATTCTTGCATGCCAACAATGGGCACCATGCACTAATAGTTGGATCTCTTAAAACAAAATCAAGACAAGTTATAAAAACAAAAGGATGCATCTTATATAGAACCCATACAAGTACCATTTGCCAAATCAAAATTATAAGAACTAGATCTTAGATGAAAAGGTATATGCATCCCATGTAGATACCATGCAAGTGTCATTGCTAAATACAACTTATGAGAAATCAACATTAGATGAAATGGTGTATGCACATCATGCTTATATGTATATATATATTAGATGAAAAGGTATATGCTCCCATGTAGATACCATGCAAGGGTAATTGCTAAATACAACTTATGAGAAATCAATCTTAGATGAAATGGTGTACATACATTATGTTTATATGTATATATATCATCAGCTCAAAATCTTTCAAGAGATGGGAAATTTATTCTAAACGTAAGCGTGTGTGTGTGTGTATATATATATATATATATCCTAAGTAACACTAAACATTTTCAAATGATTCACCAAATAAAATGATTTGATAGTTAAAATATCATGCATCCAATTGCTTTCACATATCCAAAAATGTAGGAAATAAAACTTCATATCAATTAGAAATCCAATTGGCTTAGACAAGTTCCTAAATGACAATAGCCTATCTCATTGAAAATTTATTCTTATACAATCTTCTTGTCCATAAAAGCAATGGTCTGAAGGAAAAAGCACCTCATGTAGTCTCTCTCTCTCTCTCTCTCTCTCTCTCTCTCTCTCTCTCTCTCTCTCTCTCTCTCTCTCTCTCTCTCTCTCTCTCTCTCTCTCTCTCTCTCTCTCTCTCTCTCTCTCTCTCTCTCTCTCCCCAATGATCTTTTTCTATGTTTGCAACCTAGCCAAGATGTCATATTGGCTCATGGATAAAGATTTTTCTCAAAAATTTATTTAATTTGTCGCTTTGGGGATTTGAACTCTAAACTTAAGTCATTAACATTCACTTCACAATCAGTTGAGCTACCTTACTTCTGGTGATAATTCTTTCAAAAATGAAAATTTGTATTATCAAAATTAGAGTTGTTACCATTAGAGCACTCATCTATGGAAGTGATGAAATAATGGGAACCATTCCTTGTCCAAACACTCCTGGATCCACATACATCACAGTGGATTATCTTTAGAAGATTCTATGTTCTCTTAGCTTTAGGAAAGGGTTTTCTAATTACTTTTCCTTATATGAAAGATTCAGAGGTGGCATAGTTGAAAACTTCTAAACGTCTGAAGTACCCATCCTTAGCTAACGTAGCCATTCTATCCTTACCCATGTGTCTTAATCTGGCATGCCACAAAGAAGAAGCATCCATCGCATTTGTTCAAACAAATACTATCAAGTCAAAACAAATTATCATGAATAAATTCCCAACAATAAAGACTGTCATTCTTCCAAACTAGAACTCTATCACTAGAAAATTTAAATTGAAAACCATCACTAACAAGCCTCAAAATAGAAACTAAATTCCTCATTATGCTAAGAGAATAAAGGGTATCATGTAAAACTAGTGTAAGTCGAATTCATGTTTGAGGATAATATATGCCAACTCTAGGTACTTCCTTAGTGCTATTATTCCCTATGTAAAAATGATGTGTTTCCTTAAAAATAGAATGGAACTCCATGAACCCACTCCTATCACATGTCACACACAGTTTTGCTCTTAAATATACAAATCAATCAGGACAAGATTGATTAATACTTAAAACCTCTAGGTAAACCAAAGTATTATCATGGTAAGAATAGAGAAATATTCACTTCTTATCTTAGCAAAAACTAACCCTTCTTACCATAGAGAAAATAGGTAATCTTTAACTTGTCAACCTTAATATCCTTAAATTGGCTATTTGTATACAGCTTAAAGGTAGTATCCATCCTCTTTTTAGGTTTAGTCTTTAGAACACTTTTCTTTCCGTTAAACTTTTTACACTTCTTCCCTTAAGTTTTCTACCCTTTGTGGTTTATAGTTCCACTAAATAAACAATACCATCACCCTCAACAATGTGGCATTTGTCTTTAACCAATACCAGGATTTTGTGTTAGAGCAGCAATAAATTAGAAAGCGAGGTTGTACAAGCTTTAAATTTTATCTAAAAGACATGTAGCTTCTCATCCACAATAAGAGTTTCCTTTTTTCTATGCCTAACTGCAAACCCCTGCAAATAATAATAGGATCTTTCATGCATCTAAACCAAGGAAAAAGATACAAGATTGCACTTGATGTCCTAGCACCTTAGGTAGAGAAAGAAATATGCAAATCCTAACAAAGGACTTTCCTTCAGAAGTCACAGCAATAAATAGATAAAACTTTTTTATTTTTAAAAAGGAAAAGAAAATAAATAGAAAAAAGTTACAAATAATGAGTCAATGTTCAAAGCATCAATTTTAAATTTATGAACTTAGAAATAAATGGAGAAGTTGCAGTAGGCACAAACACGTTCTTGAGTGTGAGAAGAAGTTGATGCCTATTTTTCTGTGTGGTGAAACTTGTTATGTAGATATAAATTGCTCATCATATTTACAATTGCTTAGATAGGTTAGAGATCAAATTTCATATTCATTATATGCTTTTAGATTATGTTTCATGAGAAGAAAATAGTCACCATCATTTTTATTAATTTTTTCAAGGTGCCAATCAAGAAGTTAGGATCATTCAAATGGATTGAATTTTTTTGAGTCATGTATATGGTATGGAGAACACAATGAACTATAGGTGTGCACTTCTTCTCACCATCAAGAATGTATACACCTAATGAGTTCCTTGAAAACAAGGCCGGTAGAAGTTAATTAGATTGAGTCATAGTGGGTGCATGATGCCCTCAAGCATCCCAATAAGTAGAAACTAACTTTTCTTAACCATGGTGATTATTTTTTATAGGTCTAAGCCATTCATCATATTTGGAATGGTTAAGATAGATTACAAATCAAATTTCATAACCACTAAATGCTTTAAGCATGTATTTTTTTAGTAAAAAATCAAGACCTTTCATGTCTATTTCATTCTCTAACTCAGAACAAGTTGCTAGGATTATCCAAATGTGATGATTTCTTGTGGATTACCTAATTGTTGTATGTTGTGCATGATGAATGGATCAGATCTTTGAAAAAGGAATACTCGAGGGATAACATCTACTCCTTAGGATGCTTAAGTGCATCTACACGTGACTCATTTAGATTTTTAAAATTTCAAGTGGAGCAATTATTCCCTCTAATCCTACATTGCCTCAGTCCATGGGATGAGGACCGCAAAGCAACTTGGATTCTATTGCTCATTATTAAGGATGTGACTTGCAAGAACCAACTTACTAATCATAGCTAACATCTTTTGAAGGTGGTCAATGATGGACGAACCTTCAGACATCTTATATGTGTCTAATTGTGTAACCAGGGTTTGAAGTTTGTTGGTAATGATAAGAACAAATAGTTCATTCAATTTATCCCACATCTTGTTTAGCAGTTTTAAAAGGTCCTCATGCATAACACTCAATAAAGTATACCTAGCGGTCATATTATCCTCATATGACTTATCACAAGTGGCTCCTGTACATCTAACATCAGCTCACAAGTTGAATCATAATTGTTGTTAGAGTATACATAACTTTCTATTCATGCAAGATATATTGCAGCTGATGGTTCACATCTCAAAATCATTTTCATGGAATTTTTTCTCCCTTATTTGGCTATAAAATAATCCTTTTCTAGTCCATTTCTTCCCACTAGCGTAAACAACTAAAATACATAAATTTTATGTGGATAGCACTATGTTATTCAGCACATACATATTACAAGGTTTATCATATACACCATTAAAGATCATTTTTCAAGTCAAGTATCGTAAATATTTAACCAAAATTTTCATCAACTTGCACAATCAAGCTAAAAAATCAATTCCAATAATCATAGCAAAATAATAGGAAATTCATCTTTAATTTTATATGATAATATTGGTGCTTAAATGTCAACTCATAAATTCCACGTCCTATCCAAGTATTATATACAATTTTAAGCAAAAATTATTTTCACTAAAATTTAATACTAAAATTGGGAATTACCTTCTCATAGATGGTGTAAATGAGAGCAACTGTAGTATCCTCCATTAATCTTCTTTTGCAAATAGAATCTTCAATACATATAAAACATAAAATCAAAATAATCAGAACATTAAATCTAAATTATTAAAATAAAATCTAGATATACATGCAACAACTAGATTTAATTTGTTAATTTATACTACTACACACGAGGGTTTTAAAGTTGGCAAAAATAAGTTGCTTACATGATCGTCAACTTCATAAATATTTTACAAGTTGGTTGAAAATAAACGACTTCAAATATATAGACTAAAGAAGTAGTTTAACCACAAGCGACTTTAAGAAACTAGTGCGAAGAGGGAATTTTTTACAAGAAACACTTTTAAAGTCATTTAGAGACAAACAACTTTAAAAATCAATAACTTTTGAAGTCGTTTTAAGTGAGCGACTTCAAAAGTATCATAATAAATTTAGCAAGAATATTATATTTAATAGAATGGACTTTTAAAGTCATTTAACCTAAGCAACTTTAAAAGTATGCCAATATGTTTGGCAAGATGATTAATATCATGCAAGAATGAACTTTTAAAGTCGTTTGACACAAAGTCACTTCAAAATTCAATAACTTTTGAAATCGTTTAATTATAAGTGACTTTCAAAAGTCACTCACTCGTATAACTTTTAAAATTGTTTTGTGCTAAGCGACTTCAAAAGTTTGTCATTTTTAAAGTCATTTATTACTAAACTACATCTAAAGTCCTCGTTCATTTTTAAATAGCTGTCAACATCCCATTTTTTCTTGTGACCTCCTCTTCCCACAGGTAGCATGACGACCTCCTCTTTGGTCCTTATGCTTCTCTCTTTTTCCATTCTTGCTCTTCATTTTTATATTTTGACTAACTGTGTCATGAAAACAATTGTAAGTAAATCAGAACTTCTTGTAAATCATGAATTCCTTTCTTATTACTAGCTCTCTTTGTTTTCATTTTGTAGATCTTGTGAGTTTTCTCACTACAGATTATGGGGTTCAAAAGTCTATTAGATCATCCTTATTTCACTAAAATTGTATGATTTCATTGAAAATGACAACTGCTTCTCTCTCCAAACCTCACTATTGAAGAAAAGGAGAATATTATGATTTATGGTTCTCACCCAAAATTAGGATTTGATGAAGAGTGGTGGTTATACCATCAACCTTTGGCCCAAAAAATTGAAGCATTCTCTTTCTCTCTCCATAGAATGGGTTTCACCTAAATACTAAGCCAGATTTTGATGAAAAAGAGAAGATTTGCTCTTTCATCTTCTATTAATAAGATCTAATAATATGTAACATTTGATATGTGTGTGTGTGTGTGTAACATTGGATGTAATCAAAAAATAATTTGATTTCCTTGTTGCCATGTTTGATTATGTATATATATTATATATGTTTGTGTTTGTAAAATAAGTTTCGTTGTGTATTTATGTAAGGTTATAATGACTAAAATTAAATAAATATATATTTAATGTGAAATTTTAAAAATTATTAAAGTCGTTTTATGTAAACAACTTTAAAAGTTCGTACTTTTAAAGTTGTTTGCATAAAATGACTTTAAAAGTCCATTCTTTTAAAGTCGTTTCCATAAAAATGACTTTAAAAGTCCATACTTACAAAGTTGTTTTAATGGAAACAACTTTCAAAGTATAAACTTTTAAAGTTGTTTTTATGCAAACAACTTCAATTGTGCTTCTATTTTAAGAATTATTTCGTCAACTTCCACCATGTCTTTTCACTTTGTGTTCATTATCTATGCACAAAATATGCTAGAAGAGTTAAACCAGATTTCTGTTTCCCTACTTTGAACCAAATCCTACATGTGAATTGGAATTACATTCACAAATTTAGGGTCAATATTAATTTTTGAGTATTGGTTAGTATCTCTATGTTTATCTCATATGTATTCTGCATATTTGAAGAATTTTTACAAGGTTGTGGGTTAGAAAATTTTCTTTTGAAAGTTAATTTCATTCATGAATGTGCCTACCATATTTTTCTTTTCTTTCATTATTAATTGAAAATTTCCATGAAATGTAGTTATTTTAAATACTTCTAATTCTTGTATATCTAATGTTTATTTGGTAAAATGTCTAACCTAATCTTTTTATGTCTAACAAGTCTCTACACAAATTTGCTTCAATTTCTTATGATAATGGACAAATATGCTTAGATGACTATTATAAGAACATTGAAAGAATATGAGGGAATAGAAAATTTCAAAGAGATCGCACTTAGGTTAGGTGTTGATTGTAATCGCATGCATTATCCATGCTCAAAATGTGAAAACTTGAAAAAAGTAAATGTATGGTGTTGAGAGAACACTTGTGCTTTAATGGAATCAATGAAAGCTACCACCCATGGATTTAACATGGAAAAGAAATTCTGCATAGGCCCTCAACAAGGCCTGGAAGATATGATCAAGATATTGTAGGAAGTGTTGGAGACAGTACAGTTGTACCGATGTTTCAAGATGCATATGATGACTTCCAAGATGGCCCTGAACAATTTCATACTACATTAGAGGAAGCCGATGAGCCATTGTACCCTGAGTGTTAAGATTATACCAAGCTATCTGCAATGGTAGAACATTACAATGTGAAATCAAGATTTGATTTTTTAGATCAAGGTTTTATAAAAGTCTTGAAAGTGGTGGGTAAGATAATACTAAAGGATAATAAATTGGTGAGGTCCACATGGGAGACAAAGAAAACTATGGCTGCACTAGGGGTTAAGTATGACAAGATACTTGCATGTCCCAATGATTGCATCTTGTATAGGAAGGAGGACAAGGATAAAACTACATGCCCAACTTGTGGACAACCAAGATGGAAGTTAAAAAAGTATTCAACTGAGATAATTACAAGCATTTCTACAAAGGTTCTATGGTACTTCCCCCATATTCCAAGGTTCAAAAGAATGTTCTATATAATAGAAACAATGAAGAAATTGGTGTAGCATGCCAATGACAGAGTAGCTAATAGCTTGTCACACCATCCAGCTGATAGCCCAACATGGAAATTTATAGACTTCAAGTGGCCTAATTTTGGTGAAGAACCTAGAAACCTATGATTAGCATTATCTTCAAATGGGATTAATGAGTAGAAGTATAGTTGTTGGCCCGTTATGTTAACTTGTTACAACCTTCCACCATCTCTATATATGAAGAGGAAGTTCATGATGCTAACTATATTGATATCAGATCCAAAGCAGCCAAGGAATGACATTGACATGTACTTATCTTCCTTGATCAATGATCTTGAGACATTATGGGACGTAGGTGTTGAAGCATACGACACATACAAGAAAGTGTCATTCACCCTAATGGTTATATTGTTGGGGACAATAAGCGACTTCCCTGCATACAATAATTTGTTTTGATACATTGTGAAGGGATACAATGCTTGTGTTGTTTGTAGTGATCAAGTATGTGCTGTATGACTTAAACATGGTAGAAAAATGGCATTCCTTAGGCACAAAAGATGGTTGTCCATAAACCATTCATATCATTTTAAGAAGAGAGAATTTAATGGGAGTGTAGATATAAGGACACTTCGACAGGACGTCAAGTATTTGAGCAGGTTGAAAACATTAATATCTTGTGGGGAAAGAAAAAATCAAGTGAAAGTGCAGGTGAAAGTAATTGTAGAAGTTGTTAGAAAAAGAAATCAATATTCTTTCGTCTACCATACTAGAAATCACAGCATATACGCCATATGCTTGATGTCATGCACATTGAGAAGAATGTATGTAAAAGCTTGACCGGTACCTTGTTTAATATCCCAAGGAGAACAAAGGATAGACTTGTAGCTCGAATGAAACTTATGAACATGGGTTTGAAGAGGAAGTTGCACTCTAGGGATAGGGGCAGTCAAGGAATATACTGGCCTAAGGCAAATTATACGCTCTACAGAGAGGAGAGGAGAATAATGCGTAAAACCTTATTCGACTTCAAAGTTCTAAACGGCTACTCTTCAAACTTTAAAAACATTATTTCCATTAAAGAGTTAAAATTGTTGAGGATGAAGTCCCATGATTGCCATGCATTGGTGCAACAACTACTACTAGTAGCAATACGTTCAATGTTACAGGTCCAAGTTAGGAGAGCTATTACAAAATTCTTCTACTTTGTTAATGCTTTGTGCAAGAAGGTGGTTGATGTTTCAAAATTATAAGAAATTTAAGGTCATCTAGTGACAACTTTACGTGAGCTTGAGACAATCTTCCCACCATCCTTCTTTAACATCATGGTACACTTAACAATGCACCTCATTGATGAGGTCAGACTCTATGGACCAATTTACATGTGATGGATGTATCCGTTTGAGAGGTACATGAAAATTTTAAAAGGGTATGTACGTAATCATGACCTACCAGAGGGGAGTATAACCGAATGTTATATTGTAGAAGAAGCAATAGAGTTTTGCACAGAGTAATTAGCAAGAGTGGATGCCATTGGAATCCCAAGAAAGAAATAATCAGTTGCATTTCATGATCCAAAGGTTGGCGAACCTCATTCGAGTGGTCATATATTGACCATTGACTATAAAGATGTGACGACCTGGGTTTTCCCATGCATTTTTAAATGCAAGATCTAATTCCTAAGGCGGGATGCATCCCTATTTGAAAACCATTTTATGAAAACCATGCAATGTAGCAGAAAATCTTTGGTTTTAAACTCATTTTGAAAACCCCGAGTGTCATTTGCTTTCACAACAACCAATGTAGTTTTTGAAAATTTCAGAAATCATAAATGTCTTCCCAGGTTTATCCAATCACAGCTTACAGCCCAACTGTAAATAAATACAAATACATGTCCAATGGGTAGAGTGTTTACTTAGATGTATAATTGTCTCCTTTTGATTTTTCTTGCTCGAAGCACTAACATTTCCTGAGGCGTCTTCTATTCGTGAATGGAGCTGTCCTAAAAAATGTTAAGGATTGGGTGAGTATATACTATACTCAGTAGGAGTCTATTACTACTAGTTTTACAATGCATGCTATGTTTAAAATCATATGCTCTTTAAAACATGTGCATGTTTGAACACTCATGTTCAATATCAATATTAAAAACCATTGTTGAATTGGAATACTGACGACTTAAAAAATACATAATCCAAGTCGAAAGTATCATATATATATATATATATATCATAAACATAATGATATGCATAAGATGCTCAACTGAATCCAACTCATGGATATATGGTATGGTCGACCAACCTCATGTCATGCCATATGCAATGCAAGTAAATCCTCAAAACATAGGGCCCACTATGCCCACGACCTCACCGCCGTGTGGTCCCTGGGTACCTGGGGACACTCGGTCATAGCCTCCATGGGGCATATGACACATCTTCGTCGTAAATCATGCAATTTATGAAATCGGTTGCAAAACATGCATGCAATGCATAAAATCTGCTCATGCTAGTATTGCATTCAAAGTCATAACCCTGCCTAGAAGCCTGTCAGCTCTCTCTGGCCCGCCCTCATTGGTCCGCCCTCGTCAGCCCGCCCTCATCGGCCAAGGCTATACTTATCATGCAGACAAGAATCTTTTTTCAAAACATGTCCTCTATGGGTCCCTCACAACTGCCTAGCTCTCACAATTGCCTACCCAGCGTCTTTTGGGCACTCCAGCGTCTTTTGCTAACCCTCAAGGACATGCAATTTTTCAAAACTCAATAATCACAAATCATGCAATATATGCAATTGTTTGCAAAACATATCTATGCATAATGTATTTTTCATATGCATGCTGAATTCATTTATTAAGTCATGCTAAACAAGTCATATAACTTATACTTAAAACATGCATTCAAAAAAATCATCGGCTCTTTTTAAAAGTCTAGTAGCGATAGAGCACCTACATCGAAGTCTCCTGGAGTCGTGTCCTTCATCACTCAACCCGACCCTGGGTCGCATTTATAAACTCCTGGATATGAATGGATAACAAGGAGTCCTTATCAATTTCAATCTATTTAGAAATTAGATCTCTAGATTTGCCTTTTAGGGTCCATGGGTCCTTGCCTAATTCATTGTTAGGCTAGATCCTATAATATGGATATACTATTCAATGGTTAGACTCTATAAATGGTCCTATGATCCTAATTTTATAGTCTCACTATGTCCGCACATCATGGTTTCCAAGACGTCTGCGCGCCCTAGTCGAACCAGGACCCATGCCTGCACGTCGTGCGCTCCCAAAGGCCATGCAAGGGACAGTGTTTGCAAGCGCACATGCATGCCCAAGCAATGCGCTGTGATGCGCGTACTGGATGGCGTCGCACAGATGTGTCTTTGGCACAGCATGGCACGTCTCAGCTCCCAGGGTACCTCGTGCATCCCGGTCGAGCCAGGACTCGTGCCCCACATCACGTGCGCACCCGAAGGCCGCACCAGGGACCGTGTACGCACTGTCGCACGCCTGGAACCCGTCCCAAGGACCCTGTCCCAGGCACACGTGAAGCATGGCGTCCCTAGGACGCCTTGTTCGCATAGAGCCGGCTAGAACCAACTTGGTCGTTCTTCGGCTGGAAAAATCAGCTAGAAAAACTAGTTGGGAAAAACCAGATCCGACATGGATCTGGCCTGGGGGAAGTAAAACGGAGAGAAAGGGAAAGAGGGGCTTACCTGGGTAGCTGGGGATGTCCTCATTCGGGTGGTGCAACTCCCTCTTTTCCATCTAAAAATCCTATGTCATCGGAACCCATGAAGAAGGGGGAAAACCCCAACTTCCGATGAGGCCAGAGGAAGAAGAGGGGAGGTGGAGAGATGGAAATGCCCAGCCTAACTCGGGCCTAGCCGGAATGTGTAGGGAAAGCTAGAGATGGGTTTCTAATTTTTGCCGAAAACCCCAACCCCAAAATAGCCGAAAAATTGTGATTTGAAAAGGAGGGAAATAGGGCTTTTCATAGCCTTACTATGGCGGTGCCGCCATTGGCAATGGCAGAAATCTCTGGAAACTAGGGTTTTTGGAGAAATCTAGAGGAAGAAGAAGACGGGGTGCCGTTATCAAAACGCCCCCTGCATTTTCTGTCTTTTTCAGCGTTCTTTGAGGTGTTAGATTCCATTTTTCGAGTAGAATCTAATGGTACCAAGTTTCCATACAAATTCCTTCATTTACTATTTTAAATAAAGTAAAACATTTAACAGAGTTCATTTCTTATAGAATATCCAATTCAATAGCGTAAATTGCTCGGGACATTACAAAAGAACAAGACCAGGCACATCTTTATATGTTGTGAAATGTTGATGTAGTCCAACCATACATTGAGTAAGTTGATCATGCATGTACTTATGTAAATTTTAATTATTGATGGTTAATTATATTTTCTTTAATTACTGTATTAATTTGTGTGTGTGTGTGTGTGTGTGTGTGTGTAGTGAACACATGGATGTACTTAAGGAAAAGAATCCAAGTTACACAAAGAAAAAGAAGCTGCTACAATTTGAGCATTGTCACACTTTCAATAATTTGTCACGTAAGAAGGTAAAATGAAAGAAATCTCACTTAAGTTAAAAAACTATATTATATATAGATATATATATTGTACATATTAATCTTATGTAAGCCTACTTATTATAAATATACACATATTCAAGATCAGCGACATGGTATTTCAAAAACCTTGGGCTAGATGCAATGGGGCCACGACCAAAAGTAATAAAATATGTTGGATATGCCATCAATGGTTATCCCTTTTACACGAAAGATCGTGATAACTCAGGAGTGCAACAGAATAGTTGAGTTAGCTTAGTTGCCAATGCTACATTCTTTTCAATTTCAAAGGATGATAGGCCAATAGTGGTGAATGATATATATTACTGGGTTATAAGAGATATTTGGGCCTTGGATTATACTTTTAGAATTATGGTTGTTTTTAAGTGCGATTGGATGGAACACAACAACATCAAAATTGATGCCCTTGGATTGACATTGGTTGACCTCAACAAGATCAGTTATAAAAATGATCAATTTATTTTGGAATCTTAAGCTAAGCAAGTATTTTACATATAAGATGAACGTGATAAGAGATGGTCAATTGTTTTATCATATTGTCCGAGGGATTTTTATGATGAAGACAATCTAGGAGATTCTAAAATAAATTACCCTTCTATTGCCAAAACAATCCCATCAATCGAAGTAGTACTCAATGAGAATAAGGATTATATGCATGACAATGATAAGGAAGGTGCTCGGGTTTGAAAACACTATATATTTTGGGGTATGTGGAATACGTATATTAGTTAGTTGCAATATATATATATATATATATTTCCATATTTATAATTTTTAACTCTTTTGTCATGAGTTATATGGAATATGTGCATACAAAGAATGCATGAATCAATGTTGCCAATCATAGAAAATCCATTTCACTGTGTATTAATTGCTAGATATTGTAAAAAAAAAATATTTATAAAAAATTATAAAGTAGTTTACTAATAAACAACTTTAAAAGTATACACTTTTGAAATCGTTTATCAGTAAACAACTTTAAAAGTGTATGCTTTTGAAGTCGTTTATTAGTAAATGACTTTAAAACTGTAGACTTTTAAAGCTATTTATAGTAAACGACTTTTTTATGTATGTCAAATTTAGCAACAAAAGTGATCGACCTCCCAAATTTACCGTATTAATTATTTAACATCTTTGATTTTTAAATAATAATTTATAAATATTTGAATTATGTGAATTTGGTGTCAAGAAAACATTAATATAAGAACCACACTCTCTCTCACACACAACTTATGAAAGAGACAGGGAAATTTAATCTAACACACCCATATTCCCACCTCATAATTAATTTACCATCTTATTTTGCTTAATGTTCTTTTATTAGTACAATTTTTGTACTTCTTTCGTTATCAAATTTTTTAGTTCTTTAGGACTGTTTCTATAATATTTTGTAGCACAAGCAAACTTTGGAAGCTTAGTGTCAATCAAATACATATATTCATTTAAAATTAATTAAGTGTAGTTCAACCCTGAATCCTAACCCTAACCCTGACCCTGAACCCCTAACCCTAAACCGTAACCCTAGCCCTTAACCCTAACCCCGAACCCTAAACCCTAAACCCATGAATCAATGTCGACTATCATAAAAAATATGTTTCATTGTATATTAATTATTAGATATCGTGAAATACTAACATAAAAGCTGTATATATTTAAAATAAAAAAATTTATGAAGTCGTTTGCTATAAACGACTTGAAAAGTGTATACTTTTAAAGTCGTTTATCAGTAAGCAACTTAAAAAGTGTATATTTTTAAAGTCATTTACATATAAACAACTTCTTTATGTCCTCCCTTCTTAATCCATGAAACAGACTTCCTACTAGGCTCGACTAACAAAGAGAAGAGAAGAGGAAGAAGGAAGGAGAGGAGAAGAGGGAAAAATTCGGCGGCCGGAGAAGGTTAGCATGCTGGCAAGGACTGTGGACTACCCTATCTTGTAGGAACTTGTATTTCTGTACCATGCCCGGGGGAGTTCTTGGAAACACTGGCCGGTGGGGGGAGGGTGGTGTGGGGGAGAGGGGTACTATGCTTGTTAGCATCCCGAGGGGAGGGAGGTACCGTGTTCGATGGGCAGCCTAGGAACCGGGTTCCGTGGAGGGGCAATATGAGCAGTGGGGGAGGAGTGCAGTGAATTGGGTAGGCCATGGGGTTCTAGGGAGGACCGGGAAGGGGGGATGGGTGCAACAAACTAGGGTAGGCGAGGGTGTGGGGGGAACTAGGTTCTAGGGAGGGGGGCGAGAACTGGGTTCCTGGGAGGGCCAGGGATGGGGGGAGGGGGGTGGCGAACTGGGTAGGCCGAGGAGGGCGGGGGGAACTCGAATCCGGGGAGGGCCGGGAGGGGGCGAGTTGTGCGGTGAATTGGGGTTGGCGATGGTGGGCGGGGAGGGGGAGAGGTGCGGCAAACGGGGTAAGCAAGGGTGTGGACAGGGGGAGGGGTGCAGCGAACCGGGGTAGGTCGGGGGCAAGGAGGGGATTCGAGCGGTGGGTTGGGGGAGGGGGATCAAAGCGGTAGGGAGGGTAAGGGGGGATTCAAGCAATGGGGGGGAGGGAAGGGGGGAGGAGGGATCCGAGCAGTGGGGAAGGGGCGATCCGAGCAGTGAGGAAGGGGCGATCTGAGTAGGGGGAGGGGATTTGAGTAATAAGGGGGAAGACCGGTTCTAACCAGTGAGGGGTGGGAGGAGGGAGGGGGATCCAGGCAGTGGGAGGTTGGAGGGGTACCTCCATTTACTTCTATTTATTGATTGATTTTCATGACCAATTTCCATGGTGTTTTTGTAGAATTAAGTTATTCATGTGCAAATCCTAGCATTTGAAGTGTTGATTCAAAAGAATCAAAGCTTAGAAGCACAACCTTACAGTGCTTGATTTCTTCCTCTTTTCTTTTGTTTCTTATCAAGGATACTTTGGTTGATCTATTTTGCTCCATTTTTTAACCCAAATGGGATTTTGGATTAGTTTATCAACCCAGATGTTTCTTATCATGGACAATAACTATTGCTCTACTTGATAGAATCGTGTTTTAAATGAGTTTTGAATTACTTGAAGTGGACTGCCATATGGGTATAAACTTGTGTAAACTTGTAATAGTAAGACACTATTAATTTCCATCTTTTGGTGAAGTATTTTTACTATTAACATAGGGATAACTAAATGTCTTCTTGTTGGTAATTAATTTGACTTAAAAAGAAGCATAATTGATGTAGTACCTATGGATAGTAATGCGTTAAATGCTTATAGGGGAATTACACGCACATTTCATACCCCTATGAATGATGATTGTGTCCTAGCACTTTGACTTTGAAATGATGGTGTTTGGTATGGAACAGCATGGGTGAATGGAACGTCCCTTGTAAAAAACCAGCCCGAAGGTGCCTTATATTGATGGCCTTTTGGCCTTTTGTTGATTGGCAAATGAATGGGAGTTATTGGGAAATTACTAATTGACTAATAGCTCTATCAGTTGGTTGAGGTTTTAGGAATGAAATGATTGGATTAGGTAGACTTCTAACCTCGTTTTGGGTGGACATGGTAGAATGTCCAGGCAAGAATTTCCGCTAGGGTGGTATCCATTTGTGGAATAAATTAATCCATGCTTGGGTGGCTAGTTGAATGAAATTTCCCATGGTTGAAAGATCTTAAACTTCATTAATATGTCTAGTAATAACATCTAGCATAACATAAGGGAAAACAATAACATAAGCTAAGCTTATCACTACTTGTAAATGGTAACTTCCAAATGGACTGGCTAAGTCAAGTAACATAACATATAATAAAACAAAATTTCTTATGGTAAAAGGGCAGTAACATGCACCTTAGAACCCCTAGAAGTTTAGTACAAACTTTGGCACACAATCCATAGTGGCTTTGCCATTCTTAACAAGCAATTGAGTAATGTGGAAAATGGTTGAGTGATGGCTCAGTGGTGAACATCAAACATGATATTCAAGCAAAAATCATATGAACATCTACACCCACTGAGAGATGTGAACTCAAAGTAGTGGAGTTAAAGAGTAGTGAAATGTCTATGGGATTTGTAGCCCCTTTACAAATATCTATACTAAGCCGCAAATACTTTTCATGCATCTTTTACTATTTTCCTTGAGGTTAGTTTGTCACTTATGTTAGATATTGTATGTTTATGTGAATGAATGGAGATGGAGTCTCCTTTAATTGTTTTTTACTTAAACTATGTTTATCAAGGACATCGATTTGATTTCTTTAAATGAATTACATAGTCTCTTTTTACGTCATTGTTCTAATATCATTGAGTGTTTCTATGTAGTAACGATGGATGAGAAGAACATCAAGCTGAAGATTACTGCCACATTGAAGAGCATAAACAAGAGGCCAACATGAGCACTACTCCAAAAGAAAGGGCAGAGGGCAAACAACAATGGAAAAGGATATCAAGAGAAAGTCAAAGGGAATTAAAGAAACTATCCAATACAATAGTAGAGGGCAAGAGATTGGTGAGAGTGCACCTACTTATAGTAGTTTCCTTTGCTCTACAACAAGAAGCATGGTTCCTATCACATTTGAGGATTGGAGACATGTGCCATCCTCAACAAAAGATTCAATATGGGAAATGGTGAAAGTATGTAAACATTAATCACATGTATTATTTACATTATTACTTTCCTTATTTTAAAATATAGTAATTTGATGCTTTCAATTTGCAGTCTGCTTTTGACGTGCTGAATGATAAGAAGATGTGTACTTTACAAGGGGTAAGTGAGCAATGGAGGAAATGGAAGAACTACCTTGTTCACAATTACATAGCTCCAAATTTCAACTATCCATCAAGGCTGAATGATAAGAAGATGTGTAAAAATGATGCTCCATTATTTTAATTACATGTAACAATCAATTATTACACTTGATCACACATGTACAAACATGAAAGAGAAGAGTGCATGGGGAAGAAAGGTGCATGAAATAAATATGCAGCACCACCTATCTAGGTTAGGCTATGCTTATTTAGAAGAGTGCAAAGTAAGCATGTGTGATAATTTATCCCATTCAATTTAATGCTACTATAGTAATATACATGTTCTCTAATTATAGTGCCTTTACTTGATAGAAAAAAAAAAAAAAAAAAAAAGCTAGGACTATGGAACTCATTGATCACTCCATCCTCTATCGGTGGGCCATATTGGCAAGAAGTTCTCAGATGAAACTATTGCGCAAATTGCTTCTAGCATAGTGGTTCCACCTATCTATAAATTTTTTACAACTAATTAGATCACATAATCATGTCTTTCTAATTAAATTTTGCAGGACATTCTTACCAAAGAAAGCGCTACTATAGGAACTTTAAGCAACACTGTTTCCAATGACAACATCCTATATAAGGCTATGGGCAATAAGAAGGACCACCCCGGTCGAGTTAGGGGCACGGATCACGTTGTTGTTCCTTCTAAATTCTTTGGTAAAGCACATATACCTAACGGTCAGGATGATGAGGAAGCCTACAATGAGCTTGTTGCGAAAATAAGGTCTGATATATTTTGTCAGTTGCGTGAAGGAAGTTTGATGATTGTTACTCCATCCCCTACTCATAATTCTCGCAGCACCCCTGTACCTCCATCACATGCGAGCTGCAATTCCCCAATAGAAGAAGATAATGAACGACATCCGGCTTCCCTCAAAAAAGACATTCCTTCCTAAGAGGTATATACATAGACAAAACTAGAAATTTTCATTGTCCTTCTGTAATAATTCTCTATCTCAACCTCTCTATTGTAAGTGGGTCAATGCCTATTGGCCTTGGATTCTCGTCAAAATATCATGGCAATTGGTTCATGCTATAAGCATGAATCACATGTTTTGCACAAAATTAATATGCCACCACATACTAAGCGGGTGTCCATTATCATGGTGTTGAATACTAATACCTGCCTACCATTTCCATTAGAAATGGAAAATATTATAACTGTTGGGCAGGCAATTGCATATCACATCGCTTGGCCGGAGGCACTAGTCATTCCCATAGAGTCCATGTTATTTATCTTATCATACTACCTTCCTCATCAATATTTTTTAATTAGAAGCTCACTTAATTGTTTAATAACTATATATGGTTAATCAACAACAACATGCGGCATCGAGATTGACCGCCATTCTAGTGTTACCTATTGGTGCTGAACCAATGGAACAGGTACTTGTATATGTGTTTGGGTATTTTTTCATCATAAATTAGGCCCTCTTCATTGATTAACATTATTTAGCTAAAAAATTTTACTTCTTTTAAAGCAATAGTCCCAGGAGCATGTGGAAGTCCCACTTAACATGCCTCGATCCCTAAGGTTAATATATGGTCTCATCAACAACTATATAGCAATCAATCATGTACGAATCAAGCAGGGAGTGCTAGCGGAGGACATTGTTGAAGTGCCACTTATGGCAAAGGACCTATTACGAGTTTGCCTATGGATCAACTTGAGCACCCTCGCATTGTCTCCTACATGGAGTATATGCACATACTTATAAATCATTTGGTATTTAATTACATGTTATATTTTAAAGGTATAAGTAATAATTATTTCTTTCTTGTAGCTTCTTAAATGATGCAACTAGCGTTTTTGAGGGTGAGGGTATACTTTATCAATTTTCTAGCATCATTTTTGGCGCGACGGAGCAATGGCCGATAAAGAGGTGTATTCATGATATTGATATTTTACCAGGCCTCTTTCGCTGCTCTCAGGGACAAGGCTTAATGATTCCCTACAATAGCGGGTAAGTTTTAATTTTCTTGTTTTCTTGCAAAATTAGTGTTTACTTAGGGATTATCAACTTCCATTACAATCCATATGACCGTCTATGTAGGTCTCATAGGATGCTACTCATTTTGTATGGAACGGTGACCATGCTTTCTTTTTTAATTCTTGTGGATCCCACATCCGTCCCACCCTCACAGATATTATAAATAAGTAAGCATTTATTTTTTTCGTGTGTCATGTATAGATAAGTAATTTGTTATTCATCTATAATGCATTTGAAACTTAAATTTATAGTGTTTGGATTGAATGGGCTACTATCACCGAGACTCTATAATCACCAAAACTCACTTGGAAGAATGTCAAGGTATATCAAACATTTAATTACTCTAAGTTATCACTAATTAAACCTACATTATTACAAATGATATTTATGAGTTCTTTTTTGTTGTCCTTATTGCACAATGCCCTAAACAATAGTTTGATTGGGAGTGTAGGTATTATGTATTAAGATACATGAGGACCCTCGTATTCGATAATACTCATGTCTCCCATTGAAGAAAGGTAGAACACTTTTTATTTTGCATTAATCTTATATTTTTCTACAATTTTTATTATTCTAGATAAAAAGTTTTAGCTTAATTAAATATATTATATTTCAAGCTATTGTGATTTCTGAGTGGGCAAATAAGAAGAATTACTCCATAGTAAATCTTAATGAAATATGAACTAAATGGGCTAAGTATGTAATGAGTTTCAATTAGATCACTTGGAGTAACTACATGAACTTACAACACATAATAAAGTATTTTTCATTGACTTGTGTGTGTTCCTTTAGATTTTATTATTTTCTTTGAAATGTATGTATGTATGTATGTATTTTAAGCAATGAATAAGTGAAAATTTAGAGTGTGGGAATAAATGAGTATGGATGAAGTGAATTTGGAGCTTGAATATGAAGTGAATATGTCGCGGTTGAATTATATAACTTTTATGAGATGAAAAGTAATAGGGTTACTTATAGTATGAAAGTAAATGTGAATGTGTATGGATTTACAAATGAAGTGAATGTGGATGTTATAGACAATGCATATATTGTAGTTTCTTATATAAATTATTTTCAAGATAGATGTGGATAATGATGAGTATGGATGTTTTGTAGTCATTATAGAAGTATTAGGTATTATATTTTAAGAATGATTCAGGGTATCAAGAAAGAAGTGTATGCATGTTGTATTAGATGTTTGGTTTTTCATGTTTATAAAAATTGTTTGTATCATGCGTATATAATGTTTGTTATTCAATATATACACAGGTGGTAGTGTATTAAGAAAGATGTTGATGCATTGTAGTGGATGATGGTTTCAAATGTGTATGGAGATTGAAGTATTAGGTGTATATGATATTTCGTTTTTCATGTTTATAAAGATTGTTTGAAGTATTAGGTGCATAAAATGTTTGTTATTCAATGTATACACAAGTGGTAATGTATCAATAAATTAAGATGTGAATGCATTGTAGTGGTTGTTGGTTTTTCATATTTGTGGAGATTGAAGTATTAGGTGTATATGATGTTTATTATCCAATTAATGTATACAAGTGGTATTGTATCAAGTAGTAGATGAATCCTGTATATTAATAGGTTTTTAATGTTTATAAACATTATTTGAGTATCAGGTATACATGAGATGTTCGTTATTCAATTAAATACAAGTGGTGGAGCTCAAAAATAAAATTGAAAAGAAAAATACTTTTGAAGTCGTTTTTCACTAAATGACTTCAAAACTACAAAATTTTTGTAGTTTAGTAAAAAAAAAATGACTTTAAAATAAATGAATTTTTGAAGTCGTTTAAGAAAAAACAACTTGAAAAGTCCATCAAAATATAATCTTTTGAAGTCACTTACTCAAAAACAACTTTAAAAGTTACCTACTTTTGAAGTTGTTTAGTATAAGTGACTTTAAAAGATAATAAAATGGTTGAACTTTTGAAGTCACTTACAGAAAAACGACTTCAAAAGTAGGTAACTTTAAAAGCCATTTTGTCTAAGCGACTTCAAATGTATTTGACTTTTAAAGTCGCTTTATGTGAAAACGACTTCTAAAGTGCTTTTGAAGTTGTTTATACAAAATACTTCTAAAGTTCGTGACTTTAGAAGTCATTTTCACATAAAGTGACTTCAAAAGTCAAATACTTTTAAAGTCACTTAGACTAAATAACTTTAAAAGTTGTTACTTTTAAAGTCGTTTAAATAAACGACTTAAAGTTGTTGACTTTCTAAGTCAATTCGATAAAAGTCACTTATTAAGCAATTTCTATTATCACTTTTAATCTACTTTAAAAGCCCCATATGTAGTAGTGCTAATTAAGAGATTAAATACTTATCTCTTTATGATGAACCCGACTAAAAATCCAACTTAATTTATAAAAGAAATGAATTCCAAAAGATTCAACTTTAAAATACAAAGGAATTCAATAATAATTTTTTCGAAATTTTTGCAAAATTGGAATACAATAATCGCCGGGTCCTACTACAAACTCACTTTGAAGTAAACACCAATATAGAACTTATAGTTTAATTTCGTAAAGTATTCTTGACATCCACATAAAAAATAATAATAAATTAGCAAAAAATATAAGAGCCAAAAGGGCTTACAGCCACGTGTTGTTAACTAAGACATGAAGTCACGATGTTGTTAACCTGAGAATTATAAAATTCAGTGTTCACATGAGAACATTGTTTTAAATAACTCTCGTGTTACTCGTTCATAATATCGTGCACCACAGAAGCTGAAGGAACACCAATCCTTATATGACTGTGGGGATCACCGAAGTAAATTTGTGGTCTCATCTCTCCCATGAAAACACGACTCTAGACCGGAAGAACGGGGATGGTGGGTCTCATCCAACAGCAAGTTAATTGCCGATCTGGGTGGAAAGGAGATTGAGCCTGGCCGATGGACAGCTGCTACCATCGTTGGCCGCCTGTAAGTGGCCGGAAAATCCAAATTTCAGCTCGTGATTTTGACAACTTAAGAAGCTAAAATTGAATAGATCTTACTAATTTGATCTTGTTTCCTTCTTATAAACAATGTTTGGATCATTCAAAGATGCACAAAATATGAAACTTCAAAATAGAAAGTTTCTTCTTTTGTTTTTATTTTTATTTAGCAACTGAAAAGATGCAGACTTTCCAACAAAAAACGGAGGCAAGATCACTGGTTTAACCTGGTGATTCAAGTTTGAAATAACCCGAAAACATGGAAGCTTGGTAAGGATTAGGACAACCCTAAGCAAGTCCGCACCAAAGAGAGAACCATAATATGTCACTGGAATAGCACTTCTAAGTCTTGAAAATTAACTTCAAGGTGCGCAATAAGTAGCCGCATGCATCCATGAAAAATCCCTAGAAGATCAATTACGTTTAAATTCATGGATGTTCACAAAGCACCCACAAAAAAATTATATATGAATACCTCACGTGCACTTCTATGTATGTTGCATAAAATTCTATTTAATCATTTTACTTTCATGGAAGGGTTGAAACCATGAGAAACCCTATGAAACATAAAGCATGTGGGTTGATTTTATTTATTATTTTATATTTTCATAATCATGATTCTTTAAGGATGCACACCTCAGACTTTACAACTTCAACCAAGCACCTTATGACTTGGATTTTGAGGGTATAAACTCAACATGGCTCTGCCACTTCGATTGTTTTGCAGACGCATATTTCAAAAATTATGCGGTGTAATTGCCAAAAGCAAGTGCATAACTACACCAAATCTTCGACGAAGGCGCAATCAAATGGAGAGCAAATAATCCAATTGTCAAAATTGTAACGTACCTACACCACCACTTTGGGCATTAGCAACTTTACACTCGTTGGATCTTAGGCTGATTGCAGGGCCAAAATCAAATATGGATGACCTAGGGAACTCCAGGAAAGGACTAAAAAAAAGAAGAGATTAGACCTTCTATAATCTTAATCACAAGGGAGCTCTAGATACCTTTATATTGAAGTCACGTCTATAGAGTTATGTAATCTGAATCAAAGTCTAATTTTAATTAGAATTAAAGAATGGAAATAATGGCCTCAACATCTCTACATGTGAGAAATGACTAATATATTCTTCTCTTTCTCCATAATTTTAGTTGTACCATAATTAACTAACATACTATAATATTTTAGACATTGTGTCAACAAACTAAATTAAATATCTATACCAATTCTCCATCAAATTAGTACATCAACACCCCATCTTCATCTAGCCTACCCTAAACCCATACAATATACATCAAAGTGAATTAACTTCTATACCATCAAGAGCCTTCACTCACCTTATTAGGCACTTATTCAATATCTAGTGAATCATCATTGTGGAAAACTCATTTCAAAATAAATATATCTAACTACTAAATAATTTAGAAAATAATTTGCAAATCTATTGATAAAATCATGATAAATTGCCACAGCTTGAAATTAAGGTTAAGTTCATGCCATGACTTATCTCTTTGCACTTACATAATCTAATTGGAAATTAGATCTAATAAAGTCATAGTGCATATATCATGGAGTCTCTCCCAAGCACGTAAGTTGTTAGGTAACAATCTAACAGGTTTCCTAGTAGTGCCAAAGTAGGTTGAATTAATCTATAACTATAGGTAAGCACATCAAAGTGGTGATCACTAGACAACAACTTTTCAACAGAGTAAAAGGTTACTAAGAGCACTAGGGTCAGTTAGGGTTCAGCTTCTCTCATGCTATAGAACTAAGGATTAGTCCTGTCATGTAGGTAGTGGTCTTTAGTTTGTATTGTATGATACCCATGTTATTATGCAACTCTAAAGAACTCATAATAGCTACACACACATCATTAATTGATCATTGTTGGAGTGATCATTGTTGTGTGAGTAGTTGACTCACCTATTGGCAATTAATTAATCTCATCATTAATTGATTGATATAATCCATTAAACATATATGCACATAAACACAAAATAAAGTATAAATACACAATCTCTTAGTAACAAAAAATAACTATCATAGTGTCCCTAAATCACAACATAACATGTGTACTCACATAAAATAAATATAAATAAAATAAACATGTCGAAAGGCCATACCAATGTCTAACATCATCTTTTGCTTTGTCAAAAAATTACAAGTTTGTCGTTCAAAAAAGTCTAACAAGCCTAGGTTTATTACAAAGTTGCCATCATTTTCTAATTTTATGACTTTTTTAAGAACCTAAAATTACACTCAAGCAAGTTTAAAATGCCATTTATTAAGGTTCATAAAGTTTCTACCATCTATTTACTATGATGAAAAGTATAATACACTAAATGCTAGAATTCTTAGCATATTCATAAATTTGTAGACATCAAAAGAAAAAGAAAAATAAGATCAATGTGTTGGATCATCCAAAGAAAATGAAGTCATGATACTGTATAGAAGTGAATGAAGGAACAAGATTCATGTGAACAATCCCTAATCAAGATAAGGTCTTGATGAGAATCTAATATCAAAATGTTAGCAATTGGAGTGTTCAAGATATTCCCATTCATTTTATAACTTAAAAAAATAGTGAATAGATCAAGCAATGGATAAGATTTTCGGACATGGCTTCTTTAAGTCATGGCCAAGATTGTAAGAAATGTCAATCTTCCAAATCAGGGTCCGCTTAGAGTGAGAGACTTATTGTAATCCATATAATATATATTTCTTTGCCTTAATTGTAGGAAGCACTCATATGAGTTCGAGTTTCACAATGACCTGTTAGGTTACAATGATATAAACCACTCATATTTTGGGTCTAAATGGGGCTATGGCATATCTAAAAGTAATTTTATCAAGCTAATGATGCTAGAATTTTCACATGTAGGCACATATTTTGCCACAATTTCATTTCGTATTATAAAAATGCCTTTTGCAGTCAAAAGTGTAAGTAGACCCAAGCTTATACTAATCAAAACTACTTAATTTTTGGCCCCTCTTAAATAGGTCATGGGCCAAAAGAATTATCTTTCTTAAAATAATTGGCTTATAGGTACAAATAATCATGTTTGTATTACAAAGGTGGAGCTTTAGTTCAAGTAGTTAAAAGTATGATTTCAACCCAATATTAATGATCCAAACTATCATCCAACTTTCTGTTTGGGCCAATGAATAGAAATAGGCAATGTTCTATTTCAACCTTTAAAATTTTAACTATAATATGAGCCATATTATGAAAAATTCAAAAGCTTAAACATTCTATATTTGTCTATATTTGAAACTTATGGAACATCAAAGTATACTTAAATGGTTCTAAACACTCAAAAGGGGCCTCTTTATAAAGGGCCAAGCTTATGCTAATAAAAACCACTCATCTTTTTAGCCCCATCTTAGTTAAGCCATGTATCATAAGTATCTTTTTTTTCTTTTTGACCAATGATATCTCTCCCAATTAGTTGGATAATAAGTGCAATGATTTACTTTAGGGTGAGGTCTTTGGTTCAAGTCCAAGATGGCTCAGTTGTGCTGGGGTAAGGAATTGAAAGCATCTAACTCCTTCATGCTCCACTTGGGTTAGGGGGATATAGCTTAGTTGGTAGAGCTCCGCTCTTGCAATTGGATCGTTGCAATTTTTAGATACATACTCACATGCATCCTTTGGTAGACTCAAAAATGTCACCAACACACATGATTGGGACCCACTCTTTTGCCACCACACATACTCATGCACCCATGCTTTTCAAAATTATTGGCTTAGGTTTCTCAAATATAAGTACACATTTGATGATGTTTAATATTACAAGGCTAATTACATATAAGGACAATTGTAGCTCAATTTAGTCATTCAAACCTTATTCTATCTGCCCATTTGGATAGAGAATTAAAATGACAATGGTTCATCAGCATGCAATCATTATTTATGATAGCCATAGTTAAACTAATTAAATAATAATATGAACCCATGTCTTAGAGAATTGAAGGCTTAAACAATTCATGACTTATTGTTTATATGTTTGATGTCTATAGAGCATCAAAATGGTTTCAACCATTCAAAAAAAGGCTTAGTATGAGAGGCTAAGCTTATGCTTATCAATATTCCTCACTATTAAGCCCATCTTAGATGGGTCATATACCTTTGATATTAATCATTTTCTTAAATGTTACAAACTTTTGAGTGTCAACCACATGTGAATCACATGCCCCATACTAGTACTTCCTAAGGAGAGTGTCTAAGAAGCCGCATACAGCTACCCTTCTTTAATGAGTTTTTATGGTAAGCACATATATTCACTTAGAAATCCAAAGTGGGACTCATCCTTTTCATTGATCCAAACATCCATCGAATTAATGATGCTTTACATAAATCATGCACCAAAATTGGACACATCTAACTATCATACACCTCTTGCTTTGGTGAATCATTCTTTCCTAAGAAAGGAGACACAAATAGATTAATAGTTTGGATCATTATAACATGGGTGCGCTGCTACTTTTTTAAAATGAAGTCCACCACTACTTTACCCATTCACAATTTTTGAAGTGAAAGAGTATCACATTCCGTCTTGTGAAAAACCTCGCTTCCTTTGTGCATCCTACTATGGAACAAAGGAAGAGGAATGCTAAGAAAATGCTCTTACATGGAATGTCCAACGATACCACTTAGGGTGGAGCTCGACTTTCCATGAATGACTTGCTCACTTGATTACACTAGTTGTGAGTATTTTATAAATAAAAAAACATCTAAACTAGTTATTATTAATTTGTGAAATTTAAACCATTGTTTCTTTGAAGTTTCTAAATTGTTTATTTCTAAGTAAAACTCTTTTAATTCTAGAATCATCAAATTCATATGCTTTTTTATCTATGACACATTCACAACTAGAGCAATTAGATGAAGAAATCAGATCGTGTTAAGGTGGGATTAACTAAAAGCCAAATACTTGGATGCTCTCCCATGGAGCGTCTATATAGCATGCCTTTCTATAGGAAATCCTTTGATGTTTCTAGGATTACTTGCTAAAGAGACAGAAAGTTGAGAAGTCAATGGGAATAGTGGAGGAGAACAGGGCTTTAGTAGAACCTAGTGTGAAACAGCTTAGTTCCTTAGGCCAAATTAAGGAAGAAAGGCATGACTTCATTTGCAAATTGCTAGACAATCTCCTTGTCTACATCCTTCATTTGTTGGAGATGAAAGGTATAGTGAAGAAAAGAGTTTTATTGAAAAGATGGAAGAACCTATGGACTTCCTTTCCAATCTAGAGGTTTGCCACCCCTATGGTACCCCTATTCATTAGAAATTTGTAAATTTGTTTAGTAAGTAAATCATTAAGACATCATGAGGGTTGTAATATCCACATATTTTATCTTTATCTTGATTATCCTAGAGATTTACACTTGTAATTGATAAATGAATCCAGTCTGCTATACAAAAGAATGTCCAATGTGAAACCACCATGACAAAAGTATAAAGTAGATGAATGGCACTTCCATTGGACATGATCCATGTTGGAGACAATTTGGAGCTTCGAAATATATGAATATTCTTGTTATGCTAGCTCATCAATATTCTTAGGCTCTATGACTCTTCTAAAGCAAAAGTTCTAGTTTTTGCACTTGCATTTCCTTATGATCTCAGTATTAGCTTCAACCTTTAACCATTGAAGGTGATGATCAAAGGTATGATTGATAGTCAATCAAGAAGATTGTGGGATGTATAGCATAGATTATTGAAACTACTAGATGTAGCTAGCTACTCTTGTTCTCATGTTCTTAGATCAACAACTACCTCTACAAATGAGATTGCTAAAGACATGCTTGACGAGCTAAGAGTTAGGAATTATGATTCTTAATATGCTCAAATGTTCTACTTAGCTCTATATAATCACAAAGGTATGTCCTTTTACTTTGTATGGCTCTTGTTGAGTGTTTTGTTTGTATGGTTCTCAAGGGTAATGTTACCTTGTTGACTTGCTTTGATCACATGTCTCACGTACACCAATTGTAAGGACTCAAGAGGGCTATTCACCCCTATCCAATAATATTACCTATTTTCTTATAAAAAGATAAAACTACTACCAAGAAAGGTACTTTTGCGATCAAGGAAGAAGTGCACTTTTTGAGCCCACATGGAGAAACCTATGTGAGATCCATATCGATAAACTTGCTCAATATTGGCATATCAACAACATGGCTCTAGCCCCATGCCAAATGGATATTTCATAGGCATATACTATAGCTCACCTAAAACTAATGGTTCATATTTTCATGGCAAAATCATAAACAAGGCTTTTTGGATGAAAGGCTAGGAATGTCCAATCAAGACAAAAACAGTGTTGAAGGGATGAGCTTGTTGTTATCTATTACATTAATGGACTATATCATGTCAGCATAGCATACATGGGTCCCACAAAGTGTACTTCTTTCTTGGCAAGCAAGTGGGCACTTCTTGAAAGCATTCTACATGTTTGTTATACGATGACAAATAAGAGGACGAAGTCATAACAGTAGTTTACATCATTACCAACCTAATTCTCATATGACTTGAGACTATCTACCCGGCATTTCTTTTTTCTATATTTAGAATTAATAGTATTCAACTGAAGCACATTTTAAAAGAAAAAAGCAAAAGAGGGAGAAAAGAAGGCTGATAAGAAAGAACAAAGGATCAATAAGAGGAGGATCTTGTTGGTTAACATTCATGTCCCACATCCAATAGAATTATTATTATTATTATTATTGTCATTATTGAATGGTATCTCACAACCAACAAAATGTGGTATCCAATCCACTCACTATTGAATAAGAAGAAGAGAGAGAGAGAGAGAGAGAGAGAGAGAGAGAGAGAGAGAGAGAGAGAGAGAGAGAGAGAGAGAGAGAGAGAGAGAGAGAGAGAGAGAGGAGGAGGAGGAGGAGGAGAAGGTAAATTAAAAACTAGAAAACTCAACTCAACTTGAAAATTAGGCAAGTTAAGTCAACTCAAAACCACTTGTGCGTGACTTGAAAGTAGTTAAGGAAGATTTAAAATAAAATTTCATTAATTTATAATTTTATATTATATGCCCATATGTAGAACCTAAAGGCAAGTTCATTATATCATTTTGTTGATGTGGAGGCCATGTGTTCAAATCTTAGCCAAATTATTTTGTTTTATTATACAGCATGTTGACTCAATAATGAGTTGATTTGCTATTGAGTCAAGTAACTCGGATGAGTTTTTGAAGTCGACATAAAAAATTTTGAAATATGAAATGAGGGAGGCATAAACAGAAAGGAGAAGGGTTTCCTTTTATCTTCAAATTTATCTCTTACAAAGCTATGACAATATAATCAACAAGATCGAATTTTGATCTTGTTATCTAGTTAGAGAAGTGTTTTGACAAAGTAAAGAATATTTTTAAAGAAAAACATAGTGTAATCTCATTTTCATTATATTAGTATTGAATCTAGGATATATAATTCTAAAATAAAATAATGTGCTTCCCATTAATTGATCCTCAAATTAGGTACAAACCTGGATCTCTATAATGTAGTATGGCATATTTTAAAAACTTGACCCACCATCTTATCAAGTCAATTCACAAGTTAACTTAGGTTCAATCCCATGACCTAGAGGTTAGCAATGAATACTCTAGCTAACTTGCTGAGGTTGCAAAAGCTTATATGAAACTTTTAACGTATTTAGCATCTCTACAATATCATTTCAAATCCGCCTCCAATTTTTTGAGTAAACCACAAGTTGGCCCAAGTTAAATCTTCTTGTCATACTATGACCATGGATGCTAAAGCATGCAATAGAGACATCATATCTGAACTGGTTTTCACATATATACTACTATAATAAGCAAACAACCCTCTTAATTTAGGGTTAGGATTTTTGTTACTACATATACCTTAACATCACAAATTTTCTTTTATATGGAACTTAATTTATCTTAAATCTAATTTAATTTATTGTCAATTATTTTAAGCCATTTAACTCAAAAAATTATAACAATAAGGAAAGAAAAGGCAACTCAAAACATGTTGAAGTAGTTGTGAAAACAAATCTTCAATACTCTCCAACTTCCTTTAAAATTATACATGTATGAGCCTCCTTTTAAGATAACATGAAAAGATTACCTATTTGTGATTACCTCCTTATTTGTCTCCAAACTCCCACTATTATATACCATTAGATTTTGTTTCCTACTTTTTTCTCAACCACTAAACTCCTTTCTAGCTTTTACTAATATTCATGAACTCCCAAGTGCTTTTTAATTATAGAAATTACATTTAAAAACATTTTCTTTATAGGTACATTTATAATTGTGTTGTTTTAGTTACTTTTATAACCTTTGAGCCTCATCTTTTATAGTGAGCTTTATTTCATTTTGTGCTAGCTGCACTTGATTTTTTGTACTGCAACTATAGACGTTATATGTTTCTTTTTGGAACTTTTTTGTTGATCTAACCATTTCTTAGTATTGTAGGTGTTTGGCCAAATGAAGAGGAAGAAATTATTTATATCTTCTTTCTATGAGTCTATAAATGGACCTCTTTTTTTTCCTCATTATCTGCAGTTGACCATGATTTGCTTTCTTATTTCTCAACAACCTTTCCTATTTTGCTGCTTTTCTAATTTGTCTACACCTTTTTTATTATTCTCTCCCTTATTTTGTAGGAGTGCGTCACCTACATGCCTATCTTACTAGTGTGATCCTAGGAAAGACGATCCCAGATGTGTGCATGCCTTTTAGCCCTTGAAACACCTCTAACTAGTACCATGAAGAAACTAATAAAGAAAACAAATCACTCGCTCAAGTTTAAATGCATTGTGTGAGTGCATTGTGTGTGTGTGTGTGTGTGTGTGTGTGTGTGTGTGTGTGTGTGTGTGTGAGAGAGAGAGAGAGAGAGAGAGAGAGAGAGAGAGAGAGAGAGAGAGAGAGAGAGAGAGAGAGAGAGTCCAATATCCTCATCATTTGAGAAGGGCTGCAAAAGTCTTTCTATGATTGTTTAAACAAACATATCATCAGTTTTAACTGATGATGCTTTAAATTCTTGTGGATTGGATATGTTTGGCTCAAGTTAAGGAAAACCACAAGGCCTCGTTGAAGTGTATGTTATCACTGACCGTAGATCGTGATAATGTCTATGGAAATAATGGCCGACTTGCACGTATACTTTATAACGACTGACCCACAAACTTGAATTTGTTGTTTTCTGTTTGGACGGTGGATATGCCATTTTTGCAAAAGATTGAGTCGGCACTTCCTTCTTTCATAGAGACACTTATCGCTTTCTTAAACATTTTCCCCAGTGAGTGTTGATCCATTTCCAGAAATTATAACAGCTTCTAACTAATTAAGAAACTTTGAAATAAGAGGAAGAGATCATATAAGGGTGTGGATGTCATTATGCCGTAAAGTTTAGGTTAATTATCATAGACATCCTTGCGATCTGCTGGTGAATAATATGGATATTGGCACGAAGAAGAAAGAATAACATGGAAATCTATCTGAAGGCCTTCTATATGATGAATACACATATTTTCCATGGCCAAGGGAGATAATGAAAGGATAAATACAAATGGAACGCTGTTTATGAGGAAAACCATTAATTTCCCTAGCCTTAATGTGAATAGGACATATGGCAAAACTCTCTCTTGATAGACGACTATCAAAGGTCACGTGATAGATACTTAAGATACATAAGATGAATCTCATTTCGATGCATGTCTCGTCCATAGCAGGATTCAAATGTAGAAAATAATTATTTGGATCTCGAACAAATAGGGAACGTTTGTACTTCTTTCTACCTGCCCATATACTTAGAGAGGAAAATACGGGCACCCATCATATGCAACTCTTAAGACACTGCTGCAAAAGTACTCGTGAAGAGAGGGAGGGCGGAGGTTCGGGGGTTTACTATGGAAGGTTTTTGGGGAAGAGGATGACAAGAAGATATTTCAGTTTTTATCAAGAGAAGAAAAGAAAGAAGGTTCCACAGCAAACCCTAGTGATCCGAGAAAACTATATAAACAGGGAATGGGCTTTAACAAGATGTCAAGGACAAAGTGACAGCAAGTTGCAGTTACTAATGGATACTTTAATCAATCTTATCTATTTCTAGAAAAGTTGTTTCCACTGTATGAAAGTGGGCAGAAATAAATGCATGTATATGCTGGTTAAAAAGCAAATATGCTTCCCATTCCACTAGACAAAAAGGTAACCTTAAGATTTTCAGTAGGTATTTGCTGCAGCCCACCAAGGTGACACTCTCTTGCCCACTTCTTTATGTCAGCTTAGTGGATTTTTTAATCAATCATCCTACTGCTTTGCGTGATTTGTCTCATGACATAACCCTACATTACTATAAACAAACAACTATCCACTCAGAAATAGAATCATCTATCACTGATAAACATAAAAATCAGGATGATTATTTTCCTGACATCTGAAGTACCCACGTATTTCGTTGCAATATCTATCGACCCCACTGCCTAGGATGCAAACTAATCTGCTTTGTATCTCTGTTAGCACCATTATCTTTTATGGAAAATCTGACAGCTTAGATCGTCTGATGCAATTAAGCATAGGCTCGACCACTGCTCTTTAATATTTGTATGATTGCAGGAGAAAATGAGAAACAAAAGCATGATTCAGAGGTGAAGACATATCTCCTATCTTCACATACCAATAAAAATAGGTAAACAAATTTATGAAAGGTGAAGCCATGAACATTTCTGTTCTTCAAACAGAGAAGAATATCCATGTTTCATTCAAATAAATAGACAAATATGCATTTAGGTACTTGAGTTCAAATACAAATAAAGGGAAGAGAGCAAAGAAAGATAGTGGTGAATGACGAACCAATCCAAATGGATGAAAAGTGAGATCTCAAGTGAAACAAGAACAACCAGCTCCAAGCAAGCAAACAAATGGAAGGCAAAGAAAGAAACTCATCTAAAGCATCTTGAAAGTTGGATACATATGTATGGAGAAAAAGGAACCCATACCATGAATTCCAATTTGAATACCAGGAACATGTGCAGATGATGTTGAGGCCTTAGACCCAAAGGTCCCAAATTCTAGTTGATTGTGAGAGAAGTAATACTTCAAAACCCTATAATTATCAAGGTTTCCAGGCTGAAACCCATACAACAACCTCCTCCTTCCACATGAGGTATAAACCTGATTCTTCTCCTTGCGCTGGTTTGAATGACCACCCCGGCCGATACCGTTTTAAGAGCGCCTTCACATCGTCAACAACATCATCACTAAATGCAGCAGGCGAGAAGGCCTCCTTGAGCCTCACACACCACTGACTCCCTCTCTCCCTTCTCTCACACTCACCACCTCCATCACCATCGCATGCTAACACACTTACTATACTCCTAGAGCACTCTCTCTCCAACATCAACCTTTCGTTACTTGTGGGCACAAAGCTGTCCTCTAACATCTCAAAAAACAAGGTGTAATACCTCAAACATTCTTCAAAGCACTTGAAAAAATCGCCTCTGGAGCTAGTGAAATCCGCTTCTTCTTCAACAACTGTTACCACTCTTGGCCGGAGCCCACGAATCAAGCGAATTACAGCTCCCCGCTCATCTATGTTAATCCATCTCAAAGCCCCAACGCAGTTCACAGCCACGGCCTCATCCGCTCGCAGCCCTATCTCCTCCTCAGTAAGATTCCCAAGGCGCGCTAACCCACTTACTACATGGAGTTCGAAGGGCACCCCCATCAGCCTAGCAAATTTCTCCATCCTTTGGCCTATCTCCCTCATGATGGACCTTCCCATGCCTATCGTCACCACCACAGTTAGCCTCAAGTGCGGCGTTTCATCATTCCTAGTAGCTAGGGCTTCTAACAAAGTAGGCCATTGGGTGCAAAAGGTGTTACTAATGTCAATTATGTGCAGCTTAGTCTCCCCTTCTAGGGCCTCTAGAATAGCCCCATTTGATGCTACATGGCCAAACGTTGTCCAAGGGCTTACTTCTTGGAACTTGAGTATCACCTTCCTAGCCGACTCAAAGGAATGAGTCCTCTCTGCCACGGAAGTCAAAGTCTTGAAGCATCGATCGCCGGATTCCGTTGCCTTACAGAAGAGGGCTTGCAAGAAATAGGATGCCAACTTTTGGTCACAATCTCCATAGGGTGAAGCTAGCTCATTCAACATCCAAAGGAGGTGGTGGATCTTACTGGAGTCCTTGTCGGTGATAGCCTTGGCGCACTCTCGCAGAAGTCTTCCAGCCCATTTGCCGGCTGCAGAGTCACCTGACTCCGGTGAGTAGCTTGACGATGAATGATTGAGTTGTGATCGATTGGTGTTATTCATGTTTACTCGATCATTGGGGTGTTGATCGGAGCTGTAAAAGAAATGGGATAAATTTGGAGTGTAAAGAGATGTGTCCATGTTACAGGGTCGGTTCGTTCTTGGAGAACAAGAGCATGTTCAAATCCATAGTTGTTGGAGAGAAAAGAGAGTGGTAGAAAGAGAATTCTTAAGTCAATATTTACAATCAGTGAGGCATATATCAATTGAATGAAGTTTTTGGCAGACTAACTGCTGATACTAGTTCTTGATATTATATTATTATTAGTATTAGTATTAGTATTATCATCATCATTATTTTAAACGATTCCATCGTCATTATCATCCGCAATAATGTCATTTTCAATGTAAACACCCAAGGTTTGGCAAGGAATCAGATGATCTCACAATTATTCTTCACTATACCTGAGTATATCTATGTATATGGAATTCAAATTATATGTTGCCACACTGCTTTGTCTTAATGATGGACTCTACTTGATTTTCCACTTGATTGACAACCAATAAAGAATGGTTTGAGAACTTGAGGAGTGCATTACAGGCACAGCTTCTTCACGGTGGATAGCCGACTAAATCCAAGGGTTGTACAGCCGGCTAAAAGTATTAATGGGCCTCTACCTTTCGGGCCTTATCTTACATAGGCAATATCTCAAGGATCTCATAAACTAGACAATCATGATCCTCTGGTTGCTGAAGATATTTTGTGCGATTGAGTCTTGAACGTTCTTGAGCTGGAAGCTAGAATCTCTCCGCAGTGTAGAAGATTTTCAGGGAATGGCTTGTCTAAGATGAATGAATCTCCTGTGCCCAACTTTTGTACTTCCAAGCATCAGAGCAATTCTTGGTGGCCGACAACCATATGTAAACTCTTAAAACATGGCATATATGTACTGCAAATAGTGAAAATGATGAAACCAATACGTAACAAGATAACAAGTTTATGGCAATATTAGTTTAAGGACTGACAAGAAACTAGGTTGTTTAGTTAGCTTCTCATTCTGAAGATTTAGTAGAAATACTAGGAGTTCTTAACGAATTATTCAGTGGAAACACAAGTATAACAGATTTAGAAATGAGAGAAAATGGCGTGAAGGGATCTCTATGATGTGGTCTAGATCATTTGGCAGGCCATTTTGTCCAAGGCTAAAAATTCCCAAAAGTTCCACGACTTTTAGCTGGTGGAAGCTAGAAGAAACAATAAATGCACAGAGCGCAAGCGATGTAAATATCTCAAAAGAAGGGTTGAAACAAATATGTTAGTAATGAAAGCCAGATAAATCCAGGATTCACATCAGCTGCGTGGGCTATTCATTCCTTACAGTTTAACTACATAGAACTTCTGAGGAGCATACAAAGATGAGATTATTTAAATCACCAGAACTACTTCATTCTACTTTAATCATACGCTAGTCACTTGCCCCAGTGAATAATTTGTCGACATGCACCTTGTTATACACCAATGACAATGCTATTGGATGTCCATCTAATCCATGCATCATTTAAAAATCAATACATTAGATCATTATTTGAAGGAGAACCTTGGCGCAATAGTTGAATTGTCGCATGTGACCTAGAGGTCACCAGTTCAAGATGTGAAAACAGCCTCTTGCAAAAAACATTGCAAGACCATGTACTATAGGCCCTTTGTGGTCCGCTCCTTCCCCAAACCCAGCATATAAGGGAGTTTCGTGTGCCGTGCTGCCCTTGTTTTTATTAGATCATCATTTCAAAAAGCAGGTACATCACAAAGGCGAGGAGTCTACTCGGAGAGCTGAGTCGTGTGAATGACAAAATCCTCTAGTTCAGAGGATGTATAGGAAAAATGAACCTTTTTCTTTTTAATGTTTGACATACACCCATGGCAGCCTCAAGCCCTGGTCACAGAAGAGAAACTCCTTGTTACCACTACTCTGGAAGACCTTTAATTCTGGTAAGACTAAATCTTATTAAGAAGCAAGAATTGAAATTAAAATTGGAGAATTTTCAAACACGGAATTCAAGTTTTCTTAATTGTATTTAACAATGAAAAAAGGACTCCAAAAAAGCCTAGTAGTTTATGAAAAGAGATGCCTCTGCCATTGATGTTAGGTCATGGTTCGATTCACCATCCTCTATTTCGGAGAGGATGGATAAATCTAGAAGAGTGTGAGAGTCGTTTCCTATGTAACTCTTTGCTTGTACCAAAAAAGAGAAAAAGATAAATTAATTAAGAGACTCCTACACTTAGTTCTCGCTGTAGCAACCCTCTAAAGGCCTACAAATTGAATGGGTCGATGGTGATACGCTATTTTAAAAATGGTTTGAGCTCCAACCATCAAAAGGTTTATGAGGTGGAAACAAAATTATGGGTATCTAATTCATGCTTATTCCTTGCTAATGGTTAGAGAAAAGGACAAGAACAAAGTCTTAGCTCCTTCCAATCATTTGCCAAATGTCATCTCTGACCTCCCCCACCTTGTAAGGAAACGGAGTTAGATTGGTCCTTTAGGGATTCCATTTATGTGGTCCAAGATAAATGCATGGGCAATTTCTGCATATGCTTTTAAAAGACTTCATTGTTAATAAAGTTCTCTACTGATGTAGGTTTTCCGGTAAAGTCCATGACCCACATGACATGTTCTTAACAAAAGTGGAGCAGTGTGAACTTTGTAGGTGATGTTACATGCCTCCACTAACATATTGTTGTGGACATATTGTTGTGGACAAAATAATGGAATGGGTTGTACAGGCCTATGAAATTAAAACTATGTGCAGTAGTCATAGAAGACTTGGGGGACACAATGTTTCCAAAACGTATGGAAATAAAAAAGAATAATCCATTGATGAGAGAGAGAGAGAGAGACGATGATTCTAACATAACCCAACAGTCTTCTATTATATTGCAACATGAAATGCAGCTATGAGGGAGGAGCGGAGGCCAGCGGCTAAGGTATCTTAAACATGAGGCCCAATAGAAAGCATGAGTCTCTATTTGTCAGTGTCATCTCACAATCAAGTGGAGGACTTAGTTTCTTCTTAAACGGATCTAATTTCAGATAATGCAACAATGGCATCAGTACATCTGTGAAAGCTAAGTGTGGTGAGAATGGCAGAAAAAGTAACTATCATACATACTTAATATCATTAACATCAACTTCGATGAACATTATTCTAATTTACAACCAAAGGACTGACCTCATGCCTCTCCAGTTTAAAATTTAGGTTTAAATGAGAACATTCTCTTTAGTCTTGAACCCAGTTTTAAAAACCAATTTCTTCTCTACACGAATGTGAGGGAAAAAGGGCTCTTTTTTATTTATTTTAGACCAAGGGTTTTTTGTTATTTTAACTGGAGAAACCTTTCTTTTTGGAGGTTTGGAATATATTGGTAGAACACATAAAGAAAACATATTAGCATGTATACTAATTAATGAACCCAGTTTTAAAAACCAATTTCTTCTCTACACGAATGTGAGGGGAAAAGGGCTCTTTTTTATTTATTTTAGACCAAGGGTTTTTTGTTATTTTAACTAGAGAAACCTTTCTTTTTGGTGGTTTGGAATATATAGGTAGAACACATAAAGAAAACATATTAGCATATATACTAATTAATGAACCCAGTTTTAAAAACCAATTTCTTCTCTACACGAATGTGAGGGGAAAAGGGCTCTTTTTTATTTATTTTAGACCAAGGGTTTTTTCTTATTTTAACTGGAGAAACCTTTCTTTTTGGAGGTTTGGAATATATATATATAGGTAGAACACATAAAGAAAACATATTAGTATATATACTAATTGAGCATTTTCGTCTGCGAGCAACGGCAAACATTCAGTTAATAGGGTGTCTTTAGCCTATGTCTGCATTATGTCTGGAAGGAATCTGTTACATATTTTAGGACTCATACTAAGTACATATACTATAGTCCACCATGGAATGTGGTCGAAAGAAAAACAATAACGTAGTCTGCTAGTTGACGGATTTATGCAAAGCACTTGTTCTTTAAAAAATAGACAAGGAAATCATATTATAGTATTTGCTCTCTCTCTCTCTCTCTCCAAATATATATTAATACAAATTGGTGAACTTGTTCTGTTATCCAAATGATTTTCTGTTTAGGCCTGTAATGGATGTGCCGTGCACCAGAACTCAACGCCATTTGACAATTGTAAGCCTGTAACTTGTAGCAGGGTTAGAAAATTAAAGAGCAGCATTCTATAATTGTCAATGGAACCTTCAAAAGTCAATAGATTAGATCATCAAATAGAAGAGAATTTTGGCATATTGCATGCCTATCCATTGAGGCTCAAATAAATTTATACTTTTTTTGCAACGTTGGCTTTAATAAATTGTTTGATTATCAAACAGGTGGGCTCCACTTTTACTTCTGGACACTCATCATTTCTCTTAATATATATATGAGCACCATCATGATGCCATTATTTTTTTTATCAATGAATCTATCTGGCCCGTTTCATGAAAATACTTTGCAATGTTTCAGTATGACCTAAATGTGGCAGTTTTTTTACAGTTAACTATCTGCCATGAATCCTATATTGGGGCATGTGTTCCTGTAGGAATACAGTATGTCCAACCTCAGGTCGAACTAACATCCAATTGCAATTTTACAGCAAATGGCAACTCGATCTCGAGATCAACTTGCATGCCGGCGGCAAGGGTGTCACCTCCCTCATCTCTTTATATTTCAAGACCTGTTGCAAGTAAAGAACGTTGCTCCCTCATCTATCCCAATTGCCCGTACATGCCGCACACAGGAACCATTTTGTCAGAATTATATGAACGACCCTGCAGTCAGACCCGACTAATCAAACCAGCACGATAACTCCGAATACTTGTGTAGTCATATAACAAATTTGAAACCTTGATCAAGATAAGGTTAAGAGGTGGACGATCTAATTGGATCAACTACATTCAGATAAAGGTAACCAGCTTTTGTTCTTGTCGTATAATAGAATTTTCCTGAAGGTAAAAAATTCTGTACTCTGCTAGTCTGTGTGTCTATGATGAATAAATACTTCTAAGTGTTTTGCTGTGGAAAATTGTTGATTCAAATGTTCAATCTCTCTCTCCCAATTGTTGACATGATATACTCACACTCTTTTTAGTAGGAGTTAGTGTAGCTTCAGCTAACTTGACATGGCTCCTCTCAAGATTAGCCTAGTTAGAGATGAGATGCTTGTAATGTCATCTCAAGGGATCTGAATGTTAGTGGCGCTTGAGACGAGCTGACGAATTTGCATCTCAAGCAATCGCAAGGTAGTCATACCTATATCTCAAGCAATCTCAAGATGTTTGGATATGACGTAGGTTGAGACCATTCACACTGTTAAAAAGCTCAATTTTTTGCTCTAGCTTATGTGGAGAGCTTTGAGTGGGAGCTTTGGTATTATGGAAGAGTTGTCGTTGTATGCCTGTAAGGTCAAAGGTTCAATGCATGAAAACAGCGGGCTACCCTTTTTTCCATGTGGGGAGCATTGCAATATCACATCACAAGCAAACTCAAGCCATTCAAGTACAAGTAACCCCGTGTTAGAAACATTACCATGCATTCATTTAGGTTTTGTGGTAAAAATACAAGTGAGGCCTATTTTTAAATAATCTAAACAATTCATCAATCTTAACCATCTTGCACTGGCAAGATGTGTCAATATCAAAGAGGGTGGCAATATTATTTCCCTTTTGATATACTGTTTTTCCTTTGCTAAACTTATTTTTTTTCTAAATAGTTAGACTCTCATACCCTGCATAGCTTCGAACACGGTTCACCCAGGTGAGAGACTCCTTATTGCATTACTGCCCTACAAGGCTTCAGTGCAAAAGAAAATCACGAGAACCCATCTTAAATTGCATGGATATATAATATTTGAAGCCTAAATGATTGATAATTACAACAAATCATCTTCAGGTCCTGCATTTTGCTTGAAATGACCATTTCCAGCTAATCCATCTCATCGTCCCATCTACCATCTCAAGCCAGCACAAGCAATATCACATCCCAAGCAAACTTAAACCATCTCACACATGACTAACACCAATTAACAATATAAGTGGGGCATACTTTTTGAATTCATGTATCCCATATTGTCATAGATGACAACGGTGAGCTGGTACTACATGGGTGGGAATATCATTTCCCTTCGAGATTGTGTTTTCCCCTTTCCTATATTAGGCGGAGATATCATATGTTATTTTAATGAGGCATACCATTTTAGGTCGTAATAAGAGGAATGCTAGGTGGAAGGCCCTAAAAGGACCTTCTCCAGAGATAACCCACATTTATCATAAAGAGGTCTCAGTTTTGGATGATCTGACCCACTGATCTTATGGCTGCAGCCTTGAATAAGTGACACTCAAATAATGTACTGATTTGATAATTTAGCATCTAAAAAAACTGTACTTAGTATCATAAGAAGCAGACACCAAGAAACATCATGTAAAGAAGAGTCTAAATTCAACTCCACCAAAATATGATTTTGAGGATACTAGAATTATGAGATCCTTTGTTTAGCAGCTATTTAAGGCCTGAGCAATGAGGTCAATGGACCGGATCTTCCACAAGTGTCTCTTTTTCATGCCAAACGTGAGGCTCTTCTAGATAGTCTTTTTAGGGCCTTCAGCCTAGTATCCCTCCTATAATAATGGTGATCATTAGATGCAGAATTTTTCATGCATCAGCTACTCAAAACGTGGTCCATAAGATGGGTAGTTTGAATTAAGAAAAAAAAAAAAAAGGTTGAAAAGATGACAAGGAAACGCGGTCTAGCATGCTTGAGCAACTTATATATTTGGAGCATAAGATATCCATTTTGATCGCATGAGACCAAAACCTTATGGTCTTCTGTTGATTGTCTACAACGTCCACAACATTGTTGCACGACAAGTTCCCTTGCTTTGCATGTACATAAGAGAGAGTATTCTGTATCTGATGTATGTAACAGAGAGTATTCTCTACTACTTGAATAGAAGTTGTCGTCATGTGATCTTGAGGTCAATGGTTCAAGGCATGGAAATAACTTCTTGTAAAATGCAAGGTAAGGTTGTGTAATATAGGCCCTTGTGGTCCTTCCCTTTCTTGGACCCCGCATAGGTGGGAGCCTCATGCACCCGGGCTGCCCCCGCCTGCACCTTCCCAAAAAAAAAAAAAAAAAAAACTTGTACAATATTGATTCATGATAGGATTTCCTGTGTGAGCCTCGAAAGTGATTAGCTTCCTCAATCAAACCAGTTATTCGCTTCGAAGTCATAACCAAAAAAATTTGGTTCCCGTATGCACTCAGGTCTGCTTGAAACCCTTGGGAGTCACTTACGCGGGTTCCCTACAGTTAAAAATGGACCAATTGGTTGATGTCATTCTGAACATAGCTGACCTCGGAAGTAGGCCCACGTACTTGACATAGAGCGATATACTCGGTGAGGAAATGGCTCCCAGTCGCTGAGGGCGCAAAAAATGGGAAACAAACTAGCTGGGGCACTCCTTCGGATGCATCTGATTTTTTCTTCATGTTGGGCCTGCCTTACATTGGCTAACCACAAAAATATTTTATTTTAAGAAAATTCTAACTAGAAAAGCTAATAACCAGAAGCCTCCAATGATACTGAATTTTTGGACAGCCTAAATAGCACAAGGTGAACATGATGGATGATTTAGATTACCCAAATTTGAGGCCTACCGAGGTTGCATCTGATTCAGATCACGCAAATTTTGGGCGTATCAATGTCTTACGAGAAGAACTAGACTGATTACTTTCAGTCTTGTTCATCTTTAGCATCCAGATTAATATAAGCTAATTTTGGCAAATCTTTTTATATCTTTTTTCTTTTTAAACGCTGTGATTCATTGAAATCCAAATGAAACAAGGTTCCTGATGTTCACATTTTCTCTCATACATAATCCTCCATATCATTCATGAGGTAATACCACGAGCAGATGGATAAGATCCAATCCATTGGCCAGTTGTCTCAGATGCTTACACCTTAGTAGCCAACAAGTTTGCAGCTTCATTGGTGCTTGAGCTTTACTTCATAGCATTCACGACCAAAGTAGAGTTCCCAAATTTTTGCAAACAGTCAAAACCCATATCAACTGCTTATCCAATGCCATTCATTTTTGCTTCATTATTTGTTCTTCTTCCAAGAAAGATGATATGTGATGCTAGACATTATCCCCGATTATCCCTAATTATTCCACCTGCTCCAGCTGCACCTGGGTTATCCAGGGCAGAGCTATCAAAGAACATTTGGACCTCCCCTGGATTAGGAAGAATCCAATTAACCTTGAAGGTTCATTTTTTAGCCTGTATCAAATTAACCTGAAACCACTTTTTGAGGATTTGCAACTGGTCACTGTGGAATGAAGTGCTAGAATCACGTTAGAGGCCTCAATAGTTCTAGCCTTCCATCCAAACGAAGCTCCACGCCAATCTGCTGATTTTATTTCTTCCATTCCATAGAACATTAAACAAGACAGAATTTGCATTAATAAGCAGAGTATTAATCCTGAATATACTCTTGAGATACGTGAAGGAGAGTCTTGGCACAAAGGTAAAAGTTGTTATCGTGTGATCTTAAGGTCATGGGTTCAAGGCATGGAAACAACCTCTTGTAAAAATACAAGATAAGGCTGCCTACTACAGGACCTTGTGGTCTGTCCGTCATCCACCAAGACTGCCCTGCTGAGACACTTAACAAGTGCCTCCTTCATTGACCTCCATTAAGAAATGTTAATTTGGAACTTCTGTTCAATATGTTGCCAAAAACAAAGCACATGCTTGTTCTATGCATAACACACGATTTGCTGTTTTCATCAAGGCATTTGATGAAACTTTGAACAGGAAGCTTTATTTAGGGCCACTTGAATGCCAAATGCGTTTCCACATTGCAATATTTTCCTAATCACAATGGAAGCGTGAATTATATGCAGATTTAATGGGAAAACGACCATCAGAAGCCGGCAATGAAATCATTTTATCTTGTAGATGTTGCAAAACATGCTGTTCAAAAAGAGCCTTTTTCCCTTCTACAGAAACGAGTGCAATTTTTATCGTTCATCCATTCACCATGTTCATCAATTATATCAGCAATTACTTGAAAGGATGGCACTCCTTCCATTTTTCTAAAGGTACATGGTCAATAGCAGGCCCCGTCCTAGTCTAATCATCAAAACAGAGGGAGGTACCTTTTATCCGGAGTCAAAATTGGTCTCTTATTTTAAGCACTTCTTTTCAAAAGAGCAGATGCCAAGGAAGTTGCTTTTACAGAAAAGAAATCTTTCTAATGTCTTTCTTGATGGTCATCCCAACGTCAAATTCAATACCTGAAGGAAGAAACCGGAAACAGTCTCAACTTCATCTAAAGAATTGACTTTAAAATGTTTCATATTAATTGGAGAATATTTTGGTCTGGTCTAATCAGTCAGAGACAACTCGACATCTCTGGAACAAGATTTGAATCGGATCAGATTATGGCACAATTGACATAACCCGCCAGATGAAATCAGTAAGAAAATAAAGACTTGGATTTCTTATGATTCATCAGAATTGGCGTCGTCTAAGCCAAGGATGAAATGTTTAATATCTATCTAGAAAAAGGTTAACTTGATTTTCCAAATATAAAGTATGGTCATGACTTAAGAAGTTCAAGTACAAGTCCATACCACCTGTTGATTTTTCAAGTGATTCAATTATCAAAAATCTCATTCAATAACTGCTTGATGCAATGGTAAAAGTTGTTGACGCGTGGCTATGATGTCACAAGTTCAAGGCTTGAAAACAACTCCTTATAAAAATGCAAGTTAAGGCTACATAGTATAAACTCTTGTGGTCTGCCTCTACCCAAGACCCTGCATGAAAGATTTTTATTGCAGGACGGATTAAATCGCTCAAAAATCAAGCAGGAGACCCCGTGGATTCCTTCACACTCTGAGATTGAACTATGCTCAACGAGATCTTTCCAAAGTTTCCTTCCACGTCAATAAGTCTGACATCACCCAAACCAAGCCGTGGATGTGTAGAGATATTCTCCACCGTACGGCAAATCTAAGCCTTCCATTCCCTCCCTAATCACGTGAGCTTGGCGAGTCGGAGGCAATATTTTTACCCACGGAATTTTTAGATTTAACCACAAACACGTGCGCCACTAAAAGTCATTTCTTCATTTGTAACATAACCTTCTGTGAATTTTAGCAAATCTGTTCTCTATATACTAGTAAAAAGGCACGTGGGAAAAAAAAAAAAAAAAAAAAAAAAGATTGGAGGTTGCATTGGCCATTTTTCATTTGTAAATAACATATATTTTGTCAAGAAAAAAGATAAAAACTATAAATAAATAAATAAACATAGAAACCGGGGGCCTGTTGTGAAGGCCTCAGAACAGTGATTAATTGCACAAGTCATGGTTAATACTGGGTGAATCTAATCTATGTATAGCTTTAGTAATGATCCACAGTTTTAGGAATGATCCAATCATGGTAGATTGTTGGTAGATGAATCGGACGGATCATGAAATATAGCTATCTTATCCATGTATAGGAATCATTGTACCAATCAGCACCACAATTTCGGGTAGTAAGTCGAGAAAAATGAAATATGTATCCAACGGTCTGTTTTGAAGGCCTGAAAAAAGTAATTAAATGTAGAAATTTACCATGGGTCAATCCTAGGTAAATCTAACCGGTGGATAGCCATCTTATCCATGGATTGGTATCATTTGCTGAAATTAGTCATGGGTTAATCCTAGGTGAATATAATCCATATACTGCTATCCTATCCATGAATAGATATCGTTGTACCAAACAGCCCCACAAATTTTGGAATGCTCCGCTGGTGGTAGATTATTGGTAGATGAATGGGATGGATCATGAAATATGTGTACAAGGGTATGTTTTCCAGGCCTCAAAACAATGGTTAAATACAAAAATCATGACAGTTGGATATGATACATTTATACCTACCTTATCCATGGATAGGCATCATTGTGCCAAACACCACCACAAAATATTAAAATATTAAGATCTTTGTACATAATTTGAATTCCATGCAAAATTGTTAATTAAATGTAAATTTTGGAAATTAAACTCAAAACTGACTACTAGTTACTCTATTTCTCAAATGTTCTTTTAAATGTGATAGGTGGCCTGACGTCCTTCCGATTGCTTTTGATTTAATCTTGCTTATGATTATTGGAACATTTTAGATATGTAACGTCAACAGTTCACAATTCCGCTAGCAAAATATGAACCATCAATATTGGTTGGATTTCCATCTTGTAGATGGGTTATCCGTTAGGCATGGGACCATAATCATGTGGTTAACCCATCGACGGTCTAGAAATTCATATACCAGTAAAGATCGGCACTTAAATTTGAAGTTGCTCTTCTCCGAAATAAAGGAAAGAGTGTGAGGTGAAAATTCTAATGGTCCTTAGAGAGCAGTCTTTCTAACTGTGTTGTAAGAAATTTTCGCGGGATTGTTTCTTTCGCTTATCATTCTCTAGATTTTGACTTTCACCATGGTAGGCATCATCCACTAAACACCTCCTCTGGATGATCGTAACCATTATCATCCTTTGCAGGAAAGTGGATTCATTTGAAGCACCGCTAAGCGATTCTTACATGCATCGATCGGATGAAGTAAAGATGGGAAGCCAAACCCAAATGTTAAGACCACTAATAGCGAGATCGGTGATTTTCCTATCACTGTAAGATTGAACCAAGGCTCGACATTGAGCCCATACCTTTTCATGTTAGTTATGGATGAGTTAACAAAACATCTGCACGAGGAGATTCCTTGGTACATGCTACTTGCAAATGATAGTCTTACTTGATGAGACAAGGGAGAGTGTAAACATAAATAAAGCTAGAGTTATGAAGAGAAGCATTAGAATCTAAAGGATTTATAATTAGCCAAACTAAACAGAATATATAAAATGCAATTTTAGCAAAGAGAGTAGTAGTAGAGTACCAGTCAAGATTGATAACCAAGAAGTCTCCGTAAAAGACCGCTTTCGGTACTTAGGATCAATGATTCATAAGAGTAGAGAGATTGAGAGGAAGGTTACCCAGAGAATCCAAACGGGTTGGAACAAATGAAGATGTGTATCTGGAGTTTTGTGTGATCAACAGGTACCAATCAAATTAAAAGGAAATTTCTATAGGATGGTCATAAGGTCGATCATGCTCTATGGATCCGAGTGTTGGGCAGTTATGGAACATCGTGCTCATAGGATGAGCAGCCAAAAATGAGGATATTGAGATGGATGAGTAGTAAGACAAAAAAGGATAGAATTAGGAATGAAAATATTAGAGAAAATTTAAGAGTAGCACCAATAGGTATCAAGATGAGGGAAATTAGACTTAGATGGTTTGGACATGTTCAAATGAGACCGGAAACAACACCAGTTAGAAGGAGTAAGGCAATACAAGTAGAAGGTTCTAAAAGGGCAAGAGGAAGGCCCAAAAGAACGTGAACAGAAGTGGTGAGAAAAGATTGAAAAACTTTGAGACTAAATGAAGCTATATTACTTAATAGAGAGGAATGGAGGAATAAGATTCATGTAGCCAACCCCTAATTGGGATAAGGTCTTAATGATGATGATGACTTGTTTTAGCCTTTTACATATTCTTACAATCTTATAATCTTATGCAACTAAGGTTTCAAAGTACCCTCGTGTCATGAGTTAAGGGTTAGCCTTCTTCAGAAGCAAGTAGTGAAGACAAAATAATACAAAGAACAGCGTAAAGCTAATTGGATTATGTATGTGTTCAGTGTTATTTTTTACACTTTTACATATTCCTCTCAAGGTAATACCAAAGTGACTAAATGAATTACAAGAAATTTTATTTATGCTTTTAAGGAATGGGTGCTCTATTATGTTGAATTGGTGAGCCGATGATAAAGATCGCACCCTTATTAACTTTTTGGTAAATTGTCCAATCGGGACAGCTTTTTTTGAAATCTATTGATGAATTTGTGTATGTCAAGAGTACAAACTTAATACTTGATATGCTAGAGAAGGTGATTATGAAGTTGGGGAGAACAATGTAATTCAGGTAATTATTCAGTTTTATATCTATAGTCTGTTAAATATTTTAACTTATTTATTATGCAAGTTTACACTATATAATTTTACCTTTTTTTATATTTTAGGTCATAACTAACAATGCCTCCAACTACATGGCTAGAAGAAGGGAATTGATGGTGAGAATGTCACATTTGTATTAGACCCTTTGTGTAGATCACTGCATAAATCTAATATTAGAGGACAAGCAAATTGTCAATTGTGAAAAAAACTGTGGCAAAAGCTAGGTTGGTAACAGTTTTTATATATAGCCACACATGTCCTTCATCTTATGAGAAGATTTACAAAGAAAATTATTTAGTCAGATCTGCAATGATGCGCTTTGCCACCAACGTCATGAACTTAAAAAGCATTAAAAACTTGAAGATAGAATTGAAGGCAATGTTCCACTGTTCAGAATAGATGAACAATAAATGGTCGAAAAGGCCTAAAGGTAAAAGAGCTTAAAAAATTGTGTCACATACCAACTTCTAGAATCACGTCCTCCTTTGTTTGAAGATTATGACTCCACTTGTAAAGGTTTTGAGGGTGGTGGATAGTGAGAAGCCGGCGATGGGCTATATTTTTTAGGCTATAACCAAGGTCAAAGAAAAGATTCAAGCCAATTTAACAAGTGATGAACATCAGGCCACTCATATTTGGGAGTCATAAATAGTAGATGGAATTCTCAGCTTCACTAGCCTTTACATGTAGTGGGATATTACCTCAACACATCCTTCTACTACAACTATGACATTGAAGAGCACAACAGTAATAGCAAGAATGGTCTAATGCATGCCATCACTAAGCTATATGATGGAAAGGATAACATGATAGTAAATGAGATATCCATTTACAGACATGCTGAAGGCTTGTTTGACAATGACCTAGCAATACGCAAGAGAAAAATCCTAGCCCCTTGTAAGTGTTTTATGTTATTCCATATTTTAAGATTTAACTTCTAAATTTTATTTTATAATATTATAATTTTATTTATTTTTCTAACTTTAATTTTCTTCAACTTTTGCAAGCAAGTTGTAGATTAACTTTGGGACTGAAGCCCCATATCTTCAAACAATGGCCATTAAGGTCCTCTCTCAGATATACAATGCATCTCCTTACATGCATAAATGGAATGTCTTAAAAAATATAAGCCACAAGATATTAAGATTTAGTACTTATTAGTTATTAGTAATTTAGCATATATTTATTATATTCTAAATTTATAATTATTTTTTCTTTTTAGATCCACACTAAGAAGAGGAATAGGCTGCACGCTAAGACATTAAACGATTTAGAATACATTCAATACAATTAGTGACATAAGGATCATTTAAAACTACAAAAGTATACATATCCTATTATATTACTAGGTCAACAAAAGCGATGAGTGGATTGTTCAAGAAGATGCTGGAGATAATCAGGTACATCCAAGTAATGACCTCACCTGGTTCGATGTTGAATTAGCTGAAAGATCAAGTGAACGTGATGCTCCATCTACTAGGCAACACTAGAGGCGAGGGAGGGGCAAAGGGAGAGCCGCATTTCTCAGTCTCAAGATCATCAAGATCCAGATGAGGATGTTGAAGAAGAGCAAGACAATGAAGAGACTGAGGAGAAGGATGTCTACATCTCTCAAGGAGATGATTCTAGTGATGATCTCAATCTTTCTGATGAAAAGGTGCAGGAAGATGACTCTTAAGTCTTAGTAGTTAATTCTAATATTTGCTTTACTTCATTTATGTAACAATCGTTTAATTGTTTATTGTTCTTGGATTTACAGGAAGATGATAGCGATGATGACGTGGCCACAACGAATTGAGAGAGTAGCAAGGACTAGGAAGGCTAGTATTATGACTATCATTGTATTTGAATGTTTCTCAATTTACTTCTTTGTGTATGATTATTTGATTTAACCTTAGGTTGTTGTTGTTGACGTGTTGATTTATTACTTAAAGTTTTCATTTCACCCATTTAACAAGTATTTATTCATATCTTTACATTTCTATATTTTCTTTTCTTTTTTTTTGGATTTTTTGTAATTTTTGGGATTCATTTGCAATTTTTTCTTTCTTAAAAATTTAAAATACTTAATTTTGCGGACACCTAGTCATGCACCTTGTCCCTCTAGGTGCAAGTTGCACCCTTGCACTTGGGTGCACCTTACACCTACGACTGCATAGGTGCTTACATCCCACTCCTCTCCTTGGTAAAATTACATTCCATATACTCTACTTAGTTCAACTAATTTTAAATCCTTTAAACTTTATAGCATCTCTCACAACTCTAGCTTTATATTTACGCCCTTCATTATCTTACCAATTGAAACTAAGACATTTGCTTATAATATGTACCACAGAATCTCTATGTACATGTTTCATTAACTCATCCATAACCAATGTCACAAGGTACGGACTCAATAACAATTCTTGGTGCAATCCTATGATAATAGGAAAATCATCAGTCACTCCACTAGTGATCCTAACATTTGTTACTGCTCCCGCATAAATATCCTTAATTATAACTATGAATCCTAGTGAAACCCCTTTCTCACCCAATACCCACCATATTAACTCTCTAAGAACCTTATCATAAGTTTTTTCTAAGTCAATAAAGATCATGTGGAAGTCCTTCCTCCATTCTCTATATTTCTCTATCAATTGTGTATGGAAGAAAATAGCTTTCATTGTAGACTTCGCAGGTAAGAAATCAAATTGGTTTATTCGATACACTCTTCTCATGTCGAGCCTCTTCTCAATTACTCTTTTCCAAAGTTTCATGGTATGGTTGATAGATTTGATCCACAAAAATTAGTGCAACTCTATGTCTCCTTTATGCTTATAGATTGGTAGGATAGAGCTTTTACTCCATTCATCAGGCATTTTTCTCAATTTTAAATCTTGTCAAACAACTTTGTTAACCAAACTACTCCAGTATCTCCAACATATTTCCAAACCTCTATTGTAGACCATCGCACCCTACGGCCTTTCTTGATTTCAACTTTTTCAAGGCTTCTTTTACTTCAAGTATCCTTATCTCACAGTTGTATCTATATAGTCCAACATTATTTAGGTTTATAATTCTTTCAATCTCCAATTCTTAGGGTCATTGTCATTTAGCAATTTTTGAAAGTAACTTTCTCACCTTTGATTGATCTTGTCCTCTTTGACTAGTACCCTTTGGTCATCAGTTTTAACACATTTAACATGGTTTAAGTCCTTACTCTTCTGTTCTCTTATTTTTGTAAGTTTGAACAAAACTTTCTTACCTTCTCTTTACCTTAATCTATTATATATTATCACATGCTTTGAGTTTAACCTCACTACTCTCTCAACAACCATTTTAGCATTCTTATATTGCTCGAGGTTTTCATTAGTTCTAGTCCTCTACTATACTTTGAAGCATATTTGTTTCTCTTTAATAACTTTTGTACTTTTTTACTCCACTACCATGTTTTCTTTACTAGTTACCTTTTACCTTTAGGTACTCCTAGAACATATTTTGCCACTTTCTTATTTGAAAAAGATAAAGATAATTGATGTAAAATATAGATTTAATTTTTAATGTATAGCACCACACTTTATATAATTCTACATTTACGAGGTCTCTTTTCCAAACTTTTTTGTAAAAGTCAAACGTATTTCAATTTCTAACCACACCCAAAAAGTACCAAGGGAAATTTCCCTTAATAAGTAGTATAGATAGGATAGATGATTCTATTAATGCATATAAACTGTCAACTGGTTTATTCCTACCCCTTCATTTAAAGCAACAAATTAAAGGCCTAAAACTGCATGGGTTTGGATGGTGCATCGGCAGCATTCGTGACAAGACAGATGATTTGGATCTAATATAGTCTACAATCATCCAATCAGCATGATTTTTCACATGTAGCCTAAACAAATGAGGGATCAACAAGATGAATGGCTGTATCCAAAAGAAGGTCATAGGTAGCATTTCCCTTGAAAATGCATCTCTGATTATAGTTCTCTTTTATTTTTTTCACTCGCTTATGCAGGAAGTATCCAAGTGCAGAATTCTATTTGTTAGTTACATTTGCATGCATCATAATGGACAACCAAAAGGGATCTAGGAATCTAGTAAGTTAGGTTAGCCATTTATCTTTGATATACTCTCTCCAAGGAAAACTTTTCATAGAAAACCAACACCAAAAAGAAAAAGACAAAGGGCAGCCCAGTGCACGAAGCTCCCATCCAGGGGAGGGAAGGACCACAAGGGTCCATAGTACACAGCCTTACCTTGCATTTTGCAAGAGGCTTTTTCCATGCCTCCAACCCATGACCTCAAGGTCACATGATGACATCTCTACCATTGTGCCAAGGCTCCCCTTACAGAAAATCACTACTACAGTAAACGAAAATGAGTAGAGCACCTTTTTATAGCAACAGGGAAAGACATTGATGCTTCCAACCCTTCAAATGGTTGTCCTCCATATATCGCTCAAGAAATCCTATGAACTGAAACAGCATGAGAAAAGCACAGTCAATTTGCAAACGCAGCAAGAAACTGGCACAAAAACTTGGGGAAAAAAGTGACAAAAATGGATACTTCACAAGTCAATTTCCTAAGTGCGTGTATGGAAGCATGTTTTATTGTTTTTATTCTATTTCACAGAAGACAATCGGTTTAGTTTTCTACTGTGAAATAGAGAGAATACAATAAAAACAAGTTTCCCAAACACGCACTAAATAAACCAAGGACACAGATAATCTAAAAGAACTGCTGCAGAATTTCCTAAATGTTTTAAACAATATCCATTTCCCATCAGTCTATATGGCAAAGATAATTTTAAATTTTAATAGGACACTAAGCTAATGAATTGTTTTAATTCATCCACTTTCTTATTAGTTGTTCATTTGGATAGAAAGATGACAGCCAGAAACTGGTACTGAACTGTCAGTATAGGAAAAGTCATCAACACCCAGCAACCAGCAAAGGTTCTGTCATTCATCAGCATATTGTATTTCACCCATTTCTCCCAAAGCTTCATTCTTCCACCAAACAATACCCACCTAAGTTTTTTCTTTTGAAGCAAAGAGGTACTATAACCATCAAGAGAAGAATCTTGACAGAGATGAAATCCAATTCTCCCATCAGACTAGCACAAACGGCAAAGAATAAATCATCCTCGTAACTCTGTTCATGGGAACAGATGTACGGTCTGACCAAAGCACACGCAAAGTCTGCAACTATTCCAATGTATCCAAGATCTATAGAAGAATTCTATAAGGTGATCCTTTCTATACTACAACAGGAGGCACCAACCTTGCTGCTCTGTCAAGATTCTTGCAAGGATAGCAACTTTTCAACTCTTTGTTGTTGCAGCATAGGTGTCTATTAGGGTTTAAGAGAAAGGAAATGGCAGTACGTATGATCCATATCACATGATTTTATGGAAGATTATAATTTTAGGATCAAGAGATTGCTGAGGCTAGAAGTTCTAAAACCATTAAGGATTGCAGGAGGAGAATTTGGAACTAACCATAACGAACACCAACAGGGGAAAAATAGGTGCACTCATTTAAAAACTCCTCCAAGCAAAGGCACAGTATGACCAACACACGAGATTTGGACAGTATTGAACATTATAAACTACAGGACCATTGTCAAACTGCTCTCAATCCATCAGTAAAACCACACTGCTACCCAGTCCCTTCAATTGTCTGACACTCCGGCCCTCCCACAAAAGCAGCAAGTCTGCCCTTTTCTCTAGACAATGACAAGGGCTTGCAAAAGTAGTGCCTTTTGAATTGAATCTAAAGTAGCCCCCTATTAGCCCTTATTAATATAGTACTATCACAGCCAGGGGTGCGAAGCAGCTTTGCCCATTTTCAGTGGGGGAGTGAAAGGTTAGAAAGTCAGCTAACAACGGTTCCAGAGCTAGCCTCACATTCAAAAACCTACTCATCTTGAACTGGAATGTATTCAAAACCTTCTATGAGTGAAAGGAAATACATAGCTTGGTGGCAGTATGCCACCCATCAAGATAACTGCAAAACTCTACTAATAGATCATCTATCAGGAACTAACAAAAGCAAACGTGAACATCATCTTGATAGACAGATAGATTAGTAACATTAAAATAGTAAATGCATCCAAAATTGAGACAATAGGATTGTTTTCACCACTGGTGATGTACTATTCAGTCCTCAAACTGTGGCCTCATGAGAAGAGAAAGACTATGGGACTGTTAGTCACCTAGACAAAACAAAGGCTTTGTCTGCTTCTTTTGGCTAATTGCTTTGTCTGTTTGCTGGCTGCTTTGACTGTCTGTAATGCCTCTACGTAGTTCTTTTTACACCAAATGGAAAAACCAGACTCAGCACTTCCGCTTTGTATTTTTTTTTTTCTTTCCAAAAGAAAAGGAGAAGCAGGCTGCCAGTTGACACTTACCAACTTTTGGCTGCCAGCCACATTACAATAATATTTTAATAACATACAGTATACGAAAAACAGCTTGTTCTGATAGCTGTGCGCCAAGGAAGACATTATGTACTTGGACCCAAAACATTTGGCGCCCATTTACATCCAAAACTATAAACTATAATGCCCACTGTTTTACTTATAAGTACCTTTACACTAAATAGGCACTGGGTCCAACATTTCATACCTATTTAACATGAAACACTGGGCCATTTTGATGTCAATTTAACTTCTTTTGTGGGCCTAACATCATCAGGGCCTAATCAAATAGTGCCTACCAAACCCACACATAGGATTTGTATGAAGTATCTCTACCTTTAGTGCGCAAACAATAGGCCCATTCAATATTAACCTGTTTCTGGGGGTCCAGTACCTTCAATATCTTCAAAACAGTCAGCACTGAGACCCACATCAGACCTATAGCAATTGCAATCTTGTGTGGACACAATACGATCAAAACCTGTAAAAAAAAAAAATTAGGGAACTAAACCCATCATATGAACCTGTATCACATATCCATCATGTCGCAAAAAATCTATGTAAGCCATTATCCATGTCAGTAGCAACCTACAAAACTCATTAAAGATCATACAACCTACAAAGTGAAATAAACATCAAAAGTAGTAAAGTTCTCAATCCAGACACATAACAATCCACAAGTTCATCAAAGATGTAGACAATCCTGATCAAACCATCAAAGTGAAATAATCTACTAAGAGGACAACAGGGGCAATGAGGAACAGACTGGTGAAGGAAACATTCTCTAAAGCACAGGCAACCTGAACCTCTGGATCGTTCATCGTTGGCACCCTAACATCAACAAGTTGTGCCACAGTCATGTTTTGGGCCCTAATTTCATTGTTAAAACAATGCACGACTTCTGCATATGTTGGACAGAAAAATGAATGATGCCCTAGGAAAGCCGCAAATCTCTAACATTAATAATTCTAAGGATATGCTTTGCGACTTAATAATTCCATCCCATTCATCACATTGGCAATAATCCAAGTCACATCCCAATTAAATATGGACTCCGTAATAAACTGTGTACTGCCTATGCTTCTCCTTACACTTCATTTTGTGTTATGCGGGTTGTAAGTCCTATTCCTCCCAAAATCCTTGTCTCGAAAAATTAGCACTATGTTGACAGGTGTCTTTGAAAACGACCCATTTTGGTTGCTCATGTAGTAATTAGCCACTCGTTTAGGAAATCCAAGATACTGTCTTCTTCTTGAAAAGACTTTTTGTGATAACCATTAGTGTTTTAACCATTTGTGACAACCAAAAATCTGTGAGCAAAAATGCCTTTGCCGCTTGTCTGTTCCATGAACTAGTGGCTTCCTTCTTTTCTGCTCTGTTATTGTAGAACCATTAAAAAGGGAGATCAAAGCATCACAGAACTCTCTCTCTCTCTCTCTCTCTCTCTCTCTCTCTCTCTCTCTCTCTCTCTCATGGTTGAGAAAAAAAAAAAAAAGGAATCAACCAGTTCACAAAACAAACAAGGGGCAAAGGCTTCTTTAGTAACAGATTGTTCGTTGCAACAGTTTTCTTAGCCACCCAACTAGACACTTCAAAATGAAGCTTATTGACCCTAAGAAGCTCAAATTGGACGCATTTGGATGTGTATATAGCTAACTTGGAATGCATGGATAATTTCCTTTGTAATCATAACAGTAAGATGTTTTTTATGATTTGAAATGCATGAATAGGTGGTATCCTCTTCTATTTATAAATAGGAAACTGATACAGGATCACATAAGAATGTAGAAGAAATAGAAGGATAATCCTGGACAAGCGGTGAACATCCGAAGATAACCAAAGCTTGAGCTAAGGAAGAAAGCGATGGCGGAGATCAATAATGGACAAGAGTAAAATAGAAATACATAGAACCACTATCACATGAACTGTAACCGCATACTGTTCACATGTACTGTTCACGTGAACAGAGACATGGGGGTTTTGCTTGCTGTCCAAGATTTGTAGGAATAGTCAAAATTAGCTGGCAGAAGTTAAAGAGAAGTTTAATTTTGAGTTTGTATCCCAGTTAGGAAGTCTAATTTTGAGTTTGTTTCCTAATTAGAGTTTAGAAAGGGGAAAGTTATAAGCATTGTAATGAATTTACATGAGCAAATTTTGGTTGAATAGTATAACTTTCTTATTTTCTTACAACTGTTCCCGTTTATATTGGTTCTTGCCTTTGATTACTTGGAGAAAGTTTACCAAAGCTTGGATTAATGAAGTAAATATCCTGATTTCCAGGATCTCTTCAAATTCATGGTTTTCTTCCCCTAGAATACCATGAAGCTCATCTCTGTTTGGAAATCTTCCTCTTCGTGGTTTAATCACATTGAGGTTTCAAAGGTTAATCGTTCTTCCTACTGCAACAAGTTTGGTATCAAAGCTAGGATAGCTCCTTATTCTCCTTCTTCTAGCATATTTTCTGGTTTTCCAGTTCTATTGACTGTGTTTTGCATCCTAAGGTAATTTCTGAGTTAGAACCCTCAAGCTTTTTCTCTTCTGGAAACTTGCTGGAGTTTCACCTTGAAACGCCTTCCCATATCCATGTTCTTTACCTTTTTTCTACATTAGGAACCTCCTGCTAAAGCATCTTTTACAACCCTATTTCCAGCCTTCCACAATCCTTCTAAACTTCATCAAAAACCCATCATCTAGAACACCTTCATGTTCATGTTACTATTCATCTGGACAGTAATTACTATTCACTCGTAATCAGTTATTTTGTCCATCCCTTTTCTCCAGCTTTTCTAAAATAAAACCCATGCACCCCAACTGGGTTTGAGTCATTTTTAAAGAGAAGTTGAGTTTTCATCAGTTAGCTCAAGTGTTTTAACTTCCAATTTCAGTTCTTTTCGAGAAATGCCTCTTCAAGCTCAGAAAATCTTTACTCAAGAAGAAATCACTAAAATTGTTATTCAAGTCTTGGATGAAAAGGCACAATACTTAAAGCTCTAATAGAAGCAGCTGCTCAACGACAAGCCTCAACAACAAGACAAGTGTTTAATACGTTTTAGCAACAATTATCTATTCAAATTGCAACATAGATCCAAACGTGAAAATAACAAGGGGCGTGAACCTCAATTTCAGAATCAAGCATATTGAGTGCAACTAAATCCTTGCTGGGATGGAGGTTTAAAGGTAACAAGGGGCGTGAACCTCAATTTCAGAATCAAGCATATTGAGTGCAACTAAATCCTTGCTGGGATGGAGGTTTAAAGGTAGAAATTCCTGAATTTCAGGAGAACTAGAACCTAAAGACTTCTTATATTAGATTGAACTTGTTGAAGATATCTTTTGGTGCAAAGATGTACCTATGCTTAAGATGGCTGATTCAGTCATAATCCATTTTTGAGGATACATTGCCATAGTGACAATCCATCTAAGCTAAACAACGTCAAAATTTTGAACCACCTTTGACTAATCAGGATGAATTCAAGAGAATGATGCACCAACAGTTTCTTCCCTATAACTATTAGCATATGTTGTTTGAGAAGTTACATCATATATCTCGAGGTTCCAGGTCGTTTAATCAATACAGAGTTCCATAGGTTTATAGTGTGATATTGGTTGCATGAGAATCCGGACACCATTTTCTTTTGATATCTTAGTGGCTTAAAACATTCAATTGCAATGCTTTGAGCATTTAAACCATTCCAGATGTCCCAACAGTTCATGCTAAAGGTTAAATAAAAGGGCAGCCTGGTGCATGAAGCTCCCACGTATGTAGTGTCCATGGAAAGGGCAAACCACAATGAGCCAATAATACACAGGTTTACCTTGCCTTTTGCAAGAGGCTGTTTCCACGCCTTGAACCCATGACCTCCAAGTCACATGGCGACAACTCAACCATCGTGCCAAGGTCAAGTATTAGAAGAAAACAGAAAGAACGAGTTCTAGTCATTCCACATTTTAGCCTAACAGTTCTCGTCCAGCCACCAATATGCAAGAACATATTCTAGGCCAAACTTCTAATCCACCAAGAAGGCTTTTCAAGTGCCTCTAACACAAAAACATCTTTTGATCCTATAGTTCAAGCCCCTGTGACTCAATTCCAAGACGTTGATTGATGAGTTACCTGCAACCTTTCTATTGTTACATAAAGTATGACAATGCATTGATTTAGCACCAGGTGTTATTCTCCCTAGCCGCCCGCAATATAGAGTATCTCCAAAGGAACATGAAGAACTTCAAGGCCAAGCTAAGGAACTTTGGAGCCCCAGATTTATTAGGGAAAGCACTAGCCCATATGTTGTCCCTGCATTATTAGTCCTTAAAGAGATGGTTCGCAGTGCATGTGTGTTGATAGCCACTCTATCAATAAGAAACAATTCAATAATCAATTTTCTATACCGCAATTAGATGATGTGCTCTATCAGTTGAGTAGTGCTACAACCTTCTCCAAGATCAATTAAAAATGTGAATATCACCAAATCAGAATTCAACCATGTGACAAATGGAAGCTTGCATTTAAAACTCATTAAGGCTTATATGAGTGGCTAATTATGCCATTCCAGTTATCCAACGCCCCCAACACCATTATGGGGGTTATGATTGAAGTTCTTCATCCCTTTATCTGACAATTTGTGGTTTTTTACTTCGATGACATCTTAGTTTACAGTCATAATGCTCCTACACATCTACAACATCTAAGGGAGGTTTTTTGTTGATATGTTCTAAAAGGTATTCTTTGTTGATGTTTTGAGTGGTGTTTCTCGAATATGAGGTCTCTACAATAGGTCTTCATCCTAAAATCACAAAAGCCAAAGTTATTCAAAAATGGTAAGCTCCTACTAATACCAAGAAAGTTCAATAACTTCATGGTTTGGCAAGTTTTTATCACAGATTCATCAAGAATTTTAGGTCTATCATGGCACCAATCAACAATATTTTGAAATCTAGCACCTTTAAGTGTACTTCTGAAGCTCAACAAACCTTTGATTCTACAATGTTTAATTTTTCCAAAACTTGAATCCTCATATTGGTTGACATGCATCTTTGGTCCATTGAAATCGATGCTCTTCAGAATTACAACACAAAACAAGTTATATCTTTCTGAGAGTAGTCATCAAATTAGTGTCTACAATTTCCACTTTTTTCAAAACTTGAATTCTAATATTTGTTCACTTATGTCCTTGGAACTTAATAGGGATGAATTTCTCTATTGCTAGTGTGATTTGTCATCAAAGGAGTTCAATATCAAGTACCATAGGTAACCATCATTTAGTCAAACTACACCTTTTCCAGCATTCTGTTTTTAAAATGTCTTGTTTTTGCACAAACCATCATCATCTAGGCCTTATTCGGATTAGGGGTTGACCACATGAATCTTGTTCCTCCATTCCCCTCTATTAAGTGTTATGGCTTCACTTAGTCCAAAAGTTTTTAAATCCTTAACAATGTAAATTAACTTTATAGGAAAAAATGCATATTTATGATTCAACACAACATAAGACCATAGTTATGTCCAAACATATTTCTCAAAGGATGATCATCATCCAAGCCTTATCCCGATTAGGGGTCGGCTACATGAATCTTATTCCTCCATTCCCCTCTATTATGGGTCATGGCCTCATTTAGTCCAAAAGTTTTTAAATCTTTTCTCACTACTTCTATCCACATCCTTTTGGGCCTTCTCGTTGCCCTTTTAGAGCCTTCCACTTGGATTGACTCACTCCTAATCAGCGTGTTTTTAGTCTCCATTGGACATGTCCAAACTATCTAACCCTCTCTAATCTTGTTACATATTGGTGCTACTCTTAGGTTTCCTCTAATGTTTTCATTTCTAATTCTAACCTTTCTTGTCTTGCCTCTCATCCATCTCAACATCATAATTTCTACTGCGCTCATCCTATGTACATGTTGTTCCTTAACTACGCAATACTTTGATCCATAGAGCACAGCCAGCCTTATAGCCATCCTGTAGAATTTTCCTTTCAATTTGAGTGGAATATGTCCATCACACGAAACTCCAGAGGCACATCCCATTTGTTCCAACCCATTTGGATTCTCTAAGTAATATCCCTCTCATGGCTTAGTTCAACTAATTTTAAAGCCTTTAGACTTTATAGCATCTCTCCACAACACTAGTTATGTGTTTGCACCCTCCCTTGTCTTATCAATCAAAACTATGTCATCTGCAAATAACATGCACCATGAAATCTCCTCGTGCAGATGCTTTGTTAACTAATCCATAACTAACATGATAAGGTATGAGTTGAACACCGATCCCCGATGCAATCCTATAGTAATAGGGAAATCATCGGCCTCTCCGCTAATGGTCCTAACATTTGTTATCACTTCCTCATACATATCATTAACTATGTTTATGTACCACCATGAAATCCCTTTCTCACCCAATACCACCATATTAACTCTTTAGGAACCCTATCATAAGCTTTTCTAAGTCAATAAAGACCATGCAAAGGTCCTTCCTCCTCTCCCTATATTTATCTACCTATTGTCTAAGTAAGAAAATAGTTTTTCATAGAGCTCCTAAGCATAAAATCAAATTAGTTTTCTAATACACTCCTCTCATGTCGTAGCCACTTCTAAATCACACTTTCCCAAAGTTTCATGGTATGTCTCGTAAATTTGATCTTATGATAATTAGTGCAATTGTATATGTTTCCTCTATTCGTATAAATTGGTACAATAGAGCTTTTCCTCCATTCATCTAGCATTTTCTTCGAATCTACAATCTTGTTAAACAACCTTTTTAGCTAAACTACTCCAATATCTCCCATATACTTCCAAACCTCTATTGGTATATCATCACGCCCCAAGGCCTTTCCTGATTTCATTTTTTGAAGGCCTCTTTCAAGCAGATATCTTGATCCTACAGTCATACCTATATAGTCCAACATTATTTGGGTGCACGATTCTCTAAATATCTATATTCTCAAGATATTTGTCATTTAGCAATTTCTGAAAATAACTTTTCCACCTTTGATTAATCTCGTAATCTTTGACTATTACCCTTTGGCAATCACTCTTAATGCATTTAGAAGGTCTAAGTCCTTACTCTTTTGTTCCCGGATCCCGCATATGCAGAAGCCTCACGCACCGGGCTGCCCTTTTTGAACACATCTTTCTCACCTTTGGTTGACCCCAATCTATTATAGAGATCATCATATGCCTTAAGTTTAGCCTTACTCACTACTCTCTTAGCAACCTTTTTAATATTCTTATATTGCTCAAAGTTTTCGTTACTTCTAGTTTTCTATCATGCTTTAAAACACACCTATTTCTCTTTAATAACTTTTTGCACTTTTTGATTCCACCACCAAGTCTTGTTTTGTACCTTTAGATACTCTTAGAACATCTTTTACCACTTTCTTAATGGACTCGGTGGTGTTTACTTCTGATTCATTATTCCACTTTCCTTCTACCATCAACTTATTTGTTAATGATGTTATTTTCTTTTCTTTTAAGTTCTTTCTTTCATCTCTTAATGTAAATATACATAACCATGTGGTTAAACTCTCACTAAGTATCACCTTACAATCCTTACGCATTGATCTTTCCGTATTCCTAAGTAAAAAAAATTCTATTTGGTTTTTATATGATCCACTTCTAAATGTTAGTAAGGGTTCATCCCTCTTCTTAAGAATATGTTTACTAGAGCTAAGTTATATGCCAAAGCAAAATCTAGGATAGCTTCCCTCATCTCATTTCTTTTTCCAATACCATACACTCCATGTACCCTATCATATGCTTCCTTTTCTTTTCCTACATGACCATTTAAGTCTATTCCTACAAATATCCCCTCTGTATTGGGAATTTCTTTCATTACTCCCTCTATGTCTTCCCGGAACTATCTAGTTTTAGCCCCTTTCCACTTGGTTTCTTGGACACAAGTTATGTCAATTCTCCTACATCTTATCGTATCTATTAACTCCACACTCTTATTTGTTAATGTGCCTATATTCCGTGTGGCGATGCAAATCTTATTTTCTTGAGCTAATTTCTTTACCTGTACATATTTAGAACAACATGGGAACCCCTGCCTACTTTCCATTGCTTCTAAGATCCGATGCAATGCGTCACTTATGGGAGAATGCGCTAGCAGCCCTTGCCCATTTCCCACTGCATTTAGGATCTAATGTAGCACGTCACTTATGAGGAATGCCCTAGCTTGAGGAAATGCTTTAGTCTTTAGATACATGTTAAGGATTTGCCTAAAGATTTTATGCCAACTGGCAACCTGACACAATCCTCCTCCTTTATCCTAGCTTGGGACCAACTACGAAATCATAGAACCAAATAGGCAGAGTTCTTAAAAACAACTATCTGATGTTTTGAACTATAAAGCAAAGTCTTTCATACACTTAACATTACCACTAAAAGAGGGGTAAAACACATGGACTTTCCAACAAGTCACCCATCCTAGTACTACTCTCACCCAAACACAGGTAACTGCAGAGTTTAGCTAGGATTCAGTGCATTAATGCTGGCTATGTAGTTAGAGGCGCAACTAGGAGCAAGGGTTGCACCGGGAGCCTGGAGGACCTAGGCACATGCCTGAATCACAGGGGGGGGTTGGGGCTGCAACACCGATGCATGAAGCTCCCACCCTTACCTTGCATTTTGCAAGAGGATGATTCCACGCCTTAACCCGTGACCTCAAGGTCACATGGCAACAACTTTTACCATTGCACCAAGGCTCCCCTTCAAGCACACGCCTAAATCACATCATCATCATCAAGACCTTATCCCAATTAGGGGTCGGCCACATGAATCTTATTCCTCCATTCCACTCTATTAAATACCATGGTTTCATTTAGTCCCAAAGTTTTTAAACCTTTCCTCAGCACTTCTATCCACGTTCTTTTGGGCCTTCCCCTTGCCCTTTTAGAACCTTCTACTTGTATTGCCTCACTCCTTCTAACTGGTGCCGTTGTTGGTCTCCTTTGAACATGTCCAAACCATCTAAGTCTAATCTCCCTCATCTTATTACCTATTGGTGCTACCCCTAAATTTCCTCTAATATTTTCATTTCTAATTCTGTCCTTTCTTGTCTTACCACTCATCCATTTCAACATCCTCATTTCTACGACGATCATCCTATGAGTATCATGTTCCTTAACTGGCCAACACTTTGATCCATAGAGCATGGCCGGCCTTATAGCCATCCTATAGAATTTTCCTTTTAGTTTAAGTGGTACCCGCCAATCACATAAAACTCCAGATGCACATCTCCATTTGTTCCAACCAGCTTGGATTCTCTGGGTAACCTCCCTCTCAATCTCTCCACTCTCATGGATCAATGATCCTAAGTACCAAAAGAGGTCTTTCACGGAGACTTCTTGGTTATCAATCTTGACTGGTGTTCCACTCCTACTCTCCTTGGTAAAATTACATTCCATATATTCTGTCTTAATTCGGCTAATTTTAAATCCTTCAGATTCTAATGCTTCTCTCCATAACTCTAGCTTTATGTTTACACTCTCCCTTGTCTCATCAAGTAAAACTATCATCTGCAAATAGCATGCACCAGGGGATCTCCTCGTGCAAATGTTTTGTTAACTCATCCATAACTAATGTGAAGAGGTATGGACTCAATGCCGATCCTTGGTGCAATCCTATAGTGACAGGAAAATCACCAGTCATGCCACTAGTGGTCTTAACATTTGTTACCGCTCCCTCATACATATCTTTAATTATGTCTATATACCCCTGAGAAAGCCCCTTACCACCCAACATCCTCCATATTAACTCTCTAGGGACTCTATCATAAGCTTTCTCTAAATTGATAAAGACCATATGTAGGTCTTTCCTCCTCTCCCTATATTTCTCTATTAATTGCCTTAGCAAGAAAATAGCTTCCATGGTAGACCTCCCAGGCATGAAACCAAACTAATTCTCCGATACACTTGTTTCATGTCGTAGCCTCTTCTCAATTACTCTTTCAAAAAGTTTCATGGTGTGGCTCATAAGTTTGATCCATCGATAATTAGTGCAGCTCTGAATGTCACCTTTATTCTTATAGATTGGTACAATAGAGCTTTTCCTCCACTCATCAGGCATTTTCTTTGATTTTATAATCTTGTTAAATAACTTGGTCAACCAAACTACCCTAATATCTCCCATATGCTTCCAAATCTCTATTGGTACACCATCAGGCCCCATGGCCTTTCTTGATTTCATCTTTTTCAAGGCCTCTTTTACTTCAGGTATTCTAATCCTACATTAATATCTATAATATCCAATGTTATTTAGATTTATATTATTTTCAATCCCTATATTCTCAGAGCCATTGTCATTTAATAATTTTTGAAAGTATGTTTCCCACCTTTGTTTGATCTCACCTTCTTTGACTAATACCCTTTAATCATCGCTTCTTATACACCTGACATGATCTAAGTCCTTACCCTTCTGTTCTCTTACTTTTGCAAGTTTAAACACATCTTTCTCACCTTCTCTTGTTCCTAATTTATTATAGAGCTCATCATATGCTTTAAGTTTAGCCTCACTTACTATTCTCTTAGCAGTATTTTTAGCATTCTTATATTATTCATAGCTTTCATTATTTCTAATCTTCTACCAAGCTTTAAAACGCATCTGTTTTTCTTTAATAACTTTTTGCACTGTTTCACTCCACCACCATGTTTCCTTTGCTAATAGCCTTTTACTTGTAGATACTCCTAAGACATCTTTTGCCACTTTCTTAATGGACTCAGCCATATTAGTCCACATGGTATCTACTTCTGTTTCATAATTCCAATTTCCTTCTACTATCAACTTATTTTTGAATGAGGTTATTTTCTCTCCTTTTAAGTTCCACCACTTAGTTTTTGGATGTGTATTAAGTTCAGTTCTTTTACTCCATCTTTTAATATGGATATCCACAATCATTAACCTATGTTGTGAGGTTAAACTCTCACCGGGTATCACCTTACAATCCTTGCATATAGATCGGTCATTATTCCTAAGTAGAAAAAAGTCTATTTGGCTTTTATGAAGTTCACTTTTAAAGGTTATTAAATGTTCATCCCTCTTCTTAAAGAGTGTATTTGCAATGGACAGGTTATATGACAAAGCAAAATCAAGGATATTCTCCCCCATCTCATTTTGTTCACCTATACCATACCCTCCGTGTATTCTATCATATCCTTCCTTATCTTTTCCTACATGGTCATTTAAGTCTGCTCCTATAAATATCCCCTCAGTGTTGGGAATTTCTTGTATGACTCCCTCCATATCTTCTCAAAACTGTCTCTTCATTATATCTTGTAACCCTACTTGTGGTGCATATGCACTTATAACATTTATAATCTGCTCTCCTAGAACAATTTTTATTATTATAATTCTATCACTTATTCTTTTAACGTCCACAACTTTATCCTTTAATTCCTTATCCACTATTATTCCTACGCCATTTTTGTTATTTTCCTTTCCTACGTACCATAATTTATACCCATCTATTTCTCTAGCTTTAGCCCCTTTCCACTTGGTTTCTTGGATACAAGTGATGTTGACTCTCTTACGTTTCATTGCATCTACTAACTCCAAACTCTTACCTGTCAATGCCCCTATATTCCATGTAGCGATGCGAATCTTATGTTCTAGAGATACCCTATTTAGTACCGCCTTTCTCAACCTCCATGGTATGAACCCATGTCCACTTTTCACTGCACCTGGCTTTTTACGCAATGCGTCGCTTCCAACGTGACGCTCTAGCAGCCCTTGCCCACTTTTCAGTACATCCAGGATCCGATGTAGCACGTTGCTTCTGGTAGAACGCCCTAGCAACCCTTGCCTATTTTTCACCGCACCCGAGACCGATGCAGCGCATCGCTTATGGGGAACGCCCTAGCTTGAAGGGAATGTCTGTTTTCGATTCATGTCATGTTTGGGTTGCCGTAGTTTTAAAAAGCTGAAAATGATTTTCATTTCTTCCTTACAAACTAATATACAAATGCATATTCATTTGCAAGGATAAAAGAAATAACAAAAATCATCTTCAGCTAAACCCTTGCCGGCTGGCAACCTGACGCAAGGGTGGCCATATTTTAAGAAGCTGGAGATGATTTTCATTTCTTCCTTACAAACTAATATACAAATGCATATTCATTTGTAAGAAAGAAATAATAGAATCATCTTCAACTTCCCCCTTGCCAGCTGGCACCTGACGCAAGACCCTCCTCCTTTTTCATCCGGGCTTGGGACCAGCATTGGCGGAGTTACACGCCTGAATCACGAGGGGCAAAAATAAATATTAAGAATTATAAAAATTCAAAAAATCCCAAAAAAGTAAGAAAAACATATAAACATAATTCTATGATGAAATATTACTCAAACATGCTAATTTCTATGAATGGAAGCTATATATGTGAATGAAATTCTGATTCAAGGAATAAATGTCAAAGACAAAAGTTATTTCAAAATTACATAACCGTTTTTCCAAAAACAAAAAATGAACAAAAACCTAAAAAGAAGTTAAATCTATAGCAAACAAACAAGAAAATCAAATGGAATGTTTGCTTCTACCAATAGAATGAGAAACCATCAAGATTTATAAATAAAAATAAAAAAAAAGTGAGCCAAAATTAAAAAATAAAAAATTGGTACTGAGTTCTACATTTTTTACAGAAAAATAAGGTTTTAGGTGGATGATCCATCCATATTTTTTCTTCGCTTAGATCTGTAAAAGCTTGAAGAGGAATGGTCATTTCCACAATAGAAGCTCTTAAGAGGAGAAAATAGGGTTGGAAGATGAAAAAATGAAAAAAATTGAAGTTTGGGGTTTTAACAACTAGTCACTTGCGCCTAAGCGTCGGAGGTGCCCCTAAACATAGGCTCTAGGCGCACCTGGGGTGTGCCTAGGAGCTAGCGCCTAAAACCCCTGCAACTTTACAAAATTCAGTAGTACGTGCGCCTAGGCATGCCTCTAACTACATAGAGTGCTAGTGTGATGCTCGTGCACGGACTCTTCTCTACTTCAATGTGGGGCAATATTCATAGTGAAAAATCATTGAAGGGGTCAAAAAGAAAGGAGAAAGAAACTAAAGTGTTGTCTCCTCCTAATACAAGAGCATTACAAATATTGCAAAAGTTCCTAAGTCAAAGAGAACATCCAAGGAACTTCAAAGTCTATGCACGAAGAAGCAAACACACTACGTAAGGAAACATGTTCAACAAAAGGGGAACCGGTCTTTTAATTGCTTCACGTCCAAGTACCCCTGACTCTAATAGGGAGCTTATAGATAAACAAATTGTATGCTATGACCCGACTAGAATCTAAGGATAGCTTACTAGAGTTGGCTTTTGGGAACCAGTGCTCTTAAGGGCTAACTATTGAGCCACATTGGAATGGTGTTTCTTTGTTACTTGGCAAATTTCCTTCAAGAAATGTTTTCTCTAAGAATACTTCCTTTTTCAAGTTTTTGGTTTATGTGAATTTTCTTAAGTATGCCTTTACTAGCTTATCAAGTAATACTAGGATAGGATCTAGGATATTTTCAAACTCATTATAACTTAGGAAGCATTACTAGATTAGGATTCATGTTATAACACTTACATATACAATTCTAAAATGACCTTTTTCCCTATTTCATTGATTATCAATAGAACTTTGATTTTTTGGTTTTGGGCAAATATGAGTGTTAAAGGATTAGAGAGGCATATTTTGGCTTGAGATCAAGTGCCTTCCTTGGAACTCATAGTTTATTCCTTAGAAAACTGTGTTATAATTGCAGCAAATCCATTTGATCATGTAATAGCCAAATTTTTTTTGGATTATTTTATTCCATTTCAAGTAATTTTTATCATATTTTAATTTAAAAATGGAATAAGAAATTAAATTCAGTTTAAAAGTATTTTTCATGGAATTTAACTCTTCAAAAATTCGAAATTTACCCTTCAAAACATCGAAATTTGGAAGTACACATTGATACAATTCCAACAACACTAAGATTGGGCGAAACAGAGATTGAGGCACAAAAACCCTAAAAATTTTACAAATTTAAGAGGGACCAAAATGGATAACGACACCCCCCTCTATCAACTCATTAATGTAACAGATGGGAGAAGCAACATGTGGGCCATGTGTAGCTCAATCCCCACCAGCTTAAAGCCGTTGAGTAAAATGGCTGAAATATAATGACTAGGAACAGGAGAAGAAAACAAAGAAAGAAGAAGGAAAAACAAGGAAGAGGGGGAAGGAAGAGAGAGGGTGAGAAGAAGGAAAACTTGGCCGCCGGAAAAACCAAGACATGCGTCACTGATAGAGGGGGTGCTTGCGTGAATTTTTGTCACCGAAGACATAGCTAGACAGAAAGAACCACAACTCTGATTGGCAAACCAAACCAATCATCCTTTTTCCCCTCATAGAAACGACCTATACCCTCGTCCAGATTGCCGATTTGTCACCATCTCATTGGAAAACAACTGAAACTGACATAGAAGACAAATGTCAATGCTGAACAAGAAGGCAAATTTTGAAGATACAATATGTTCATCTTGTTCCTCGCTGTAAGAGGAGCAAAAGCCTTCAAGAACACTAAAAATCAGGCAAGAAACGACGATGGATTGGAGCTAAAACAATAGTTATGTTTCTGTCAAATTTTCAAAAAAAAAACTATTTATTAAGTGATGATTTGGCTTGGGAACAGTTACACAGTGATTGTCTGGTGTAAAAATCCTAACAAAATTCAATCCCAATGACTAGTTTATCCGAACATACATTTCAGGTAAGATGATTTTGGACCAATCTTCTTAATTGTAAATGTTCATATAAATATAAGCATTAGATCTATGTTTTATGGCTTAAATCAGTTCGGATCTTACTAAACTTCACAAATCAATGACTAAAAAGTTGATCTAAGAATCTCGATCATTCATTGTTGCTTGATCTAACTGTTGGATGATTTGATTAGTCACTTTAAAATTCTAATTAGTCTAATCTGAACCATTATTGATATTCCAAGAATCTGGCCAGTAGTTGAGGATCTCTGATTTGCCAAATCTGATTGTCCATGATCAGATCAAAGGTCAGATTTGCATTAGATTTAATAAAACAAAGCATGTAACAAAGATCTGATGAAAATTAATCGTCGGATCAAGGTAAGATGCATTGATTTAGATGAATGACATTGTTTTACAATACTAATCAGATCCTAGCTGTAGGATTGCAACCAGTTATGTAAATTTAACTACTGTAGTACTGTTTTGCATAATTGATTCAATCTTAGCCGTCGGATAGTGATAAAATGCAAATCCGACATGTTTTAGAGAATGATAGTACATATAACACAGATCTGATCCAGCAATAATAACATATTATTTGGGGGCATCAATCCGCAGATCCGATCGTTCATTCTTACGGATCGACAATTCCAAACACACTTAAGTTAAATTGGATCGTCGACTAGAAATTCAACGGTGAGCTATGAATTTAAAGAAATAAAGAATGTTACATGAACTTATCAAAATAATAGATGTTAAGGCTGAAATTATAAGATTTCGGTTTTGAGATAAGATGAAATTCTAAGATCTAACAATCTTATGATTTTGGGATAATCTGGACCGCTAAATCACAAATTAATTTAAAATGCATGTATATGTATTTAAAATAAAATTTCTAAGTGCTATACAGATCTAGACACAGTTGGACCAAAGTCTACGACCACAACAAAGGGGCAAGATTGTGAGAATAAGATAAATTCGCTTTCTAAGGTAGGTGTTCTAACATTTCATCATTTCTATTTAAACTGATTTTTGAAAGAATCATATTCATTTAGATGAATTCCTAACTCGATTTATGGGATTGTCACATCAAAATTAACATTGTTGTTGAAATCATCATCATTGAAATATTTAACTCCCAATTGTCTTTTGGTTGGTTTAATCCACTATATATTCTGATTATGAACTATGGTAAATAAGCATGATTAAAAATGATACTTTCTCATAGTATTGATATAAGTATTTTGTGATTTAATTTCATGAATAATTGATACGCGACTGATGAATCACATTGGGTACAAAGGTACAGGATTTATCAGCTTATTTTTTGGGGATTTGTTTTAGATGGGCACTTTTGCCTACTGGACACTATGCTAGGAGAGTAGTAAGGTCGGTCATCTGCTCTTCAAAATTTAGATACATGTTATAGCTATGATTAGTTTTTTCCGGTGTGGGTATCATGGGAAGGCCCCACCTGGAGTTAGTCCACACATCCCCATGTGGTGTGAATCGTAGTTTCCCTGCTAAGGTATTGGCAACTAAGCACCTAGACGGACTAGGTCCATGTTAAGGATGCATAGTAGTCCATGTGTTCCTTCCTTGTTGACATGGCACTATAAGCTTGATAGGGTAATGATTCCCTATATTGATAGTGACATGACGATGCCTAGATGTTGGTGTGAGTACTAATGACCAAGGTGAGAGTGTTAAGATACTCTTGGGAATCCATGAAATAGGGTAATTCCCTATTGAGGAAACTTTATACTTTTGTAATTATTTTATGAGTTTATGACTTCTTGAATGCATCATTACTTTTAAGGATAATTTCGCAAATAATATGAATTTCAATAGTATGATGTTATTGAAATCTCATACTTGAATTGTATTTGAAAGTTTGCACCTTCGATGATTTGAATTAATCATTTGTTTACATGATAATGATCACTTAAATTCATCATATTTTACTTTCATATTCTTGTATGTAATATAATGCTTATTTGGAATTGTTAAGTTTTAAATATAATGTTAGTCACCCACACAAACATAGCTTGTTGAGATATTGTAGTGTTTACAATATCTCAAATCCGAAGCAGTAATTGAGAACAACAACCTTCAGTTGCGAAGAATTAGATGAGACTTACAATGGGAAGAGTTAGACGAGGATTATGGTAGTATGAGATAGCATTATTGAGGTATATTTCTAAACACTTGAACTAGAGCTTATGTTCCGACTGTATAATTGTTAAACTTGAACTTTCTTTAAGACTTAGATTTATCTACATATGGAGTGAGTATAATGGACTGTGAACTATGAGTGGAGGAGATTTTGATATTTGTTTGTTAAATTTGCTTTTTCTTTAAAATTTAAGAAAATCTAAGTGTATTAGTGTGGAGACAAAGTCTCCAAGTATATTTGATGATTATCGTGGTTTTATCAAGTGTTGCTACATCGCATACGTTAAATGCGGATGTCTAAAAAACCCAGGAGACTGTTGGATTTTTGGTAGAAATGGGATATCCATTTCACTATTAAATCCAAGTTTTTGTGATACGACACTCAAAATTTTATAAGGTATTTTTTTCAAGAAAATAATTACACTTTTTTTTCAAAAAGAAATTTTCATATCAAGGATGCCAACTTTTGAAAAATGACTTTAAAATGTGTTTAAAAACCCGAGGCATCACAAATCGAGTGTCTTGATATCAGTTGCATCACCTTCTTGCAGGTCAAATACAAGAACATAGAGACCACCCAAAATTTTCCGAGAAATCAGTTTTAATCATTTACTCTGTCCTTAATTAGAATATAGATGAAAGATAAGCGTTTTTCAACTTTCAGTCCCCATAATAGCATGAGGTTAACCTCGTATAATAGCTGTCCTAGTCCTATTGTATTTTTTGTTTCACTTCCTCTAAACAATCACAAGCATTTTTTATTACAGATGTACAGCTGGTAATTCAATGCATTAATCAAGCATTTGACATGTACTCCTGAAACATCTCATTTTTCAGTTATTAACCATTTTATTTTACCAGGTTCAATGTTAGCCAAATTAGTTAACATTTGATGCTTCCATGCAAAAGAAAAAAAGAAGAGAGAAAGAAAAGAAAACAGGAGATGCACCAAAAAATTCCATGAAACCATATGTGATACCAGCTGGTCAGCAGGTGAAAATGGATTTTCAATTTTACTCAATGGGTGCATCAGTTTCAACAATCTCAAGACCTGCATCAGACACATAGTCACATTCAAAACCTAAAGACAGAGAACATTTAAACAGGTCATTGTGCCAGATGTAGCTATAGAGTAAATACTAGCATAAATCAGAGGGAAACACAAACCAAATAATCTAGTTACCAATTAGAAAAAAACGGTATGACAGACAGAAATATTATCTCTTAGCTGTGAAAAAAATGGTTCCAGGATACAAAGCTCAAAATTTACAGCCGTCAGCATCAGATAAAGTACCAACATTACTCTAGTAAATATAACTTCATTTCATCAAAGCAATTGGAAATATCCCTTATCAGCTCACCTTTACCAATTCAGGCTCTTATCAACAATCAAGTCATTCACTGATACAATTTTTGCTGCATCGATTCATCTTCCTGAATTGACAATGTTGTATTTGATGCTCTTGAAATTGTTGCGGTAGTAATATCGGTGTAGAGATGATGCCGGCCGCTTGTATATATGGTATAAAGGAACTCCTCCTGAACTATCCACAACATCTGCGGATAAATGAAATAGAGCATTAGTCACTGAAATAGACTCAAGACAAGCAAAGGTGTATCACATTGAAGTTGAAAACACTCTAAAAACTGAATTAACCAAGACAAGTATCTGCTGCATCAGACAGCTGGAGTTGTAGAGGTCACTGGTTCTTGTAGTTACCTATACCATACAAGTAGTGTTGAATTGACACACTGCAAAGGGGAAACAACAAGCTAGCCCACACTACTTCATACACGTGTAACATATAGATTAACAACAACTCAAACAGTTTTTCACTTCACCTTGGATTAGTATGCACGAAAGTTGCAACTGTTTCTTATGGTGTGTTCCCTAAGTGCACAAGTATTGCACTTGCTGGTGATGCAGATGGATTGAAAAAATGGATGTTTATACACAGAATCTGAGCCATTGATTATCTCATTTAAGCATCTTTCCCAAAGACAAAATAAGTAAAACTTCTTTTCCTCCTTTACCAAAGGACTTTATTTGGAAAATCCATGGTTGGCCCACCATCATTAACAGTTCCACTTGATATATATAGGCCAACCAAGGGTGGTTAGATGTGACAATAAAGTCAAGCTCCAAGAGAAGTAGGCAATGTCCAGTATCGTGACCACCAAGGTCAAGGATCAATTAAAAGCATATCTAAATGGCTCACAGCTAGGAAGCCTCTAAAACAGAGAAATTCAGTTGAAGAACATAGAGCAAGATATAAGACACTTCCTACATTGCATTTGGAGGCTAATGACTGACAGCCAGGAAGGTTTACCAAGAAGCAGCCATTGTTCAAAGAGTGCATAATGGTTCATTGATCGAGCGCTCTTGCGCGAAAGATGAACAGGGCCAAGCGATCTGTCAAAGCTGTGGGATGTAAAAATGCATAGGGAAGCATTCAGCTTCTACAGAAGCTCCAGCATAAGTTGATGTACTGAAGGATTTATTCATCCTTAATTAAATTTAAGGAGTTACTCGGCATCACAAATATATGCAGAGCAAAGCATGAAAACCTAGAAATAGAATAAAAATTTCGCTTTCAACTTGAGATGCTAGCATCAATTTCCATGAAATTGAACATTTACTGCAAATTAGTATTTTGGGAACTATACAAACGTTCTAATTATTACAATTGCCTTAAGTATGCAAAGGGAAGTGAAAAAAAGGTTTTCCAAAGTAGTTTTTGACTTCCATGGCAAAGATCAAAAGAAGCACGTAGTTTTTCTCTATTAAGGGAGAGTCCTAGAGAACTATTGACTGACTAATCAAGACAGTGCTCCCACGCTATGTCACAGCGCTCAACTACTGTCAACCACAACAACGTTTACGTAATAAACGCCGGACCTACAACCTTGAAAGTCCACTTCTCAATTGCAGGTTTCTGTCTAAAATCCCCAAAATCTACATTGATCGCCTTTAATAGAACAAACAATTCAAGCTTTCCCGAGAAAGCTTACCTTCAACTCATCTGTATCTGCAAGCAAAAATGAAAACAAGAAGAAAAGAAACAGAATTCCAATAATCGAAAGGATCTTGAAACGTATAAGAGAAAATAAATGCAAAAGCGATACGAATCATAATTTCGAAAAAAAAAAGGGGGGGGAGGCGGGAGAGGAAATTCAGATAGACCCACCAGCTCTGCCGCGATTTTCGTCCCCAGTTTGTTCTTTGAGGAGAATGGAGCAGTAATCCTTCGAAAACCCTAGATCGATTTCCAAGGTGTCACTGACTGAAGAAGAGAGAAGAAACTCGAGGAGCTCCTCGATACATTCCGCCAATACGACGGATGCTCTTCCCGGAGAAGAAGGCGGAATGATTTCTCCATTTGCGCTTGAGTTTTTTAGCGAGGGAAAGGCAATTTAAAGGTGAGGAGTGTTGTAAATTACCCGTTATATTTGGGTAAATAATAAGCGTGTTCTGAAGCCAAAAAGATGAGTGTAGGCTGCTACGGTACAGTGGCTTTTTAGTGAATTTGATGTCCATTAAGGTTATATAGTTAGCAATAACAGAAAATGATACTTAATGCCGCCAAAGTTTTTGAATAGCTCCATATTGTCGGCTGCACGAAAACTGGCACACGAATCTTAGTAATTTTCATTTTTTTCGTGTGTGTGTTTTCCCGGCAGTAACGGCTAGCCGCTGGGAATTGCCTTGCGGCAAGGAAATGAATCGACCAAATCCAGAAAATCCGATAATTTTACGTTAGTAGTGAAAAGGTTTGGCGGATTTGGTCAAAACCCCGGTCAATCTGCATGTTTTTGTCATAATTTAACTAAATTCTAGATGCATAAATTCATTAAATGTAGCTCTTATGCAAATTCACCCTTTTTAAGCCATCACGAGGCGGTTGAGTGCGTGGATTTGCTCCAATATTGGTTAACATGGCCAAGGACGACATTGATTGCCTAAAATCGTCATTATTTCACCCAAGAAAAGTAACTTTGACTGAAAAATCAAAGGTAAGCACATTTTCTCAATTTTATTGGTGGTTTTTTATTTAAAAAGACAATAAAAAGAATCATTTCTAGTATTTGAAGCTATAGATCCCATTTTTAATATCTTTCAATTTTCTCTTATAATTATATAATTTTATTTGAGAATTTTATGAAATTTAAAAATTAAGTTTTTTAGAAATTTATAATTATATATACCAAATTGAGAGTTGAGACTTGGATGATTAGATAGTGCTAGAAAAATAAAATCCAACAACACTAAAAATTCCTAAAACGAAGTTTAGATGGAAAAGTTACAAGAATTTGAAGGTGAGGATATTTTGTTAATTTTCTAAGTGGGCCTATTTAATTGATTTTTAAAACAAAAAATAATCAAAATGCAATGGGCTGTTTTGATAACGGCACCCCCCCTTGTCATACTACATGTACGACACGTTTAATGCGGCGCAGCCCTGTTGCAACCGTCCTTGCCACATTTCAATGCATTTTAAACCTTACCCCTCGTTTTGTTGCATTTCACCAGAAACCCCCTATTTCGTTTCATTTCAATGGCAAAACGCCCCTATCTCTTTTCTTTCCTCTTTCTTTTCTCCCAGGTTTTCCTCTTTGCTCACTGGCTAGACTAGTTTTTCCAACCAACGAAGTTCAAACGGGGAAAATCGTACCACAGTAGAAAACCCACCTCAAGGACAGCTCGGATAGATGATATGAGCTGTTCACTAAATTCCCGGACCCTCAAAACCCCTAAGAATGGTGAAAGCAATAAAATTTTAGGACCATCTGAACCTTAGATCAAAGGGGAAAGAAACGGATGGTCTGGATCGTTTTGTCCCCTATGGACGTTGTTCCCAAGATGCACCCTGGCAGACAAGCACGCTAGGTGCATCTAGTTCGTGGTGGAGACAGGACACAAGTGCGTCTGGTGACGAAAACACACTCACATGTCTCCTGGCGACTGAGACGCACCCATGTGTGTCCTGGCAACCAAGAAGCAAGCACATGCGTCCCAAATGTGAATTACAAATGTGGTACATCCCCGTGACACCATTTTGTACTATTTATATTTCAGATTTGATCTAGACCATTGATTTTGATCTGAAACAAAAAATCTGCAATTTTGGAGGCAATATAAACCCAAATTTTGATCCGAGACATCTGTTGGATTCGTCTTGATAATGCGGACCTAATTATGGGGTGAAAACTTAGATTTGACTATATTTTGGCTTGATCAAAACCTAAAAATCATAGGATGAGCAAGATCAACTAGATCTGAGGATGATCAAGCCTTGAAAATTGATCAATTATATGATCTAACAGGTAAATTTAGGGATTTAATGGTCAGATTTGTATAGATTGGCCTGGATTATGATCCAAACCATTGAATGAGATAAAAAGAACATGGATCTAACTGATTAGAGGATGATCTAACTGTCAGATCAATAAAGTGACTATTAGTACACTTGTTAATCTTAGAAAACACTATTAATATGATGAATTGAGGTATATGAAATACCCAAAAGGATATTTAGAACGATCCAATGATTGGACCATCCTAGAAACTAATGATTAAGTAAAATTGAACTTTAGAAGTCATCAAGACTATTGATCTAACCAATCAAGATTAGATTTGACCATCTGATGGTTGGGTTAACTATGTAGATGTAAGAAAAAATAATGATAAGACATTGATCAAGGTGGATTGTGAGAAATCGAGTGATCTAGACCATTAATTTGCAATCTACAACCAAGATAATAATAATAATTAGATAAAAGATTAAGAAAAATTATACTTTAATTAGTGATGAATGAAAAACAAAAAATCACCTAGATCAAGGAAGATATGGAGCTATTTGAGTAGAAAGGATGAATAATTGAGCGATAAGTGATGGATTATGTTATATGTGGTTTTGTATAGATGCATCAAACCGTACTAATTTGAGAGGCAGCACGCCTAAGAGAGTTGGTTCTCACTGAGGTAGGTGACGACATTTAATATTAATATATTTTACATAAAAATCATCTATGTTCATTTAATGATTTCACGCATATAGATGATTTGATGCATGTCTATTTGGCTTTATGACTTTGAGACTATTATTTAGCATGTATGGCTTGTACTTATGCATGATCATTCTAATTTATATGTTTTCCACATACTCATGTTATTTGGATGTCATAATGTTTTGATTTAATTGTTTTACTGGAATTGTTTATCCGTGGGTTTATTTAGGAGGGTTGGTGGATGGTCCTTAAAAGATTGACCTTGTGGTGATGGCTATACTCTGGGATGGCGAGCCACGGGCTCTCCTGTGTTTCATGCATCAAACATGACTATTTATTGCTTATTTTGGGATGATGAGCGAATTTCGTATTTTTGTGGATTTATGACTGCTTTCATGCTGTGGACACTATGTTAGGAGGGTTGTAGGATTGGCCACCTGCCCTCTAACTTTATGAGATGATAGGCATCCACCCTTACAATGGGAAAACTGTGTAGGGTGTGGTATCATCAGTAATCCATACTACGAGTCCTATCGTCCCCCATGTATGGCGGACGCTTAGTCTCCTGTTTGGTGTCAGCAGGGGAGCGGTAGTTGATAGACCCAAGAGTTGGTTACAACTACAACATGGTGATCCACATGTTTATTTGACATTTCGTGTGGCATTATGATTATTGTTGGAATTGATATATCCATATGTACCTGCAACATGATGACACATGGAGGATTGGTACGAGTACTCATGACTGGATGTGAGAGTGTGTTGTACACTCGAGGGACACAAGTAGATTATGTGCCCTTCTATTCATGACATGCACTTGTGTTTGATGTAATGGATTTGCTGTTACTTGACACTATTAGATGTATGGGTCATGTTTTTATACTATATTATGCATGTCATGTTGATTTGACTCGTGCGATTCTCATAAATTGTATGAGATCTTATATGCCATACTGGATTCTAGTTTTGACATGAATTAAGTGTCGATACCATTTTTGTTTATGAGACTTGACTATTCAGTTTTCATACCTTTATTACATCCATGAGTTTTATTATGAGATTATCCATTTTATATGTCACACTAACAATATCCATTTATTGAATATTAAATGTCTATGTACCTACACAAGCAATTGCTTGATGAAGCATTGTTGTTATTCTTGCAATACCTCATGTATAGAGCAAGACTTCAAGAAGGGTAAATAGGTGGAGGAGCACTAAAGGCAGCGGGGGGTGTATGGGATGTATATATTTAAATATTTCCTTACACTTATTGTAGACTTGTGGACTTGGTTTCATGGATGGATGTCAAGTCATGATGGACAAACCCTAATTCTTGATGATTTTAGCATTTTCAGTATTATTACTTGGGAATTTCATTGTGGTTTTTATACAGTGAGACATGACATATTTCATGTTATGTGCTAACATCATTTCTTTGTATTCATGCTTATTGTGTTTTCTCATGGATTGTTTGACCCTCTAAGGTTTGAAAAATGTGTTGTTACTTAGATTTTCATGCTTTTGAAATAATTTTAATTTATTGATATTTGAAAAAGGGATCCCGCCTATTTTATTTTTATGATATATATATATATATATATATGTTTTTGGTGTTTGAAATTTTGGGGCGTCACACATTCAATTAGCTGTTAAGAAGAATGAGATTATAAGGTGAGATTTGATTTCTTAGGTCATTTTTGGGCATTTTAGGAGCTTTTTATGTGGGGTTTTTTAATAGGCTTTTTTGGGCCATTGATTGATCTAGTTGGGACTTTTCTCTTTCTTATTCACTTTACAACCTTTAAAATTAAGTGGGTACAACATGGGTTTTTAGAAGTGTCCAAATGAATTGCTTTGTAGCTACTCACTTGTATGGTTAGACACAAACAAAGGAGGAATGTGACATAGTTCTTTGGTTGTATTGTTATATCATTCTTACATGATGCTTCCACAATTTATTTTCATTTGCTCATAAAAATCATTTTCAAAAATACTCCATCTTCATCCAATTTAAAACAAGACTCACATCCAATTCAAAAATAAATTGGTGTCTCACTTTTTTGTTAAGCTTCTCATTCCTATAAATCCATAAGCCTTCCCCCTAGCCTTTCCATGCTGATCTGTAAGGTTTTTTATAAGTTGAGTATATGAGGATATACTCAGTAGGTAGAACTAAAACTACAAACTCAAAATTTGTGATAGTATGCAGAGAAGCACTCAGATAATTTTGAAATTATATTTCTATATAAGAAATTACATGACTAAGTTTTTTATTGGCCATTCATACAATGCATCATACCACATCCTTATCATACACATTTATCTATACATCTCTCTATCTATAGAGAATAAATATATTTACACGACAATTCAAGAAAAATCACAATGCTTTAACGATCATTCAAAATAATAATATCAAACTAATAATTCGACAAACTCTCATGCCTATAGAGATTTCTACTCTCATTTGCACGTCTACCATTATGGTCATGAGTAAGCATCTACCAACCAATGTCCAAGCTCATCTATTAAAAAGTCAATTTCACTCCTTAAGAGCATCAAAATCAAAATCTCATGGGATCCAAAATTATGCTCACAAACAGCTTAGCTGAGTTATGTGTCCACAAGTATCTAGAGGGGACTCCAACTACATCATGACGGGGCTTGCAATAGTTTTGAAATGGTGTCGAGAGTTGCCTAAAAGAAAAATGCCTTCTCTGGGCAAATTAAATATCTACCACCTTTAGTAGTTAGAGACCAAGTGGTCAACCTATACTAATCACCTAGCATATATAGCTTCCATCATGCTCATTAGCCTATCTTAAAACAATGAATAATAATATGTATCTATATACCCTCAAACGTTTTGCAAAACTCACCATGCACTTCTTAAAAGAAAATCATATAGAAAGCTCTTGTTTAAGTAAACCAAAGGTTCACAACATAACAGAAGTCTCAGCTCACTTTTGAGCTAAATCAAATATCAATATATATTATTTACAAAAATATTATGTCAAAACATCAAAATCATGGTACAACCTTAGGCCAAAAAGCTGAGAGTAACTTAATGTGACGACCCTAAATTTTGAGCCATTTTCTATGGATTATATTACATTTTTAATGGAAATAAGATCAAGAATTTGATTCTGTAAAAATGGAAGACTATGAAGATGACTTCCTTGAAAATTCAAAATTTGGACTTAAAACTATCAAATTTGGAATGTACACATCGATACGAATCCAACGACACTAATTTTGCATGAAACAAAGATTGGGACTAAAAATTCCAAAAGTTTTATTAAATTAGAAGGGGGGCCAAAATTGATAATGACACCCCCTTATTGTTTTTTGTGAGAAGCTATGTATGAAATAGGATTGGACACAAGGAAAGGGGAAAACCCTAGCGACCAAGCGACTGTACTGCGTCGTTTTCCCCCTCAAACTGATTGCCCAACAGTGATCTTCGTTCACCGATGGTCACCGTCATTTCCCTCTATTTTTTATCTACCCTACCAGCATGTGCAAAGCCTGTTTACTGGGCAAATTCTCCTCTCCCTGGTGACCTTCCCCCTTTTGATTATCGATGCACCAAGCTCAATCCTTGAGCAAAGAGCAAAGGACCGATGCGCAATGCCTTCCCTGTTCCCAGTGACTTTTTCCTTAGAAAATTGGTGCGGAGACCCCATTCGATCTCCTCCTCCATCACCAACTCAGCCAAGCCAAGGTTGGTCGGCAAGCTAGGACACCATTCTCTGTGTTTTTCTCCATGGCACCAGCACGGCCAGGCCACTAGGTGGGCTGGCGGGCCCAGATCCTGATGCTAGACCTTGTTTTTGCGCTCCACTCCTTCTAGCCTAGATCGAGCCGTGACCGTGATTGGAAGCCACCTGATCACCACCATCTTCCATCTCCCCTGTGTTTCCTTGCTTTAGACGAGGAAGAGTAGAGTCGACTGACAGAGTCAACTCGCCCCTGACTTGTTTGGAGGGAATTAAGTTGACACAATGACCCTGTTGACCCCCTGAACTTTGAAACCTTGATTTTGACCAATCCATAAAAGATTTGTTAAGTGTTCAATTTTGGTCAAACTACCCCTAATTTAGTATTTAATTAGAGCATCTAGACCATTAATTTTATGATTTTACATAAAATATTTCATTTTAGCTGTAATTGCCCATCAACCATTGAATTGAAAGATTTAGTAGTCAGATGATCATTAAAGCTAATCAGAGGAATAATGAACAGTTTATATTGTGCTAATTGGGTCCTGTGCATTGCAGAGCAATCGACTTAGCGTGGATGCTCCAGATCGAATCAAAGATATTAGATGAAGAGGATGAAATTTCAAGGAAATCAAATGGAATTTGAAGAGTCCTAGTACAGGACAAAGTTGAAGACTTGTAGAGTTTTAGCAAATCTAGAATTCTAGTGGACCCCACTCTCTCTCTTATCTCTCTTTTCTCTTTTCTCTTTTCTTTCTTCTATCTCTTTTCTCTCTTCCTCTCTTATCCCTCTCTTTCATGTCTCTCTCTCTCTCCCTCTTCTTATACTTGAGTTCTCCTCTCCCCACGGGATGACGTTTTTGCCTCTAGGGGGGGCTCTCTCTCTCTCTCTCTCTCTCTCTCTCTCTCTCTCTCTCTCTCTCTCTCTCTCTCTCTCTCTCTCTCTCCTTCCCCACTTTCTTTCCCAACTGGCGTCTCCTCTACCTCATCTCTGGCCACACCACTCCTCTTTGCTTCACCTCTACCTAGCTCCTCTATCTCCCTCTCTTACTGCTGCCCAGTCCCACCACCACTGGTTGCCCAACACAGAGTTCCCAGTCCTGTCTTCCTCTCTTGCCTCTGCTATCTTCCCCATCTCACCATCTTTGATCACTTCCTAAGGTAGACATTGATCTATTCACCGGCTAGTCAGAGAAAACCCAAGTCGGGTTTTCCTCTGTCTTTCTCCTCTCCTCCTTTCGTGTTCTCTCTTCCTTATCTCCCTTCTGGTTTCCTCCTGCGTCTCCATCCTTCCTCCTTCCTCCCTCCTTCATTCTTCCCTTCTTCCCCTTCTCCGGTTTTCATCATTTTCACCTGGTTTTTTGTTAAAAACTAGAAACCCAGGAAAAGTACAATTTTGCCCTTAGCAGATCGCAAGAATTCCCAACATGTCCCCAGTTTAATTCCTCTTCTATCCTTTGTCAGAAATTCCATCTGTGTCCTCAGAAGAATTCCATTTGTGTCCCCGATTTAATTCCAACTGTGTCCTCACTTTAATTACATCTATGTCCCGGTTTTGTTTTATTCACATTTTGACAATTCAGGGACAGTGCAATCCAAGGACAAGCTTATCTATGACACCTTTTAGTTTTATTTTCTGTTGTCTTTTGAATAAATAATTATGCAAACTGCAGAAATTGAATAAATTTGGATTTTAGTTTATTTTTAGTATAGTTTTTGTTTTTATTCTTTTATTAATTGAATTATATTGAAAACTCCATCATTTTAAATCAAGTCCTCGCGAGATTGACCCATACTTGCATATGCTACACTACAATAGCTCGTGCACTTGTAGTTAAACAATCAACAAGTTTTTGGCGCCGTTGCCGGGGACTTGCAATGGAGTTTTTATAAAATTTAATTAAAAATAAAAAATTTAGAATTTTTTTAAAAATTCCAAAAAAATATATTAAAAAAATTAGGAATTGCATTTTAGGCATTCTTAGGTGCATCTTTAAGCATTTTTAGTGCATAACCACTTTATTTCCTGAATTCGGTACTAATGATTAATTTTCTTTTTCAAGAATTTGGAGTGGAACTTCATCAATTAGATAGATTTTTCTTGCTTTCCTAGATTAGGAGTTTTATTTTTGAGTGAATCTTGTAGTGAGGCCCCTTTGTAATTTGTATTTTTAATTTCAATTTGTAAAGGGTTGTAATAATACAGGGCAAGTGTGGGATAAGGTGGCCCACACTTGATCTTCATAAGAAACCTCACTGTAAGTCTTCTCACTCATTTATTTTCTAGATTAGGGTTTGCATTTAAAATAATTTGCATTATTTGGTAGTTAATTGCATATAGAAAGCATCTCTTATAATTGTTGCATTTTTAGGTTTTGCATTAGTTTAATGCTTTCAATTGCATTTTAGGACACGTCTAACGCTTTAAGGTGAGTTATATGTTGATTGAATTGCCATGGTGTGTAAAATTTAATTAGTAAGGGCACCCAACCCTCACAAGATCAAGGGTGAATTTCATCATCACTCCTTGGCCCACCTAGGATAATCACCTCAAGTGCGCAACCCTATCATTCACATTAATTTAAAATCAATCAGAAGAGACCTATAAGGTTATCACATGCTTGTAGGACCCTCTTAATAGGACACGATTTACTGTCACTCTAGTGGCTTTTGATCATTGTGGTTATTGGGGGTTGTCTAATAGAGCCTCGCTCTTCCCCCACTTCCTGTCGACGTTTGTTGAGGTCTAAACGCCTCCTTACACGAGGGTTGTATTAACCGCTTTGATTAGAACCTAACTGGTAAGCAGTAGTCAACTCCTAAAGAGAGGAGGAGCGTTAGATTAGGCAAATTAAAAGCATTGTCTCCACATAAAATTAAGAAAATCAAAATATATATGCTTGCTAGCCTTAGGGGATTGCTTGATTGTGTCCTTGATTGTGCATCATTCTAGGCATTTAGGTTGCCTCATTTAGGATAGTCTTAAAAAACAAAAAAACAAAAAAAGAAATAAAAGAAAAAGAAAAAAGAAATAAAAAAATAAAAAGAAAAGAGAAGACATGATCAGTTGCACCTAATGAATAATTTAAATACTGATCAAAAGAGTAATTTAGACTCCAACATTAATAGAGAAGATATTTCCCCATGGAGAAACAATCCACTCTTTAATGATGATGAACCACCTTTCATCTTTGATAATTATGATGTTCCCTTATGGACGAGCAATCCTCTCTTTAATACTAATGATCCTCCACCTCTATTTAATGATGATATAGGTCAATGGAGGAATCATTCTCAACCACATGGAAATAGGAGGAAGGACCAACATAAAACACATGAGAATAATTGGCATAACCAAAATTCTTATAAGAAGACACTAAGAGACTATTTGCAGCCTAATTATACCAGCACACTTTCATGTATACTCTTACCTCCAAATGCTGGTATGATTGACTTAAAGGTGGGAGTAATTCATTTACTCCCCAAATTTTATGGGTTGGATAGTGAGAATCCTTACATGCATTTAAAAGAATTCGATGAAGTGTGCATGACTCAACATACACAAAACATCGACTTAAATATAGTAAGACTCAAACTATTTCCTTTTTCCTTAAAAGAAAAAGCTAAGATGTGGTTTCATTTACTGCCATCAGGTTCCATACAATCATGGGAAGAAATGACTAAGAAGCTCTTGAATAAGTTCTTTCCTAAGCATAAGACAAATGCTCTTCGTCGAAATATAATGAATTTTACCCAGATGAATAATAAAACTTTCTATCAATGCTGGGAAAGATTTAAGGAATTATTGTTAACTTGTCCACATCATGGATATGAACTTTGGCATATAATTAGCTTCTTTTATGAAGGACTTAAATCTGATATGCGTCAGTTTGTTGAAATGATGTGCAATGGTAATTTCTTAAACAAACAACCTGAAGAGGCGCAAGAGTATTTGGAATGGCTGGCAGAGAGTGCACAAACTTGGGCTAATTCAGAAAAAGTAGGTTTCTCAAACAAGCCTAAGTCCACCACCACATCCTCTAGGGGAGAAATATATGCTACAACTACAAAAGATGATATGAAAATAGCATATGTAGATAGAACAGTTGAGGCCATGGAAATGGAAAAATGTCTAAGAAAGTTGAACAGGTGTGTGATATTTGTGAAAGTAATACACACCTCACTCAGGAATGTCCCATTGATGATGAATCGACACATTCTTATAAGCAACATTTTTCCCCTTTAGAGACATATAGTTCCAACTGGAGTAATCATTCCACTTTTAGAAATGAATATAAGGCTAATGTCTCACAGAAGTCCCAACATCAACCCTATCACCACAAAGGACCATTAGCTCATGGACCTTACCTTCCTCCACATAAGAGGAAAGTGAAGGATAATTTCCATCAAGTCATGCAATACCAGGAAAAGAAAATTGCTCAAATTAAAGCCCAATTAAAAGAGAATACAAATTCCATGATTGAATTGAAGGACATGATGTCTCAAATGCTACAGACCACTGATAAAGAGGAATGTCCTATTCCACCAAATGGATATCTTGATGATATGGATGTAGGAGATGAGATTAATTCTTCATTTACAGACATGGAACAAACAAAGGCAGTTACCATTATTCATAATGGTAACATAATTGAGCAATCTGGACCTAAAAAGGGTGAAATAGTATCCTTGGTTTTTCAAAAAAATGAAAAATTTTAGGTCATTTCCCATACTATAATGTGAATTGGATTTTCTAAAGTATAATCTAGATAACTTTAGCTTATCAATGGAATTGAATATAATTAATTCATCATTTTACTCATTTTCTAAAGTATTCGATGAAAGCAAAGTCTCAGATCACATTTGTACACTGCAGTTGCATATAGATAGTCTATATTACTAAGTGGCTATAACTTAGAAATTCTGAAGAAATTGAGTGGAGACCTATAACCTAAGTGAGTTTTAGAGCTATTCATCCTTTTTGAGAGGTTATAAATGTTCCTAATTTTCTTTAGCGTGCTTAAAGAAAATTGATCCCAAAATCTTAAATTTGGCTAATTAAATGAATAATTAGAATACTACCTTTTAAATTCTGGAAGTTCATTGAATTTGATAGATTATAGGAAACCTAGAAAATAATTTAGGCATTCTTGTTGTTAACCTAGAGACATAAAGCTTACCCATAAAGTATTTTTACCACTAGTTAGCCAACTTGAGCATTATATATTAAGCCTTTTCTTTTGTCACCCAAATTACCCTTTACCCATATTAACCCAGTATAAATTATCCAGTACCCAATTTTTCTTTGAAAAACTAAGTTAGAGATGAATGAAAGAAATATCTTTTAGTTGCAATTGAAGTTGAAAAGTGGATACCAAGAAAAGAAATATTCTTCAAAGTGAGTCAAAAGCATTGAAATGTAAAGAAAAAAAATGAGTTGAAAAAACAAAAATGAGTTTGAAGAATGCAAAGAAAAGTAGAAAAAGAAATATTCACTCCAGCAAAGCAAAGAAGAATTGACAACTTTAAGAGAAGACCTCTACTTATTTTTTGAAGAAACTTTGAATACCCTTATACCCTTTCTTTGGTACCCTGTTCTAAGCCTATGTTTCTTCCTAGTTAAAGACCTATTGATTCTAGGAGGAATATAGTCTTGATGAGAAAATGAATGGATAGGATTAAAAGAGTGGTATTTCTAAATATTCAAAGGTAATGACATCTATTCCAAAGGGATCAACATAAGTAAATTCCTTAGTAACTCCTGTTCTTCATGAGTATATGTGAGATATATTTACTTTTATTGACTCTTCTCACATAATTAAAAGAGAGATATGATTTGAACCCTCTATCTGAGAGACTTTATTTTTGAGAGTATGTCATTAGTAAGGATTGAGGTCAAAACATATTTCAGATAGAGTTCAAAAGTTAGAAGTCTACTTAGAGATAAATATTATTCTATGTGTAGACTGTATATGCACACACTCACTCTGAGATCTGAGCTTAAGTGGAATATTTTTAGCATATGGGTAGGGTTTTGAATTCCTCAGTCATCTTTATTAGTTTGCTAAAGTGGATAGATTTATTGAAGATAATTCTCTAAGAAAAAAAGTGGAGATGACTTGAAAAAAAAAAAAAATTGAGTTGATTTTTCGCATCTTTTGCTAGGGACTAGCAAAATGCTGGTTAGGGGGTGTGTTAAGTGTTCAATTTTGGTCAAAATACCCCTAATTTAGTATTTAATTAGAGCATCTAGACCATTAATTTTATGATTTTACATAAAATATTTCATTTTAGCTGTAATTGCCCATCAACCATTGAATTGAAAGATTTAGTGGTCAGATGATCATTAAAGCTAATCAGAGGAATAATGAACTGTTTAGATTGTGCTAATTGGATCCTGTGCATTGCAGAGCAATCGACTTAGGCGTGGATGCTCCATATCGAATCAAAGATATCAGATGAAGAGGATGAAATTTCAAGGAAATCAGATGGAATTTGAAGAGTCCTAGTACAGGACAAAGTTGAAGACTTGTAGAGTTCTAGCAAATCTAGAATTCTAGTGGACCCCACTCTCTCTCTTATCTCTCATTCTTATCTCTCTTTTCTCTTATCACTTTCCTCTCTTTTCTTTCTTCTCTCTCTCTCTCTCTCTCTCTCTCTCTCTCTCTCTCTCTCTCTCTCTCTCTCTCTCTCTCTCTCTCTCTCTCTCTCTCTCTCTCTCTCTCTCCTTCCCCACTTTCTTTCCCAACTGGCGTCTCCTCTACCTCATCTCTGGCCACACCACTCCTCTTTGCTTCACCTCTACCTAGCTCCTCTATCTCCCTCTCTTACTGCTGCCCAGTCCCACCACCACTGGTTGCCCAACACAGAGTTCCCAGTCCTGTCTTCCTCTCTTGCCTCTGCTATCTTCCCCATCTCACCATCTTTGATCACTGCTTAAGGTAGACACTGATCTATTCACCGGCTAGCCAGAGAAAACCCAAGTTGGGTTTTCCTCTGTCTTTCTCCTCTCCTCCTCCTCTCGCATTCTCTCTTCCTTATCTCCCTTCTCCTCTCCTCCTCCGGCCAGCTTCTCCTCCATCTCCTTCACCGGATGATCCTGGGGAAGGAAACCCAAATCGGGTTTCCTCCCGCGTCTCCATCCTTCCTCTTCCCTTCTTTTTCTCCTTCCTCCTTCCTCCTTCCTCCCTCCTTCATTCTTCGCTTCTTCCCCTTCTCTGGTTTTCATTGTTTTCACCTGGTTTTTCATTAAAAACAAGAAACCCAAGAAAAGTACAATTCTGCCCATGGTAGATCGTAGGAATTCCCAACATGTCCCCAGTTTAATTCCTCTTCTGTCCTTTGTCAGAAATACCATCTGTGTCCCCAAAAGAATTCCATCTGTATCCCCGATTTAATTCCAAATGTGTCCTCACTTTAATTACATCTATGTCCTGGTTTTGTTTTATTCACATTTTGACAATTCAAGGGCAATGCAATTCAGGGACAATGCAATCCAAGGACAAGCTTATCTAGGATGCCTTTTAGTTTTATTTTCTGTTGTCTTTTGAATAAATAATTGTGCAAATTGCAGAAATTGAATAAATTTGGATTTTAGTTTATTTTTAGTATAGTGTTTGTTTTTATTCTTTTATTAATTGAATTTTATTGAAAACTCCATCATTTTAAATCAAGTCCCCGTAGGATCGACCCATACTTGCATACGCTACACTACAATAGCCCGTGTACTTGCGGTTAAACAATCAACAAGTTTTCAAAGATTTAAAAGTGCCATTGTCATCCTTGTAACTCGAGGAACAAAATCCATCTTCCTATTTATTGATCAGGGAAAATCTAATAATTGATTTTACTAGACCTTTGATTGGATGTTAGATCATCTGATTTGACTTTTATTTTCCCATTTAAATAGTCTATTGTGACCCTTATGAAGTGTATATCAAGAATGATACAAGATATCTAGGATTAGAAGTATGTTTGTAGATGATTTCACCAATCTTGATCAACGACTAAGGTCAACTGAGGATCCAAGTATGGAATTGGATCGAATTCTATGATCTCTACCATTTAATTAGTTTAATGGGATTATTTAATTACAATTACTAATTGATTATTTGATTTAGTGGATCCAAGTGGAGAATGAGAACTAGATCTGCATAGATATTTGAGATCACGCATACTTAAGTTGATCAGCTAGTGAAATTGATAAACTCATCACATGAGGTTGGTGTAATTTAATATGCTAATTTCATAAATTGCATGGTTTATTTATATACTCATGATGTGATTTTGATACCTACATGAGATTTGAGTTGCATGAATCATTTATAAAATATGATTATTATCTTACAGTTACATGGGTTATTTATGGCATGAATTATGAAATGGAAAGGATATGGTTTTGCATATGGAGGATGATTATATTGTGATTATACCTCCATGGATTTAAATATATTCCATTCATTTAAAAATGCATGTTTTTAATGGTGCATGACATGTTTTATTACAGCATGATTTTGATATAAAAGCCATGTAGGCTTGATCTAGTATAGGGTACCAGCAATGTATATGATATAATATAATATTTTTCATGGGTTTATATGATACAAGCATGTAGCCTGATACTTTTGTTTTATATCCAGGCATGGAAGCCTGAGGATTTTGTTTTTGACAGGCTTATTACCTGGGAGATGCTATGCTAGGAGGGGTACAGGGCTGGCCACCCACCCTCTGAGATTATGTGATGATAGACACCCGCCCATAGATGACACTTGGTAGGGGTTGGTATTATGGGTAGCCTACACTACTGGTCCAGTCCCCACCCTTGTGGACAAACGATGAGTCTCTTGTTTCGGTGTCGGCAGGGAGTAGCAGTCGATAGATCATGTGTTGGTTATCACTGTAGTATAGTAGTTCCTTGTATTTAGGTACACGGTGTTGTGATCACGAGGGAGTGATAGTATGTATACTTGGTTTTCTTATGAGATTAGGGTGCCATGACCACTGATGACTATGTGGCATGGTGGTATGCCTGGTATGAGCTCATGACCATTATGGATAGCCAGTGTTGACTGGAGGACTGTGGGCCCCGCATAGTAAGAGTGTGACCACTAATGACTATATTTACTAATTTACGAGTTTAACATTGTTTAACTCATTTGCACATCCATTATCTTTATTAGTGATTTGAATTGTTGTTGGTCATGATTTTGCATTTCTGGATTTGTTTATGATGTTATATGTATTCATAAAGTTTACTCAAAATACTAATTTGGATTTGGATATGATGTTTCGTGATTTGATTTATTCATGATATTCACATGAAATGCTTTGAAAATTATATTCTAAAGTCGTATATTATTTCCAAGTTAATCATGCAGACTATTGATTATTGATGCATAATGTTTTGTGCATTAAAATGATTATTATATTGTGAAAGAAAATATTATATTTTGAATTTCATAAGCATCTTATTCCCCTACCAAGCATTGCTTGTTGAGGCATTGTGTTATTGTTGCAATGCCTCAGATATTGAGAGAATGATATGATTGATAAGGAGCCAAACAAGTAGTGATCGAGATATCCACTTGGAGGTATGTTTTTAATTCTATTTGGATTGTACTTGTGCATCTGAATTATTTTGACTTGATTATATCGTTCTTGGAAATGTGGTTGTTGGCTAGATGGGTCTTGAAGGAGTAAACTTGTTTTGAAAAGGTTTGCTTGGGAAAATGAAAATTTTATTTGAATTTTGAGTCAATGGTTGACATTTCGGGTTTTTCTTAAAATGAAATTCATTGAAATTATTTTCTGTTGTTTTGGTTTTCATAAATTGGGGCCCCACTTTTTGAAATTTTTTTGTTAAAAAGTGTTTGAAAAACCCAGGTCGTCACACTTAACTTTAAAAACATGGTTTAAAACTTCCCATTTTTTAGTCATTATCACATGCTTAAAACCATTTTTGTTTATACTTCCACAACTGTGTTTTCTCAAAGCTTAGACAATTTGAAAATCATTTGATCAAACACCCATTCTTGGATTTCAAAGGATTATTTTCTAAATGGAATAGTCATCTAGAGACTTGTACCTTAACTTCAAAATATGCATACAAAAACCATGCAAATATGTGCTTCCTTTAGGACTTAGAAAACATCTTTCATTGGCTAAAGAAACTTTTTAATAAAATTAGGAAAGCATGCTTTGCAGCCCTGTAATACCAATCATGAGTGTAACGTCCTAAATAAGGCATGAAACATGACTCGCGACATCTTGTGTCACATCCGATTTTCTAAAAATGATACTTGAAAATTCTCTTTATTTTAAAAATAAGTTAGGAAATAATTTTTTTTTAAATAACCACCTTCGAAACTTGAAGTAACATGTGAAACCTTCTCACATACATTAAAGTAAGTAAAATGTGCTAAATCAATTTTCATTGCCACAGAATCCACTAATCACAATTTAAATTATTAAATAAAAATACACATCCATAAATTGTTTGCAAGGTTCACAATGTAGTAACATATCAACCTAAAACTTATTGTCAAATTGTTAACATGATCTATTATAAAGTTCAACTGCAATATAACCAACTATTCAATCGCTCACGTACGCCTAAAGTGTGATGCGAATCCCTCAACTATAGAAGCACCTCCTCTCCTACTCCTAACCTAGGGGAGTGAGAATAAACACTCACCTTGGAATAAAGATAATACTAAGTCTGTCAAATTTCTAGATAGGTAATAATAAGAATATCTATGTAAATAGCACTAAGGGGGGTTTATTTAATGGCGTTTGTATGGCGTTTTAAAGATATCATGGCATATCTCAAATGTGCACCTTATTTCAACCGCATTATCTGTGGCATATGTGAGATTTGCACCTTATTTAACCGCGTTATTTGTGGCATATGTGAGATGTGCACCTTATTTAATCGCGTTATCTATGGCATATGTGAGATGTGTACTTTATTTAACCGCGTTATCTCTGACATATCTAAGATATCGATTTTATTTAACTTTTGTCATTTTGATATGTTTGGTGTTATTTCAAATATGCCAAATGTATATTCAAGTGTATATTTGCTCCTCTTGTAGAGAGAGAAAAATAAATAAATAAACTGCATTTTTTAGAGAGAGAGAGAGAGAGGGAAGAGGCCATTTTCAACATTCCTTAGGGGGGTTAGCATTCCTCCATGGGCATTGATGATGTGGACTGCTTAATGGATGGTTGTGATTATCTAATCCTAGGATCTTGTTTGTTGTTTGCCATTGATGATGGGGACCGCTTAATGGAAGGTCCAAATTTGCCGCACAGCCATTGATGATAGGGACCGCTTAATGGAAGGTCCAAATTTCCAAATTTGCCACATGACCATTGATGATGGGGACGGGGACCGCTTAATGGAAGGTCCAAATTTGTCGCACGACCATTGATGATGGGGACTACTTAATGGAAGGTCCAAATTTTCCACACGACTATTGATGATAGGGACTGCTTAATGGAAAGTCCAAATTTGCCGCACGACCATTGATGATGGGGAGCCCTTAATGGAACTCAAATGTGCCACAAATGACACACCATTAATCAGGCTACTGGTCCCACCAGATGTACCACTCCATTTGGCAGAAATCAAACTAAAGTTGGAAATCCTCATTCTTGGTGTCTATGATAATATAACGAATCCAAGGGCTAGAATTGTTTGATATGTGAGATTTTCTCCTCACGACCCATCTAAGGTGGGGTCCAACAGATGAGTGGAATGGATCACCAAATTTTGAGCACTCCTCTTGTACATTTAGCCGTGTGTTGTTCCTGCCATCTAGCAAGAGGAATGCCATGGAGCCCCACTTTTGAGTCCAACTACCTTGGACGATCTAACCCATTCATCTGCTTGGCCTAATTTTGAATTATAAAACCCCACTTTTGGACAATCCAACCATTCATCCACTACCCTCTTTTGAGGGTATTACACATACAATTTTGCAGCATTTGGTGCCACACAAATGCATATACAACAAAGGTACCATAAAATCCCTGGGCCTTAGGAATATCATAGCATAAATGAATGGCCCAGATCATTGATGAATATTAAGGTGCTAGTTGATATCATGACATATGCTAGAAATGCAGCTTATTTAACTGTGTTCATATCTAAGGCATATCTCAGATATCATAAAAAATATCACTAGAGATATCGCCGGACATATCACAGAACAAATATCACATATCTGAGATATCATACAAGATATCACAGAATACATGACACGTATCTCAGATATTACACAAGATATAATTAGAGATATCACAGGAGACATGCCAACAAAATGCCAAACAGGTGCACTTAAATAAACCCCCCTAATAGTCAACATACTAAGTTCATGTTTAATGAGAGCTTCAACAATAGAACATCTATATTTATAAGCATGCTATAATTGAACAATTATCTCAATCTAGCATAGTCACCATAGTACTAGATAAAGTCAGAATAATATTTTAAATCAAATTATCATAAAAAAATCCATCAATAAATCCTCGATGATTAAAATAATAATGCTAGATGCTTTAATGAGAAAATAGTAATGCTTTCAGAGTCATGCCTAATAAATGGTGCAAATACTTGTATGTATCATATAGAGTGATAATTTAGTCTTGACACAAGGACTCTATCACACCTGTCCTACCAACATTTTTTGAGACACCTCCATGCATGTCCACTGCTCTTAAACCATCAATAACACATCCCATAATGTTCAAATCTCTTGGACATCAAACACATCTCTCATACTGCCCAACTCTCCTGGACATCAAACACATCTCTCTTACTGTCCAACTCTCCTAGACATCAATAGGCCTTATAGCTACTCAATGAGTACGCGCCTTAGGGTCTATCTACTCGAGTCAGCGTCTATAAGCTTTTCCTTTAATAACAAATCAAAACCTCACAGGTCTTACAGCATCTTTAAGAGTGCTAGTCTTGAAAACTTTGATTAAAGAGTTAAATCAATTTCTAAACCAAGTATAACTTGAATATAGAAAAATTTGAGTTTTCAACACAATCTCATGCATAAATAAGCATTCTAAAATGATTACCAAGTGCAAGGCTTTCCATACATGGTGTGATTCATACATCCTCAAAAACAAAACCAAGTTCTACAAATAGTAGATTCATAGCCATTGTCCACATGTCCTCATTTCATACTTATAGTCATGAGCTAGTCTAAAAGAAACAGCATGAATCTAAATATTACATGTTTCCCACACTTCCATGTAAAATCATAAATGAAACAATTTGAAAATTTATCAATTAAACCATACAATTCAAGTAACTATAGTATAATACTCAAAAATAATTATTGGATGGTTCACATACATACCTTTGGTATACTTTGATTCATTCCACTACCTAAGAACGCATAGAGATTTATCTTAACAAAATACTTAAACTAGTTTTGAGAGGTATTCATTAATTGGTTTGGAGGTTAAGATAATTTAATGAAAGTTCCTTGTCTTTCCTATGTTAAGTGTTTTCATGCATTCATTGTAGAGTTCATATTTTGGTGTAATCACTCATAAGGTGAATCTCCAAACTCATAAGATGTTTAGCTCAAGATCTAATGTCATTGATTAGTTTTTCTCAATAACCTAACTCTAGGTTATCCCTCCTTATGACTCATGTTGTTTAAAAGACTATGTGCTTATCATCTATTTCCAAGTTTTTCTTATGACTTTGCAACAAAAACAAAGGAAACATGTTCTAGGCATTTGAATCCTATTCTGGACAGCAGTAATATGCACCAAATTACTTCCTCAAATTTATGTCTTTTGCATGAGATATTGGCCTATCTTGTTCCCACTTTAAGCCTAAGCCACCATAGTGGTTCAATTCCCCTATTTGAGCATACATTGCCTTGTTAATCACAGCCATATTACATTAGTTATAGGTTGTAAATTTCTATAGAAATATGTAGGTAGTAGCTTTCAATTCATCACCATTATACTATAGGTATTTTCCTCCAATTAAACAATAAGAAGCCTTCACACATTATCAACAACCTCCATTGGAAAGAAATGACTAACATACATAAGCATCTTAGGAAGTTAATTTTGTGCAAAAAATTGCAGCAATTTTCCATGACTTCCCCTAGAATAATCCATGTCATTCAACCACCTAAGTAAAGGAAACTTCAACCATTCTTAGATATATTCATGAGAAATGAAATGAAACATAAAAACGCCCATTGTTTCTTGTATTTACTTGACTAATTTCACCCTAAAACACCACTAGGAACTAGGCGTCAACTTCCTTGCCTAGAAGTCTGGAAATTCACGTCTGGTTCCAAAGCTATGTTTTAGCACAAGTTCACCTAACAACCTCCCCAAATTATCATTCAAACATCATCCATCCATTTCATTGAAGTAAAATTAGTTATAAATCCATTCATATTAAACTTTTTAAAGGAAAATTGCATGACTTTAGGTATGTAGAATATTAGAAACTAAGTTTCACGGATTGCCTAGAACATGAAATTTTAGACTATGCACCACATATACCTAACATAATAGCTTAAATAATTTCTAAAATGCATTCATTATATGTAATTAACATGGACCCAAATGAGATTTCAATAAAACCCAAGTATAATCAGTGTAACATGAAAAACTAAGATTTGCTAAGAAACCCAAAACTAGTATTTTCTAAGGCAATACAATGAACCTGCTACTTTAATAACTTGAATCACTCAAGAATACATTTATATTGATTAGATAGAGATATCTCAAGTGTTAATTCAAACAAAAATTCACATTTCATGTATAAGGCTCTTAAAGCTAAGATTCACTAATTAAGCTAAAAATCAAGGTTTTTAGCATAGCTTATCATACCTACTAAATTCATAGCATAAGCCATCCCAAATTTTTTTTTAAAGTAATTAGAGAAGACCCTATATGGATTTTTTAAAAATTAATTCCAATATATGACATAAAACTTGTAAAAATTAAGATTTACTAATAATCAGGAACTACAATTCCCTAGGGAATAACTTTTGATATAGTGCTTTGATGGCTTGGATTGTTTAATAGAATCAAGTGAGAAACAATTGAAGATAATCCATCTAGAATTTCAATCAAAGTTTATGCATAACATGTATAGTTTAAGCAACTGAGGTTCACGTGAATAACTTAGAACAAAAATATGCTAATGTACACAACATACTACAAATTTGAAGCTATAACAGTAATATTTCTCTAAAATCCAACTTAAAACCCCTACGTCACAATGCCTTAAAGCCTCCCACGAATTTCCTCTAACTTATAATCCTTTTCCAGCACCCAAACAAAGGTATGCAGCTAGAATCGAGCTCCCTAGCAAGGTATGTACTCTTCCAGTTGTGGTGCATCCTCCTCCTAGTTGTAGACCCTCTTCAACCTTCAAAACTCCTCCTTAGTTGATGTTATAATCCTCCTTTAAGCCTTCTCTATTTTCCCTAACTTTTGAGCACCCAAAATAGTATAGTTTAAAGGGGAAAAACAACTGGTTCACCATGCCTTCCCTTGTTGTATGCAATTCTTGGGTGTTATGATCAAACCCTTGTTCTTGATCAAAAACCCCTGTTTTCCTCTTACTTGTTATAGATTCAACCCAACTTCTAGCTCCCTCAACTAATTCCCTTCAAGATCAAAGGCTTTTGTGGGTTTTCATCTCAAACTTCACCTTTCTCCTTAGATTGAAAGTCAAACTCATCCCAAGCTTTCAATGCTTTTGCCTTCAATCATCCTTCCATCCTCCAAGCATCATACGTATGAGGTAGAAGAGAGAAGTATCCTAGTTTTTGGTTTAAGATCTTATTAATCACAGCTTAGGGAAATAACAAGGGTTTTTAAGCATGTTAACCTTGTCCCCATGTGATTTCTCTTTCCTAACCTCATTAAGTTAATGTTTTGGCCTATTTCATTTATACCCTTCTTTACTAAGACTTGATCTATTGCACCTCTAATTTCTTGCTTTTTATCCTTGCCAAATTTCCAAGTAATTTCTACACCCTATTAATAGTTAAATGATCTCCTAAATGTACTTCTCTAGAAATTAGAACGGATTAACATGTTGAACCATTAAGAAACTAAGGTGAAAAAGAAGTGAAAAAAATCCTCCATTTTTTTGTAACTTCCATATATACTATTTGATACTTAAATGGTCATTGGTATTATATCTTGATTTGTGGATAGGTAGACTCACTTAGAAAGTCCAAAAATCAAAACATATTAGAGTATCAATTAATGTCTAGCATAAGCATACTAGCATTCTAAAACATGTCTGAAACAATGAATATGAAATGTGTAATAAAAACATCAAGATAAAGCATGCATGAAACTTCCAAACTCATAGCATAATTGATAAGATATTAGATGCCTAATCCAAAGAAGAAAAATCATAAAGCAAGATGCCTGTTTTTACTACATGTATAGGAGATCAAACATATTTACAATAGTAACTTAAATGATTCTCAAGACATCCTTAAATCAAGGCAATTATAGTAAGTTATAAAAGTTTCCAGCACAAGTTAACAACATAGAATGCAGCATCAACAACATGGGTTGAGGAAACATGCTAATGGATGTCTAAAATAGAGGCCACACATGATGTGAAATGTCCAAAAACAAAGTTTAGTTAGTAGATTGAAATACAATCTATAACAATGAATTAAAACATGCATAAACATGCACTGGATGTCTAAATAAGAGATAAAATATGGTAAGAGCCACTTAGAATCAAAGAATAGTTAACAATGACTTGAACATATACATTACAACATGACTAATGATGCTTATCATGCTTGAAATGGAGACTACGAAGTCATAGAAAACTATTGAAAAGTAGCATGATTATCAAATTAATAATATAGAGTTACTACATAATACTTAACATCTTAATATAGTAAGTTTAAAACATGAATCTTGTATGAGGTTACAATGCACATAACAGTAGTTGAAAATGTGTTCTTCATCTTCTATACACTATTAAAATCAAATTGAAAACTTGGTAGAGTTAGTCCACCTACTTGTAAACAACTGTAGCGTTGTTTTCTTAGCTTTTTTTTTTTCTGACTTTTTCTCTCTCTTTTCTCTTCTTCTTCTTCTTCTTCTTCTTCTTCTTCTTCTTCTTCTCTCTCTCTCTCTCTCTCTCTCTCTCTCTCTCTCTCTCTCTCTCTCTCTCTCTCTCTCTCTCTCTCTCTCTCTCTCACGTTTCTTTTTGCTAAAGACCTGACGTCCTATTTATAGAAATAGCTAACATTCTCCTTGTATTTTATGAGTCCTAATCCTCCTTGTTTGAAGCACATCTCATGCTATAGAGTGTGTCCTAGTTCAATGTCCTAAGAAAACTAGGGAAGTCCACTCCTTAGGAGGCGACGTTAGGTTGCTTAAGGACTAAGGCTCCACCTAAATGTTGAGCTCTAATAGTAGACAACCTAGCCCAAGACAATGCATCTAACCATGGGCTGTTCTAGGTAGGCTTCAAATCCATGGTGAGATGATGTCTCACTATTTATGCATTCCTTAATATTTTACAATGTCTAATCCAATTGGACATCCATCTATTAGAGACGCCTAAATTATGGGCTACACTAGTATTCATGTAAGTCAACTTTAGGGAAATGCCATTACCATGCTAGTAATCCATTGATCTACCCATCCATTACTATGTTTTCATGCTAGGATAAATGAATCTTAATAAGTGTCCAAAATTGTATAAAAATCACCCAATTAGTTGCCCATGAGTTACAACTTATAGGGGTAAATTAGGATTTTTGGCCAAAATATAACACATGCATCCCTGACCTAATAAATCAAATATTTGATAATTTATAGGTTTAGAGGAAAATTCAGCGTAAGTATGTGAATAATCATATTTTTTAGGATTTAATTAGATTTTTTTACTTTTTATAGGAGTCGAGATGATGATTCGACAGTCAAGATCAATCAAGATAAAAATGAAAGATTAAGATCAAAAGATTGAGTCAAGGCTTAAAAGTCACAATCCAAAATGAGATCAAGGCTCAAGATCATCTTAAGGCATGTAAGAGATGAAATTGGAGAAGTCAAAGATGGCTAAAGTGTGCCCATGCACAAGCCATGCAAAGTCCACCGTCTTTGCATGTGATTCACTCAAGCCACCTAGCCATATACAAGCTAGGAAGAAGGTGTCAAACGAAGGAGCCTAGCTAGCCATCAAAGCCAAAGGGTTGAGCCTCCAAGCCAAGCCAAAAGAGTCCCTAAAGCCAACCATGTAGCCAAGCCAAATGATTTCTCAAAGCAAGCCATCAAGCCACATGAGCCAAGCTACTTGGGTAAGCCAACCATGAATCTAAGGATTATTTTGAAGATATTTTATGGAAACTCCACTTGGGTAAGGTAGCATGTGGACCAATAGGAAGAATCCACTTCATTTTTCTTATTTTTTCTTGTTTTTCACTTTTTACCTCACCATGCAAAACCACTATGAATTTTTCAATTTCCCACCAAGAAGTCCCACCTTTCTAAAACTCTCCCACTTTCTTAAAGCCTCCCACCTTGCCTTACACTTTCTTAACCCAACTAACCAATCAACTCCTATGCCATATCACCCTTATCTCTTTATTGCTTTCCTTCTCTTTCCACCCTCTTTGTGCTCTTTATTTCTTGCCATTCCACATGAATTAACCTTTAAGAAGGGAGTTCCATGTCTCCCACCTTCCTAAGACTCCCATCTTAACCCACTTTGCTTCCCACCTTGTCCACTTAAGTTGTCCTACCTCCTTGGTCACCCTAGATCTAATCCTAGCTTTACCTTTTCTTTCCATAACATATCCACCTTAGGATCACCTATTATCTAGATTAGGAAGTACCCAAACCAATATATAAAAAACTTCTTAGGACTTCCACATAGAGGACAACTTGGGGAAGGGGAGATCGCACCATCCTTTGAAGGAGGCATCTCCACCCCTCTTTCTTCCTTTAAGCCATTGATGTTTCTCTTCCTTTGAGCAATTGTCTTCCTAGAATTCCATGCCTCCCCTACAATACTTGTTCCTTGATCTTTCTTCCATTTAAGGTTAGTCTCCTATAGCTTTTTCTGTTGTTTTTCCATGCTTTGATTTCCTTTTGATGCTTGTTTCCATGTTTAAGATCTCCTTTGTACGCCTTCCTTTACTTAAGCTTTCTTGCATGTTTCTTCAATGATCTAAGTTCTCCCTTCCTTTGAAGTGACAGCCAAGGAAAAATTCACCTTGAATCCATTTGTTACCATCCCCCCTTTTCTCTTAATCTTTCAGTGCTTTAGATCTCATTTTGGTGCTTTTTTTCCTATTCTTTTTGGTGGGTATTCATTTGTACTCCTTCAAGGATTCTCTTGTCATGCCAATATACTTGAGTTTACAAGCATGAGTGTGTGTTGAAGTGGATGTTTAGATCAAATTTCATGTTCTTGAATTGAATGCAATTTCCAGCATCATGTCTATGTATTATGCGTTCAACTTTTTTGATGTAGATGGTACTATTTTAATGGAAGCAATTGAAGTCATTATTTATACTTGTTTCCAGTAGTGAAGATGTAACAACCGTCAATTTTGAGTCCTTTTTTGTATATTATATTATATTATATTTTAAATGAGATGAAAATCTAGAATTTAATTTCATAAAAATTGAATTTCATGAAAGTGACCTCCTTGAAAACTCAAAATTTGGACTTGAGACTATTAAAAATAAAATGTATGCATTGATAAGATTCTAATGACACTAAATTACATGAAATGGAGGTCGGGGTGGAAAATCCAAAAATTTTACTAAATTAGAAAGGGGATGAAATTGATAATGGCACCCCCCTATTTTGTTAGTTTGTCGACTATAGCATATGAAAATGGGACAAGATGAGGGGGTATGTCGAGAAGAGAAAACCCTAGACACCCACCCCCTCCATTCGACCTCCTCACCATCGAAAACCCCATCGTCATCGGAATTGGCATGCAACCTTGAGCCGCTTGACTTGCCTGGCACCGGTGCATAACCCTAGTTCGATCTCCCCTTCCATGACGATGTGCATAGGACACCGCATCCACCCAATCTCCTCCTTTTTTGGTGTGCACATGAGATTTTTCTCTAGTTCTATGGCTAGAACGCTCCCCTGTTTCCCATTTTCCCTAGCCAATTGGCTAGCCTTGTAGGCCAATGCTTTAGGGTAGAAATCCTTTTCCTCCTCCAACAATGCATGCAACAGCCCCATCCTTCTCTCCCATTTGTTCTCCTCCAATGGCCATTGATTGATGATTTTTGTCAGATTTGAGGCACGCATGATGAGGATACCTGAAACTCCCTCTTCCTCTCTTTCTCTGTTGGACTCCGGACAGTGGCTGATCTATAACTACTAGCCACCATTGCCTTAAGCTTCCCTTCCCCTTCCCCTTCCTCTCCCTTTGTCTTCTTTCCACCACTGCACGGCTAGGCCATTGGACAGGCCGGTGTGCCAGAGCCCCTGTCTTTCTTTGTCTCTCTCCCCCTTCCTTGTCAAGCTTGGGTGGTGATTGAACCGATAGTCACTGCTGGCCAGTATGCCCTAACACTTCTCTCCCTCTGCTAAGTTGGCATGGGTTGGCCCCACTACTAGCACCCACTCCTTAGCCTTGCAGTTTGACCTTCTCTATTGACCAATCCATGAGGGATCTTAGAGATTCCAGATAACTCTCATGATCCTTGCTATGCAAGGGACAGGACCTATTATCACTTCATTGATCGGGAAGATTTAATCATTGATCTTCATCAGACCTTTGATCAAACATCAGATCACTTGATCTGTGATGATCCAACCTTACTTTACAATCTAAACAGTCCATTGTGATGCTCCGGACACGTAGATCAATATCCATATGAGATATCTTAGATCTGGAGAATTTTCTTGAAACAATCTAATTGATTTTGATCAATAACTAAGATCAATTGAGATATATAGGTATGAAATTGGATCCAAATAAATGATCCACATTGTTCAATTAAACTCTTAAGATAATTTGATCAGATTTATTAATGTGTTATTTGATCTGGGATGATCAGGTGGAGTATTGTGGCCAGATCAATGCGAATAGTTCAGATCGGGCACCTTCAAGGTAATCGGTTGATGATCTAGCAACATAGACAGCTAAATATCTTTTAGATTGACTTACATGAGGTAGGATTATCATCCTAACTAGTTAATTTCATTGATTTGGTTGTGATTATCAAAAATTGTTCATGACTTGAATATAATTGTGCCTAATTAGTTGGTTAAACAATATGTCACCTAAAATTGACCTAATCTGAGTATGATGGCTCTGATTAAGAAAGAAACTTGATTATTATTGGTGGGCCCAGTTTAGCATAATCTGGATTATCAACCAACTCAGGCAGACCTCAACTTAATATCCAATGGCCTAGAAACCATTGGATTATATTGAAACACAGTATATTAAGATTTGAAAATATAATGTTTGCTTTATAGCTAAGAATCTAGCTTAGATAACTTGGATTATAAGTTAGACATGAATATGATGTGTATCCAGGTAGTAGGACCGAGGTTGACTGATTTAGACTGGAGTTCGATCGTGATTTGAGAGGTATAGTATTCTTTGTCTAAGGTAGGTGATGACAATTAATAATGGGCATGTTTTTGTTTTGAAATTTTAGATTTTCATCTCATAGCTCAGTATTTATGAATGAATGCAATGCATATCTTATTATACTATGGCTCTTATTGAAATACCTATTTTATTTGTGACTAGTGCACATGTGCACAATTTCATTGATTACTATTGTTCCATAAACGCATGATTTGACCATGATGAGTCATATTTTATACGTGATAGTTATAAAGATTCTTGTATGATTTTATGACTGTCAAGTCACTAAATGGTAATTTGATTTACTATTGCATATTAAGGTGTGTACGCCCTGTTTAATCACCTATTTTACTATGAACTTGGTGGAGGCTTGGTGGATGGTCTTTGAGAGGTTATCCTTAGGATGAGTGGTAGTGCTTGGGGATGGTGAGCCACAAGTGATCCTAGTTTTCATTGTTTCACTATAGGATTGTATATTCATTTTATTGACTATGAGATTTGTGATTTTCATGTTTTGCAGATTTATGACAGTTGTTTCTGCCTAGTGGATGCGATGCTAGGAGGGATATAGGGTTAGCCACCCACCCTTTGACTTTGTGAGATGATTGACACTTGCCCCATAGAAGGGCAAGTGTGTAGGGACTGGTATCATGGGCATTCCACTCTATGTGTCTGGTTGGTCTCTCATGCATGACAGACACTAAATCTCATGCTCTGCTATTGATGAGGAGTGGCAATTAGTAGACCTAGGAGTTGGTTACCAATGCAGCATAGCGGTTTATGCATCTATTGATAATTAATTGTATCATATTGCTTGATGAGCACACTAGGATGGATGTTCCCTATATACTCATGGTGTGACGATGCATGGAGGAATGTATGAGTACTCATGACAAAAGGTTTGAATGTATAGGACACCCGTGAATATGTGTGTGAGGGTGCTCCTTGTGGATGATGTGCAAATTATTTGAGATGTTTCTCACGCATTTGATGCATTGCACCGATGTGATTTTTGACACTCTTGGGACCCGTCTGTGAAGGTGCCCTTGTTGATGACTTGCACATTTATTGATATATTCTCCTAGCTCTTAAAGCTCTATATTGACGTGGTTTTGGCATATTTATGAGCCTTAAAAGCTTAGTTGATTTGGCCTATTTTCAAACGCCTGGTTTGCATGAGTTATATCGATTTGATATTGACATTTTGACGAGCCTGTGAGGCTTTATTTACTTAGCATGTTTTGGAAACATTAGGTGGCTTGGATGCATTGCCTTATTTTTAGCATTATTATGAGCTTTGATGAATTGGCTATTGCCACCAATTTAGTAGGTTTTTTTTATACTAATGATGAAATACTTCAGTACTATTTATTCTTATAGTTGATATCATGCTAGAACTGTTTTTATGAAAAAGATATTTATCACATACCCTGAGGTTTGATACATGACCATTTCATATTGTGTTAAGTATTTAGAAATTACTATTATTATTGTCGCCTACACAAGTATAGCTTGCTGAGGCATTGCAATGTTTTTACAAGTGAGGGTGATGGTGGCCTTTAGTGATGTATAGAGCAGATCTCATTGATGTAATAGGTTTGTTAAACTACACCACTGAATGTTGTAGATGGATTGTATATGCATGTATATGCATTACACTTTTGTGACTCTGATGCATGGTAGTATCTTGTTAGATGTGATGGTTGTGTATGGACAGACCTTGGGTAATGTTGTTGTTCTTTTTTATTCTCACTCTACCACAAAGGTATATGGTTTTGTCAAAAATTTGTATATGATATGGAGAATGAGTCTCTCAGATTGTAGCTTTATGTTTATTGTTTTTATTAGGCTTTTGTCACATTGCATGCGTTAAATGTGCTGGTCCAAAATACAGAGGAGACTTTGTTAGATTTTTGGTAGAAATAGGAATACCATTTCACCATTAAATCTATGATTTTGTGGGTTGTATGACTCCTGGGGTTTTGAAACAACATAGAAATATCATCTATTTGTGCTTAATTCTTAACATTGTTTATTGCTAGTTTGATTATCAGGAACTTAATTAAGTTTTTAAGTTGTGTCTTTAATTGCCAGATTAGGTTGCATGACAGTTAGTTTTAGGTCCACTGATTTTAGTCTATGTTCAACCAATGAATCATGTACACCATTTAAGAATAATAGGCATGGTACTAGGTTGAATTCCCTTTAGATTCTTTCTTTATTTACTTGTTAAATCTTAGTGTAGCAATAGTTAATTCATGGTTTGCATCTTAGTTTAAAGTTAGGAAGTTTCCAATTTTCTTTTTAAAAAGTTTTAATTTAGGGAAGTAATGAGTTGCTTAGTTTCCTTGTATTAGTTTACATTAGTTAGAATTGTGTGATTTAGAAAGTTGTTAAATTCCATCTTTAGAAAGTATTTAAGATAGTTCTAGATTTAGAATATTTTAATTTAGTAAAGTTTTATTTTTAGAAAGGGCGTTCTTATGAAAATTTCTAAGTTGAGAATGTTTACTTTTGGTATATTTTCATAGTCCATGTTTACATTTATGTTAATTTTCCATTGTTAGTTTAGGTTAAAGCTTCACTATCTTTGGCTAGATTAGGTAATTTAAGGAAGGACCACTACTATCACAAATCTGTTCAATTCCTCATGGGATCGACCTCCATTGCAGGAATTGCTAAGCTTGATTCATGTGGTTGCAATTTTAACTTAAAAATCACAACAAGTTTTTGGGGCTGTTGTTGAGGAATTACAAAGGAATTGTGTTGTGGACCATACCTTAGATTATTTATCTTTAGTCTAGCTTTAGGATGCATTAGTTAGGATTTTTCATCATTTTTAGCACTCTTCACCTACATTTTTACTTTCTAATATAATGTGCATTTAGTGTAAATTCGTATTTGTAATTGTAGTATAAATCATATAGATTATAGTCATGCATTAATATATGTTGCGTGCTACTTAGGATTGTTGCACTAGTAAGCACCTATTCCATAAAGGTTAGCCTGAGCTCACTATAACCAAAGCATAAGCTGCATGGTTATAGTGTTCCATTTGTTAAGGTGCTTGACCATTTGCTAAGTAGTATACGGGTAGGCATTGGTTTGCTTTTATTTTGCATTTTATGGTGGAATTGAACATATTGATAGTAAGGGCCCATAGAAACCCTCATAACATAAGGACTAGATTTCATCACCAGATCCTTAGCACACCTAGGTAATTAAATTAATTCTTGTATGTTTGTGATCCTAGCCCTTGAACATAATTTAAAGTCAAGTAGCAAGAAACTTTGGGTTTTCAAGCTTGTAAGAGCCTTTTTGGAAGGTTAGGTCTATTGTCACTCCAGTAGCTTTTGAGCATCATGGTTATAGTGGGTGTCTAAAAATTCAAGTGATTTTCCCACACCTTTTGTTGACGTTCATTGGGGTCTAACCATTTCCTAACATGAGAATTGCATTAAACACTTTAAAGCAAAACCTAATGGTAAGCAGTAATCTAGCTTGTATAAAAGTATGACCTATCTAGATTTAGGTCTAAATGTTACCACCCTACACATTAATCAAAGAACATCTAATGGGCTTGTTAGCAAGCTATTAGGATTGGTTATACATCATTTAGATTTAGGATTAGCATTTATGTTGCATCATATAGTTAGGGTTTAAAAAAAAAAAAAAACATAAAAAAGTACTCATTCACTATACACAACGATTTGTTTTATTGTACATAAAATTGAGAACAAAGGCCTATCAAGAAGGGAATAAAGTTGATTGATTAGATACATCGATAGATGGGATAGATAGTATGGAAAGTCAATTTCTTAGGATGATAACTTCTAGGCAAGCTGCTCCACAACCTCAGTATAAGAATTACTATGCCTATTGTAGTGTAGCTTATGTAAGCACGAGTCAATCCCATGGGTACTTGACTTAAAAAAATGGATTTTAAATAAAATTTTATTATTACAAAATTAAAAGACATGATAAAAATTAAATAACAATGAATTTAAAATTCAGATCTATTTAACCAACAAAAATTATAGAAATCCAAGATAAAAAAGATAGAAAATTAACTAAAAAAGAAAATAAAGTTTACTTCCCTATCTTGATACTTTTGATTAAGGATCCAATGGTTGGATTAAACAGATTCTCCAAATTTTTTATGTTCTGGACTAAGGTAAGGATTTTGGACGGCTTAGATCGAATATTTGGATTTCATATTCAAGATCAAGGATGATAAATCAATTAGGAGATGTCCTAAGAACAAGATCTAGGAATTGAATGAAAATATGATATGGAAAAGATCAAGAAATAAAGAAATCTTGTTTATTAAAGTTGGACTGTTGATTTGGTTCAGCTTAAATAAAACAGGTTTGGATAACACAGTTCCTAAATTAATTTGAAAATATTACAAAACCTGGATAGTAGAATCTAGATAAAACAAAATTGGAATAGGATCATAAAAAGATTAAAATGAAATTTAAATTAAAAATCAAAGGAAAAAATTGGAATTAAGAGAAATATGGTTTTAAATGAAAAAAAGAAGAAACTGTCAACGAAGAAGATGATGAAAGGTAGGGAGTTTGAGGTGGAAAGAAGAGGAAAACAAAGATTCAACTTAGGTTTTCTCCTACAAAGAAGAGAGAAGTACTGGGAACTGAGTTTTCTTCAACAATGGAGAAAGGCTGATGGTGGTGGATGAAGGAGTTCGTCAGAGATAGGGTGCTACTGACGTGAGGTTTGTTGGGCGTCATTGCTGAAGCAAGGAAGAGGGAAGAAATGAGGTGGTCTAGTGCAAGGAAAAGCTGTGGAACAAAGAGGGGAGCGACTATGATGGGGAAGAAGAGAATAAAGAGACATGGAAGAGAGGGAGAGAATGAGTGATAGTAGAGGGGGAGTGGTGTGGTGAATAGGGAGACATAGAGGGAGATGATAGGGAGAGAAGGAACAAAGAGGGGGTGCAGTGATGAAAGAGAGGACTTGGGAGAGAGGGAAAGAGGCAGAGAGGAATACAGAGACGGGACAGTTTGGGTGAGAGCAAAAGGTATGGTGACAGAGGAAGCCGAAAAAGCAAAGAAGGGAGAGAAAGAGAGAAAAGGAATGAGAGAGAGAAAGAAGGAGAATACGAGAGGGGGTGGTGCGGCAAAGAGAGATATAGGACACAGAGGACTGAAAGAGCAGAGAGAAGGATAGTGTGGGAGAGAAGAGAGGGAGAAGGGAGGGGGGTGGTCAGTCTATTTCTCCTGATTGCCCTTTGGTGGAGAGGCTTTGTAGTTGCCCTCCTATTGTGAAGAGTTGTTCTTATCTATGTGATCACTCTCCTTCCTGCTTCTGTTTTAAAACTCAATGACCCTTCCTATTTGAGTTTCTCCCCTTCTAACTTTGGTTATTTCCTTCTCTCCCTGGTTTCCTCTTTTACTTCGTAGAAGGCAAATATCCAAGACTCTTTCCTCCATAAGTCATATATGCAGAATTTTCTTTCTTATTACTTTAGGCATCTCGATCTTGTATCATGGGCCCCACATAGCCTTTTGTTCTTTGATGGTGATCTAGTCCATTGATTCGATCTAAGCCATTCAATGTTCAATTTAGTTAATCTGCACCATATAAAACTCAATTAGATTCATATTGATCATACTTTAATCTACAAAGTAGCTCCTAATGATCATCTCAATGTTAAATTTTGCAAATCAATAGTTGGATGATTAATTGGAAGTAAAATGCAAAATTAAGCTAAAAATTACAAAATTGAATGACTTAATTAAATGCTAAATTAGGGATATTTTATCTAAAATTAAACACTTAATAGCCATCAAGTTCCACATACAATGGATATTATCAAGAGCCAGTTGATGCAACCACTACATTCACATACCATAGCAATGACTACTATCCTGAGATAGGCTATCAAAATGGATAGGCTAGGAATCATGAACAACCATGATCTCAGGAATACCAATATTAGGAAGAACCACAATGGTCTAACCCTAATCTACCCTACCATGAGTATTAAGAATATTAGGGTCAACCATCATGGATTCAACTTGCTTAGACCTTTTTTTGTGCCCCAATGCCACAAAAATGCCAGCAAACAAGTGATTTCCTATACAATAAGAAGAACAATCCTTAGAAGAGATGTAAAATATAGAACATTTGCAATGACTTAGTGAACAAATGGATCAAAATCTTGCTACACTTAAAAATGGGGTTGAGAAAATGAAACAAATTAGGGAGGAAAGAGAAAAAATATTTGAAAGAAGTTTAAGGTGGGATTACCAATTTCTATTAAATCTCAAAGTTTTTCACCAACCTTGACTATTGATGCTGATGATAGGATGGAAATATCTTATGATTATTCTGAGCCACAAAGTTCACAACCATCTACAGAAACCTCTAATTCATATCTACTTGAGCAATGTCATGATCCTTGTTATGATTATGATGAAGAGACTTTTATTGGTGAAGAGAATGAAGTCATAGAAACATCCAACTTAGATACTCTAGAATTGTGTCTTTCCTAGTTTTATGAATTTGATAAAGACACATTCATTGAGGAGGTAAATGAGTTGTTGGATACTGTGCTTTAGATGAACACTTCTCAACGGCAAGCTAGAGTAGAAACCCTTATAGAGCTCAAAATACAAATTGATTCTTTCAATGCAAAAGACATACGTGATTGGGACCTACAAACCTTATTTGAACAATCACATGATAGTAATATAGGCTTAATTGAAACCTTACCTGTGCCAGCTGAATAGGAAGAAGAAGAGTCAGTTGATGTAATGGTCCTACATCAACCCATTACAGGGTACACATTAGAAGATAATCAAGGTTTAAGCCTCACCATGCCCCTACCTCTAGTAATATAAGAACCACCTTTTAAGGAAATGCAGAGTCAACCTATACCCCTATTTCAGGACAATGTAAGGGAAATAAAGGAAAAAGATTAATTGAATACAATGGTCATCATCATCCCTCATTTTGTTAAAAAGGAGGACCATTCAATTGTATATAGTTCAACAAATTGCAATTTCACGGTAGTCCACATTGTCATTGTGGTACTATGACCTAATTTTTCAAGGTGGAAGAATTATATTAACTATCATGAAGTACTAAAAATGAGGATCATTAATATGGTCCCACTGAACTCAAAATCATGGTGGTTTACTGTTTTATATTATTACCACCACAAAAAATTTCAAAGTGGAGGAAGTATATAGTTTATTGTGAGATTCTGAAGTGGCATGAGAAATCTTGCTCATTTCACTATTAGACTTAGGGTTAGAAAAAATTTAGGTTAAACTAGTCTAGAATTAAGTTTAGAAAGCTAGGTATATCTGGGTGAAGATATAAACTTAGTGCTCACTAGAGGCAACCCATGTTTTTTTTTTTTTTTTAATCTCAGTGTTCTACACTGTCCATAAATCTTTTAGGTGTCTTTTATTTCAAAACATTGAGGACAAGGGTTAGTTCCAATTGGGGGGTGTAGAAGTGAGATTTCTAAGTTTTTCTCTTATTTTTAAAATTTATGATAAGTTCCTTTATAAAGATGAGAATTCAAAATTTTGGAATATTTAACTATCTTTGAACTTCAGCTTATTAATAGAGTTGCATACAATTAGTTCAACCTTTTATCCTTTTTTAAAAGTATTTCATGAAAAATTAAACTCGAAATATTAATTGCACAAATAACTATATATAGTTTAAGTTGAAGAGAAAATATAACTTAGAGAGCCTTCTTTAGGATATTTTTGATAATCAAAGCTTCTAATTTTTGTTTTTAGAGACTGGCAATTGTGAAGAATGGTTTTAAGGGAGAGTAGTGACCAACCATCATTCAACCAAATCTTTGGAAGAGCCCTAATCTATTTTTTCTTGATATAAATCAAAATCTCCAGCCATAAATCTGCAACTATTTGGGGCAAGTGGAGAAATCAAGATTAGTCTCGGGAAACTTTCCTTTTCAACCAAAATTTATAATTATTTGGGGTCAATTGCCTATGTGTAACTTGTGATGCTTAATCCCTTCAATGCCCAAGCTTTTGAAGCCAAGGATTAGACCCAAAAAAAAATTATTTTTCAACCAAAATAGACAATTATTTGGGGCTAACTGGAGAAAAATGAGTTGCTGCCATCATGCTCTCCTAACGAACCAAAAGTATATTGGTAAAAAACCACTAAAACCTTTAACATTTTTTATCCATAAATCCAACTCCCTTCTCTAGATAATATCCATCTATCTAGGATCTCATGTTTTCCTTTGCCGATTTCATGAAAAGCTACCTTTAATAGAGTAAAGAAGAGATTCTTATACATAAACAATTGTCCAAATTATCCATTGGAGATTGGATCCAAACATGATCAAAATCATGAAATGGAATTTGATAAAATGGCAGCCACCATCATCTACTATGATGGTAGACCAATGATGTTGGTCAAGGTGGGGGTCTCAACCATGGAAAGGTTGGATGTTAACATCCAAATAATGGTCATTAAGAAGAGAGAAACAATCAATTCTAGTGTTTGTACATCAAATTCAATAGTGGGATAGTTTAAAATGGGACTTTTAGTGACTATAAAACATGTAAAAGGCCAAGGACATAAAAATCATGCACAAATCTACAAAGATGCCATTATGTAAGGTCAAATCAAGTCTATCTATCCATCTATTTTCATGCCTTGCAATTGATATGCCCCTACCCATGGTGGTTTTTTTTTTGGGCATTTAAGGTTCATTTTTCAATTTTATAATTGAAGAGTCAAAGGTGACAACCACTTAATGCTCAAAAATCCATTAATGGGGTGGGAGTATATCAATTGCAGGGGGTAGGAATATCATTCCACACACACACACACACACACACACACACACACACGCAAAGTGAATTGATTTGAAAATCTTTAAGAAAATTCTCATGGTTTTTATTAGTCATGTTTTTTTCATGGCTTTATGTAGATGAATTCTTAGGGTTCAATTCTTTCTAAATACCAGGAAGTTTATGTTTCTATCATAATATTCTTTTTTAGATCTATTAGCTGTTTTAGTTAAAAAATTATATATGGCTAGTTTTTCATATGATGTACCCTATCTCCATGATTATGAAGGAATTAAGTTCTCTTACAGTGAGTATACCAAACTTTATATGGACTTGCTTAGTGGCAACAATATGTTTTCTGATAAACTCTATTGGCTTTTGATGATAGGATGAAAGGATTTAGAGTAAAAGCTCAATCTCTCATGTTTAAGTTCCCCTAGTGCCCTTCTTTTTATCTCAACTAATAATTTCATTGTTTCTTGTGTTGGATTTATGGGGGATGACATGTGTGATATTGAATTGAAGTTACTTTGTCTGTCTTATTACTTTCACATGATTTATTTTCTTTGAGACCAACTTATGGAGATAACAATAAAAAGCTAAAATCAAGTGGTCTTATTTTCATTTTTTCTGGCAATGGTCCAAAAATTTGTAACTTGGAAGCTACTATGTCAAGTACTTTAGTATAGAATCAGAGTTAGACAAGATATTTTTAGTGATATTTCTACTTGATGATAATATATCTTACCAGTCTACTAAACATCTTGTCTATGTTCTAAGCATAAATTACAACTAATGATGAAATTTTTGAGTAGCATCATTCACTTGAAACAATTTATCTTTATACAAGAAACATGCAACAATATAGTATAATTTGTGCAAATGCTAGTGAAAGATTCTAGTTGCAACCATCACTTTTTTATCTTCATAGAAGTTGACAGAAGAAGTGAAAGTCCATCCATCTTCATGGGAACAATTAGTTGATGATAGCCAATGGAGTTCTTTACCCTTCTCTAATACCCATTTGTTGTTTTTGTTGTGCATCATTCATCAACCATGTGAATACCTTTCAATTGGCAGTTGTACTACATAGCCATGGAATATCCTTCATATATGGTTTGAAAAATGGGTAGAATGTAGGTGCAAGGGATACTTCTTAGTCAGTTTGAATCCCAATAAAAGTATTTTTTTGAGCATTTTTCACAACAAAACCTTAAAATATTAAACTTGGATCCCAGACCAAGCCCCTTCTTTAGTAAGATTACAACAAAGGAAAAAAGAAAAGGCAAAACATAAAAAAAGAAGAAGTAATATTGCAAGGGAGATTGTTTTATTTGCTCTATTCACTCCTTAAGTTGCAATAATATAATCAGCCTTATCAAAGTCTAATGCAAAGATGATTAACAAAGTGAGTAGTGGCATTAAAAATTACAGGAGTGGCATATCTTTTCCCTTTTTCTTCATCTCTATTCTACAACTTCTTGTTGCAAACTTGTCCAGTTGTTAGTTTATAAGATAGTATATTAGTGTGTGTGCTAGGGAAACTTGTTCTATGTATTCTTGTTGAAAATTTAATTCCACAGCAAAAAACCCAAATAAAACAAGTTTACTAACCACACACATAATTAGAATATAACACAATATCAATCCAAAAATGGCTCATCAAAGAAAGTTGAGACCATTAGATTGATTTCTATTTGTGGGTTCTTCTTTTGCCCCAAAACAATGACAATATAGACGTTGGATTGGAAGTGCTTACTGATAGAATGTAACTGTGGCTACATTCAAGGAAGAAATTTAGCACACATTATGTAACAGCATCCACTGATATAGTGTATTCATCCAAGGCGAAAAATCAGCACACGTGAACATCGCCATTGACTGTAACATAATTGTGGGCATTTTCCTTCATTGCAAACCTTGTAAAATTATATAAGACCTTTCAGTTGCAAATACAACACACAAGGAAGAAGGAAAAACAATTTATCTTTCTCTACTTCTCTTGATGGTATCAGAGCCATTCTGGGATTTTGATCTTTTGAGAATAGTCTGCTAACTCACTTGCCGAAGCTCCGTCTATTGTTCCATCAATAACAACTCTTCTTCATTTTCACAAATCCTTCATTTGAAAGTAAGTCCAGCACTCATATGCTAACTCTCTTGTCCACATTAATGAAAACTAGGCATGATTGGAAATTTTGTCTCTGGCTACATGTAAACAATGAAAAGCATCATTAATGCCCTAGTCACGATTGAGCATCCTCTCATCAATGAAGAGGTAGTCGCCCACATCTTAAATGGCTTGAATAGTGATTTCAAAGAATTGACTGCTGCTATTCGAGATTGAAACAATCCACTAAAATTTGAAGAATTATATGACAAACTTTTCTATCATGAAACTAACATCAAAAGAGATGAATTTAGGCAGCCTATAAACACCTCCATCACTACCCAATTCAATCAGAAGACAAACAATAGAAGTTGTGAAAAACAATCAAGTGGCTACAATAATAGGGTTCAACATAGTTGCATTTTGACACACGAAAATAACAATAAGCAAAGTTATTTTTGACCTCCATGAAGAAACAAATTCCTCAGTCAGCAAGCTTAGTCCTATCCAAATAGCATCTACTTCCAACACCAATGACAACCTAGCTCTCGCTATTCAAAACACAAAATCATTTGCCAACTTTTGACAAATTAGGTCATTCAACTAAAAATTGAACATCTTATCCTAAGCCAAACTACAACAACATGCCACAAGCACATTTTATGACTAGTAATTCCACTATTAGCAACAACTGGATCGTGGATTTTGTTGCTTCACATCACATGACATCATACCTTCAAAGCTTATCAATTGACTCAGAATATGGTGACAATGAAGACATCATAGTTGGAGATGGTAAAAACATCCCAATATCTCATATAGGTTTCACCTCACTCCATTCACCCATTGTCACTTTTAAGCTTAATAAAGTTTTATGTGCACCCAAACTAAAGAAAAATATCCTCTCAATGTCTCTATTTCTCAATTTTGTAAACAATATAATACTTCTATAGAATTTTTTCCTAACGTGTTTCTTATGAAGGATTTGAACACGGGTGTATCCTTGGTCTAAGGATGGACTAGAGAGAACATTTATGAATATGCATTATCTTTGTCATTCATCATCAATCGTTAACTGTACTCTCCTTCTCTATAACTACCTCTTTAGACATCTGGCATCAATGACTTGGTCATCCTTCCTCTTCAATTCAACATAAAATAATCACTTGCTTTAATTTGTCCATTTCGAAATCTCAGTCCATCATCTCTTATGTGAATCTTGTCTATGTAATAAAAGTCATAGACTATCGTTCAATAATTCCACACTGATATGTACCAAACCTCTAGAAGTAATCTACATTGATGTTTCTGAATTATCTCCTATTACTTCTTTTGATCATTTTCACTATTACATCATCTTTGTAGACTATTTTACAAAATACCACGGTTACCCTCTCAAAGCCAAATCCGAAGTACCTTTTATTTTTGAATAGTTCAAAAAGTTAGTGGAGAATTTTTTCAAATCCAAAATTCAAACAATTTATTATGATGGTGGTGGAGAATATAGAACTTTATCTTATTTTCTTTGTCAACTTGTTATCTGACACTTACAATCACCTCCATATACCCCTCAACAAGTTGATTCAACATAACACAAACATAGACATATTGTTGAAATAGGATTCACCTTACTTTATCAACCTCCTTACCACTTTGATTCTAGATAGCTACTTTTCAAACTGCCACTTATCTAATAAATTGAAAGATCACTCTCATATTACACTCTCAATCACCCTTCGAAAAAATATTTTACCAAAATCCAAAATTTCAAAAATTGAAGGTATTTGAATGCTTGTGTTTTCCTTGGTTACGACTATACTCAAATCATAAACTAGAACCTCACTCATGCCCATGCATTTTTCTTGGATACTCTATACAATATCATGAATTCAAATGCTATGATCCTAAATCACAAAAAGTCTTTCTATCAAGACATGCACAATTTATTGACTCAATCTTTCCATTTAAACATCTTTCCCAAAATGGCTCACGTGTCAACAAAAACACACTTCATGAATACAATAAGTTAACTACTATATCTCCATCAATAACTATATTTGAATAAGATATTCCATCCTCAAATAACACCAATAGTTCTATTACCCCTCACTCTCTTTACATTCCTTCAACTAACATACAAATCTCTCCACATCTCAGACACTCTTGTCATTTAATAAAGTCATCACAAGGCATTCCTTAATCTACTCCTCAATTATCTAACCATGATCTCTCTCTTCACACATCTACTTCCCCAAGAGGGCAACACTATCCAACATTAACGAAGACTATGATTAGTCCAACTAGACTTCCTCTACTCCTACTATGACAAAGGAGACTACTGTTGAAGATCCCTCGCAGGCATGTACTTCACCTCCCTCTCATACCTCTTCGTTACCATCACTTGCTAAGTTAACCTCCCTAGTCCAAAAAATTGTCACCCACTAAACAAATAACAATTTTAACACTCGTAAAATGCTTAACTTCAATACCACTCTTCAAACAGAGTCCACCTCCCATGGATGCACTAATGTATCTTAAGTACTAAACTATCCACATTGGCATAATGCCGTTGGTGAAGAATATGATGCACTCATTGATAAAAAACATGGATCCTTCTTCCATCCAATCACACACAAAACCTTATTGGCTATAAGTGGATCTTTCGGGTTAGGAAACCATGATGGAACCATCACATGTTATAAAGTACATCTTGTTGCAAAAGGATTTCATCGAAGACTGGGTGTAGAATTCACTAAAACTTTTTGCCTAGCTGTAAAGTCGGCAATAATTCAATTAGTTCTAACTTTTGCCGTCACCTTAGGATGGCCTCTTTGATAACTAAACATCAATAATGCTTTTTTACAAGGCTCTCTCATTGACAATGTTTTTACATAATAGCCTACAGGTTTCACTCATTCTCAATTTTGCAATTATGTGTGCAAATTGAATAAGGCCATATATGGCCTTCGACAAGCACCAAGAGTGTGGTATCATGAACCACAGACATTTCTCCTATCTAACAAAATTTTAGAACTTATATTCATACAAATCTTTCTTTATTAGAATAGAAAATGGGCACATCACCTACCTTATTCAATGTCTACGTTGATCATATCATTGTAATAGGAAACAAGACTTCTATCACATAGGCCTTCATAACCCAACTTGCCAATAGATTCTCCTTAAAAGATTGTGGCAACTTGTAGTATTTCTTAGGTGTTGAAGTTAAACAGACTCCAACTGGCCTCTTTCTCTCCCAAAGCAAATATATTTCAGATCTTCTAATCAAGATGAATTTGATGGATGTTAAAGAAGTAATCACACCACTATCCTCTACTTTAAAACTCCTACTTCATGATGGCAGCCCTTCTACCAATGTCACAATTTACCACCAAGTCCTTGGTTCCATGTAAATAAACTATCTCAATTTATGCACAAACCTACAGTGAATCATTGGACAACAGTTAAATGAGTTCTTAGCTACCTTAAAGGAACCCCCAATCACGACATCTTCATTTGTAAAACTCACCCATGACCATTCATACCTTTTCTGATGCAGATTGGACCAAGAACCTCAATGATCGTACTTCAACTATAGCACATGTGGTCTTCATTTGAACCAATCCTATCAGTTGGTCATCAAAGAAACGGAAATAAGTTGCAAGATCATCCACCAAGGCTGAATACCTAGCTATGATGTCTACTGCAGCAGAATAAACTGGATAACCAGTTTATTACGAGAACCTAGTATAACACTGTCAACTGCTCCAACCATATGCCATGACAATATTGGTGTTACCTATCTCTCAGCTAATCTAGTATTTCACTCATGAATGAAACATATTGCAATTGATTTCCACTTCATCCACGATCAAGTCACTAAATGTCAACTTCGAGTGTCTCATGTCCATACTACAGATCAACTTGTAGATTCTCTCATAAAATCCATCGCTTGCAAGCAATTCATGGATCATAGGTTAGGGATTGAGGTCCTTAATGAAAGCTCAGTCATGCAGGGGCATGATAGAACATAACTAGAAAAATCAGCATATACGAACATCGCCATTGACTGAAGCATAATTGTAGACATTTACCTTCATTGCAAACCTTGTAAAATCTATATAAGGCCTCTCAGCTGTAAATGCAATACACAAGAAAGGAAGAGAAACAACTTATCTTTCTCTACTTCTCTTCACTTATAACAAAAATGGTTCTTATATAATGTGCAAGCATAATGTTCCCTTGTATCATGAGAGGTGTATAATTTGGCATGCTTGCCCTTTTGATACATTCTGTTCATTAGATTCACCATCTCTCAAGATGGGAGATATAAAAAATTTCATCTGACAGATACCTCTAGATTAGGCATCTTATTCTTGAAGTGTGGATGGTACTCAACAAAGACTCTGTTTTGTTTTAACATTGTCCCTGCTACAAGAGATATAGGCCCACCTTAGGAGTGCCTAAAAAGGGCAGCTTAGTGCCCGAAGCTCCTACGTATGTAGGGTTTGGGAAAAGGGGTGGACTATAATAGTATGCAGCTTTACCTTGCATTTTGTTAGATGCTGTTTTCATGCCTCGGGCCTGTGAGCTAAGGCCACACGATGACAATTCTACCATTGCGCCAACGCGTCCCTTCTCCATTAGTAGTACTTATTGGAAGTAATTTTGGTTTCTCCCATCTTAACTAAGGGAATCTGAATGGAATGGATGAATCAAACAATTAGGGGAACGAACCTGTTTTTGATATTTGGGAAATATTCCCGCGCATGCACCATATGTAGGTATCCTAACCAAAGTGGGTGCAGGCTACGAACATTTGCTTATGCTAATGGAGCCTTAACAATACTAGCATCAAAGTCTGTTCCCAAGTTCAGAAGTTGTTTGAACTCCAGGATTTCAGAAGGTCCTACAATAATAGAATGAGACCTTGTCCTACTACTCCAAGAAAAGACAGAAACAAGCAGAAAGAGCAGAAGTGGGACTTTTAAATGATCCACCGCTTGATTGACCACCTCCGGGTCAGGATGGATGAAACCAATCAGAAATGAAAATCTGGCAAGCAGGCGTCCTCTCAGTTTGCTACTCCGGCCATGCCAAGGGAAACGGGAACCGTGTGCCAAAGATTCAAATCACTGTGCGCCTCGTTCAAAGCAAGTTCTATCGGATTAATGGTTCGGATCATTACAATGGTGACACCCACTTGTAGAAAGTGAAAAGCATTCACCATACTGTAAGTCAAGCAAATGACAGAGTGCTTAGCCAAGTTGGTCAAGTACCTTGTCTCAAAACCAAGATGTTCTGGGTTGAAGTCTATTGTCTACTATTATGTTGGATGATCCTGAATCCTTCATTGGTTTTATTGATAGTTTTGTTCATCAAAATTTCAAATTTACAGCATTTACCTCTCAACATATCAACAATCCTCAGATGGGCACCAGGAAGGAAAAGGAGGGCCTTGAGCTACTGTCATTTGGTGACTTAGTGTTGAGAAATCTCTGCCATAAAACAGTGAGAGGAACACATGACTTGATTAAACCATAAATAGTGAATTTTATATTAATCTGTTCCCTAGATATTGTTGGACGGTTTGGCCGAGTGGTCTAAGGCGCCAGATTTAGGCTCTGGTCCGAAAGGGCGTGGGTTCAAATCCCACAGCCGTCAGTTGAGCTAAACTGCTTCCTGATCAACTTATTTAATCTGAACAAATCTTTTTCAAACTAAAACATGCTATTTTTTAAACAGTAAGGGCAACACTGTGAAGGATTTAGTGAGGAAAAAAATTGGTCCCACATATTATTACCCTACAATCAGTTTTAAAAGCTGTACCACTCTTGAGAAATAGACAATTCTAGTGAGAAAAAGTTCTTAACAAAGATAATAGTGGCATTATATTTGCCAAAGACTTTGTTTTTCACCTTGATTGGATGATTCAACTACGCCCTTACCTCCCTCAAGGTTTGTGTAGTATTCCGTCAATATAATTATAAATACTAGATTTTTGAGCATTATTGGTCTTCATCTTCTGGTTCGGTTATCCGTTTGGCACAGGACGAGCAGCACGCGGGACTGTCTTTGATGATCTACAAGATTAATGTTCTACATGTTACGTACAGGTCTCTTCTGAGCCGTTGATTGTTTCGGCTAGTCCTTCTCATCGGCTAATGAAAATGTTTAAAACAAGCTCATTACTGCTAATACCAGGTAACGAAGTGCAGATACCTGCTGAAAGAAAGATCAAAGGAACTCACCTTCTTCCCGTTACTGCATATTCGATTAGTAATGGAAAAATTGCAATGAATTAATTTACTATTCGCTCATTTTCATATCATTACAAAATATTTCTGCCCATAAGGGTGGACTGGCTCCTTCGGAGCCCAATTCTCTATCCCTTACTCTATCATTCTTCTTCAAATGGGGATGCCCATCCGCATCCAGTATTCCTTTGTATCTTCCCTTCTAGTCTCTATAAATGCTAAAAAATTTACACTCTTTTTCAAATCCTTTTATCTGTTTGTGGGAAACCCGGCTAATGGTTGGCGACCAAATCTCTCTTCAATGCAAAATGAAGTGTAACTAAGCACCGAATTTAACATCTAATTCTTTCGTGTCGGAGTCCGATATGTGGGCTTCCCTCGAGTGAGGCTTCACAGACCCAACTGAAAAATGTTGCCTCCTATCATGATAACCTTTCACTATCCATGTTAGTAGCAAAACCACCATAATTGCTGCCAGAACTGCCATTGATGCCCAAACCATGCGAACGAACTTCTTCACCGGCCCGCAGTGTTTATAAAGGATCTCGCTGATTGCATCTTTCACTACTTGGCAATCTACTAAGCTTTCCATTCCAGGAATAGCGTTGAGTAGATTTTGAACTGAGGTCGAAGCGGCTAAGATCGTGTTGAAGGTGTTCCCAGGAATGAATTGACCTTCTCTGCAAACTCCGTTTTCGGAACATGTGAATCCACTAAAGATCTACACAAAAGAGTTATAAGGATCAGTGATTTAAGGAATAATAATAGGAGTACGCATATGGTGTTAGTGTGTCTAGATCACTGGATGAAATTACACAAGTTCAAGGATAACGGGGCCCGAGATGGCAGGCGATGGTAGCCATTTATCATCTCATTCCACATCCTTGGTTCCCCCATACACAATATGTGTTACTTGTGTTGAAGGGAAGAGAAGTTGAATTTACCTGGGGAACCTCTCCGATCCGGATTGTGTTTGGAGGACAATTTTGGGGCTGGTAGATGTAATCTGGAGGGCCCGAAAATGGGTTGCAGATGCGGATCTGGCTCAAAATGGGCGAACCTTGTTGTGACGATATATTGGCGTTTGCCTGTAGTTTGCAAATGTTTGTTAGTGAACTGAGAATGATGTGTGCACTTCATTGTTTGCTGAAGGCTCCCCATTTTTCTAGCTATGTTATGAACTGTTTCTTTGGCCAGTCGCGTTACAAGTAAAACCTACAGGCTATAGTTACCTGGTCAATAAGGTCGGAGATTCCTGATTTAACATCAACTAGGATTGATTCGGCAGAGAGCAGATCATCACAGGGAAGGATTGAGCTCAAGCTGCTGTTACGAGGATCTACTCGATACTCCTCAAGAGCCGCACACGTGTCCCCGGCGAACCTGAACGATCAAAGTGTTGAACTTCGCAGTATTAGAACAAATTAATAAAGGCACTCATTCTTCTTTATAGGCAGTCCATCACAAGAAAGAGAGCAAAATTGAGGATAGGTTGAAAGAACTTACTTTTCTACGAAGGAATAGACTCCAAAGTACATCCAATAGAGGGCTGTGAAAATCCAGCAGAGAATGATCAGACTGTCCACAAGGAAAATTGAATGGGGTCAAGTGCTAGTTTTAAAAGTAATTAATACCATCAAAGGATACTTAGAATTTATATTTGAAAGATATTCAAACAAACAATTTGGAGCATTTTGTTCAAGTCAGTAGTTGAAAAAAATGGAAACTACATGAGCTTGTCTGGCCCACCATAAAATCTATCAATTGGCCAAACATATTTGTCAAGGCCGGGGTCAATGCTGATCCATTGGCAGCATATGGTATTGCAAGAATAATGCTAAGGTCACATGATTTTAGTTAGAGCTGGTGTGTCAAAGTTGTAATTATGTTATTTATTTCACTGAACTTAATTTGGATCGGATTAGAGTGTGCTTACCAGTAAAGAACCCGCCCAATTCTCAGAAATGCAGAAACTGTAAACACAAGTTTTCAAAAATTAAACTAATAATTAGAACAGATTGGATTTGATGGATAGAAAAGGAAAACAGCAGCATCAGAATGGGTGCAATGACCTGCCTAACAATGCAAGAATAGCAATCAGGTTTAACGAAACAAATGCCGTTGTCGTTGCAAACCTGCAAGTAAAAATAGCACCATCAGTTTCACTGTATGAAGGGGAGCCTTGGTGCAACGGTACAGTTGTCATCGTGTGATTTTGAGGTCATAAGTTCAAGACGTGGAAATAGTCTCTTGTAAAATGCAATGTAAAGCTGCATACTATTTGCCATTGTGGTCCACCCCATCCTTAGAACCCGCATGTGTAGGAGCTTTGTGCACCTGGGCTGCCCTTTTAGTTTCACCTTACGTCTATTTCTAAAAGATGGGGCCATCCAGAGCATAGGATTTTTGGAGAGTTATGGATGGTTTATATCAACTGCACTATGGCCCTTGAGAGAGAGAGAGAGAGAATATGAAAATTAACTTACAATATTTTGAGACCCAAGTTGACCCAACGCTTGTTCTTCCTAGCTTGTCTCATTATTTCATCAGCCTCACCGTCTCGCCTTCGAGACGTGGTGTTTAGCCGTTCATCAGAAAGGCCTATGCTCTGTTGCAAGGCCCTAATTGCTCCTGTCACATTGTATATGGTTTCTGATGCGTCTTCTGCTGTATCGATCACTATATTTTTCACCGTCGTTCCTCTCGAATAAAACCTCGAGTTGCCTCCAAGAACCACTCCAGATGCAATTCTGCCACATATATAGATAGATTTTTTAGGCCAGATAGCAGCTACGGACCCTGCCGTGGATCTTTGATATCGCCTAAAATGAAAGATGGGAACCGTCTTTTTACGGGCCTGCAAGGCAGTGGGCTGGACTGGAATGGCTAGAATGTGTGGTTCGGTTAGTTTGAAGTTACGGGAATGATGTGATTTGTGGTACGAAGATACTAATTAAGTTTGGGTCCCTAGTGGATATCCTACATATATATGTGAGTTCCTGTGAATGAGACAAAATCAATTTTGTACTAGATTATTACTCATCACCTAGAAGCACTGAAGTAGGAGTTCCTGTGAATGAGACGAAATCAATTTTGTACTCGATTATTACTTCTCCAGGAAGCATGAAAGTAGAGGGTTAGTGGGTTGAGATAAATTAATATTTTCATGAATAAAGTGTATATTAAAATATTTGTTGTTAGGACATTGAGATATTGAGAAAACCCAGAAAATTTCACTTGTCATTGAGATATAGCAAAACCGGAAATTGTTAGTAGTAGACATCTTGACCTTTGAGATATTTGGGTATTCAGATGTCAAATTGATTTGAGCAGTGTAAAATGAAAGATATAGTTCATCAAAGCAACAAGCTGAAAACACTAGGCTTTTGCAGTACCTTGTTTTTCTCTGGATTTAAACTTCTGACCTATTAAGAAGAGAATATATTTACTTGGACTACCAATAAATGAATAGGGTTTTTACATAAAACCCCATGTGACTCCTTTATTTTATATTTCAGCCCCCTCTACTAATTAAAGTAGCCTCCTTATACAGCTCTTTCTCAACTAGAAAATAAGACATGGTGCCACCTTTTGATTCACCCAGCCAATTCATCTTCTTTGTATTTTAGAAGATCTAAACCATAAACTCCATAGGTTATCATGGGCCTAAATTTTAGAAGATCTAAACCATTAATATCGTTAGCCATGTGAGTCTTCGACCTACAATTTAGAATAGTTAGATAATTGAAATCACATGTAAGAGTTAAGCCTATATTATTAGAAGATCTAAACCATTCACATGATTAATCAGGTGAGACCTAGACTCACCTGATAGAATATTTAAACTATTCAATTACTTGTAAGATTTGAGCCTACATTTTAGAAGATCTAAATCATTTACATTTATCACACATTGGTCGCGTAATATATGGACCCACATTTTAGAAGATAAAAAAATTCAAGCCATAGGCTGCGTATGACTTGGAACCACATTTTAGAACATCTAAATCATTCAAATAAGAGCCTATGTAAAACTTGGACCTACATTTTATAACATCTAAGCCAATCAAATGAGAAGTTTGTAAGAGTTAGACCTATATTTTAGAAGATCTAAACCATTCACAGGTTATAAAACACTTGTGCTCACATTTTTTAATAATTTAGATGTTCTAAAACGGGGCCCAAGAACTTACATGGTTTAGATGCTCTAAAATATGGGCCCAAGTCTTACATAAACCTATAATTTGCATGGTTTTGATAATTTAAAATGTAGACTTCACATATGCATCAATAATAGGTTCAATTAAATGTTCTAATTGAGAGTGTATTGTATAGACTTATGGTAGTAGGATTTTTTTTCTTGTAATTTCAATAAGAACCCACGTACTACAGATCTCACTATAAAGAAAGCCCAATTAATTAACAATATGTTGTAACAGAAAATGAGTCAATATTCAAAAACTACTAGGGAAATTTTACAAAATACTTGGTAGTTAAAAACCTTAACAAAATTTAGGATAAATATGTAAAATTTTTAATAGATATTTAAAAATCCTGATTTTCTTCCATCCACTAATCCCTTTATGAAATTTGGTGCATGAGCTATTGGAGTTGTAGCTTATTATAAGCATGTGCATAGAGATGAAAGGATCAACAAAAGGTTGGTGCCCACTTGTACTTTTCACAATATGTATATTTCTATCGATCTGTTGAGGTAAACAAGAGTATCCATGATCCGATTGGAAAAGCAGACTTACATGGCTAGAAATGTAAAGAGAAAGCCAACGACGATAGGACAGAAATAACACCCTCCTGAGCAGTCAGGACTTTTGATCTCTTTCCTTTTCTTGTTGCTAAAGCAGAGAGTTGTCACAAGCAAAACCACCCCATAGACAATGCCACACAGAAGCCAAATTATGGCAACTCCATACCCATACTTTCCTGTAAATACGGTAGACTACAAAAAGGTAAGAAATAGAATATATGAGTCAGAAATATAGTAGGCATGGTGAGAACTGATATCAGTCCCTCAAGTGTATATATGTAGAGAGAAAGAGCAGGGAAGAGACGATTACACTCCAGTAATGCTTGTTTGAGATATTGTAGCCTCCTCTATATTTCTTGAAGTTGTCTAGTGGATCAATCCTCACAGTATCAGCCAAGGGTCTCCCAACTTCACCCTCTGCCAAACTCCTACCTAACAAAATAGAGAAAAAAAATGGAGTGAGAAATGTAGTCAGCAAAGTGATCTCTCCAGCCTTAGAAACCTCATTTCAAGTGCACACATAAGTATTACCAAAAGAAAGGAGCAAGAAAATGTATGCAAAGGAGTAGCAACACTGAAAGAATAGGAAATCAGTAAAAGCTCACCTGGTTCAAGACCAAAGCTGTGTTGTTCATAAGGTCTATGGGCTGTAATTTGTGTGAGACAGAAGGCTAAAAGTATCGCCAAGATGCCCATGACAGGTCTAGTCAGTTTTGTGGAAGGACTCATCTTGAACCTGCAAGGAAGAGGGATTAGAACAACTACTTCAATCACCAAATTGCTTCTGTATTTGCATAAAATTAGTAGTTCTGAGAGCAAGCTAGAGAAGAAAATTAATTTTCCAAATGACCAAATTGCCACAAAAAATTCAGATCATTCAACACCAAACCCAACGTCCATGTGGTCATTTTGCACAAAACAGCATTTTGAGCTACATATGGCATGTCCATGTGGCAATGTAGGATGAACAAATCTAGGCTGACCATATTGATATATACCCTTGGTGCAATGGTAAAGTTGTTGTTCATATGACTTCAAAGTCATGGGTTCAAGATGTGAAAACAGCATCTTGTAAAGATGTAATATAAGACTGCGTACTATAGACCCTTGTGATCCGTCCTTCTCTGAACCCCACATAGGCGGAAGCTTTGTGCACCGGGGCTGGCCTTTAGCTGATTGATCTATACCGGGCCATAACCTAATGTCGATCAACAGATCGTGGCCATTAGATGAGTTACCTCTTCTGGGTATGCTTGATCCAGCACCTAGGATGGCACTGCGAGCAAAATATAAACGAAGTGTTCTATCCCACATTAATGTGAACCTAATCAATGTTGAAACTTTGCACAGGATTTTTTGACAAAATTCTATGAAAGGTAACAGAGAAATGAGGGAGAAAATTCAAAATAAAACGGGCCCAGCTATTTAGTAATCCACACCGTTCATCTTTGGGCCAGTGTCCAATAGGCCGCACCACAAAATTCCTAACCACTTTTATTCTGGGCCATGAGATGGATGGCTCAGAAAGTTCTGATCACCAAAACTAGGACCCACGTATTCTCCACTGCCCCTAATCCTTGGATTTACAAAGTCACCGAAATAACTCATGCAAGAACTTACCAGAGATTGAGCAAATTGGCGTCCTGTGTTTGGGTATCAAAATCTTCTCAGAACTAGAAAGAAGAACCGATCCTTGTGCGAGAAACTTCTCATCAATCTTAAGTTCTCTGCTCCAGCTGAAAGGCGGGAAACAAACCCATTATCGACTGAAATCCTCTAATGCTCAGAATCTCCTCAAAGCAAATTAACTCCTGGAAGATAGATAACCAAACAAAATCCCTGCACAACCTCCCCTCAAGCTCAGTTTTCTCAAACCCAATGCTCTTAAAAGCTTAAACAGCACCTACTGTAAAAATTTCAAAATAAATCCCTCCGAAGTAGAATTCAATCATTCTTGACTCTCAAATAAGAAACAAAAATAGCGAACCCACAACCGAAACTTCGACTTGAACGCTTCTGGACTTTGAAATGTCTTCAATCTCTATCTCAGAAGCTAAAATCCAAATAAAAAACTTCAAAATAAGCACCTCTAGAAACTCCAGTTATCAGAATCTCAGGGTTATAAATCAGGACCCAGGAAAAAACTTGGCGTCCAACTTCTCTTGAAACCGTTTTTCAGTCTCCCTTCTCAATAAGAAAAGCCCATGTATCTGAGGTATTTGAAAGTCTTGGAGGCTTCAATTGCCTGCTTTTGAAAATGTTGGAGGCTTCAAAGGACGAGAACCGTGTCCAATTCGCCCACGTCAACCTCTTTAGCCTTACTTAACCCGCCACTGTTTATTGGACTGAGATCAACTGGTTCTCATTTTCTTCCTTTGTTTCCTCTGTATCTGGTTTCCACCAAACCCATCAGTCAACAAAGAACAAATGGATGGTCGTCAGATTCTAGCTTTTTAGGTGTGAAACGTGAAACCCAAAGAACGACTTGGAAAGAAATTCCTCCAAAACGCTTTCTTTTCTTTCGGTTGTGTTTAAGGTCAAAAAGGTTGTCTAACTTGGAAAATAATAGGCTCAACTCACGTGTTTTTTCGTGGAAATTTATTTTTGGGAAATTACAAGTGAAGTTCTTCAAATTTAGTCACCTAAGATAGGATAATTTAATCTTTGATTATGCTGTCAATAATATCGGACGGCACGGTCCTAAGAGAATACACCGTGGACGTCAATAATTTGATGAATTTAAAGGCGCTGTTTTTTCCATGGAATTCCGGTCATTTTTAAAAGGCCTAAAAGACAGGATTTTCAATTTCTTGTTGACAACTCCCTAAAGGACGTGCTTATTACTTAGGAAAGCGGGTAGGGCTACTTTAATTAAGTGAATTACTTCAGCTAGTCCCAACTACGCCCGTTAGCTATCACGTTGCCTCGCGCTATTCTCCATGAATGCGAAAAAAAAGCAAAAAGAATTCCTTTGGAAATCTTCCACCTCCTCAAAAGGGGCCCACCTTCTTTCTTGCGATTGCATCTTCTAAGACATTTGGTGGTCTCGTAATCAGAGACCTTAAGCTTGTGAATGTTGCCTTCAAAATGAAAATTGGGTGAAACCTGATTAACGGCCATGATTCTCTCTGTTGTCAACTTGTTAAGGCCACGTATTTGAAGAATAAATCCTTTCTTAATGTGTCCCCGAAGCCACGCAATTCCGCAGCCGGGAAAAGACTTCTTTAAGACAGAACATTCCTCATTAACAACCTTAGATGGATTACTGGTACTGGCCGTTGGATAAAAGTTCTGGTTGGATAATTGGCTGGGTGTGGGTTCTCTCTTGAACCTTCTAATCATGCTGATCCAAATGGCCCTCTTTCGTCTATCATTGATCAGGGCTCTAATCAATGGCTCCTCTACAATCTTGTCTTCCCTGATTTCCTTAAGGAACTCATCGCCAACACGAACTTTTTTGTCAATCATGGGGACAAGCTTGTATGGTGCCTTCTTCGATCCAACAGGGAATTCACGATTAGATTAGCTTATTTCTCTCATTCTCCAACTTTGCGACCTTCCTTAAAGTGGAATTGTATTTGGCACGCTAAAGGCCAGCTAGGATCTATATCTTTTTTTGTCAAGTACTTCACTGAAGGCTCCCTATTCTCTCTAATCTCAAATGGATCCAAGACGACTTCGACCGTTGATTCTGTCGAATACACTTCGAAGATGAAAATCACCTCTATCTTAAGTGCCTGGGCATCTCTCCTTTTCGGGACTTTATCTTCACCTCTAATATCCCTAAGATGCAATGTGATAACATTTTTGAACCCTTTTCATTTGGGTTCAAAGGAAGGAAGCCGAAATTTAGAAGAACTGCCTCGATTCCTCTTGCTGCTGGATTTATGTGGAACTTTTGGCTTCTTACAAGTGATCCAAGCTTCAAAAACAGTGCTTCCGATTGTAATGCTTTTGAGATCAATTGGAAATGCAAAGTCTCTGAAATTGCCAATCTCCATAAAGGCTCGCCGCTATTTTTCCCATGTGAGAAAGCTTCTCTGGATACTTCGAAACAAACTTTCATTCATCCTCCTAACAGATCTCCTGTTCTGGTCAAGAGGGCGTGTTCCAGTTTTCCTTTGATGGTTCTTGCATTGGAAATCCTGGAAGAACAGGGCTAGGTGCTATTATTAGGGACAATTTGGATCGGTTTATTGCAGGCAATGCTGTTTTGTTGGTTTCAAGACTATATGGAAGCTCAATGGACCGCACTTCATATTGGTCTATCCCTTGCTGCTAACCTCAATATTTCTCATCTTCAGGTTCAGGGAGATTTCGAGGTGGTTATAAAGGCGATAAGCACGAATCTTCGTCCCCGTGGAACATTCTTGACACTAGCTTGGAATGTAAAAGATTGATTCGTACCTCTCAAGCCGCTACCGTAAGCATGTCACTCGGGAATGCAATGCTGCCGCAGGCTGTCTCGCTTCATATGTGTCACCTACATGTCCTAGTAGTGTCTGCTTTAGCGGGTATTTGTGTCAAAGAGTTAGCCGTACTCATCTATGTCTAAGACTTGGCTCTCTTTGTGTCTGTCTGTCTGTCTTCGGTTTAGTCCGTCAAATAGTTAACAGTACTCATCTTTTGTCTAGGTCTTAAGCTTTCTTTGTGTCTGTCTGTATCTTCTGTTTATTCCGTGTCTTTTGTCTGTCTCACTTGTGGCTCTTGCTTGTTTGTCATTTGATGCATTACTTTCCTATTATCATCATGAAATTTCAGGTTATTACCAAAAAAAAGAAAAAGAAAAAAAAGAAGAAAGAAGAATAACTATTGCTGTCCCAGTTTTAGCAAGATGAACTGCTTGGATCACTAAAGATGGTCCATCGATAAGAGCCAATCAAAAGCACAAGAAAAACAAGGCATGTGATTTCATGAAGTGATCTATATGGGCAAACACCATATTAGGACTCTCTACTCTCTTATATGTTCTTGTGATTTAGCACCTTTCGAAACACAAAAATATATGGAAGATTAATTTAGTACAGTTCCACCAAGATGAAATTGTGGTAGGAGCAGATATCAGCCTGATTATCAATCCAAGATATACGAAGAATAATTCCAAAACCAAGTCTAAAGCACCACTTACGGTTCCTAATTTGCTGATCAGGAACACAAAAGCGAAATCTCCAATTTTAGTTACCTGAAGCAACGTGGAAACATCTCTCTCTCAAACCAACTTAGTCGAGTATTTTCTTTTTCACTTCTATTATTGGTGCTTCTAACTTTATTTATAAGACATGGAAGTACAGTAGCTTCGTCTTCAAGCTTGTACTTTAACTTAAACTCATAATTCGAACCAATCACGACAGAGAAGAAACCAAATCCAAGAATCCCTTTGTCCTACCACATCCCATGCTATTGGGTATATCTAACCATTAGCATCTCTTCCAACAAGACATAACAACTGACTTTTGCAGAACCATTTCAAGAAACAAACATCTAAACATATGAATGTCATGCACCCTTCTTTCCGTCCCTTAGATAAGCCATGAAAGCATACATAGACCTTGTGAAACACATGATCTCTATCTAGTGTAAGTTTGTCCACATACTATTCTCAGATGTGCTCTCAAGATTCTTATCCATCAACTTAGACATATAGTCCACTATAACTTGGAGTGTATTTAAGATGGTTGAAAACATATATCTAAGATGGTTACAAAACCGTCTTCTAGCTACTATCTTAGGAAAGTTAAAAAAAATGAGATGGTTTTCGAAATTATTTAAATTTTTTTATAAAGACAGTTTCTGAAATTGTAATTATAATCCACTTTTTATGCAGTCTTTAAGATGGTTTAGGAAAACCATCTTAAAGAATTGCTTTTAAAGATAGTTTTTTGAAATAATCATCTTGAAAAAGTTAAAACATAAAGAGTTTTTAATAATCACCTTTAACAAATTTTGTGCTTATACAACTGTAGAAACTTGTTTACTTACAGCATACAACAACCTTCCTTCTATTACAACATTCATCCATATATTCTTTATAAAATTATTCATTCACACTTTCAACATCCACATTCAATATAAAAAAATTCACAAACATAAAAGAGAAAATTTTTACAAGCATTAACTAAAAAGTATTATCCATTTCACACACACTTTTCCATTCATAACAATTTACTTTCACACTCCAACATTCTCACATTCTTATAAAGCAAAGGTCTACATCTACCATAAGTTTGTGACTTAATTCCATACTTCAACATCCCATATTTATATACAAATAACACCACACAATCCCCCTATTCAAATAAACAAAAGACATATATACTTTAAGCATATGAAAAATATAATGCACATCTACAATCAATATTTAAATACAGATGTTTTGTATTACTGATCACAATGTCAAGTCTAAGAAACAAATAACTGTTATATATAAATACAAGTGCTAGTGGGATGAAAGTAAATCAGTCATAGTTGAATTTTCAATACAAACTCGATCTAAGCACATTTTATTTCTTTGAGATCTAGTTGGGAGTAAGCCTTGCCTCCCCATTTTGGTAGCACTACTACTTGCAAGACAATATATTTAATTTAGTGAGCTATTTAAAAATGCATTATATACTTCAATATTATTTCATGTGGCCAAATCCAAAGTATAGAAAAATATAAGATGATGATCAGTAAAGTGTCCCACCTTTCTTAATTGTTGGAGCTTAACATCAATGTTATAAGGGTTTTCATGTATTATAGAATAAATTATCCATACACCTAATTTGATTGTCATTTCAGGCACTTTGCAACAATGAAAATAGAAAAGATTGATAAATATTATGTCTAGTTATAATTTTAGTTTATATATTTAGTAATTAACTAGTTTTTCATACCTTAATCATCTTTTAAGTAAGTTTTAGTGGCTTCGTACTCTCATTTAGTTTAGCCCATTTTTACTATGCACTTTAAATTTATAATTAAAAGGCATTAATTTTAAATAAAAAAATTAGTTATTAATTATTAACAATATTATAATACATGAAAATATTGAAAACTTAACTATTTATGATTTCAAGCAGTTGGGCACAAATATGTGCATAATGTGAATAAAAATAATAATGCATGTTTACCATGCACATTATGAACTACAAACATTCAATGAGACCTATATACACAATCATTTGAATTATAATTAAAGGTTACAATCCTTAAAATTATATATGTGTGTGTGTGTGTGTGTGTGTGTATTACATAATTTGAATATGCACAATCATTTGAATTATAATTAAATTTCACATCCTTAAAATTATATATATATATATGTGTATTACATAATTTGAATATGCACACTGAAGAATCTTGGTAAAATGTCATTTACTCACCTCTTCATTGGCTATTGCTTTGTCAATCTACACATGATAGAAGGGTCAAGGAATTTGTAAACATCCTTTACTTCTAATTTTTGCATTTTATCATACAAGTATCCATAGAAAAGAAATAATTATTTCTCATTATTATCGATTAACATATAATGTCAAGGGTTCTTATTGAAGTAGATATTTACAGACCCAATATAAGAGACAATGCCCAAAATTTTGAGTTCATCCCATGTACAATACAAACTTTTACGAGGTCCTCTTTCATGAATGATATTTCAACTACTGTATATGAAAATATATAACAATCTTGCACACAATTATCAATTATCAATTTTAATTTGACTAGGATGAGAGATAGTGAATCAATAGTGGACAATGTGAATAAAATGGTAATAATTGCTAAGGAATTGGTCATAGTAGGCGACTCAATATAAGAAAAGATGAAATTGTCCTTTGTACTACATGGTCTCCCATGATCTTTAGATTCTATAGTAGTTGTAATTCACTTCTCTGCTCAAGAAGTTGCTATGTCAAATCTACCTCTAATATTGAGTGTAGAATATGAAATAAGACAGAAGCAAATTGTCTATGACTATATGTAATATCCTTGATTTTTAAATCTTAATTTAAGTAAATTTTGGAGTTATGTTAAATAAGAATGAAAAGTAAATATTGAATTTTCTATTTTGGAGTCCTAGAAAGTGAAATTTTTATAAACATCAAATCAAATGTTGAGACTTTCATATTTAGATTGAACTTAAAAAGATGATTCCAATAGCACTAAGAACACTGAAATTAGAGTTCAAATGAAGAAGTTATGACACTTTAAATATGAAGGGCATTTTAGTAAAAATAAGATAAAATGAAAAGAAGAAGAAATGCCTAAAACAGAGGGGTTGTATTTGATAATGGCACGACAAAAACCATCTGTCTGTCTCTCTCTCCTACCCGCATTGATCAGACTGAACTGATCCCCATGCCTACACAAAACTCCACTGCCCAGGCAACAACCAAACCCTGGAGTTAAGACTGGCCTGCGTAGGCCCTCACTTTTCCCCCTTCTCTCTCTTCCTTCTTGTCCTGCGCACCTTATTCATCTTTGACGACTGTGCACCATTTCATTGCTACGTGTCACTAGAATGCAAGGAACCTTGTTGATCTTAATGCAACTAACAATACCCCTCAAGGAAATTCCAATCGAGGTTGATCCGATTAAGATTTGGTGTAACAATGGCATACGGCCATGATCAAGTTGATCTCATGCAGCAACGGTCAGATGTTTCCAATGCTCTATTATACTAGCATCAATGTGATTTCAGGTAATATCGCTATTGATCTTCCCAAATTTATTGCAAATTCTAATCTGATCATGAGACACACTGTAAATCTTAGAAAATTTGAAAATCTTATGGATAATTAGATATAATTAATAGCTTGTATGCGAGGTCTAGTGCCTTAGGTTGTTTGATCAACCAATTTAGACGTGTAACTTTAGATCTAACGGTTAATATATCACTCAAAGATTTTGAAGGCTGCGAACCATTGAATCTCTATTAGAAACACATACATTGAATCTATCAATCACCATTAGCATGCTATAAAAATTGATCCAATGGTTGGATTGGTTGGAAAACTAAAATTTAAACATTTATGTCTATTAGGAATGCATGAACCCTGATTCGACGTCTAAGACTGGATCTTGTCTTGAATTAATGGTTTACAACCACTAATGTGCAAAAATAACTTGCAATCTCATAGGTTAGAAACTTAAGATACTTAAGGAGAGATGTGGATAGTAAATCAATGATCAATGGTATGGATTTGGTAATTTGGTTACCATTGATCATTTAATTAACAACCATCAATTAATGAAACATGAGCAGTGTCGCGGATGAGTGCGATCACGTTGCCCTGTGTTAATTAGTGCCATGGACTAACTTAGAGAAAATTCTAGATTGTTGGAAGATAAGAGAAACCATTGATCGTATATCTAAAGTGTATTTATATTGTTACAAAGGTGTGATTGATTGTGAGTACGTGCGCAAGCTAAATAAGTTATTCGCGTCAATGAACTAGAAGTGCTTAATTTGAGGTAGGTTGTTTTGACATCTTTAATTTTCCAGTATATTCAGATTATGACCAGATTATTATTGGCCTAGTCAAATAACATGTATTTATTCAAATACATGTTAGGATAGTTTGTAATGAATTGATAGATGATATGATTACAAATTATGAATGCATCATTCTTCAAGAATTAAATGAGATGGTCTATATCCTTCTTTGATGATGATGATATTAGATGATTATTTTAGCATGTGGATTATAATGATATATGGATGTTACTAAGACATATGAATGATAATGATGGAGATGTGGAGTATCCAAGATCTTTAGTTTAGAATTACTAACACTTGCATTTCATTTATGCATCTCGTAGATTTGATCTTTAGTTTTAGTTTGATATGTAACCATGATTTCATGCATGATTTGTATTTCATCTCGTTTTATCTTCTTGCATAGAATCAAAGTTTGATTCACGATTTGTACTTGTGGGTTGCTAATGAGGGCGGCCTAAGAGGGTGGCTAATGAGGGTGAGTGCATGTAGCACTAGCAGGCTTCTAGGTGGAATTAAGATTGGTATGTTTTTCAATATATATATATATATATATATCAATTATTATGATGAGTTTCTTCAAGTTATGCAATGAATGAGTAAATATGTATGTTGTATTCGGATTATGATTAAATTGCTCATGTATAAACGCATGTTATTTATTGTGAGTCCTGTAAGATAAGTAACATATTATGGTGCTCAGGTAATATGAAACAAATCGAAAGAGTTGTAAGATTGTGAACCACAGGTAAGATGAGTTGACTTGTAAAGAATTGAAGACTGTGGTACTCAAGTAATATGAAATGACTCATAAAAGTTAAGATTGTGGTACTGAGGTAATATGAAATGACTCGTAAGAGTTGTAAGACTGTGAATCATAGGTAAGGTGAGATGACTGGTAATAGTTGAAGACTATGATACTCAGGTAATATGAAATGACTATTAAGAGTTGTAAGACTATGAACCATAGGTAAGATGAGACTACTCGCGAGAGTTGAAGATTGTGGTATTCAGGTAATATGAAACGGCTCATAAGAGTTGAAGACTATGGTACTCAGGTAATATGAAATGACTCTAAGAGTTGCAGGATTATGAACTATAGGTAAAATGAGAAGACTCATAAGAGTTGAAGGCTTTAGTACTCAAGTAATATGAAATGACTTGTAAGTGTTGAAGAATGTGGTACTTAGGTAATATGAAATGACTCTTAAGAGTTGAAGACTGTGACACTTAGGTAATATGAAACAACTTGTAAGAGTTGTAAGATTGTGAACCACAGGTAAGATGGGACGACTCATAAGAGTTAAAAATTGTGGTACTCAAGTAATATAAAATGACTTGTAAGAGTTGAAGATTGTGAACCACAGCTAAGATGGGACTACTCATAAGAGTTGAAATTTGGGGTACTCAGGTAATATGAAATGAGTCGTAAGAGTTGAAGAATGTGATACTCAGGTAACATGAAATGAGTCGTAAGAGTTGAAGGCTGTAATACTCGGGTAATATGAAATGACTTGTATGAGTTGTAAGACTGTGAACCATAGGTAGGATGAGATAAGTCATAAGAGTTGAAGACTTTGGTACTTAGGTAATATGAAACAGCTAGTAAGAGTTGAAGATCGTGGTACTCAAGTAATATAAAATGATTTGTAACAGTTGTAAGATTGGGAACCACAGGTAAGATGAGATAACTTGTAAGAGTTGAAGAACATGGTACTCATGTATATGAAATGACTCATAAGAGTTGTAAGACTTTGAACTACAAGTAAGACCATATAACTTGTAAGAGTTGAGACTATGGTGCACAAGTAAGACAGAATGACTCATACGAGTTGAAGACTGTGGTACCTAGGCAATATGAAATGACTTGTAAGAGCTGTAAGACTATGGTACCTAGGCAATATGAAATGACTTGTAAGAGCTGTAAGACTATGGATCATAGGTAAGACTAGAAAATTCATAAGCATTGCAAGATTATGAATTAAGTAATTCATAGGGATAATTAAAAGTCAGGTAGCTCTTGAGAATACTTCTGACCCATATGTGAACTATTCTCTTTTGGTTATTAATGATAGGAAACCATTATAAGATGTCATTTATATATATATATATATATTCACATGAGATAGTTTGACCTTCTCTAATGCTTTAGTTTGTTTACATTTTCACATTTAAATGTAAGTTTGGTGTGTATTTACATACATTGTGATTTAAGGAATGTATTCTAGTATGGATGCATCGAGATTTCTTTATTAATTAGTACCATACTGAAACTATGTCCTAGATGGGATATGGCTATGTGAAATGTATCATGGTGCTCATAGTATGGTCATGGGTTGGGCTAAGATGAATTGTGAGCTTATTTTTACATGCATGATTTGATTTGAGATTTGGTTTTTAGCATAAATTTGCCTATAGTGAGCTGATATGATCAAATGTACATTTGGCATGGATTTGCCTATGGTGAGCTAATATGCTCTGATATTTATTTGGCATGGATTTGGCTATGGTGAGCTGATATGCTTTGATATGGATTTGGCATGGATTTTCCTGTGGTTAGCTGATATGCTCTGATATGTATTTGGCATGGATTTGCCTATGGTGAGCTGATATGGTTTGATATGGATTTGGCATGAATTTGCCTATAGTGAGTTGATATACTCTAATTTGATGTGACATTGATTTTCTCATGATTGAATTGAAAAGTCATTCAATTGTTTTATTATTTTATCAGGGATTTGTACATACTGACAACATGTATTATCCTTCTTATGGATATCTTGTGAATTTACATGTATTGATGTCGTACATGGATAGATTAAATCCTGGATGAAATTTATGTTATGTTAATTGTATTGCATATGTTTATAACATGCTCTAAGTAGATTATGAGCTATTAGAGTTTGAGATGATTTGACATAGATCTATCTATGTCACAAGTTGATATCTGATGAAATGATATGATATGAAATTACTTGAAATGAATTGAGATATATGTAATATGAATATCATCTTATTCTTAATACTGTATGACTGTAAAATGTTCCTTAGAACATATTTATAAATGGTTTAGAATTCTATTGTATTTAACTTTTTGTATATTGCCAAACTAGATGCTCAAACACCTACCTAGCATAGGCTTTTTGAGACATTGTAATTTGTTTACAATGTCTTAGGTTTTGAAGAAAGTGAAATTGAAGGATAAACAACTAAAGGTAGATGGAACCATAGACGAGGACAATTATAGCATGAGACTGTTGCCAATGGAAGTAGATGACTTGTATTTTATTTTCTTGGACATGTATGTATATATGCATTTATACAGTTGGACTATGAGTTGTGACTAGAAGTCCTAGGTCATTGTTTTGTGCAAGAACATTGTCCTTAAATGTTTAAATCTAAACAATATGAAAAATTGTGTTTATCAAGTGATTGTATTACATGCATTAAATGCACAATGTAAAAAAAATAGAGGAGACTCTGTCGAATTTTCGATAGAAATAGGTATCTCATTTTATCGTATAATCCATATTTAGTAAAGTAGCAAGGACACTCAGGGTTTTTCGTAAGCTCTTTTCACAGCAAAATGTTTCAGTTGTTTGTTTTCTAAAAGAAATTTTCAACTAGAGGCCTCACTTTTTGAAAAGAATTCTTAAAAATTCATTTAAAAAACCCCGATCATCACACTATAGCACCATCCTCTACAAAAAAAAAAAACAATAATAGCATAAAAACTTCCCAAAAGATAAAGGAAAATAATATTTCAAACTTAAAAATACAAAATTCAAAAATAAATTTAAGGACAAATGCGATAAATGTGACAAACTTGGACATTAGAAATTATGTTATCCTAAAAAAGAAAAGCAAAGGACATAACCAAAATAGTGGATAAAAGGACATAATCTATGTAAATTATGAGTTCCTTCTAGTAGATGGAGATAACTGTATTTGGTGGATTGACTCTAGGTCCATAAGATATGTGATAAGGTCAAGAGAAGACTTCATAGAGCTAAAGGAAGTTAAATCCCATAAATATTGAGTTTATATGGGTAACTTTGAATAGAAATGCCTAGAGAATATAATTTTTTGCTCTTAGATGTCTTACATGCTCCATCAATGTGCGAAATCTCTATTCAGTGTCATAACTATATGAACATGGTTTTCTAGTTCGATTCCACTATGGGAAAGTTTCCATAGGCAAACATGGGAGGATTATGCTTTGGAGAAGAAAGAAGATGAACTATATATATTGAATGTAAGAAAAATCAATAAAGTTCTTCTTCTGAGTATCTCAATGAGTCTTTTAACATAGTTGATCCATACATATGGCATTTGAGGTCAGGTTACTTGAATGAGAAAAAATAAAAGAAAGTCTAAAAATGGTTTTTTACCCCAAATACAAGTTGAGTTTTCCACTTGCAAACTTTCTCTAAGTGAAAGAACAACAAGAAAACCAATTCAAAAGGAAAAAATGGTCAAGAAATTAGAAAATCACTGATCTATTTATAAGACATAGATCATTCCCAAAAAAAATTAAAAATCACTGACTTATTTTTCGATTGTAGATCAGTGTATATAATAAGGAAAGATGGTTAGAAACTGGATTCTTTCTATACAATGTAGATGGGTAAAAGATAGAGAATTGAGGTCATAAACTTATCAATCTCCTTTTTTTGAATATTGGTCATCATGTGTAAACTGAAGGAAGCATTGATCGTGCACACTAGTAAGAGAGAGGGAGAGTCATATTCTTAGTCGCTTGAGGAAAATGATTTTGGAGTGCAAGACAGGAGAAGATAGAGAGAGAAGGAAGAAGAATAGGAGGAATGCTAGCTACAAGTTCATTCGGCTAGTTCTCCCTCTTACCCTAATCAATATTTACCATTTTATGTTTATCTATTAATCAAATACATAATATATTTTAAAGTAGTTTTTCTTAACTATCTTCTTTAGTACATGTATTTTTAAGATGATTTTTTCTAATAGTCATCTTAAGTACATTGTATTTTAAAGGCATTTTTTTAACCATCTTTACATTGTAATTTTTAAGACAATTTGTTTTTTTTAGTTGTTTTTACATTGTATTGTTTAATAGGGCCTATTTCTAACCATCTTCTTAAGTTCTTCCCATGAACTTTTTAAAATAGATTTTAAGAAAATGTCTTATTAAATCTATTATGTAAGACATTTTTTTAAGCCATGACACACCCCACCCACCGTGGGGTCCACAGTAAGAATATTGTCCGCTTTGGGCCCACTTGGTCCGCACGGCTTTGTTCTCACCCCGGCTTCCCAGGGTAAAACGCGTTCTTACTGTGAGGAGTGTTCCCACTCCTTATCACCCAGCCCAGCTCCCCTCTCCAGGCGGTATGGGACTAACTCTCAACCGTCACCCCCTCGGCCTTCTCCGCTTCGCCACCCCTCAAAAGGCCATGGTACCTCACGGTGCCTGAGCCGGCAAGGCTAGATCTCTCCCCCTTAGGGGACACACGCCCTCGTGTGACCGAGGCACGCATGCGGTTAGCCACCCATCACCACGAGGAGACTGGCTCTAATACCATTTTGACACACCCCACCCACCGTGGGGTCCACAGTAACAATATTGTCCGCTTTGGGCTGGGGCCCGCACGGCTTTGTTCTCACCCTGGCTTCCCAGGGTAAAACGCGCCGCTCAGAATGCGTCATTGCTGTGAAGGGAGAGAACCCCCCTTATAACCCAGGCCCATCACCCCCCCTAGCCGATGTGGGACTAACTCTCCTGTGTCCCGCCCTCAGACCATCTTGGGTCCCCTCACAAGGCCAACCCTCAGGCCATCTTGGCACGGTAGCCATCTCCCGCCTACGGGACACACGCTCCCGTGTGTCACCACACGAGCGACGGTGCGGCTAGCCATCCACCCTCGAGGTTGGGGTTTGGCTCTGATACCATTTGTCACAGCCCCGACGGGTGCTGCCAAGATGGGTTGAGGGTTGGCCTTGTGAGGGGACCCAAGATACTCTGAGGGGGCCCAGAGGGGACAATATCATGTCCTTAACTGGAATGACGCGTTTTCCCCTGGACGCGGGGGAAGGACCAAAACCCGTGCGCGTGCGCACGGGACAATATCATTGCTGGGGGCCCGACGGGGCTGTGACAAGCCATCTTAGATTTAATTTAATAGGATGGTTGTGTAATAACTGTCTTTTTTTCTATCTTAAAAAACACCAATTTTAGTAGTTGTTCCATCATCTGCAACAATAAGCTTTCAAAGAACCATGAGCCATCTTCCTAGCCTTCTTCCTTTCCCTCCAATACTGATATTTAATTACATTAAACAAAAAGTTTCTCCTCACCTCATCTGACATATTAGCCAACTTCCAATTTAGTGTAATTTTGAACTTATTCATATATTGATGCCACTCAAAAGATAGCTATTCCATTGTGACCTAACACATGTGTTCACTATTATAAGACTTCACTTGAAATTGGCCTTTCTTTCTTTTAAAGGATGCATATAGCATTGGCTTGAACCCTTTCTCATCACATCTGACTTCAACTCATTGGCTCTTACTATTAGTGAACTTGACATCTCTCTTTTCTGTCACTAAATAAGCAATATCAAAATTTCCTAACAGTCTCAACATCCTTGAACCCAATCTCAGCCTTGGTTATGCACATCTGACTTGTCATTAAATAGAGGCCATTGTTTCTCCTTTTTCAACCTTGTGATAGCCCATCTTTAGAAAGGTATCATAATTTAAAGATCCCATGTATTTGCTAATATAATCATTATGCACCTCCTTAATCGGATCATCAAGATACTCGTGGTTAACATTATTTAGTTCCTTAACTTTAGCCCTAAATTTAAACACCTCATCATTAGAAGTGGCATCCTCATCTACATCACTATCAATTCCTAACTAAAATGAGAACTTTTTAAAGATGAAAATGAGAAACTATCTAACTAAAGGAAATAATCAAAATAACTAAGAAAATGGACACAATAATCATGCACATGACCTAAAGGGTGGTGCACATGAATCATAGAGTGAAGAAATGCAAGATGGCTATATTGAAAGCTAAAAAGCATGTAATCTTAATGCATCTATGAACAATCATCTAAATGAAGCAAGTAAACATTAAGATGCATAAGTCATCCAATGAATAAATGAGCCATTAACAATAGCATCAACGATTCAATTAAGCTCTCACCAAAACCTCCTCAAAATCATGCACATAGCCCATGGGATGTGTGCATGGTACTAAGGTGGGTACATATGATTCTTTTGTTAGATCCTAATGCTTCTTGATGTAACTACTTGGGTATGCTTGAATATTTGAATGCATTAGGAAAATATATGAAAAATCATGTATTCAAAAAACTAAATAGGTAAAAAATAACTCATCTTAAGAAAGCAGTGAACAGGAACTATAGATTGCATTTCATTCAAATAATGGCTTACAAGTGTGGTGTGCACCATTCATGGATTGTGCACACCATGCTTACAACCAAATATAACTTTCTTGCTTCTTTAAAGAAATCTAAAACAAGTCCTATGCTAGCATGCTTGTGATTCAAGAGAGATCGAAGTAGAAATCAAAGCTAAACCTTGAAGAATACTAAGGCAAAGGTAAGTAAGATATGCAAGGAATCAAGGACTCAGGCAAAGAAATAAAGGAAGCAACTCAACAAACAATAAAGGAATGGAACTAATCTTGGATTGAAATGCTTAATTGAAGAACTATTAGCAAGAATTTGGGCGTGGAAAGCTCGGAAAGAATGTTGCTCCAAAGGAGGAGTGTGTTGAAGGCCAAAAAGAACGTAAGATGGGGGATGCCTCCTCTTTTGGAGTAGGCATTCCTCTCTTCAAAGTGAAATGCATTGTACTCTTTTTGATCATATATAGTGTCCTTGTCGAGCTCTTCTAAGGTGACCTAAGGAAAAGGTAAGGTGGGAGTGAGATGAGAAGAAGAGTGGATGGTTAGGAATAAAAGATGGGGTGGCTACCTGGGGTTTCTTAAAAGGAAATAAGATTGTAGTTATGGTGGGGGACGCCTACCTTTTAGGGTTGGGCATATCCACCTCTCTCCCATGCATAGAAATCCCTAAAGAGAGGGGTGATGTGGCAGGTGAGGTGGAGGAGGAAAATAAGGATAGAAAGAGAGATAGAGAGGAAGGTTAGACAGTGGTATAGGTAGCATGAAGAGATTGGCCACCTTGGACAACCAAGCAAAAGGTGGAATGGAAGGAGGCTTCTACTTTGTACTTAAAGAGTAAAGAAGGAAGGAGGGCAAGTGGTAAAGAGGAAAGAAAGAGGAAGTAAAGTGGAGGTGGGGACATGGCATTGTGTACTAGGTCCAACCAATGGTGGGAGGCACCATTGTTTTGGGAAGGAGGTGTTTCCCACTTTGGTTTTCATGTGGAAATCATAGGGAGTGGGAGAGATATGGGGAAAAAAGATGAGAAAGAGAAAAAGAATGGGAAATAAGGGGTAGGAAAGAGAAAGTGTGGGTTCTTTTCCTTTTGGACCACAAATGCATGTTATGATAATCTCCTTCTAATTCTTGCTAATTATCTCTTGAAAATTCTTATTTTGGTAATGAATAATTGCTTATAATTCTTCCTCCAATCATGCCCATCCATGTATCTTAGCTTAAATGGCTTGCTTTGAGGGATCATTTGGCTTGGCTTCATGTCTCAACCCCCTTGGTTTTGATGGCTTAACTAGACTCCTTAGCTTGTCACCTTCTAGCATGACTTGTACATGGCTTCAGTGGCTTGAGTCGATCCCATGTAAAGGTACTGAACTTCACATGGTTTGTAGATGGGCCCACTTTAGTCACCTTTGGCTACCCCAATTGCTTCCTTGAGCTGATCTTGACCTTTGTTAGAACTTGAAATTGGTAAAATGTAGGTTGAGGCTCTCCAATTTGATCTTGATGCTTGATCATCATCTTGATCGATCTTGGCTATTGGATCATCATCTCGATTACTACAAAAGGTCAAAAAATCTAATTAAATCCTAGAATAATATGATTATTCATTACTTATCCCGGATTTGCCTCTGGACCTACAAATTATCAAATATTTAGTTTATTAGGTTAGAAATTCATGTGTTATAATTTGTGGCCAAAAAACCTAATTTAACACTATTAGTTATAACATATGAGCAACTAATTGAGTACTTTTTATACAAATTTGGACACTCATCATTAATCCTCTTCTCTACCTTCTATACTTCTTCCATCCCTTCTTCCACTCAATATCATCTCATCCTCCACATGTTCTCCCCCTCAACCTCATTTACTTTTAGCTCTTCGAATGCTTGATCCACTTCTAGATAGATATCTATTGAACCAATTTTACTTACACAACCACACATGTTCAATACATCTTTATCAACTTTCAAAACTCTTTTCCCACTTGCCAAATCCTTATTAGGTAACCTACAGAACAAGTTCTCACATTTTCCTCTTGGTAACCAAACTGTTTCAACAAAATGTAGGATGTCAAGCCCAAACAACTAGTCTCTATCATAGTTCTCAATTGTGAGACCTTTCCTCTCTTATTGTGTACTTTATGATCTTGAATAAATCTCCTTCCATGATGAAAATCAATGGTAAAGGATATTCTATTAATAAAAGAAAGAAAGAAAAATATTACATTATACACATTGCAGAGCCAGTATCAAATACAATGTTATATAATAGTTGTCATTTATAAGAGCTAGTATTTAGTTGATAATTATAAATAGTGCACATTGGTAGGTCCGATCACTTTAGTAGTGTTTATAAGTAATGCACATTGGTAGGTCCATTTACAAATAGCTCAATCATTCAAATTGTGAGAGGTACTAATTCTAAATGAATAATAAACAAACTAATGGCTAATATTCTGTAATCTACGAAAAGAAATAAACAGAAGAAAGGAAAGAGGTTTATTCTAGGACATGGCTACTATTTCATTTACTACTAAACATTTTAAGCAAATGAAAGAGCTTTTAGATGAGTAAAATCTACTAAAAGCTACTGCTCTTAACTTGTGCATGCCACATTTTAATTGGGGCCAATGAGCTTGAACAAAAATTAAAAGGCAATTGATTTTGCACCATTTTGCTTTGGTAGATCCATCAAATAATCTAAATGTGTTGGTTGGCACAAGGATAGTGTATACATTTTTATTTGGATAGGCAATCACAATAAGCAATCTATGTTTATGTAGCATTGTACCAATAGTAGCAAAAGGAAAAGCAATTGCTTTCCTTTTATATTAACAAACAAAGAAAATGAAACAACTTTAACATTAGTAGAATTTTCTAAACAAAGCTACTATTTGCATGGATCGGACAATGCAAAGGTATAAAAAAGGTCTTAGCAAGCTTTTGCATAAAAAATGCTTTAGATAGATCAAGCTATGCAATGAAGGACCGCAAATTTGCATAAAGAATTGTATTATCCTTCTCAAAATAGGGCTACTATTTAACAATCTCCACAATAGAGGACTACAAATTTGCATATGTAGTTAGAAAAACAAAAAGACAAAACAACCTTAAATCATTGTGCAAAGTTGGACAAAAGACTAAATCATTTAATGCCCACATTGGGAAATAACATTCATTTCCAAATTCCAATGAAGAATAGTAGCAAAAGGATAAAACTACATATTGATGTTCACATTACTCACCAAAATAATAAATTCAAGTAAAGAAGGAACAAACCCTGGCACTTGTGGGAATACGAATCTTATGCTAAGGTTACAGCTTAGCTCCAAGCGATAGTTACGATGCTACTCCACAAAATATTTAAAGAAGAAACCAAGATAAAAAACTAGTTTTTTCCTAAAAAAATGACTCAAACAAAAGGGTTTGTTAGGAAAGAAGAGAAAAGGAGAAATAGTCATTTAGCTTCTTCTTTTTTTTTTAATGTTTAAATGTTTTAAAATTATCATGTTAGATAAGTCAAGCAACCAAAGTAAATCAACTGGCTCACGAGATTCGATGTTGGATTGATGTTGTTGGGGTTAATTAGTTTAATGATGGGGGACATTAGTGAATAGATTGAAAAAATCAAGCGTTATTTTGGCATATTTCTAATTCTAGGATATTTTGGAAAAAATTGGTAAAGTTTGAGGTTTTTAAGAAGATTTTTTCAATTTATCATGGCACTTATTATATTATATGTATATATTTCTGACAGATAGTCCAGGATCAAGGATATATATAGATACAAGGAGTGAGGGAGCTGGACTTATCCACATTGCATAGAAGCTCATCCATGTGGAGATATTTATCTAAAGAAGTGGCTATATTTAGTTGGATAATCACTCGCGCCAAAAGTTTGAGGTGATAGGAAGTGGAATAATAATATTTATGTCTAACACACCCCTCATGTGTAAGACCTCCTTTTTTTGGGCTCTTGCTCTTGGACCCAAGCACATTCTCATCTACCTTGAGTTAGATTATATTGATAAATGGAGGTGAAAATATTCAAACTCATGACTGCTCAATTAGTAAGGCTCTAATACCATGTTAGATTACCATTTGACCTAAAAGCTTAAGTTGATAGGATTTGGGCTAGCAATATTTATGTTTCTAACATGTTTGAGGGAATGTCTACGATTGTGTGGGAAGTGCTAGGTAATACTATAGTTTTGCATCATATTTGGTGTGACAATGTTCCTTTGGAAGATAGATGTCAAACATGTATATAACTTTCAATAAAAGACATAACTAGGCATGTGACATGTTGATTACTACATCAATTAATGTTGAATAAAGGTTCGAGTTCTAGAGTGGAATGCATGATTCTGTTTTAGAAGAGTATAACTCCTCATTGCTCTTCTAATTTTAAATTCCTAAACATTGCTCAAAAAGATAGATCATATTCAAAATCATGTCCATTGGGCCTATATTATGTCTATTGGGATTATTTGCTCATGAGTGCTAGACTTGAAAAAGAATACGAGGCTAAGACAATTTGGACCTTTGCTACTCCAACAAGAATCTCAATTTTTTCTTGGACTACTACTAAAGAAAAGATTCTTACCTTTAAGAATCCTAGAAGAGGGGGAAACAAGTGCCTTCTTAATATTTATTTTTCCACCAGCACTATGAGGATGTTTCATGCTACATTAATCTAAAGTTTCTTCATTATGGTGCTTCATTTTCAACTAGTTTAAAATCAAATGCATTTACCCTCATCAGTGCAACTTCTGCCACAACAATTAATGGAGACCGGTGGCTACAAGAGAAGAAATAAGTTTCTCTGGTAGTACAATAGGCTGGTTCTATTGTCGTGTGTGTAGAGAGAACGATACCTTCGGTGTTTTGAAGGCAAAAGTACTTCAATATTGGTGCTAAAAGGCATGATAAGTGGGATGAAATTAGGTGTTTGATATGTAGATAGATTGCAAAACCAAGATGGCCTCCTTGATAGGGTAAGCTCAAATTAAATTTTGACAAAGCATGTTTGGGAAACCCTCACCTTTCTTGGTTTTGGGGTCTTTTGAGAGATTATCAAAGTATTAGGCTTTTGGATTGTGCTAGACTTGTGTATTTCACAAATTTAGTGCATTCATTTGACTATGTTTTGCCATCATGGCTTCATGCACAACATCATTGCAAGAGACTACCTTAGTGTCATTGGATAGATAAGGAAGGGCCCCTCCCTCCTTGGTATTCTCTAGGACCATATTGAAGAAATGAAGAACTTCTAGCTACTTTTCATTATTCTTTTTTTTAAAGTTACCTTTAGTTGTTGTTTTGCTCATGTGTAATGATTTACCGATTGTGAGGCTATTCACTTAGTAAGAGAAGATGTATTCCTGCATTCCAATGGGATTGAGGAAATGTAATTATTGTGCTTTGAATTGTAAGTCAGCCCAAGCCCCCTTTCCTTTTTCCTTATTTCCTATTTCCTCTTTTCTCTTCCCTCTTTTCTCTTCCTCTTTTCCCTCTCCAGTTTCCTCTGCTCTCTTCATTTTTCGGCGACTCAGGTTCTCCAAGCGGGCATACGACTGCTCCCTCCAAAAACCTCTGATCCTCTCCTTCCTCCTTTCCATATATCTTCTTTTTCTAGCATTCTTTCCCCAAATCCAGGCTGGATCTGTTCTCACTAGTTGGCAAACCTGTCGGTGAAAACAAATCCGTCGGATCTATTGGGTGTCATCTCAAGGACAACTCAAATCCAAGATGCAAGCCGTCCAATGAGTAGGTGGGACCCCAAAAACCTAGGGTCTGTAAAAAAAATAAATTTTTGTGGGATCTTGGATGTTAATCAGGGATTAGGATGATTGGATGGTCCATATTGGATCATCTCATCCGATCAACCTAATTTGGTGACCAGAACGCACTCTTAAGATGCGCAACGGAGACACACCTTTTGGGTGTGTCTCCACACCTGTGCCCCTTGTGTGGCGTAGTCGTTGTTCGACTGAGACGTAGATGCATCCTGAGAATTGTGACGTGCATGTCCAGCCTGAGCCGAGATTTAATCTGGGCCCTTTAATGAACCTGAAACACTAAAAGTGAAATTCAAAGGGCTATATAAGCCTGATTAACGATCCGAAAAGTCTGTTGGAATCGTATCGACTATGCAAACCTAAATATGTAATAAAATTTAGGATCATAGATCAATTTTAGATTGGTCAACTCTAAAATTCATGGAAATTGAATGGATGGCCTAGATCAGAGGTGATCAGATCCTATAAAGTGATTTGTTATGAAGTATTATAGCCTATTTAACTAGTTTAGATAATCAGATCATGTGTCTAGGTTGAAATTAGTAATCTAAAATCAAATCTAGTTTAAAATGATAGATCTAATAGATCATAGATAGATCTAACTATTAAATCAAGACATACAACATAGATACATAAACAAATAAATAGAATAATTAATATTTAGTACAATTATAATGTATTAAGCTGTAGATTAGTTTGTTAACGGTCAGATCTACCCTGAAATAGTAAAATAGGTTCTAATTGACATAAATATTGATAAAAAAACATTAAATCAAATTGATCAAAGTTGATCAAACCTAACTTTAGAGCATTACAAATCTGATAAGGAAAGATCAGATATTAGATCATTGAAATTAATTGATCAATTAGTGATAAAATAGGAATTAATGAAAAATAGGAAAAATCACCTTTTGTAAATGTAATTTGATAGATACATACGAGTACACTGACAACAAGGAATACACTCTTGGAAAGGTTGAATACTCTTCATGAGGTAGGTGGAATTTAAGAATGCATGTGTTAAATTGTTAAAATGTACATAATACCATGATCCCTATAAAATCTAAATTGTTTCTTATGTAAAATAAATGGAACATTATCATTGATTACATGTTTAGTATGTAAAATGAGTTAATTAGAATGATGTGTTAATTTCATACTTATAATTGTAAAAATCTTATTTGAATAATGTAGTCTAGAATTATCTCATTACTTGTATTGTCATGAAAATGTAATTTTGGTACATGGGTACCAATCTCATTATATGTTGATTTGTGAGAGATAATTGATATCTTTACATCCTTGGTGAATGATCACCCATTAAGTGAGGATGTTGGTTTTGTTATGACAATTCTTATATATTGTAACCAGGAAAATCACCTGTTACTATTATTCTTATTTTACATCTGGGTATGAGACCCGAGAGTTTTATTTTTGACAGGCATAGGCCTGGGGATGCTATGCTAGAAGGGGATGAGGATTGGCCATCTGCCCTCCTAAACTGATGTGATATGGATACCATGCCCATAGCAAGGCAAAAAGTTGGGTAAGGCAATTATGGGAAGGCCACCATTGTAACGGTTTGTCTCCCCATATAGATATGATGCAGATGAGTTTTCCGCCGTGGTATCAGCGGAGTATATATGCAGTCATTCAGGTGTGCCATTATGAATGTAGATCGCAGCATAGTAGTCCTTAATAAGTTTCCTAGGTTATACTCCCTGCTATGCAAGGTTGCCTATAACTCTTTTAATTCTAGACGTCTCACCTTATTGCTCACAAACAATTTTCTAACCGAAATCACCCTTGCCTCTTCTTATATCCACATTCCTATTTCTTTAATATCTCAATCAAGCTAAAAATGTCTTTCACCTTCTAAATAGAACTTTTACTTCTTACTAAAATGCTTGCTGCCTAGGGTAGGTCAGTCCTTTCTATCCCAAAACATCTTCTTATGATTCCTTTTATCCTCTCAAATCTCACTTCTAAACTGTTCCTCCAGCTTATCTTCATCTTACAATCTCAATGATCCAACTCCACTTGTTAAAACTATTCCAAGATGTCCTTCTAATTTTGATCTCCCATGTTTCCACCTTGCTACACCACAACTATAGCACGAGATATCCTTTTGGATTTGTTTATAATTCTTAACATGTCCAGCCTCCCCAAGCTACCACATTTTTAATTTGATTAATAGGGTTTCTTGGGTGCTAGGTTTGCTCTCCATTGAATGGAACCTTATAAAAATCATCTTTTACTACTTTGCATTTTGGGCCTCCAATTAGAAAATGTTGCAAAATGCACCATTAAGTAAAAGAACAATTCTAACTTTCTCTACTAAAAGAAAGGCTTGTAGCATTGATCTTGTAGTTAACAGTCACACATTACGACTAGCTAAGCTATTTCATTTTATTGCTTTCAACTTCTCAAGATTATATAATTGAATGACTAAAAAATAGAGGTTGATACATCCTTTCCCCCTTACAGAAATTTCATCCTTGAAAATTTTAAGGTAATTCTGATAACAACTCTGGAAATCTCTACTTCATCTCACTTTTTAGCTCCAAAGTGGTTTCTTCAATTGCATGGTGTTGTCATAGGACTTTGACCAATGGAATGGTATAGCTTTTGCTTCAAAAGTTAGGTAAGGGTGCAATTCTGCTGTCACCTCTTCAAGCACATGTGATGTGTTTGGAATGTATTTTTTCAACATTGATAAATGAAACACATTATCAACCTCAACTAGTTGCAGTGGTAAAGCTAGCATGTTGCTACTTTGCCAACCCTTTCCAAGATCTTGAAAGGTCTTACAAGTCTTAGGCTCAACTTTTCCTTTACATCAAATCTCATGACTTCTTTTGTCGGTGAGATCTTCAAAAATATGTGATCTCCAACTTCGAAATCCAAGTCCCTATGCCTTTTGTCTACATAGCTCTTCTATCAGTTGTGTGATGCTAGGAGTTGTTTCCTAATGAGTCTCACCTTATGTACGCATTGTTCCACCAACTCAAACTTTACAAATTGTTGCCCTCCTACCTCATTCTAACAAGTTAGTGTATGAAAAGATCATCCATACAATGCTTCATAAGGTGCCATGCCAATTTTGGAATTATAGTTGTTATTATAAGCAAACTTAAGAAGAAGAAGAAGAAGAAGAAGAAGAAGAAGAAGAAGAAGCTCATCTGAGTTTCCTTTCTAATCAAATGTACAAGCTTTCAGCATGTCCTTGGGTGTCTATATAGTCCTCTTCGATTGCCCATCGATTTGTAGGTGAAACATGGTGTTGTCCCTTATAGATTTACCCAATCCCTCCTACACAGCTCATCAAAATTGAGAGGTAAATCTATCATTTTTGTTAGAGATAATAGTAAAAGATACACCTTACAGGCTTATGATTTTTTTAATGTACAATTTAGCCAAACTATCTAATGACTACTTTTGTGAGATGGGAAGGAACTGTGTAGACTTCATTAACTAATCAACAATCACCCAAATCATATCACACATCCTTGATGTTTTGGCCAATCTCATGATGAAATCCATGCTGATGTGATGCCACTTTTGCAAGTTCCATTATTTGCAAGAACCCTGTCAGCCTTTGGTGTTCAACCTTCATCTGCTAGCAAGTCAGACATCATGTCACACAATCACCAATGTCTCATTTCATACTATTCCAATAGAAATTTCTCTTCAAGTCTTGATTTAGGATGGATAGTGTACTTTAAGCAATGTGCTTCTTTTAACAAATCTTATCTCAATCCTGTAGCTACTGCTATTTCAAGTCTCCCTTAGAAGCATGCACCTCCATATGCACCTATGGAGGAACTAGTTATCTAGTGTAATGTTTAAGTTTCTTCACAATCCCTTTGTGCTTGTAGAACATTTTTCACAAAGGTTGATCGTACAAACACATTCACTATCAATCCTATTATCTTTCTACTCAAAGTATCTACCACTACATTATCCTTCCTAGGGTGGTATTGGATGGTAAAGTCATAGTCTTTCCAATATTTCACCCCCCTCCTCTATCGTATGTTCAAGCTGCTATGTGAGAAGATATATTTGAAGCTCTTCTGATCAATAAAAACCTCAATTTCTCTCCATATAGATAATGTCTCCAAATTTTTAGGGCAAAGATGACTACAACCAACTCCAAATTGTGAGGGGGGTAATTTACCTCACTTGTCTTCAATTGTTTGGTAATGTAGGCTATTACTTTCTCATGCTGCATCAATATGCACCCAAGTTCCTTGCTTGAAGCATCACTGTAAACTACCAAGCATCTGAAACTTCTCTCGTATTCATCATTCCAAATGAATTTCCCCTCTTTCCTAATTAGCTTATTCATTGGTAGATCAATGCAAGAGAATCCCTCGACCAATTTTCAGTAGTATTTAGCTAAATTATGAAAGTTGCTAATCTCTATCACTATCTTAGCCCTCTTCCTATTGGCGGTTGCTTCCACTTTCTTTGGATCAACTGTCACTCCATCTTTTGAAATGATATGGTCAAGGAAATGCTCTTAATTAAGCTAGAACTCACACTTATTGAATTTGGTGCATAAGCAATAAGTTCAAAGCATGATCAACACAATCTACAAATGTTCCTGGTGCTCTTCTAGATCCTTAGGATAAATCAAAATGTTGTTAATGAATACTATGATGAAGTTATCAATATATTTTGCATTTGTAAGTCCGAATAGCATCACCAAAAAATCATAGTGACCATAATAAGTTTGGAATGACATCTTCATAATATCCTTATCCTTGATTCTTAGTTGATGGTAAGTGGACCTCAGATCAAATTTTGAAAATACCTTAGAAAATTGAAGCTGATCAAAGAGGTTAACGATGCAAGGTAATGGGTACTTATTCTTTATAGTAACCCCATTTAGCATTTGGTAGTCAATGTATAACCTCATGGACTTGTCCTTCTTTTTGACAAATAGGATAGTAGTCCCTTAGGGTGAGATATTAGCTTGGATAAATCATGGTCCATCAACTCTTGCAACTACTTTTCTTTCAACTAAGTGAGAGCCATCCTATGGAGCCTTAAAGATGGGAGCTATTCCTGGTATCAGCTCAATGGTGAGATCCATCTCTCTCTTTGGTGGTAGTCCTAGTAGTTCTTCTAAAAGACATCCTAAGACTCTCGGACTATATCAATTTCTTCTATCTTAGGCCTTGTCATTTCCTGGGTCACTATACTCACAAGGTAAGCTTCGCATCCTTGGTTATGAGTTGAGCCACTCTTATAGACAAGATAACACACATCCCTGTACTGTCATTCCTTCCTTGAAGGTAAAGGTTCTTCTGTATTGTCAAACAAGACCCTCTTCTTTCAACAATAAAAAATTGCCTTGTGGGATGCTAACCAATCCATACCCAAGAGATCATCAAAGTAAGTCATGCCTAGGCAGATCAGATCAGCACTCAACTCATTTGCAACTTGAACAAGTATATTGTGTAGGAACTCTTGAACAATCATAGGTTCTCCCATTGGATTACTGACTTCTAAACATAAACCCATATTTTGGACTCTATGGTCCATTCACGATGCAAAATCACATGACATGAATTAATGGGTAGAACTACAGTGTAGGAGTACTTTAGCTAGTCTACTAAAGATAAGAAGAGTACTTTCAAATATTGCATTTGAAGCTCTTACTTGCTCCATGGTCATTACATGAACTCTTCTTTGACTCTTTGATACCAGTCCTTGTCTAGGCTGATCACCCTTCTTCTATTGTGGGCACTAACGAATGAAGTGTCCCTATTAGCCACATGAGAAGCAATGCCGTTGCTCCATGAAATAAGGTTTTCCTGGGTGATGTCCCTTGCACTTTAAGCACAAGTTGAAGTTATTCTCCCTTCTCCTAAAGTTCTAAAATGACAATCCTTGAGGTTTTGGGAAACCTTAACATCTTGCATACTTCTTTGCTCTCGAGAATGACTTTGAATTGCTGCTCTTCTCATGGTCTTTCCTCACTACCATGGATGGACTCCTTATGGTCCTACTCTAAGATAAAGCTAGTTCCATTGATTTTGACAAAGAGGTGGCTTGTGCTATGAAAATCTTGCTTCTTAGGCCGTAATGTAGGTCCTTCACAAAATTTTGAGTAGCATGCAACTCAATAGGGTAGACTTTTAGGGAAAATCGACTAAGCTACACAAACTTCGTGTTGTACTACTCTACTGTCATGGTGCCTTGATCCATACTTAGAAATCCCTCTCTTTCTTTTAGTGGGCATGGGATGGAAAATACTTATCAATGAAGACTATCTTGAAATTGGACCACTGAATCTCTTCAACCTCATTGACATAGGTCCTCTCAGCAATGGGCCACCAAAAAGAGGCTTCTCTTGTCATAACAAAGCTAGCCACTGTCACCTATTAGTCTTCAGGGGCTTTCATCGCCTTGAAGATTTTCTCAATTTCATAAAGCCAGGTCTCTGTTAGTTCTAGCCCTTCCTCTCCAGTGAACTTGAGGGTTATTTTCTTAAATCTTTGTAGTAATGAGTCTCCCTTGTCAACATTTGTTTTATAACTATCTCCTCATGACTGCTTCCCTTTTAGGCCTTGAGTATTCAGTAGGGTCTTCATTTGTTGCAGGAGCTTTATGACTGCCTTTGCAGTATCTCCCTGAGTGGGGTTATCAACAATTGACTATCTCATAGGCATCTGAATTTGAGCAACAATTGATCCTAAGTGAGTCTCTCACACTATATTTGTTGGTGAACCTATGGCTCATTTTTGCTTGTTAACGCATCATGGTTTTCCTATTTATTTGGCTATGAGCAGTATGAACTTGCACTTTGATAAAAAAATGTGACAACTAGGTTTACTAATTTTTTTTAAGTAGATTTACTAACAAAAAGAGATCCCTTGATAATTTTTAAATAATTTTGAAATCACATATTAACAATATAATGAAGATAATTTAATAATCATAAATAATTCCAAGACCCACTGGTCATAGCCTAAATATTTAAATCCAACCATAATTTAACATAACAAGTATAAAGTACTTAGGGACACTTTGTCAACATTAAAATAACTAATTCTAGGGAATGTCAACTTTCTAAAAGTGTTAATATTCTTCATACTTTCACTTATCACAACTATATGTCTTCTGCTTTCTTAGTTGTGACTATTTCCTTAGTTGCTCGCTTGCGTTGTTTATGTTTTTGGGGTGCATACCACCACTTAGTAGGAAACTTCTAAACCAATCAAAAACCACAGAAAACATATTTATGCATAATATGTCATGTATGTGTCATGGTCAATTGACAATCGATATCAAATCTCCAATTTCAATGAATAATCTAAAATCAACTACAATGCAGAGAAATATCAAATCTCCATGTCAAACAAATATTTTTCAATCATGGGGTAGCAATGTCCTGCTACGTGCCTCAATACAAGTATGGTCCATACTCTCACAAGAATGATCAACATGTCATTGCATGTCCAAATCATTGATCACATAATGGTCTTGCTATGCACCTAGAAAATCGAGTTCAATTATGTTCAATGGCATATACCATCACAGACTACACGAGTCCTCATTGGGGAGAATGGATCAAAATTAAAAGGTGGAAATCATCTCATGATGCTGCCAAACAAAATCTATAAACAAAGGCTTTCCTTAGTCTAGGCATCAATTCAGAGATTAGGGGCCAATACGCACCCTCCAAGCATATTGGCCCTAATCTTTTACCTCAAAGACTCGACTATACAAGTCGCTTTTCATCATCATCCACTCTCATTTTTATGAGCAGCTTATGCACATCATTCCTTAGTGCAAAATCCATATAAATAAATTTGATAGCTCATGTAAATCGACGAGGATCCAAAAGTACCTCGATCCTGTAGATGATTCATATAAGTCATAAAGTATCTATTCATATGCATATTTCATCTCATCATGTAAGACATGAAAACACAAGCCCCCTTGGGCTAAATTTCAAGATTCAACAATTTGATAACACATGTAACTCATAGAGAATCAATGTCTCATATTTCTTTTCTACTTTTAAAAACTTTCTAAAAGTCAGACACTTCCTAAAAATAACATGTTTTCAAAAACTAGAATACTTTCTCAAAATAGAATCCTTCTTATAGATAAAATACTTTTGCTAGCATTGAAATTCTTTGAAATATTGGGCTTCCTAAAATAGAATACTCTCCAAAAATAGAAGTTTTATAAAATAAAAAAAAAATAGTACTTTCTAAATTTTGATACTTTCTATAAATAGATTACTTACTAAAATAGCACACTTTTTGAAAATAAAATATTTTCTAAAATATATCCTATTGTGCAAAATCTCTCACTTTCTAAAATAGTGTATTTTCAAAAAATAAATTCTTCATATAAATATAATTCTTTCTAAAAATAGAATAATTTCCAAAACTTAGCATTTTTTTTTATAATTATACACCTTGTTAGTATAAAATTGAATATCATTAAACTCCCTTGAAAACTAGAAAAAGTCTTTTACAAAACTTGTTTTTCATTCTAAACTATCGTTTATCAGGTGTTTAGTGACGTCATAAATGTTTTTGTTTTTCATTAATTGAAACCAACAATTTTGACATATAAAACGAAGATAACATCTGCACCTCACAGAGTCTAACTCAATGTTAGATAAAACACAATTATTTTCTAAACAAGTATCCATGGCCAGTCATGCATCCAAGATAGAAACATTACTGAAACATGTCAACCATTGCCTCTGATAAGTTGAATGTCCTTGTACGACTACTTTTTCTTGTGGTGTAACTAATCCAATTACACGATCTGGGGATCTAGGTACAGTGGCTTTGTAGCCTCTATTTTGATCTATTACCAAAGCCACCCACAACAAATAGAGGAGGATATATTCAATCACATTGTTTGGGCTCCTAGAATATGGAGCCCTTGTGACAATCTATTTGATTATATTGAAAGGCCCAATGAATTGGGATTTCCTATTGCAAATAGCATCCATTAGTTGAGCATAAATAACATAGAATATCCATCCCTAGCAAGCATTATAACGTTCAAGTTTTACAACCTAATAACGCAATATCTCACATTTGAAATCAAGTATAAAATTTCATGATAATACTTCTAAACTCATATATAAACATCAGAAATTAAAACGTATTTTTAAAAAGACATATTCACATATTAAAATCATCCAAAATATGTATAACTCAACTAGAATAAAACGTCTTTATCATGCACTTAAAATGAAAAGAGAATCATACAACAGTTCTCAAGATGTATGTGCATGAATCTTAAGTGAAATTATGCTTTTCACATCTTCAAGATCAAAGCTGGAGAAATCAATCAAAAAGTCTTTTTGTATCAAAGAGAAAATAGATCTAGTTTAGAAAATCCCCTACCTTCCCAACCTATCTTTCTTCTTCTCCTTCCTCTTCCACCTTCTTCTTTTCCGTGCTTTAAGCTCTCCTAGTTGGCATTTTTCTCAGTCTTCCAAGAACTTTCCAAGCTGTTCTCTCTCTCTCTCTCTCCCTCTCTGGTTTTCATGTTTTTCTCTTCTTTTCTCCTAGTTGTTATGGAGACAAGTTTATTTTGCTTGAGACATCTTTCACTTAATAAGTTTCCTAGGTTGTATTCGTTGCTACCCAAGGCTGCCTACAACTCGTCTAATTCGAGATGTCTTGTCATATTGCTTCCAAACAATTTCCTAATCCAAACCGTCCCTACCTCTTCTTATATCCATATTTCTATTTCTTTAATATCTCAATCAAGCTAAAAATGTCTTCCACCTTCTAAAGACAACTTTTACTTCTTCTTACTAAAATGCTTGCTGCCTACGGCAGCTCACAACATCCTGTCCGAGAACATCTTCTTGTGATTCCTTTCCTCCTCTCAAATCTCCTTTCTAAACGTCTTTCCTAGCTACCTTCATCTTAGAATCTCTACGATCTAATTCCACTTGTTAAAATCATTCCAATATCTCCTTCTAATTTATATCCCCCCCGTTTCCAACCAGCTACACCACATCTATAGCATGAGACGTCCTCTTGAATTTGTTTCTAATTCCCAACATGACCAAGCTCCCCAAGCTACCACCTTTCTAATTTGATTAATTGGGTTTCCTGGGTTCTAGGTTTGTACTCTATTACATGGGCCCTTGTAAAAGTCATCTTTTACTACTTAGCATTATGGTCCTCCAATTAGAAAATGCCTCAAAATGCAACATTAAGCAAAAGAATAATTTGCACTTACTCTACTAAAAGAAAGGCTTGCTTTGACCTTGAGGTTAACAATCACACAGTTAGACCAACTAAGCTATTCCATCTTATTGCTTTAAACTTCTCAAAAATACATAATTAAATGACTAAAAAATCCAGGTCGTTACACTTACCAAGATACATGCACCTCGTTAGTAAGAAAAATGACCTTTTCATCCTACTAGCCCCTATTGCGTTTAACTCTGTCTGCACATCCTAGGAGCAACACACTCATTCACAATTTTAAACCCTTTCAAGTCATTTATAGATTTATATACTAAAGCAAAAAGTTAGACACTCTACTACTCTATTCTTCTAGCAAGTGGCACTTCTGTCCTTTTCTTTTTGGAAAGGAAAATGCATATCTTATTCTATAGATGGAGAAGATCTACATTAATATCCAAGAAGCCCCAGCTATGGATATCAAACATTATGCCTATTCTCTCCCTTAACCATTCTTCTAACACATGAATTTGCCATTTATCCTTTTTTTTAATGTGTTGATAATTTTCCTTTTTCTTTTTCCCTCAAATCATTAATCCTCACTCTAGCTCTATTTTTCTTCTTTTTAATTAATTGAGATTTTCTACTTTCTCCTTTAATTTTGGATAGTGATACATGCACCCTTGATTTCTTCTATTAAGCCCCTCAACAAATGGTATGCATGCTTATAACTTCATGTGGGCCCATATGTCTAAAGATGTGAACCATTCACAATATTTTCCTTGGCCTAGATGGGTCATGTTCCAAAATTATCTTTCATCAAATGATACTAGTCTCTGTTTTCTTGAGTTGAAAAATTGTCTGTAAAAGATTTCACCATCCATTTTACAACTAGAATTAGTAGTTGCTAGAAATGGATAAGAATTTTGGAGCATGGCCCACCTAAGCTGAGGTCAACATTATGAGTAATTAGGTCTTCAAAAATTTGGACAACATAAAAAAAAAAGGGAAAAAAAAAGGAACTAGGTTGCATATATCACTACTCTTAAATTTCTACTATTACAAACTCCTCTCTAATGGATCTTGAGAATATATTCATCTTTTTTTATTTATTTATAGGGATTTACTGTCATGTTGTGGTTTACAAAAACATCTTTAATGACTATCTTATCCTAAAAAAAGGCTCCTTCCCCTCTCTTAAGTCTAACATCCTTTTCTAAAAAGTCTATAGAATCTATAACTATTTTAGAATCTCCAAAATTACTAAGAAGCAATGTACATCAAATTTTAACTTTTTCACACTCAATTAATTTGATTTAACTTTTCACTGCATGAAATATAATACTTGCAACTCATGCATTTAAACAAACAATTGGTTTGTTAATCAATTACAAATTAATTGATATAATTGTTTCTCTCTTGTGAAAGTTTTTTTTTACTATTGATTACAAATTGCATTATTTTATTATTTATGAAATTAAGTTTACTTTGATATTTTAAAATTAAAAAATAGATCTATTTGGTATAATATATATATACTTGTAATGGTTTTATTTTTGTTAGCATTTTTCAAATATATTTTACTTTTGCTTTTTATATCCATTTTAATATCTTAGAGGATTTTTTTTATCTTATTACTTTATGTTCAACTTCTCAATATAGTATTTGTATTTTATTCCTGTCAAGTTGCTGGTACATTTCTTAAAGAGGTTACTTTCGGCCACAAAGTTGGACCTCCAACAAGAAACCGGTTTTCTTTAAGCAGTAATGCCTGTCTATTAAATGACCATCGCACTCAACATTTTCATGCCAATGTCTCCGTATAAAGGGAGAAAGAGAAGTGGACGGAAAGATGACAAAAACAAAGCGGGGTAAGCAAACTTCACAGCCTCTAACCACCAGCTTGCTCGGCCCAAAAATTGATTTTTCGCTGATCTATACGTCACAATCGTCGGATAAACTAATTGGGCGATCAAATGAGTGAGTGATGCTGACCATATATACCATCCGCAATTTCTGAAACCAGTACAGGCAAAGAGTCAACCTAACCCTCGAGCGACGCCACCTTAGTGACGCACAATCTATTCTTACGTGCCTTCTGTCTAGTCCTCTCTAAGTTTATTTATATCCATCGTGGAGCAAAGTGAAGGGGAGTCCTGGAGCAATGTTAAAGTTGTCTTTGCGTGACCTTAAGGTTACGGATTCAAAAATGTCTCTTATAAAAATGCAAGATAGTGGCCCTTTCTTTGGACCTTGCATAGGCGAGAGCTTCGTGCACCGGTCTTAAGCTGTCTTTTTTTGTGAAGCACTGGTGAAAAGACAAAAAATTAGTTATACAACAGGGATGCGTGCATACTTTTATTGTAAACCATGAACAGGCCACTAGTGCAAATGGGCCCATTCTTTTTAATAATCTAGGTCCTTTCTCTAGAAGGACATGCTCAGAACCCTTCAATGATTCTAGGCGTTCAATATTTCCCTTGAAATGGACTGTTAGAAAAGAAAACAGGAAAGAAACATGCTTTTTTAAGGAAAATTTCAGTTTCAGGTATTCTCCGGGAGTTTTGGAGACTTAAAGAACTCTTCGACCAGTCTCTGTCTGCTGAAGGCCCATGACATTGTTGAAACTTGAAACACCATTTAATAATTTATTGGACTAAAGTGCCCTTACTTTGTACATGTATTACCTTTATTTATGTGTAGAAAGAGATGAATCCGATTAGGAAAACTTGAACCCGTTTCGTAATAGACAAGGGAAATCAACGCGGGTCCCTTAGCTTATCATGGCCCTTGATTTAAGAATTCATTTCAATGGTTTCTGCATTGATCAAAACATCCCTGAAATTGGGTTATTATTGCCTCAAGAACAAACCCTACAGCCATAGAATCATCTATATGCATCCGCTATTAGATTCAGAAAACCAGGCATCAAAACCAATTAATCTCTGATCAAGCTTGGAGATCATGATCGCTGAAATTCACCTTTATTCGCTCAAATTCGAGCAAGATACGAGTGAAGTACTAATTATTCAAACTGTTGCACAAAGTAGTATTTCGAGAAAAACAAGTCAAAATCTACTTAGGGCAGAATTTGGTTTAAGGATTTATAGGGCGAAGCAAGAACTCTCTCATATCCGTTCAGGAAAAACAGAGCTAGAGATTCCATTTTCTGGTTGAGATGCTATTTTCCTTCTTTTTAGATTTGGAAGTAGTTTTTAACTTTTAACTTATGCAAACATGGGTAACATAGAAGCTTTCTCTTTTCTATACGTAAGGGTAATACATGGACACAGTAGTGCAATTTCAGTCTGATAAATCATTAAACAGTATTTCAATGGTGTCATATTCTTCTCCTAACAAAGATGGATAAAAGAGGCCTTAAATGTCCTTGACTTTTGTGGAGTACTGGAACTTGTCTTTTGAGGAAATTCTGTGCTTTTCTTCTTTCTTCTTCTTCAAGAAGCAATTGTTTTTTTACATTAATCATTCAACCACCACAAATTGAAAGCTTAGGATTTCCATCAACGATTCATCTAGAGCAGCCAGACTCCTAGATACAGTTGCTTTTGGATTACTTTTTTATTAGAGGAATGCTAAATATATGCTTTTAATGAGAGCATCTATGCACCAATTTTGCCAGAACTTACCTTTACAGTATAAAGATGCTTGGATTATCCAATGCTTTTTAAACTATTAGACATCCAAAGTCAGGGCAATAAGGAACAGGCAAAGATCCAAAATCAAGGCAATGGTATGAATGAGCAGGAACGGGCAAAGGTAGGCTCCAGCAGAAGTGTTACAGAGATCTATTTAGCACTCAGATTATTGAAAATGTGAACGCCAACAACACATTCCTTTCCCTAAGTACTTGAGATGCTACCCATTTTTGATTGGGTACTATAGGCCCTTTGTGATCCACCCCTTCCCCAGACCCTGCATACATGGCAGCTTTGTGCACTGACTGCCCCTTTAGTTAGAGACACACCCATGCAGTCTCAAACCCTGGCCATCCAGGTGAGAGATTAATTGTGCCCCCCTGATTGCTGGATTGTTGAGATAAGGCTGAATAGCAGTTACGTATCTTTTAACGCGTAGAATCACTAGTTTCCGGGCCTTTACGTGGGTGGCCTAAGAAAAACAGGCAGCTGCCTACATGCAGGACAAAACTTAAGGAAAAATAAACCTACGCGGGTGGTTTAAGAAAAACAGGCAAGTGCCTACAAGCATGCCTAAACTTAGCAAATAAATGGTTCTGATTCACTGAAGAAGTGGGTCCACTTCTATTTTGGCTGCACATATTCTGTCTCCAAAAACGTGCAAATCCATTCTACATAAGTTAGGACAGTCTTCTTCCTGTACAGTGGCACCCATGGGGAAAGGCAATTATTTGAACACAGAAAACAAACGAAGGCTGCAACAACCATAAGAAGCGGTAAAGGAATATAGAATGTCAAGTCCTACAAAGAAAACTTAACATATAAAATAACAAAATAATTAATTAATTTCTTCTTTTCCATCAGTCTTATGAAACTTCCTTTTCCTTACAAAAGAGCTACCCATTAAATACCTCCTAGACAACTACAACTACATTTCCATGTACTGCACAAACCAGGCCATTAAGGTGGACCCACTATGACAAATTAGGAACTAGAGGGCTTTGCTAGATAATGGACAAAAGGACATTGAGATTTCAATTATTTCTTAATTGAAAAATGAACCTGGCTAATCCGATAATTGAATTTATTATCGGATTTGATATGAAAGGCGGCCGTGGCTCAAGCCTCAGGACTGCATAGGTACCGATGTCCTGGGGAGGATGGAATTTGCAAGCTCTTCGTTCACCTTCACTGGAAGGGGAGGCATCTGCTTCATTATTCCGGGCATGTCATTCAAACTGCAACAGGCATCCGTGTTAATATAAGGATCCATTTAACTAAAGAAAACACGCATTTGGTGTTACTGTTTAGAAACAAGATCCATGTTCATTTTGGAAGAAAAATATGAAAGAAAATTTTAACTTTTCCAATAAGCTAAGCTTCTATGCATGGATCCATCAAAGATCGCTTTGTAGTTCTGCATAGAAATAGCAATTCATGGACTGAAATATCCATGGATAGTGAGTTTAACCCTGGGTACCTGCACCCTATAACTTACATAAAAAGTTATTGACAAACAAACAAAACCAAGGTTATAGGGCTATTTTATCTGTTTTTCAGTTTTGAACGCCAGTAGCAAGGGATACTTGGCCTGTTTGTCAGTTTTGATATTCTTGTGCCAAACAGTACTCATTTCAGCATGAAATTTAGTAGTGGCAAAGTAACAGAGATTGAACCAAGGTGACAGACTAAAACGTACTCATTAAGGATGGTGAGGATATTATCCCGAGTTTGGCAGAAGAGATTGATGTTCTCCTGTATCTGCAAGAAACAAAATTGTTAGACCAGCACCTAAGCTACTTGTGCACCTGCTTCAAGGAAAAGGTCTTAAAACATAATACGATCCATGAAAATCCGATATAGTACAAGATCATAGGAAGAAGATAGTTAGACTTAAGAATGGGAAAGATCACTGGAACAGAACCTATAATAAAATAATATCTATTATGGGAAAGAGAGGAGAAAGGCATGCATCATGAACACCAAGTGAGAGCCTTTTACTTGAACGTGCCAGAAGCGCAAGGCTCAATTACCGTTAATATCAAGTGAGGATGGTTTACACTACTCACAGTAATTCCGAAATAGTTAAGGCAGTGGTATTTAATATTATTTTTAATCTGGAAAGTTGCATCCATTTAACAATGACTGTTTTAGTAGGTTTGGGCAGCTAGAATTGGAAAGGTATACCGAAATTTCTAAACACATAAAATGAACTGCATAAGCTACAAGAAAGCCACTGTCCAATTTGCAGGTACACTTGAATTAATTTGCAGCAGAGCAACATCCATTAACTCACCGATCATCTTAAAACCAGGGTAGAGCTAACATAATCAAGTCTAAACTCTAGGGCAAGACAATGGGTGGGATATTCAGTTTGAGGCCAGTATATTGGATCCAAAAACGATTCATCAGTTGCCATTACCTGAAAAGCTGCAAGGTTAGCAGAAATTTGACTAAATACTTGTGCATTTTGCTCAAGCAGCTGTCCTGTTGCACCACCAATAGCTGCAAACAATAGAGTATAATTAGCAACTTTGCATGAATAAAGCCAGCAGAAATGAAGAAACTAGATAAGTGCAAACATTTTCTCACTTGGAAAATGGTGCATTCAGACAAGGGGAAACGACAGTTCTAGTGCCATAGAAATCAATAATGAGATATGTTGGCAAGAATTGAGAACCTGAAGCTTGGAGGGTACTGAGTTGATCTGTTGAGCTTGCAAGGATTACACCGTCGTCTCATTTCTTTGAGTTATTAAAGTACCAAGCAAGACTTTCAAGAAATGAGCCAGCACTTCCTTGGAGTCATTTTTTGGAAGCGTAATCACATCTGACATGACTGGACCTTTGCCCAAGAGAAATCAAACAGAGAAATTTTCCAACATTGAAGCAATTGTTTTAATATGTCATTATATGATTGTACAGGTTTGCTGGAGTGGGACCCAAATGAGAGCACAAAGACATCGAGTAAATAGATATGGACAGAGCCATCAAATATCTATTTGTCAGGCATGCAACCAATGAGTAATACTAGATTGATATCAACCCAGCAGAATTTTAATTGACAAATTATCAGAATGATTGAAGCACCCGTAGGCTGAACTAAGTGGCATGCAAGCCCTTCATAAGATCACCAACTGAAAGTGGAAGGACTAGCATGCAGCACAAAGTAAGAAAATTGCTACTTTAGGAATCTAAGCAATAGAAGGGGAACCTTGGTGCAACGGTAAAAGTTGTGGTCATGTGACCTTGAGGTCACAGGTTCAAGGCGTGGAAACAGCCTCTTGCAAAAATGCAAGGTAAGGCTCTGTACTTTAGGCCCTTGTGGTCTGCCCCTTCCCCAGACCCCGCATAGGCGCGAGCTTCGTGCACCGGGGCTGCCCTTTTTTAGGAATCTAAGCAATCCATTGATCCTAAGACTTCAAAACAGAGACAACCTTGTGATCAAATCCATGCAACCACATGTACATTTAGTAGCCTTCCATAAGTTGAATCAAAAGTATGAGACGCATGCTAGTATTAGCAGGTCGCCACAGTCGTGTGGAAATAACTTGTGTGTGAAAACTCCACCTTGGGTCCTGCAGTAGGAGCTTGACCTTTACAAAGGACATATACTCCTTTCTCTAAATGACATGGAAAAAATTACTATACGAAAATAAATGCAATGGAAGGACGGTTGGCACCTGTGCAAAGAAGACAAAGGTCATGTTTGGACCAAAAGAACTAAACAGGTGAAATCATCCCACCAAAAGAGAAAAGAAGAGACCACCTCCATACCCCCCCAAGAATGATCTCGTAGAAATTTATTTCAAACAATATCTTCGAAAATGTTTTCCAGATGCTTTACTGCATTTTTTAACACATTGTGAAAATTTTGTTTCTGTGGGCCTCAACAAATGGCCCAAAGTTCACTGCTGGGATAAGAGAAAAAGCAAGAGAGGTCAAAGTTTTAATTTTTGTCCTAACAAAATGTGATTCTGCAGGTCCTTGTTCTAGACTTTAATATAAACTTCCAAAACTCAACATTGACACAGGCTCTCGGCCACCATCGCAAACTCTTCAGACTTGTTTCCCAGTACAATAACAATTCCAATGTCAGCAACTAAAGAAGCTTATAGTAAAAACTTGCTAACCAGAAACTAAAACATTTTATACTTGAACATCCTAAGATTCATAAAGACATCCAGAAATTCCGTAAAGGAAATCCAAAAATTAAAAAACAAAAAGCCAACCATTTTTTTGTTTGAATCAGCTTTGTATGAAACTACTGACACATTTTCCCCAAATATTCATCAGTTTCCCTACTTGTTTCACCATTTCCTTAATCTAAAAACTTCAGAATTTCCAGTCATAATGTTCCAAATAACTTGTCTCTTCTATTAGTGAAAAGTTTGTTGGGTGCTGAAGCTAATTTGTTAAAGAGATTACCAGTTCTCAATTATCCTTTCTCACAAGACCTGATAGTTTCAAGTTTGAACCTTGAACAATCACTTTTATACTAGGTAGTACCTACAACTGGCACAATGGCACTCTTCTTCATTTAAATTTTCTTATCATAAAGCTCCTCATATTTACTACATTCTTCATTGCAGGCATCACATTCTTCCCCCTAAATATCTTCTTCTTCTTCAAACTCTTCCTTTTGAACTTCCTCAAAACCTTCTGCACATTGTTGTAATTGTTGAAGTCTTCCTGTTGACGCTACACGCAATAACTATGGGGTCTCCATCATAACTTGTTCTTTCGAAAAGTAGCCTAACGAAAGTCTTGTAAGACCAAATAAAACTATAATATCATATGGGTGTAGACAACAAGATGGGTGGCGCAGGCCCTATATACAATTAACTTCTGGACATCCCCTTCTGCTAAAGTGTCTCTAGGTTATTGGCACTCCAAGGGATATCACAAATTTCAAGGTCGAAGCTACGAGATTCATGGATTTATGGATGACTGCAATCAAACTTGCATAAAGGCCAATAAATAACATTAGAAAGTCATCCTCCAAATGTAAATGCTTCTCCTTGCGGGCATCAATGGATTTCAACCCCAGAAGAAGAGCAGGAATCTAAGCATCGTGAATCTGTGTATGGGTGTACCCACATGGCCCAGATAATGCCAGAATAAGTTTCCCATGATGACCTCACACCAGTCAAATGCTAGCCAATCCCAGATTGTCACTTGATTCACAACTGAACTTCAGCTTCAACATGCCAACAAGAAACAGGGCTCCATTTCACCTGCCAGTACATCCTTAACTCTTACATGTATCTGATGCTGCACCCACTGAAAGTCTTTCCTGAACACCTCCCGTCAACACACCAATCCAATAAGTTCCAAGAGAGAAATCCACAAAAATTTTATTTTCTTCAAAATTCTTATATTCTTCTTATTCCATGATACCCAGTGCAAATGGGATCATATTCTGATAGAATCCCCAAGTAGAAATGAATTATCAAAAAAAGACAGATACAGAGTTCCAATTACAACCAATCAAACTGATAGACTCAGCTTGTGAATTACACAAGCACTGGGTTCATATACATGTTTTTCTGGATTACATCTTCTAGCTTTCGAGGAGCTAGATCCTCCCACTTTTCCTTCTCCAATTTCTTCACCCCTTCTTCAATTCCCTTCCTTCTCTTTTATTTCCCTTTTCTTTTGCCAGCTGTTCTGCCCCCTCCAGTAACCGAATTGTGTCTGGTCTCTACTTCTGTTGTTCTCTGTCAGAAGTCTCCCTTTTCTGTTATACATCCATTCGACTGGTTGTTCTTACTCCTTGTATAAAACTTATGAATCTAGCTTCTCTTGGCTCAGTTGATGTAACAATAACCCCCCCCCCCCCCCCTAACAGTGCCACCTTGTCCTCAAGGTGGAAGTCAGGGAAATTTATTTGAATGACATCCATTTGTTCCCAGGTGTTGTCATGTTCAGGAAGATCTTGCCATTGTATGAGGACCTCTACTTGTCCATTAGGAGACTGTCTAATATCTCTGATGTCTGCTGGATATACTTTAAGTTCTAGATTGTCGGATAGGGCCTTTGGTATTGAGGTGTCAATGTCTATGAATTAGCTGGCTTGAGCTGGGATACATGGAAAACTGGATGTAACTTCACATGTTGTGGTAATTCTAGCTTATAAGCTACCTCTCCAATCTTCTCTAGTATGGCATATGGCCCATAATATTGGGGACGTAGCTTCTCATTAAGTTGTGTTGACAGTGATTTGAGGCGATAAGGTTGAAGTTTCAAGTAAACGTAATCTCCTGGTTGGAAAGTAAGAGGACAGCGGTGTGCATCTGCTTGCCTTTTCATTTTAGTTTGGGCTGCCTCCAAATTTTGTTTCAGTTCTGCTAGAATTGAATTGCGTGTAGCCACCTCTTCGTTAACTTCCTCTACCATAGATTTACCACCAGTAAAGGTTAGTAACATGGGCGGTTCTCTTCCATATAAAGCTTTGAAGGGTGTCATTCCGGCAGAACTCTGATAAGTCGTATTATACCAGTATTCTGCCCAACAGATCCATTTGGGCCAGGACTTTGGTTTGTTGCTAATGAAACATTGTAAATATGTTTCCAAACATCTGTTTACCACCTCGGTTTGCACATCAGTTTGAGGATGATAGACAGAGCTCATCCTGAGGGATGTTCTTGCCTGCTTAAAGAGTTCAACCCAGAACTAGCTGATGAAGACCCAATCTCTATCCGATACAATGGATTGGGGATATCCATGCAGTCTGACCACTTCTTTGATAAAAAGGTGTGCTACATCCTTGGCCGTATAAGGATGACTGAGGGGAATGAAATGGCTGAACTTGGTGAGGCAGTCAACAACTACTAATAAGGTGTCAAATCCGTGTGCTTTTGGGTAGCCACCAATGAAATCCATGGATAATTCATTCCAAACCATCTTAAGAATGGGAAGAGGCTGAAGAAGACCTACTGATTTAGTAGTGGCATACTTGTTTCTTTGCAAATGTCACAAGTGGAAATCATTTTCTGAATATCATGATGCATCCCTTCCTAATGAAGCACCTTGGAGGTGTGTTTATAAGTGTGTGTGAACCCTAGATGCCTCCCTCCTGGTGTGGAATGGAATTCTTGTAAGAATGCTGTGATATGAGGTGAAGACTTCGGGATAACTAGTCTTCCATGAAATAATAAGAGACCATGTTTGAGTGTGTAACCAGTATGACTATCTTGATTCACCATAAGGTCCTGAATAATACTATGAATCTGAGGGTCTTCTTGTATTTCATTTGCTAGGGAATCCAGATCAATACATCGAACCACTAATATAGCAAGGTGTTGTACTAGTATGTCACTTTCCTCTATCGGCTGGGAATAAAACTCTATTGGGTCCTGATCCTTTGTGTTACTGTTCTTGTCGTTGAGAGTGTGAGAATCTTGACATCTTGATAAAGCATCAGCCACTCTATTCTCAGAACCACCCGGTTTGTACTGAATGACAAAGTCATATCCAATGAGCTTAGTTAACCACATCTATTGATCTTCATTAAGCATATGTTGTTCCATTAAGAATTTGAGGCTTTTCTTATCAGTATGGATGATGAAACGTCGTCCCATGAGGTAATGTCGCCACTTGTGTACAGCAAAGACTATGACCATAAGTTCCCTTTTATAAACTGATTTAGAATGTGATCTAATGGATAGGGATTGACTAAAGAAAGCAACTGGTCTACCCTCTTACATGAGGACAGCACCAATTCTTTTTCCTAAAGCATCTGTTTCCAGCACAAATCATCATCATCAAGACCTTATCCCAATGAGGGGTCGGCCACATGAATCTTATTCCTCCATTCTACTCTATTAAATACTATGGCTTCATTTAGTCCCAAAGTTTTTAAATCTTTCCTCACCACTTCTATCCACGTTCTTTTGGGCCTTTCCCTTGCCCTTTTAGAACCTTCTACTTGTATTGCCTCACTCCTTCTAACCGGTGCCATTGTTGGTCTCCTTTGAACATGTCCAAACCATCTAAGTCTAGTCTCCCTCATCTTATTACCTATTGGTGCTGCCCCTAAATTTCCTCTAATACTTTCATTTCTAATTCTATCCTTTCTTGTCTCACCACTTATCCATCTCAACATCCTCATTTCTAATTCTATCCTATAGAATTTTCCTTTTAGTTTGAGTGGCACCCGCCGATCACATAAAACTCCAGATGCACATCTCCATTTGTTCCAACCCGCTTGGATTCTCTAGGTAACTTCCCTCTCAATCTCTCCACTCTCATGGATCAATGATCCTAAGTACCGAAAGTAGTCTTTCATGTGGACTTCTTGGTTATCAATCTTGATTGGTGTTCCACTCCTCTCCTTGCTAAAATTACATTCCATATGTTCTATCTTAGTTCAGCTAATTTTAAATCCTTTATATTCTAATGCTTCTCTCCATACCTCTAGCTTTATGTTTACACCCTCCCTTGTCTCATCAAGTAGGACTATATCATCTGCAAATAGCATGCACTAGGGAATCTCCTCATGCAGATGTTTTGTTAACTCATCCATAACTAAGGTGAAAAGGTATGGACTCAATGCCGATCCTTGATGCAATCCTATAGTGACAGGAAAATCACCAGTCACGCCACTAGTGGTCTTAACATTTGTTACCGCTCCCTCATATATATCTTTAATTATGTCTATATACCCCTGAGAAATCCCTTTACTACCCAACACTCCCCATATTAACTCTCTAAGGACTCTATCATAAGCTTTCTCTAAGTCGATAAAGATCATGTGAAGATCTTTCCTCCTCTCCCTATATTTCTCTACTAATTGTCTTAGTAAGAAAATAGCCTCCATGATAGACCTCTCAGGCATGAAACCAAACAGATTCTCCGATACACTTGTTTCATGTCGTAGCCTCTTCACAATCACTTTTTCAAAAAGTTTCATGGTGTAGCTCATAAGTTTGATCCCTCGATAATTAGTGTAGCTCTGAATGTCTCCTTTATTTTTATAAAATGGTACAATAGAGCTTTTCCTCCACTCATCAGGCATTTTCTTTGATTTTATAATCTTGTTAGACAACTTTTTCAACCAAACCACCCCAATATCTCCCATATGCTTCCAAACCTCTATTGGTATATTATCAGGCCCCATGGCCTTTCCTGATTTCAGCTTTTTCAAGGCCTCTTTTACTTCAGGTATTCTAATCCTACGTTCATATCTATAATATCCAATGTTATTTAGATTTATAGTATTTTCAATCCCTATATTCTCAAAGCCATTGTCATTTAACAATTTTTGAAAGTATGTTTCCCACCTTTGTTTGATCTCATCGTCTTTGACTAATACCCTTTGATCATCGCTTCTAATACACCTAACATGATCTAAGTCCTTATCCTTCTGTTTTCTTACTTTTGCAAGTTTAAACACATCTTTCTCACCTTCTCTTGTTCCTAGTCTATTATAGAGCTCATCATATGCTTTAAGTTTAGCCTCATTTACTATTCTCTTAGCAACGTTTTTAGCATTCTTATATTATTTATAGTTTTCATTATTTCTAATCTTTTGCCAAGCTTAAAACGCATCCATTTTTCTTTAATAACTTTTTGAACTGCTTCACTCCACCATGTTTCCTTTGCTAATAGCCTTTTACCCTTAGATACTCCTAAGACATCTTTTGCCACTTTCTTAATGGACTCAGCTATATTAGTCCATGGTATTTACTTCTGTTTCATAGTTCTAATTTTCTTCTACCATCAACTTATTTTTGAATGAGGTTATTTTCTCTCCTTTTAAGTTCCACCACTTAGTTTTTGGATGTGTATTAAGTTCAATTCTTTTACTCCATCTTTTGATATGGATATCCATAACCATTAACCTACGTTGTGAGGTTAAACTCTCACCAGGTATCACCTTACAATCCTTATATATAGATCGTTCATTATTCCTAAGTAGAAAAAAGTCTATTTAGCTTTTATGAAGTCCACTTTTAAAGGTTATTAAGTGTTCATCCCTCTTCTTAAAGAGTGTATTTGCAATGGACAGGTTATATGACAAAGCAAAATCGAGGATATTCTCCCCCATCTCATTTCATTCACCTATGCCATACCCTCCATGTATTCTATCATATCCTACCTTATCTTTTCCTACATGGCCATTTAAGTTAACTCCTATAAATATCCTCTCAGTGTTAGGAATTTCTTGCATGACTCCCTCCATATCTTCCCAAAACTCTCTTGATTATATCTTGTAACCCTTGGAATGTCTTACATGACTCCCTCCATATCTTCCTAAAACTCTCTTGATTATATCTTGTAACCCTTGGAATGTCTTGCATGACTCCCTCCATATCTTCTCAAAACTCTCTTAATTATATCTTGTAACCCTACTTGTGGTGCGTATGCACTTAATAACATTTATAATCTGCTCTCCTAGAACAATTTTTATTATTATAATTCTATCACTGATTCTTTTAACGTCCACAACTTTATCCTTTGATTCCTTATCCACTATTATTCCTACGTCATTTCTGTTATTTTTCTTTCCTACGTACCATAATTTATACCCATCTATTTCTCTAGCTTTAGCCCCTTTCCACTTGGTTTCTTGGATACAAGTGATGTTGACTCTCCTATGTTTCATTGAGTTTGCTAACTCCAAACTCTTACCTGTCAGTGTCCCTATATTTCATGTAGCAATGCGAATCTTATGTTCTAGAGATACCCTATTTACTATCGCCTTTCTTGACCTCCATGGTATGAACCCATGTCCACTTTTCACTACAGCTGGGTTTTGATGCAGCGCGTCGCTTCCAAGGGGAAGCTCTAGCAGCCCTTGCTCATTTTTCACCATACCCGGGATCCGATGTAGCGCGTTGCTTCTGGGAGAACGCCCTAGCAACCCTTGCCTATTTTTCACCGCACCTGGGATCCGATGCAGCGCGTCACTTATGGGGAACGCCCTAGCTTGAAGGAATGTCAGTTTTCGATTCATGTCATATTGGGGTTGCCATAGTTTTAAAAAGATGAAGATGATTTCCATTTCTTCTTTACAAACTAATATATAAATGCATATTTATTTGCAAGCACAAAAGAAATAACAAAATCATCTTCAGCTTCACCCTTGCCGGTTGGCTACCTCACGCAAGGGTGGCCATATTTTAAGAATTTGGAGATGATTTTCATTTCTTCCTCACAAGCTAATATACAAATGCATATCATTGTAAAAAAGAAATAACGGAATCATCTTCAACTTCTCCCTTGCAGACTGGCACATGACGCAAGACCCTCCTTTTTCATTCAGGCTTGGGACCGGCATTGGCAGAGTTGTTTCCAGCACAAATGGTTTGGAAAGATCGCGTATAACTAGGACAGGAATGGTTGTCATGGTTTGTTTCAATGTCTCGAGCGCATCCGAAGCTTCCTTAGACCACATAAAGCCATCCTTCTTAAGTAGTTTGGTTAAGGGAGCAGCAATAAGACTGTATTTTCTGACGAACCTTCTGTAATAACTAGTAAGACCCAAAAAACCTCGAAGAGCCTTGGCATCTTTAGGAACAGGCCAGGACAACATACAATCAATTTTGACAGTATCAGCCTCTACCCCTTTTTCAGAAATAATGTGTCCTAAGTACTCCAAAGAAGGTTGTGCGAATGAGCACTCCTTGTTGGCAACCAACTGGTGTTGTTCAAGTAATTTCAAGACAATGGTGATATGCTCCAGGTGCATAGTAAGATTTCTGCTATAAACTAAAATGTCATCAAAGAAGACAAGGACAAACATAGATATGGTCGAAATACCTCATTCATGAGTGCCTGAAATGTGGCTCGTGCGTTGGTTAAACCAAAAGGCATAACCAAGAATTCATAGTGTCCCTCATGAGTTCTAAAGGCTGTCTTTGCTATGTCCTCTTCCTTGACTGGAATATGATAATACCCAGATTTAAGATCTAGTTTTGAGAATATGGTGGCTCCTCCCAATTCATCTAGCAGTTCATCTATTGTAGGGATTGGGAACTTGTCAGGTACAGTCACCTTATTTAGTGCCGGATATTCTACACAAAATCTCCATCCCCCATCCTTCTTTTTGACCATAATACCGAGCTAGAGAGGGCTTTTACTTGGTCGAATAATTCCTAAATTCAGCAACTCAATGATTTTATTAATCTCGTCTTTTTGTGAATGCGGATACCGATATGGCCTGCGATGTGGGGGTTGAGTTCCTTCTATCAACCTAATCACATGATCATGAGAGGGAGCAACTGGCAATCCTAACAGCTGATCAAAGACATTTGAAAATTTCCATAAGAGAGAGTCTATTGATGGTTGATAACCTTCTTGATATTGAGTCTGACTAGCTTCCATACCTTGATATTCAATCATACAACTGAAGTCAACCTTAGGAATAACTCTAAGGATAGATCTAAAGGAGACCAGAGAACACGAGAGAGTCGGATCCTCCTTCAATATGATCTGACGCCCTTCCACTTTGAAATGCATAGTCAAATCATGGAAATTTGCAGAAATCTCCCCCAATGTTTGTAGCCATGCTATCCCCAGAACTATATTTGCTCCTCCTAGGTCGAATGGGTGGAAATCTTGAACCACCTTGATACTTGGCAGACCTAATATAATCTGCCTACAGATGCCTTCCCCTCTGATGCAGTGCCCGTCCCCAACTTGCACTCCGAATTGCCATGATCGATCCACATGTAACTAGAGTTCTTTGACTAGTGGGTTGGAGATGAAGTTGTGGGAAGCCCCACTGTCAATCAAGACTACTACCTCTCTATTTCTGATCAAACCCTTACTTTCATAGTGCTACTAGAAGTGAACCCTGAAATGGAATTAAGGGATAACTCCAAAGGTTGGGTATCCCTTTCCAATGGTTCCTCCCAATCTATTGGAGAGAACGAAGTGGGTTCCGGATCATCAAAGTCTTTGTTGGCGAGGAGCAACACCTGTAGCTGCCGGTTTTACAATGGCGACCCAGTTGGTATTTTTCATTGCATCTGTAACACAAACCTTGGGATCTCCTTTGTTGTAGCTCTGCATCAGTGAGCTTCCAAAAATTTTCTTTTCTTCCGGCAGTTGGTTCACCGGAATGTCTTGCTCGATTTGTTTCGTTCGTTACTACAGAAGATGATGGGCAAATTACAAATTTGCCCCTGTAAACCCATTTCCATTGATAGGCCCCAATAGTTTAGGCCCAAATTCGTTTCTTATTGGACATACTCGTATCTGGTCCAAGGCCCAGTTCTTTTCCTCAATCTTATGGGCTAACTCCATAAGCCCAGATAAAGAATATCTTTATCTCAGCCTTGATGTCTTCTCAGAGCCCATTCAAGAATGCTCTCTTAGGCAGGTCGTTAGAAAGATCACCCAGATGGCTGGAAAGAAACTCGAACGACCGGAGATACTCAGAGACGGTGCCCTTCTGTCTCAAAGCCAATAGGGCTTCATAGTCGTCGTCACATTGGGACGATCAAAAACGCTGTATCAGGGATGACCGGAAAGATGCCCAAGATCGGAAGGGATTTCTTGATTCTGTCCACAAGAAGTAGTTGAAGGCATCTCCTTCCAGGCAAATAGCAGCTGCGAAGACCTTCTCTTCCTCGGCAGTGCAATTGACGTTGAAATATCTTTTTGCTCGACATATCCAGCCATAGGGTTCTTGTCTGTCGAATATTGGAAGATCCAATTTCCGGCTTGGCCACCCTTGACGATGATGGTTTTCCAACGCGAAGGGACTTTGTCAGTGATCGTCTGAAGTCTCCCCAACTTCGGTGTTCCTCGGACGACCTCGACTTTCCGCCGGTGTCTCCCTGTTCTTGATCCACTCTCGTATCTCCACTAAGTAGTCACTGAATGCATTGACATTCGTCTGCAATCTCCCCATATGTTCCCTCAAATTTCCTATCTCACCTCTAACTCCTTCTAACTCCTCCATACTCTCTATTCTTTCCATCCTGGTTCGAATCATTCCCTAGACTCGAACGGCTCTGATACCACTTGATAGAATCCCCAAGTAAAAATGAATTATCAAAAAAAGAAAGATACAGAGTTCCAATTACAACCAATCAAACTGATAGACTCATCTTGTGAATTATACAAGCACTGGGTTCGTATACATGTTTTTCTAGATTACATCTTCTAGCTTTCGAGGAGCTAGATCGTCCCACCTTTCCTTCTCCAATTTCTTCTCCCCTTCTCTTTTATTTCCCTTTTCTTTTGCCAGCTGTTCTGTCCCCTCCAGTAACCAAATTGTGTCAGGTCTCTACTCCTTGTATAAAACTTACCGAATCGACCTTCTCTTGGCTCAATCGATGTAACATATTCCATGATATCCTACCCTTTTTCACTTCGGTGTGCACATTGCTGACCCACTAATAAGCCTTTAGATGAATTAGGGGAGCTCAAATGGCAATGGAAAGGTCGGATAGACCTACAGGAGATTTCTCCATCATAATTTGCAAAATGTACATGCATATAAACAACTTATTGAACATATTCTCACCGGTAAATTTAAGCATTAGAAATCCTCACAACCCCAATGAAGGGCTTTGAAAATCTCAATGCAAAAACCCTCACCCAATGGCTTTTTCATGTGATGCTTGATCTGGGAGTAGTTTCTTTGGATGGTTTAGCCTTCTCATAGTCCATAGTTGACTCTACTAATATCCTTTCACAAGCTAGAATTTCATTGTCCATAGGATATCTTTCAGATTGATGTTCAATTTATGAAGAAATTGCTGGCTGTGACAAAATCAAGTTTCTCTTTATATTTTGGTCCTTCTGGTTCCACACCTAGCATAATCTTAGAGGTTTCACCTACTTAGGATCCCAAGTTTTTTATCCGACCATTCATGAAAATCGACAAAACCAAGCTTTCAACAGATTTGCAAGAATCAAAATGGGGAAAGAAATATGCAATAGAAACACAACAAAGCTGTAGCAAATTGATAAAATACCAGTTAGTGTTTCGGCCACAGGAAGAAGCAAGAGCAGAAAACAAAATTCTTTAAAGTATATAAGGTTTGTTGACCATTATGATCTGAATAGTTCTCTAAGCATAAAATATCATATATAATAAGAGCTGTAGATGAAATTCGTAAATGCTGAAACCCTAACTTCCAAGCCCAATAACACTTCACAAACCCACTTGCATTTAAAAGTCCAACTCCATGGCTGGCAAATTTTCATCCCCATAAGAATTGCTGAAAAGTACCAGAAAAATGCCCACAAAGGCAAAAAGAACAAACATCAACTCTGTACTCAATTTTCTCTCTGTTAGAGATCCCAGCAACACAAAGGCACACTCAATTCCCATCAACGAACAACTCCTTGTTTTTCATAGAGAGAGAGAGAGAGAGAGAGAGAGAGAGAGAGAGAGAGAGAGAGAGAGAGAGAGAGAGAGATGAGCCCCTTAATTTGCATCATGAAGCCCCTCACTAAATGGTAAGAACAGCTATAACTCTAACTAAGCCCATCTTTCTGAAGATCCAACAGTTCACAATGTTGCCCTGGACTCAGATGTGCATGGTCTGTAATTCTTATCCATTGGATGATCCTAACACCTGCTGCTTCGCTGCTTTTAGTTGTTATCTGGACGGTGAAAAATTTTACCATCCATTTTACAACTCAAGAAAATAGTAGCTTGGATCATCCAATGCATGGGAAGTTTTAAAGATGGTCCATCAAAGTCAACGGTAACAATGTGAAGGATTCGGATCTTCAGAAATTTGAGTCCATCAAGAGTTATAGCCATTATTCTGATTTAGTGAGTGGCTCCTAAGGAAAAACAACAGGCACATATATCACTAGCCTATATAGATACATAGAAAGGTAAGTCAACCAAAGGGGAGTAGGCATTAGTGTTTCATTTGGACTGATTGAGAATTTGTGAAAAGTGAATGAGAATAGACCCACAAACTCATCATGGTGCAAAATCTCAGCATGAAAACATGAGTGTTAAAAACAGGTTGCCACAGAAGCTCCCATAATATTTTGATAACCACTTAGAAAGAGTCTTAGCAAAATCTATAGTCAAGTGCCAAAAATATCTGAGATCATCAATGATAAAGGGGCAACCTGGTGCACAAAGCTCCCCTGTATGCAGGGTCCAGGGAAGGGGAGGACCACAAAGGGTCTATAACCTCCCTCACTGGTTTCCCCAAGTAATTGCACATGAGGCTTAAAAAGTCTTTCTTTTATATTCTTTTGCTACTATAATACCCAGTAAATTGTTGTCGAGCTTAACCACCATAACATCCTTCTGGGAGGATATGACAGAAAAAAACAACGAAAGAAAAAAGCTATCAAGTTGAGAACAACCAAGGCAAATCATGTAACTCAATAGAAAACACTATATACACTTCCAGCTGGAAGATAGTAGATGTTATTGTGAACTGATTAATTAGTACTGTGTAAAGCAAACACCTTCTGAATAAGTTATCCAACAAAGTCTGCAGATTAGGCAGCCAGATTAAGCAAACATTAATCCAACTTAGAGATAAACCATAGAATCGCAAACTACAACCTAGAGCTTGCAAGTAGGATAGGCTGGAGGAGAATTATCTCCCAAAGTGGCATTGAGGAGAGAAGATGGATATTGGCTTAAAATCTTCTGACAATGATTGAACTTCTATGTGGACTTTTGCTTAACAAATATGATCATTTAAGCAAAAGAATCTGAGACAAGAGGAAAAACCTATAACTACAAAGCATTCAGAAAATTAAATACAGAAGTCAAATGCAGAAATCAACAGAAAGAAGACATGCAGCAAACCTTTATATGAAATGCCATCATCATTGTCCATGGGGAGCATTGGCAGAGCATATGGAGGAACACTGGCCCGTGCTGCCAAGTGAGAAGAGGGCTTCGCAGAAGAATCTGTAACTTTCTCCTGAATCAGAACCAGAGAATTAATCTCTGTAAAAATTATGCAGAGTGATCCCAATGAATGTGGTTTTGAAACAAAAGCAAAAAATAGAATCCAGTTAAACAAATAATTATTGGTTGAGAATTTCTTCTAACGCCATCAGAAAATCAGCAACCTTGTCTAGAAATAATTATCAAAACGATATTAAATTGATGTAAAGTTTATTTTTTGACCACATCACTGAAATCATACTAACATTAACATACTGAACTGCTGAAACTACATGGTAAAAAGTGTCCACCATATAAGTGCATGAAGGTACTCAATTGCTACAGTATCAACTCAAGCAAGCCAATCCATTATCTTGGGAATCATAGTTATATTTAACTCACTCTGCATACCGCATCAGGCATGCACAGAAGTCACAGGCACATACACAAAAAGGATGTACAAGAAAAACACTTAGGGCAACTCCTATGTCACAACTATCAAGACACCAAAAAACATAATATAACAAAAAAAATTATCACTAACAGCTTACCTTCTTTTCTTTACTTTTCCTAGCCATGTGATCCTCTTTCCTTCTCTTGCCCATTTCCTTTTTCTATACAAAGAAATCCCATCAGTGAGTTAACAAGTGACTTAAAGTAAAACTTGCATTTTACCAAGGATCACCATGAGAATAGCTTTAAGTTTTTAAACAAGATATTTTCCGGACTAGATAATGAGCATATAGCAATAACTACTCAAAAGTTCACATTGCGTTTAGCTTTACAGGCTTCCACATGAAGATAGATACATATAATCTGTGGTACAGGCACATGGAGGCACCTAAACCAGAATGAATAAAAGTTGGATTTCGTCTTCAATAGCACTTCCACTTACAAGGAGTATCAGATCAACTGATACTTAGAAGCTTTAAATTTAGGGCAGCATAAGAAAGAAAAACTAGTTAATCATTTAGCAATGGACAAAAGAACTTATGTGAACTGGATTGGAGGATGGTCATTAGTGGGACTGGTAAAGCCTACTACTTGCTTTTGCTAGAAAAGTTGAACATAAGATCCCAAGTAATATCACCAGGATTGAGATCAAGTGGAATACCATCTCCAGCTCAGTTCCGCAAATAGATGCAAGTGAAAAGTGATCACAATATATTTCAGAAGCTTACTTTGGGACAATAGTTTTTTTCCTTGCAGCAAGAACTTTCTATAGTTTTAAGTTTCATGCATACAACTGCAGAATCCACATGTTGACATTAATTGAAAGCAGAAACAATTCATCATTAGCTGACCATGGATGCATCAGAAACAACAAGCCAAGTGACCAAAATTTGAAAAGATAAGAGCGTATCAGAGCACAGATGTTTTCTTCTGTATGCTCAACTGGCAAATGTCCCTTATCTGTACAACCATGCATCTATGGGATCCATTGGGAGGGAATTTGAATAGAAACTAGCTGCTGGAGAAGGCAACAGCTTTCACTGCAAGGAACTTACGATAAGTTATGTCTTCCCAATATCTTGGTCTGCTTACTGCCATTATTTTCCAGTTCCTATGAAGCTCTTGGTCAGGAGTTTAAGTTGAAGAAGGACAGTGACAAGTTGCACTAGCTTATAGAAGGTGTAAGACAGACCAAAGATATTTTGAGCTCTGGAATGTTTTCACCCAACCACATATCTATGGGATCAACCAGGAGGGAATTTGAATAGAAACTAGCTGCTGGAGAACGTAACAACTTTCACTGCAAGGAACTTACAATAAGTTTGTCTTCCCAATGTCTTGGTCTGCTTACTGCCATTATTTTTCAGTTCCTACGTAGCTCTTGGTCAGGAGTTTAAGTAGAAGAAGGACACTGACAAGTTGCACTAGGTTATAGAAAGTGTAAGACAGACCAAGGATATTTTTGAGCTCTGGAATGTTTTATCCCAAGATGCAAATAAGTATTATCGAAAACATATTATGGAGGTTTAGGAAGGAAAAAACTTTAGAAAAGAGTTCTCAGAAATAATAAGAAAAATAGGAAGTTTTAATCTGGTAATTTATGTGGTTCTAAGAAGAGGCTCTTGGGTTTGGGCTGGTGAAGTAGGTCACAGATAGTATAAATTGCAGAGTAGGTACTTCAGAGCATGTTTGTTTATTTTGGTTGTGTTCAGTCCATTGTCTATGTGTGTGTTTTTCTAAGGCTTATCGGAGAATTCAAGGGATTATCTGTAAATAACCTTTTAGCGCATGCCATTACTTTCATATAATCTTATACGTATTTCTATACTTGAAGGTGATATACCTCTTATTTATTTTTATGCTAATATGTTTATACCAATAGAGGAAAATATATGGGAGATACTAGAGTAGTTTGGGTGACAAAGTTGTTTAACAAGATTTTAAAATCAAAGAAAATGCTAGCTAAATGGAGGAAAATCTATATAGTATTAATATATAATAATATACAGAGTTAAACTAATTATCGTGAGATCAAACTTATGAGCCATACCATGAAACTATGGGAAAGAGTGATTGAGAAGAAGCTACAACATGAGACGAATGTATCAGAAAACTAGTTTGGTTTCATGCCTGGGAGGTCTACCATGAAAGCTACTTTCCTCCTTAGACAATTGATGGAGAAATATAGAGAGAAGAGGAAAGACCTCAACATGGTCTTTTTATTGACTTAGAAAAAGCTTATGATAGGATATATAGGGAGTTAGTATGGTAGGCATTGGGCAAGAAAGGAATTTCACTGGATACATAAACATGATCAAGGATATGTATGAAGGAGAGGTAACAAACTTTAGGACCACTAGTGAAGAGACTTATGATTTTCCCATCACCATAGGATTGCACCAAGGATCAGCATTGAACCCATACCTCTTCACGTTGGTTATGGATGAGTTAATAAAATACTTGTACGAGGAGATTCCATGGTGCATGTTATTTACATATAACATAGTTTTGATTGATAAGACAAGGGAGGTCGTAAACACAAAGATAGAGTTGTGGAGAGATGCTATAGAGTCTAAAGGATTTAAAATTAGCCGAACTCTGACAAAGTATATGGAATGCAATTTTAGCAAGGAGAGGAGTAGGAGGGAAGCACCAATAAAGATTGACGACCAATAAGTACAGAAAAAAGACCACTTTTGATATTTAGGATCAATATTTATGAAAGCAATGAGATTGAGAAAGATGTTACCCAAAGATTTCAGACAGGTTGGAACAAATGAAAATGTGCCTCTAGAGTTCTGTGTGATCGGCAAGGCTTTGATGATGATGTTTGTACACACGTATAATAATGTAAGAAATTTGTTCCTAGACACTTCCCATAAAAACAGTGATGAGTTTTAGGGTAATATCATGTTTATAAATTTGTAATAGAAGCTCAAATTGGGATGTCTAAGAACCTTGAAACCACTCGATTGCTATTAGATATATGCATACTAAAAGTGAATTCCATTGACTGTGTCTCATGTTCGGTTAATCATGGCCAGCAATTGCATGCATAAACAAAAGAATAGTATGTCAAGGGAATCACAAAGCATGCAAGATTAAAATGAGAGGGAGATGTAAGTTTTAAAACTCACAGTCATCCATCTGCAACGCAGAGCCACATCCCTCACTGTCTTGTCTTGCAACTGCATTGCAACTTTTGCATAGCGAACAATGCTTGATTCAGAAGCATATCTGCAGATTGTACAAAATAAACAAATAAATTATTCTTGTAAATCCTCTGCAATTGTTTCTCAACCCCTTCTAGAATCACAAAGAAGTAGAAGTATCCTTCCAGCATATCAGAAAATATGGATTAAAATTTCCCCAAGAGTCATTATTGCTTAGACCTGCTTGAGCTCTTGAAGTTCCAAGTGGAACAAACAATAATTCAATGAATGCCATGCAGAAGTTAAAAGCTAACCATGATTCACTCCAAGGCAGCAATATAACAAGATCTAAGTAAACAACATAAGAGAAAGGGAGCCTTGGTGCAATGGTAAAAGTTGTCGTCATATGACCTTGAGGTCACGGGTTCAAGGCATGGAATCAGCCTCTTGCAAAATGCAAGGTAAGGCTGCCTACTATAGGCCCTTGTGGTCCGCCCCTTCCCCGGACCCTGCATAGGGAGGAGCTTCATGCACTGTGGCTGCCCTTTTAAGTAAACAACATAAGACCAAAAGTTTAACTTGAATAGAGGAGATAGTATACAACCAGGCAACCTGCACTAAGTTCTGAACATATAATCAGAAGAAACTCACACTCTATGCACATGCAGCATCAACAATCCCCAGATAGATAATAGACTAACAAAAACTAAGCAGGATCCATAATTAACTGTGACAACTAATCAAAGCATATATTCAGAAACCTATGATATACAGCCATGATATCCATAATTCACCTGCAAATGCAAAAATAACAAGCTCAAATAGATAACAGGAAGCGAAAACAATTTCTTATAAGAGCATGCAAAATAGTCAAAAGTTAAAACACTCCTGAAATCCAGAAAACTTTCAAGTATTTTAGAATTAGAAACCCAGAACACAACCTCAATACAAACAGTAGATCATGCAAAATTAAAAGAAAACGAAATGGAAAAGAAGATGGTACACTCGAATTTTATTATTTAAGTGCTTATTGCTTGCCAAAGATCCTACTTCTATAATTGGTAGGTCACCAAGTTATTCAAATAAGTCGCGTTTTCCGTGGTTTTCCCATGTAACAATTTCCATAATGAGTAAACAACCAAGATATACTCACAGAAAGCCTTCATATTTTCAATAACAAAAAGCTCAGACATACTAGACAATCAAACCGACAACTACGGAACTAGATTCCTAGAGAGAATACAAAGAGCATAAAATAAGATATTAACAAAAGAGAACGACAAAAGATTACAAATTAAAAGCGAATTAGAACTCAATTTAAGCACAAAGAACAAAGATCATAAGAGGGAATAAAAATACACATTATTAAATCGGATCCGAATGTAATCTCAAAGCCCAAACAAGCTCCAAATATGACCATAAAAAATCCATAATTCAAACACAAACAATCTCAAATCAAAAGAACCACAGAAACCCAACAAAATTCTAAACTTATAACAATGAAAATTCTACAGTTCAACCACATACCATAATTGAAATGACTTCAAACAAACAAAATGCCAGAAGAAAAGGAAAAACCTTTCAACTAAAACAAGATACAAGTACACTCACTTGCTAAGCCCCTCTTCCAAGATCAACTGTTCTTCCGAAGACCACTCCACTGCCAAACCCGGATTATGCTTCAAAGCTTGCGCAGAACTCGAATTCTCAGCCGTCGGATTACTCGCCGTAGAATTACCATTATTAGGGTTTCCCGCGCCTACTCTACCATTGAATGAAGGACCATGGGTTCCATCTTGATTCCCAGATGGGTTTGCGCTCGCAGCCATCAATGAACAAAACCCACTTCTCAGAATCTCAGAAAAATCTAACGTTGCCTCCCGCCATAAAGAATGAAGAGAAAAGAAATATACCGGAGGAGGTTTTTGGAGTATGAATGAGACTGAAGGGAGCTCTCAGATAACAGGAAGAAACAATCATTGAAGGAATATGGCAGTGATTCTGTGACTGATTATCTTTCCTTTCTCTCACAAGCCCACAAAAAAGGAGAGAGAGAAGGAGCGAGAAAGAGAAGAACCGAGGAATTGTACGGATTTGGGGATTTGAGGTTTCACTCTTAGTCCCTTGTTTCTCTCTCTTGCTGTTGTTATTTTTCCAATTTGTTTTTCTCCCCAACGGGTTTTTTGGCATTTTTGTCAAAAAATATCGAAGTTTTTAACTTTTTGCAAATTTGCCATTAAACTTTACAAAACTTTATAAATTTGTCATTCCATCTATTTTTCACCGTTATAATTTTGAAATTGTCTAAAATACCGAAGTCGTGGATGAGCAGGGGAAGCCTAGCACGGGAGGTTATCGCTTCCTCTGGTACCTCGTTGCGATTCACGTTGTGCGCCAGTTAGTGGAAGTTCATACAGGTTGAAGATCCCACCCCTCAATTTAAGGTGGCCCTTTTTTGTTCAAGAGGATTACCGAGACCGTGGTGGTGAAACAATGACTCGAAATAGACAAAATGGATCACCTTGGTCTAAACTTAGATTTGATCTTGCAGCTACAGCCAAATCGTCTCAAACTGCAAAGGAATTTACTTGTAAAATCATAGAGATTCCTTTTAGCTGAATAGAAGTCCAGCATCTCTCATTCGGTGGACACAATTACTTGGTGAGATGGTGAATTCTTTTGAACTGTCCTGATGCACAGAGAGAACTTGGCAATCAGAATGAAAGTTCAACCCTGTTATTTGGAATGGTGCATGGATTGTTAAAACTATCTTTTGTTGATGAAAACCTTCATCATACCAACTTCATTCATGTTAAATCACCAAGAATAAATAACAATATATGGAAGCGTACCTAGATCCATGAGAACAAATGTGATTACTAAATCTTGCAATTCTTGATCTTCCAAATTGATGCGTATGAGTTTTGTCGAAAAGGGGATCTCCCTTTTTTCTGATGATGGGATGTCAGAAAAGAATCATATGTACAATTTGTGGACCATGACCATTTATATATACCCCCCTTCCTCAAATCCCACATAGGGGGGAGCTTCGTGCATTGGGGTTGCACCCCCCCCCCACCCACCTTAACCATTTACAACTTCATATACTTTCTTTATTTCTAATTTTAGCCCATCATAAATTAGAAACAAGATATTAAGTATCTACACATAATAAAGCATATACTTTGTGAGATGATTTAGGCCCATTTAACTTTAATCCTTATTAGATCACTTTTAATATAGGACAAACCTATATGATAGCATATGATATACAATTATTATTATTATTATTATTATTATTATTATTATTATTATTATTATTATTATTATTATTATTATTATATGCATATCCAAAATCTAACAATCTCCTACTTGGACTACACACACACACACACACACACACACACACACACACACACACACACACATACAAACGCACATCACTTTATAATTGTATATCACAACATAACTTTATGAGCTCAAAATCTTTGCTATCATGTTCAGAAAACATCTCCAAACAATTTCGTCCATTAATTATGTTAATATAGGATCAAGGCGATCTTCGTTATATATATCATAACTAAATTCATCCATGGTCACGTATATTCACATAACCAAATGATATAGATCAAGTATGGATGTGTAGCTTGGAAATTAAATGCTATGTGATCTAAGAATGCCTATTTCCAATTGGTTCATCTTTATTCCTTAAGAGATCATATTAAAATCAAATCAGAGTGAAAAATAAAATTGAATACTTTATTTTTGCAGAAAATATCCATAAGCACAAGATGTGTCTAAAACAAAAAAGGATATAAATACAAACTCCTACTAATCTAGTATATCATTAAATGATACAACACCCATATGAGCAGTATGCCCGTGAAAGACCTTGGGTGGTAGCCCCTTAGTAAGCTGATTCGCAATTATGGAGTTTGTGCCAATATGCTCTATATATACTTGACCACTCTGAACTCTTTCCTTAACAACTAGGAACTTGATGTCTATATGCTTTGACTTCGTCGAGCTCCTGTTGTTGTTGGAATATAAAATTGCTAACTTATTGTCACAAAATAACTTAGTGGTCTTTCAATTGCATCCATAATTTGCAACCCTGTGACAAAATTTTGCAGCCATATTCCATGATTGGATGTCTCATAACATGCTATAAACTCAGCTGTCATTGTGGAAGAAGCAACGAGTGTCTGCTTAGCACTTTTCTAAGAGATAGCTCCTCCAACAAGCAGATAGATATAACCTGAAGTGGATCTATGATTGTCTTAGCATCCAGCAAAGTCTAAATCAGAATACCCAATGATCTCTAACTTATCCGACATCCTGTATGTGAGCATGTAATGTCTTGTTCTCTAAAGATACCGCCTGACCCATTTGGCTGCTTTCCAATTATCCATTCATGGATTGCTCAAATATCTACCTAAAATCCCAACAATGTACACAATATCCGAACACGTACAAACTTGAGCATACATTAGACTTCCCACTACTGAAGCATAGGGAATCTTCTGCATTTCCTTAGTTTTAAAATCATTCTTGAGGCATTGGTTGAGACTGAACTTATCTCCCTTAGCAATAAGGGTGTCTCCTGGTTTGCAAACTTGCATGCCAAATCTCTTAAGTACCTTCTCAATATAGCCCTCTTATGATAATCCAAGAATACCCCGAGAGCGATCTCAATGTATCTGAATCCCCAATACAAAAGACGCATCTCCAAGATCTTTCATCTCAAATTTCTTTGATAGAAATCTCCTAGTTTCATGCAACAAGGCTATATCGTTGCTGGCAAGCAGTATGTCATTGACATATAAAACCAGCAAAATGTGTTTACTCCCACTGAACTTATGGTATATACAATCATCAACCGCATTCATCTCAAAACCGAACCAGATAACAACTTGATATAATTTGTAATACCATTGACGGGAAGCTTGCTTAAGCCCATAGATGGATTTTTTTAATTTGCAAACCATATTCTATGCATCTCCTGACATAAAGTTTTCTAATTGCACCCTATAAATCGTCTCATCAATATCATTATTGAGAAATGCAGTCTTTACATCCATCTAATGTAACTCAAGGTCAAAATGTGCCACTAATGTCATTATTGTCCTAAAAGAGTCTTTCTATGAAACTAGAGAGAAAGTCTCATTATAATCAATGCATTCCTTTTGAGTGAAGCCCTTTGCAACAAAACGAGTCTTATATCTCTCCACATCACCTTTCGAATCCCTCTTGGGTTTAAATATCCATTTGCAACCAATGGGCTTCGCACCTTCAGGCAATGGGACAAGTTCCCAAACGTCATGGTCTTTCATGGACTTAATCTCTTCATTCATGGCATCAATCCACTTTTGAGAATTAGTACTTTGCATGGCTTGATGAAAGTTGATTGGATCATCTTCCACCAATCCAATGTCATCCTCATGTTCTTGGAGAAATACTATATAATCATCAAAGCCTGCACTTCTCCTTTATCTAATGGATCTCCTTAATGGCATCTGTTCTTGAGGTTGTGAGTTTGTTCTTCAGGAATAACCTGTTGACCTTGATTAGGGAGATTTTCAACATTGTCTTGTGGTTCTAGTATTGCTTCTTGAACAACATCAGGAATAGGATCCTGATTATTGTCAATAACAATCATAGGAAGAGAAATAGATTTCTCTTCAAAGACAAAGTCTTTAACCTTATCTTTCCCCCCAAACTCAATATCCTCAAAGAACCAATCATTTCTCGTCTCAAAAAAGGACCTGGTTGTGGGATCATAAAATTTGTACCCCCGAGACCGTTTAGAGTACCCAACAAAATAGCTGCTAATTGTTCTTGAGTCCAGTTTCTTTTCATTTGGCCTATAAGGCCTTGCCTTAGCTAAACAACCCCAAATGTGTAAATGCTTTATACTAGGCTTCTTGCATGTCCATAATTCATAAGGAGTTTTAGCTACTGCCCTAGTTGGAACTCTATTAAGGATGTAAGCTGCAGTTTTGAGTGCCTCTTCCCAGAGTGAATCTGATAAGGTAGTATGATTAATTGTACTCCTCACCATGTCCTTTAATGTTCTATTTTGTCTCTCAGCAACACCATGCTAGGAGTTCCCAGCATGGTGTACTGTGGGACGATATCGCACTCCTTTAGGAATTTGGCAAATGGCCCTGGACATTGTTCACCTGATTCGTCATATCTACTGTAGTATTCACCACCATGGTTAGATCTGACAGCCTTAATGCTTTGCCAAGTTGGTTCTCAACTTCAGCCTTGAATACTTTAAACACGTCTAGTGATTGAGACTTCTCATGAATGAGATAAAGGTAGCAATAATGTGAGAAATCATCTATGAACATAATAAAATATTGTTGGCCATTCCATGAAGCCATAGGTAATGGCCCCAAATATCTGTATGTATTAGTTCTAAGATGTCTGAAGATCTATTGGCACCTAATCTCCTTATGTTTGTCTATTTTCCCTTAATGCACTCAACACAGTCTTGAAAGTCTGACAAATCAAGGGAATTAAGAATTCTATCTAACACAAGACTTTTAGTTCTTTGTTGAGATATGTGCCCTAAACGCTTGTGTCAGAGTGAAGCAAAATTTTCATTGGTTAATTTGCATTTTATACCATGTGAACTCATATGCAAGGTTTCATTAAAAGAGGCAATAGTATCAAGTAAATAAAGGTTATCATAAAAAGCCAAAGAACTGGTACCCACAATATTTGAATTCAGAAAAAGACTAAACTGATTATTTCTAAATGAACAAGAATAACCAAATTTGTCCAAAATGGAAATAGAAACCAAATTTCGTCTAAAAGACAGTATAACATATCTCTCTTTCAAATCCAAATAATATCCAATCTTTAATAATAACCTAAAAGTCCCTATTGCCTCAACCTCCACTGATTTGTCATCACCCACATAGATGAATCTTTCAACATTATTTGGCTTTCGGCAACTCAGGCAACCCTACATAGACACACTTATGTGAGTAGTTGCATCAGAATCTATCCACCAAGTGTGTCTAGGTACTGAAGCTAAGTTAACCTCAAAACAAACCAAAGTGAGAAGCATACCTTTCTTTGCATGTCAAGCGTGATATTTGATACAATCCTTCTTCATGTGGAATCTTAGAAAAGTAACAGCCAAATTCCTCATTTTGTTTCTTTTGCTATTTCTTTTGAGGTAGACCACTTGCAGCTTCTTTATCCTTATTCCTTTTCTTATTCTTGTCCTTAGAGGTACTTGACAGATGAGCACTTTCAATCTTTTCTTGCTTCAGCCTTTCCTTTTCTTGCACACAATGAGAAATGAGCTCATTAAGAGACCATTTGTCCTTTTGATAGTTATAATTGACCTTAAATTGACTAAATTGCACAGGAAGAGAAATCAAAACTAAATGCACGAGTAAATCCTTAGACGGTATTAACATTTAGTCTTTGGATAAAAATATTAACTTGTAAGTGGTACTCTTGGTGTGGTAATCAAATATTGACAATACATCCTTTCAATTATAAATGCTTTCCTTTCACCATTTCTCTCTCTCTCTCTCTCTGATATTAGATATGAGATTTTCAAGAGATTAGGGCTTCAATCTAGGAAAACCAAAATATAGTGAAAAACCCATCATAAAGACATCTCAAATGAATGATCTGAACTATTAAGTGGATTCAGGGACCCTCAAAACCCTAAATACAGTGAAAATAGAACAAAAATTGGATCATCTGGGGCCCCGATATGATCAAAACAAAATGAATGGCTTGAGCTTATCGTCTTCACTAGACAATGTGCCCAGGACGCCGTGCATGGAACACACTAGTGAGATGGCGAGAGCAAGCGCTCCGTTGCGCACATGTGTAGCACATGCATGTAGAAAGAGGAAAGGCTGGTTGTCACAGATCGCACAAGACGCCGGTTGTCCTCGAACTCTAGACGCACGCGGGAGAGTCTTAGCAACCGGGACGCACACGATGCACTCGCATTAAGTGTTCCGAATGCATGCATCTTGACAACGCACATTAGAAATCACTATTTCGGCCCGGATTTTGATCCAAACTGTTGAACAGTGACTTGAAATAGAAAATCTCAAATTCTAGGGGTTATATAAACCCAATTTTAGATCTACGAAGTCCGTTTGAAAGGTTTTGACAATGCAGACATTATTTTGGCACTAAAACCTTGATCTGACCACTCCTAGTTAGTTTAAATTCATAAAATAGTGCTTAAGTGCTTAGATCGGGCCGATTAGAGGGTGATCAAGCCCCAAAAATTGGATGTCTAATGTTTTAAAATAAGTTAATTAAAATAACATGCTACCAAAGTAGCCTCTCTTGTGTAAATCAATTTATTTTTGAACAACAAGATGGTTGTGGGTATGTAATTCATGCAGATATTGACTGGCCCAAAGGAAGGTCAATATTTGGCCGAATTACATGCACACCTGTGGTAATAAATATGTAACAATGATTGGGTACTCCATGTAAACAATAAGTCGGTCCAAAGAAAGGCTTATTGTTTGACATGATTTATTGTCAATATTTGATTACCACACTAAGAGTGTCACTTACAAGTTAATATTTCTATCCAAAGACTAAATGTTAATTTTGTGCTAGGTATCTTGTGATGAGCCCTATCATTATTTGAATTTATTTAAGCATGATATAGAACTTGTGTGAACATATTGTTTTGTTGTATTTCAGTTAATGCATCTGCTTCTGTCATATCTGCCAACATCAATGCTATTCCCATGTTGAATGGGACCAACTTTAAGGAATGGAAAGAGAACGTCATGATTGTTCTTAGTTGCATGGATCTAGACCTTGCGTTAAGAATTAAACAACCCACTGCTCTTACAGACAAAAGTTCCAATGAGGAAAAATGGGACTTTGATAAGTGGGATCATTCAAGTCGCATGAGTCTTATGATCATGAAGCATGGAATTCCAGAAACCTTCAAGGGTGCTATGTCCAAAAATGTAACTATTGCCAAGGAGTTCCTTAAGGAAATTAAAAAGCATTTTGCTAAAAATGATAAGGCTAAAACAAGAACGATTCTGTCAAACTTGATTTCCATGAAGTATAAAGGAAAAGAAAACATAAGGGAGTGCATCATGGAGATGTCTCATCTTGCTTCAAAACTAAAGGCACTAAAGCTACAGCTGTCTGAGGATTTGCTCGTGCAATTAGTTTTGATTTCTCTTCCTATGCAATTCAATCAATTTAAGGTAAGTTATAACTACTAAAAGGACAAATGGTCTCTTAATGAGCTCATTTCTCATTGTGTGTAAGAAGAGGAAAGGCTGAAGAAAGAAAAGACTAAAAGTGCTCACTTGGCAAGTACCTCTAAGGATAAGAACAAGAAGAGGAATAAGGATAAAGAAGTTGTAAGTGGTCCACCTCAAAAGAAACATAATAAGGAATTTGGCTGTTACTTTTGTAAGAATCCTGGGCACATGAAGAAGGACTATACCAAATATCACGCTTAGCATGCAAAGAAAGGTACGCTTCTCACTTTAATTTGTTCTGAGGTTAATTTAGCTTTAGTACCTAGACACACTTCAGTACCTAAACAATAAATCCTATAAAAAAATAAGCCTTTCTTTGGACCGACTTATTTTTCACATGGAGTACCCAATAATTGTCACATATTTTATACCACAGGTGTGCATGTAATTCAACCAAATATTGACCTTCCTTTGGGCCGGTCAATATCCGCATGAATTACATACCTACAACCATCTTAATGCTAAAAAATAAATTGATTTACACAAGAGAGGCTACTTTGGTAGGATGTTGTTTCAATCAACTTATTTTAAAACATTAGACATCCAATTTTTGGGGCTGCCCGATCTAACCAATTAAGCACTATTTTATGAATTTAAACTAACTAAATGTGGTTAGATCAAGGTTTTAGTGTCAAAATCATGTTTGTGTCATCAAAACCTTTCAAACAGACTTCATGTATATAAAATCAGTTTTATATAATCCCTAGAATTTGAGATTTTTTGTTTTAGGTCATTGTTCAATGGCTTGGATCAAATTCTAGGTCAGAATAGTGATTTTTGACCTGTGTCGTCAAGACGCATGCATTCGAAACGCTCGACACGAACATGCAGCATGCATCTTAGGTTCTAGGACACCCGACATCTTGTGCAATCTATGACAGCGTGCCTTTCCTCTTCCACGTGCGTGCGCTGCGCGTGTGATGGAGCGCTTGTGCCCCTCGTCCCACCAGCGTGTTTTGTGCACGACATCCTAGGCACATCGTCCAACGAAGACAATGAGCCCTAGCCATTCATTTTGTTTTGATCATATCAGGGTCCTAGATGACCTAATTTTTTGTTTTGTTTTTGCCGTTTCTAGGGTTTTGAGGGTCCCTGAATCTATTTAACGGTTTAGATCATTCATTTGAGATATCTTTATGGTGGGTCACTATATTGCGGTTTTCCTAGATTGAAGCCCTAATCTCTTGAAAATCTCAAATCTAACATCCAAGAGAGAGAGAGAGAGAGAGAGAGAGAGAGAGAGAGAGAGAGAGAGAGAGAGAGAGAGAGAGAGAGAGAGAGAGAGAGAGAGAGAGAGAGAGAGAGAGAGAGAGAGAGAGAGAGAGAGAGAGAGAGAGAGAGCACTTTGTTGACTTCAAGAACCATTCTCAATAATTGCATCACAAAATCAATTGATAAACTTGTTTCTCAATGATTCAACATGAGGAGGCTTTGATACCACTAGTTAAAACTATCTTTTGTTAATGAAAACTTTCATCATACCAACATCATTCATGTTCAATCACCAAGAATAATAGACAAGATGAGGAAGCGTACCTGGATCCATGAGAACAGATGTGATTCTTGAATCTTGCAATTCTTGATCTTTCAAATTGATGCGTATGAGTTTTCTTGAGAAGGGGATCCCCTTTCTTTCTTTTTTTCTGGTGATGGGATGTCAGAAAAGAATCATACGTATAATTTGGGGACCATAACCATTTATAATTGCACATGCCTTTCTTATTTCTAATTTTTGCCCATCATAAATTAAAAATAAGATATTAGGTATCTACACATAATAAAGCTTATACTTTGTGAGATGACTTAGGCCCATGTAACTTTAATCCTTATTAGATCACTTTTAATATAGGCCAAACCTATATGATAGCATATGATATACAATTATTATAATATATGATATACGTCCAAAATCTAACATGGATAACTAGAATTGTTGGAAAGCGCAAACTACCTCATAGCCATCTTTGGTAGTGAAAGCTCAACTCTTTAAGCCCCTTACCATGAAAGTTTGACATTAGTGTTGATCTTCAAAATGGACAAGGAAAGGAGGAAACTTATCAGAAACTAGAGAAGGGTACATTTATTTTGTTGATTCCTTCCCCTCTATTTTTAAGTGGCAGCTTGTTGTTTGCCATGTTTCATCTCCTGTTCTTGGCTTACTGCTTTTAGTAGCTCATGACTGGTGTGCAGTGGGGGGAAGTACACAAGTATGCTTCTACTATCTCCGAATAGAACATCATACTTGGATAAATAACAACACTCACATCATTTCCATCTCAAAATGAAAAACATTTACAGCATGTTCTTAGAGAAATACAAGACATCAAACTACAATACCACCGAAATTGAAGATCAGTGTCATACACACATCAACCAAAGCTACACGGCGAACACAAAGTTAAGAAAAAAATTCACAGCAACACAAAATACTAGAAGAAAGATATAGTCCTCTCAATCTTTCAAGGCTCCATTACTGCCCTGATCACTCGAAGCATGTCCGTTAGTGCAATGAGACCAACTAGCAAACCCCTTTGGTCACAACCCAGATTCTGTGCACATGCGCATCGATAACCTTGTCAATTACTTCACCAAGAGTTGATTCAGGATGGTCGGTTACAAGCTTTCTTGGTGTCAGAACGCCTAGAAGGCCAACAACATCGCTCTCAGCTTTTGGACCCATTGTCACCCTCTCCGTAAATTCTAAAACGATAAGAGATAACCATGACCGCAGTATACCAATTGGGCACCCTCTTAAATCAGTCACAGAAAATGTACCTATCAATCTCATACCTTGCCCTTGCAACTTAGAAGCATATCCAATTAGTCCAGCAATGAAATTATAGATGGAAAGAGGAAGGGCTCAAAGAGAACATACATTGATAAGCTTATGATTTTCTTCAGGAGCCGGAGAAGCTTGGACAATTGGAACAGAGCTAAGTGCAGCGGATCTCATGGACTTAATAGCTTCTATGACTTTGATAGCCTCTATAACAGCATAAACATTGTCATTTATTGCTCCCAATTCGGCAATGGTGCAGGACATGAGACCTTGTAAGTCATTTTTATGTGACCTTAAAAGTCTGATGACATCCATTTAAGTTAGCATCCTATACTTTGCAAGTTCTACTCCCACAACTTCATCCATACGGCTCTCTCTCTCCAGAGGAACCATAGCGCCATGGATGCCTTTGCTGAAGACTTCCATGCAGTCTAAAATACTGCGTGTAGAGTCAGGTTAAACAGAAATAAAATAGATCTGTAATGTTTAAACAGGGAGAAAGATGAAGGGGTATTTTTGATATTTTCAAAATCACAATGGTAAAAAATAGACGGAATGGCAAATTTGCAAAGTTTTGCAAAACTTAATGGAAAATATGTAAAAAGTTAAAAACTTTAGATTGTTTGGAAAAAATGCAAAACCCCCGCCCCCCCAACTAGTGTTCTCGAAGGATGGATGGTGCGTTGTATCAAAGAGATTTCGCTCTCCATAAAGGCTGCTTTCGAGTGGAAATTCATCTACAGTAAGTTACCAAAATATACATGTATTTAGATAATTTGATTTTATATCCTTGGTTATATGTGGTTGACTAAAGCAAACCCTTTATATACTTTTGATCTCATCGATGAGACGATTAAGGTTCAAGGAAGCCGTTGAAGTATTTTAAACTACTAGCTTTATCGTTGATTTGAGTTGGCCTATCAAAGAGTTCAACTATACAAGTTAGATCAGTTGACTAAAGCACCTCCAAGAAACTATGTAATAATGACATCAATGGAACGATTAAGTTTCAAGGACGGACTAAATATTTGAAACTATGAGAAATATCATGGGTTTGAATTGGCCATTTAAAGCAGTTGGGATTGCCTTGGTCATTCTAAAACTTGCTTTAGTAGTTTTTTTTTTAGTAGACATTGCCTAAACCTCAGGCTACGATCGTCTCAAGGACCATACGAAGCGCCACTGATATTCTCCAAATGGAAAATCAAGACAGATGCTATAACATATTTGTTGGGAATGTAATAGCAAGGTTTTAGGAGGGTTTATTTAATTGCGTTTCATGGGCATTTCTATTGGCACATCTCATGTGATATCTCCTGTTGTAACACCCCGGGTTTTAAAGATATTTTTTTATTTATTTATAATAATAGCATTTTTAATAGGAGCATTTAGGATCCCATGAGAAAAGTTTTATTTATCGTTTTACTAAAACATCTCTTAAAACTCCGGGTGTTATTTTTCCTTTCTCAAAATGTCACATTTATAATTTAAAACATAAATAAAATTTTAAGATAATAGATTTAAAACAATACGCGTATCAATCATCGTCAAATAAATCGGCACCTTTATTTTGAATCAAATAAATATTCAAAACACAATAATAATATGGCCCAGGGTCTATCCATCATAACATCTCATATAAATGTCCAACATATGTCTAAACATCTCAATCAAATCCAAAATATAAAGTATACAGTCCATAATTAAATTCAAATGAAAATCCTGTTTATTGACTCACATCACTGTCTAAAATTCTAAGAAAAAGGATCTTCTGTAGCTCTCACGGTTTCTCAACAGCCTTGCCTTTCCTGTTATCGCGCTCAAGATCTAAGGCATTGCAAAACAAAGCAATGCCTCAGCAAGCTATCGCTTGTGTATGTACATAGACAATTAATGTAATGAAATAAAATAAATGAATAACAGAACTAATAAAATAAAAAGTCTATCATTTATGAAGATAGAAGTATCCTATGTCATGCCAATATAAATGCCAATTTATTTCATATGCTAAAACATGCATCTCACGGAGTTAAAATATAACATGAATCAATGTAAATGAGCATACAATAAGAATAAGGGCACCCTAAGGTAATGGGTCCCACAACATCGTACTAATATCACTGATCATGAGTAATCATAGCCAACCGCTGAGTGTCGCCACACCCAGGCATACCATATATAATCATGCTCATCATACACGCACACATAAATAAGAATATGGGCTATCATGCTGCAGTGGAAACCCTCCATGGGTCTCAACCACCGCCGCTCTTTGTCGACACCATAACGGGAGACTTAGCGTCTGTCCCCATGGAAAGGCCCAGACTAGTAGTGTAGACTATCCATGTTACCAACCCTTACCAAATGCCATCTATGGGCAGGTGTCTATCATATCACAAATATCATCACATCACAATCTCGGAGGGTGGGTGGCCGGCCCTATCCCTCCTAGCATGACGCCCACCGGGTGAGAGCACCCGTCGTCAAATATAAAACATGAAAATCATATGTATATGCTAAAACTCAAGAGCACCTATAGCTCGCAATCCCCAAGACATGCCCCTCATCTTGGGGTTAGCCTATAAAAGGATCAGCTAATACGCCTCTATTCTTATTTCCATGCCAATCCATGCATTTCCAATATATAATAAGAATTAAGTCTCTATTTAAGCATAATTAATTAATATCATGCTCATAAAAACATTTGTCATAAGATTATTCTATAAAAGATTTCAATTTGTAATAATCATAATGTACTCAAAGTCTCATGAAATCAACAGCAAATAATAAATGCAATGTAAAACACAATCACACATGATGCTATGTTTATGCATGGTTTTAAAATCAAGGCAAAGCATTAATTGTCGTCACCTACCTCAATGTGAGACCACTTAGCTTGCTAATAATCCCCTTAACTGGTATGTTCAAGTGTACCTATACATGTCACATCACTATTTAAAAAAATTTCTAAATTAAAAGTGGTCATTTATAAGTTTTTAAGTTAAAACTAGGTCTGCGTCGTCAATATGGTCACAATGCCTCTTTCGGATCTTGATTTGGACTCCTCTAGCTCCCAAAAATTAAGTTTTAGTGAAAATACTCACAAAATGGGGCTGACCGACCACCATAAGGTAGTTTATACCGGCGTAAACCGATGTCACGAAGACGCCTGCCACCGAGAAGTGCCATGGGGATGCGTCGCGTGCGTCCTCGGTATCGTGACGCACCACCGCGTGCGTCACGGTCGCTAGGACGCCGTGCGTCTCGACTTTCTGAGACAGCCAACGCAGTCTCTCCCACGCGCGCGCGACGCCGCATACGCGTACGCGTGCGGCGTCTACTCTGTTCTACGTCTTCATTGGGGTGTCCTGCTAGGCGTCCCAACGTCAGCACCAGGGCGCCGATGAGGTCGCAGCTGCCGGAGAAGACGATCGATTTCGGTCGTCTCCGGCAAGCCTACAGATGTCCAAATTGTGTGATTTTTGCACCATTTTTCTCAAAATTTCCTCTAGAATTCATTTATACCCTCCTTTTGCATTGATTTTTTCAAAAACCATATTTTTTAAATGGTTTTTTCCAAGTTCCTAAAAATGTCCCTAGGTACTGGTTTTCACGTTTTCTAGAGAGACCCACCATTGGATCTCTCCCAAATTTAAAGGGTTTGATCTTGGGTCTCTTATGCACTAGATGGATGGTCCCATTTTCAAATAGATGTGGTTTCATCCATGAAATCATGCTCCAACAGTCGTGCACAGAGTTCCCTGGAAAAACGTGATTTTTCCTGATTTAAATGTATTTCTATTTTTATATCCTATTTAATAAATAAATATTTAAGGGTTTAGGACTTACCTCATCTGGCTGGCGTTGAAGGATGTTGCCGAAGTTCCACTCACCGGAAAAATTAAAATTTTTGGAGCTAGGATTTAGATGCAACTCAGTGCAAACGAGGAGAATGGTGGAGTGTTTTGACGCCTGAGGGGAATAGATATAGACCTGAGAGTTTGAGGGGAAGAGAAACTCTTCCCTTCACATCTCTTTCCACTGGTTTCTCTGGTGATTTTGTTGAATCCGGTAGAGGCGTGTAGAAGACGAGGGTGCCATTATCAATTTGGGCCCCTGTGTTATACGTCTCTGCCAAATAACTAAAATGCCCCTATAAATTCAACGACTCCTAACTCCCTCGTTTGAGCTCCATTTTTTGCGTTCATTGTGGTGTTGGAATCCTATCGATGAGCACTTTCAAATTTTTAAGTTTTTAGGAAAAATTTCCATCTATAAAATTTTTAATTTAATTTATTTAGTAATTCCTAATTTATACTAAAAATTAAGGATATTACATCCTTCCCTCATAAAAATTTCGTCCTCGAAATTTAGCTGCATACCTCTATGTAAATAACTCTAGATGGATCCTCTGTTTCCTAGGTAGCCTCCTATAATGAATGATGTTGCCAAAGGACTTTGACCAATGTAATGGTCTTATTCCTTAACTCCTTGACTTTAGTATCCAGTATATGCACTAGTCTCTCCTCAAACATCATATCAGACTGTAGCTCTCTTGGGATCTGCTCCAACACGTGTAAGGGATCTGACATGTATTTGCTCAGCATAGACACGTGAAAGACGTCATGTACATTTGCCAGCTGTGGTGGTAAGGCTAGCTGGTATGCCACTGACCCAACTCTGTGTAAGATCTCAAAAGGTCTAATATACCTGGGGTTAAGCTTCCCTTTATTTCCAAACCTCAACACTCCTTTCATAGGAGAAACTTTTAAGAATACATGCTCACCTTCAAAGAACTCTAAGCCTTTTCGCCTCTTATCTGCATAACTTTTCTTTCGACTATGAGCTGTCAATAATCTTTTTTGAATAAGTTGGACTTTCTCTGCACACTCTTCCACTAACTCAGACTTTACCACACGTCTTTCTCCTACATCACTCCAACATAAAGGTGACCGACAAGGTCTGCCATAAAGTGCCTCGTATGGAGCCATATCAATACTAGCGTGATGATTATTATTATAGGCAAATTCCACCAAAGGTAAATGATCTTCCCAGCTACCCTTCCAATCCATAACATAAGCTCGTAGCATATCCTCAATAGTCTAGATGGTCCTCTCGCTCTATCCATCTGTCTGAGGATGGAATGCTGTGCTAAATTTCAGTCTCGTCCCTAACTCCTCTTGCATGCTTTTCCAATATTTTGAGGTAAACTGCGTATCTCGATCCGATATAATCGTCAAGGGAACTCCATGTAGACTTACGATCTCCTTAACATATAATTTCGCTAAACTATCCACGGTCTGATTTTGTCTGATAGGAAGGAAATGAGTGGACTTGGTCAACTTGTCCACAACAACCCATATTATGTCGTGGCCGCTAGCAATCCTTGGAAGACTCAGAACAAAGTCTATGGTAATATGATCCCACTTCCACTCAAGAAGGTCCAGTGTCTGAAGTAGCCCTGATGGACGCTAATGCTCAGCCTTAACCTGCTGATAGGTCAAACATCGTGCAATGCACTCTCCAACATCCTTCTTCATACCATTCCACTAGAAATGCCTTTTGAGATCCTGATACATCTTCGTACCTCCAGGATGAATTGTATAAGGGGACTGGTGTGCTTCTTGAAGTAACTCGCGCCTCAATTCGTCATCTGCAGGTACTACCAACCTTCCCTTAAATCTGACTCCTCCATCAGGTCCCCTCGAAAAATCTGTCTTATCTGTCAGATCCTGTGTTTCTTTATCTTTGTCCTGTGCCTCTAAGATCCTGCACAGAACTTAGACCGAGTCCACAAATTGGCAATCATCACTCCCGACTTCCTACTCAGGGCATCTGCAACGACGTTATCCTTCCCAGGATGGTACTGTATGGTGAAGTTGAAGTCCTTGAGATACTCCATCCATCTGCGCTGCCTCATATTTAAATTACTCTGAGTAAAGAAGTACTTGAGGCTCTTATGATCAGTGAATACTTCAAATCTCTCACCATAAAGATAATGTCTCCAGGACTTCAACACAAATACCATCGCTGCTAATTCCAAATCATGTGTTGGGTAATTTACCTCATGTGTCTTCAACTATCTTGACGCATAGGCAATTACCTTCCCATGTTGCATCAATACTGCTCCTATCCCTTGCCAGAGGCGTAGCAATAAACCACATAACTGTTTGCACCTAATGGTAAAGTCAATACCGGAGCAGTAGTAAGTCTCCTCTTGAGCTCTTAGAATCTCTCATCGCAAGCCTCGGTCCATACAAATTGAGTGTATTTCCTGGTCAGGGTGGTCAATGGTAATGCAATCTTAGAGAATCCCTCTATGAAACGACGATAATATCCTGCCAAATCGAGAAAACTGCGTATCTCAATCACTATCTTGGGCCTCTCCTAGTGTAGTACTTCCTCAACTTTCGTCGAATCCACGGCCACTCCATCTTTTGATACGATGTGGCCTAAGAAATGCACCTGGTCTAACCAAAAATCACACTTATTGAACTTGACATACAACTAATGTCAATGAAGTGTGTCCAATACCGTGTGGAGATGCTCTCTATGTGCCTCATGACTAGGCGAATAAATCAAGATGTCATCAACGAATACAATCACGAACTTATACAAATAAGTTCGAAAAACACGGTTCATTAGATCCATGACACTACAGGTGTGTTCGTCAATCCAAATGGCATCGCTAGGAATTCATAATGACCATAACGACTCCTAAAAGCAGTCTTCGAGATATCCTCTTCTCTAACCCTTAGCTGATGATACCCTGACCTCAGATCTATCTTGGAGAACACTTGTGCAATTGGAGCTGATCAAATAAATCATCTATGCATGGCAAAGGGTATCGGTTCTTTATAGTAACACTGTTCAACAACCGATAGTCAATGCATAGTCTCAGTGATCCATCCTTTTTCTTCACGAAAAGGACTAGTGCTCCCCATGGTGATCCACTCGGCCTGATGAAGTCCTTATCCAATAACTCTTGCAATTGTACCTTAAGCTCTCTTAACTCTGCTGGAGCCATCCTGTATGGTGCTTGAGAGATAGGTGATGTACCCAGCACCAAGTCAATGGTAAATTCAATCTCCCTACTTGGCGGCAATCTTGGTAATTCCTCAGGAAAGACATCAACAAATTCACGGAAAACATCAATCTCGTCAAGCCGTGGTTGTTCCTTGTCCCCAACAGTCACATATGTGAGGAATGCGTTACACCCTCGTGCATAAAATTGTGCCGCCTTCATAGCAGAAATGATGCATGTACCTGACTGATCTTTCCTACCCTGAAACACTATTTCTGGTTGCCCAGGTATAAGAAAAGTGACTCACTTCTTTCGGCAGTCTACCGTAGCCCAATGATTGGCTAACCAATCCATTCCAAGAATAATATCATAGTCTACCATGTCTAGTAAGATGAAGTCAGTGTCCATACTCACGCCTGATATCTCTATAGGTATTTCCCTAAGATATTCAGTAGTCTCTACTGTCTCCCCCACAGGTGTTATAATATATAATCCAAATGCTAATTTGTGTACACATACATCAAGGCAAGATGCAAAAATACATGATATAAAAGAATGTGTAGACCCTGTGTCAAAAAGAACCTTGGCATGTTGATCTAAGACTAGAAGAGTACCTTCAATGACCTGGTGTGATGCTTGCGCCGGTCCTGACGTGATGGCAAATACTCGTCCCTGTCTATGTGGCACGGTAGTTGTCTCTGCTCCCATCTTGGTCTGCCTCTCTCTCTGCCCCTTAGGACAGTCCTTAATGAAATGGCCAACGTCTCCACAGTTGAAACACCTATATGGCTGTCTCTGGAAAGGTGCATAGTGCTATTGTTGTGATTGGGACTGCCTCTGCTGCTGTGGCCTGTCAAATCTATTGCACCCTCGCCCAGGGTGCCAACCCTTGCACCTATCACATCTCTTCCTCTCAGTATCTCTCTTAAATTTGGCCTGCGGTGGATGACTTGATGCACCATGTGTCTACATAGCACCAAACGGTCTCTTTCCCTTAAAGGGCTGGTACGCACCCCCTCTAGTTCTGAGAGAGTTCTTCTCATGCATGTAAGCCATGTCAGCAGCATCTCGCACAAAAGTGGGTTGCAAAGAAATCACCCGATCTCTCAGCCAGGGTGTTAACCCATCCACAAATCTGTCGGTTACCTCTGTGTTTGAGGCCAGCTCGTGAGGTGCAAATCTCCTCAGTCGTGTAAATCGGTTCAGATACTGCTGAACCGTCATGTCTCTCTGCTCCAAGGTGGCAAACTCTTTCTTCAAGGATTACAATGCATGGGGTGGAAAGTACTGAGTGTTGAAAGCTTGTTTAAAGGCTACCCATGTCATCGTCTCAGTCGGATCTGGTCGGGTGAGTGTAAAGGTCTACCACAAGAAGCCTGCCTCACCCTTCAGTAGATAGGAGGCTACTCTAACTTGATCCTCTAGTGAGATCTTCATAGCGTCAAATGTCCTTTCAGCCTCAAATAACCATCGCTCGGCCTCTTCTGTGTTACCATCGCCATAAAAAGGTTTCACCATCTTTTGAAATCTCTCTAATAGCTTATCCATCTTCTTAGAGTCACTATTGGCATCGCCCTCTGTGGCTTTAGGTGTTGGAGGTTCCTGTACTGGTTGGGAGGAATGAACTGACGAAACCATGGGTGCCACTTGAGGTGGTGGAATCGGGTTAGGGTTAGCAGCGTCAACAGCAGTCCTAACCTACTACTGTATAAGTGGTACTAGCCTTGACATTAATCGATTCAATAACTCGGCATCTCAATCCCCTTGATCAGAGGACTCAGTAGGTGGGGCCACGAGTGTAGCAGGGGTAGACCTTGTCCTTCTTCGAGGAGCCATCTGTCAAAAGTTTTAAATATCACTAAGTGTAACTTCCTCTCTCTACAACAATTATGGACTGTTACTCACATATAAATGGACATTTGCAAAGATTATGATGGACTAGACTGGGCTATGATACCAACTTGTAACACCCCGAGTTTTTAAGACATTTTTTATTTATAATAATAGCATTTTTAATAGGAGCATTTGGGATCCCATGAGAAAAGTTTTATTTATCGTTTTACTAAAACATCTCTTAAAACTCCAGGTGTTATTTTTCCTTTCTCAAAATGTCACATTTATAATTTAAAACATAAATAAAATTTTAAGATAATAGATTTAAAATAATACGCGTATCAATCATCGTCAAATAAATCGGCACCTTTATTTTGAATCAAATAAATATTCAAAACACAATAATAATATGGCCCAGGGTCTATCCATCATAACATCTCATATAAATATCCAACATATGTCTAAACATCTCAATCAAATCCAAAATATAAAGTATACAGTCCATAATTAAATTCAAATGAAAATCCTGTTTATTGACTCACATCACTGTCTAAAATTCTAAGAAAAAGGATCTTCTGTAGCTCTCACGGTTTCTCAACAACCTTGCCTTTCCTGTTATCGCGCTCAAGATCTAAGGCATTGCAAAACAAAGCAATGCCTCAGCAAGCTATCGCTTGTGTAGGTACATAGACAATTAATGTAATGAAATAAAATAAATGAATAACAGAATTGATAAAATAAAAAGTCTATCATTTATGAAGATAGAAGTATCCTATGTCATGCCAATATAAATGCCAATTTATTTCATATGCTAAAACATGCATCTCACGGAGTTAAAACATAACATGAATCAATGTAAATGAGCATACAATAAGAATAAGGGCACCATAAGGTAATGGGTCCCACAACATCGCACTAATATCACTGATCATTAGTAATCATAGCCAACCGCTGAGTGTTGTCACACCCAAGCATACCATCCATAACCATGCTCATCATACACGCACACATAAATAAGAATATGGGCTATCATGCCGCAGTGGCAACCCTCCATGGGTCTCAACCACCGCCGCTCTCCGTCGACACCATAACGGGGGACTTAGCGTCTGTCCTCATGGAAAGGCCCAGACCGGTAGTGTGGACTATCCATGTTACCAACTCCTACCGAATGCCATCTATGGGTAGGTGTATATCATATCACAAATATCATCACATCACAATCTCGAAGGGTGGGTAGCCGGCCTTATCCCTCCTAGCATGACGCCCACCGGGTGAGAGCACCCGTCATCAAATATAAAACACGAAAATCATATGTATATGTTAAAACACAAGAGCACTCGTAGCTTGTAATCCCCAAGACATGCCCCTCATCCTGGGGTTAGCTTATAAAAGGATCAGCTAATACGCCTCTATTCTTATTTCCATGCCAATCCATGCATTTCCAATATATAATAAGAATTAAGTCTCTATTTAAGCATAATTAATTAATATCATGCTCATAAAAACATTTGTCATAAGATTATTCTATAAAAGATTTCAATTTGTAATAATCATAATGTACTCAAAGTCTCATGAAATCAACGGCAAATAATAAATGCAATGTAAAACACAATCACACATGATGCTATGTTTATGCATGGTTTTAAAACTAAGGCAAAGCATTAATTGTCGTCACCTACCTCAATGTGAGACCACTTAGCTTGCTAATAATCCCCTTAACTGGTATGTTCAAGTGCACCTGTACATGTTACATCACTATTTAAAAAAATTTCTAAATTAAAAGTGGTCATTTATAAGTTTTTAAGTTAAAACTAGGACCGCATTGTCAATACGGTCACAACACCTCTTTTGGATAGTGATTTGGACTCCTCTAGCTCCCAAAAGTCAAATTTTAGTGAAAATACTTACAAAATGGGGCTGATCGACCACCATAAGGTGGTTTATACCGGCGTAAACCAGTGTCACGAAGATGCTCACCATCGAGAAGCACCACGGGGATGCGCCGCATGCGTCCTCGGTACCGTGACACACCGTTGCGTGCGTCACGGTCGCCAGGACGCCGTGTGTCCCGACTTTCCGAGATAGCCAACGCTGTCTCTCCTCCACGCGCGTGATGCCACGTACTCGTGCTTCGTCGACTCCGTTCGATGTCTTCGTTGGGGACTCCTGTTGGGCATCCCGACATCAGCACCAGGGCGCTGATGCGATCGCCGCCCCCGGAGAAGACGACAGGATTCCGGTCATCTTCAGCAAGCCTACAGATGTCCAAATTGCGCGATTTTTGCACCCTTTTCCTCAGAATTTCCTCTAGAATTCATTTATATCCTCCTTTTGCATTGATTTTTCCAAAAACCATGTTTTTTAAACTGTTTTTCCCAAGTTCCTAAAAAAGTCCATAGGTACTGGTTTTCACGTTTTCTAGAGAGACCCACCGTTGGATCTCTCCCAAATTTAAAGGGTTTGATCTTGGGTCTCTTGTGCACTAGATGGATTATTTGCTTTTCAAACAAATGTGGTTTCATCCATGAAATAACGCTCCAACAGTAGCGTGCATAGAGTTACCAGGAAAAACGTGATTTTTCTTAATTTAAATGTATTTCTATTTTTATATCCTATTTAATAAATAAATATTTAAGGGTTTAGGACTTACCTCATCTGGCTGGCATTGAAGGACGTTACCGGAGTTCCACTCGCAAAAAAAATTGAAATTTTCGGAGCTAGGGTTTAGATGCAACTCAGTGCAAACGAGGGGAATGGTGGAGTGTTTTGGCGCTTGAGGGGGATAGATATAGACCTGAGAGTCTGAGGGGGAAGAGAAACTCTTCCCTTCACGTCTCTTTCCACTGGTTTCTCTGGAAATTTTGCCGGATCTGCTAGAGGCGTGTAGAAGACGGGGGTGCCATTATCAATTTGAGCCCCTGTGTTATACGTCTATGCCAAATGACTAAAATACCCCTATAACTTCAACGGCTCCTAACTCTCTTGTTTGAGCTCCGTTTTTCGCATTCTTTATGGCGTTGGAATCCTATCGACGAGCACTTTCAAATTTTTAAGTTTCATGAAAAATTTCCATCTATAATTTTTTTAAATTTAATTTTTTTAGTAATTTCTTAATTTATACTAAAAATTAAGGATATTACATCAAAGGGCTAGCCTTGGCCAATGGGGGCGGGCTAATGAGGGCGGGCCTGGAGGGCTGACAGGCTTCTAGGTAAGGTGTAGCTTGAGAGTTAGTCCCACATTGGCTAGGGAAAAGGTTCCTAGGCATTGATAAGGGTTTGGGAGGGCTTTAACCAATAACAACGCGTTTTACCCCGTCGTGGGTAAGAACAAAGCCGTGCGGGCTCAGGGCCCAAAGTGGACAATATTGTTATTGGAGAGCCCAGACGCGGGGAGTTACAGTGGTATCAGAGCGGGACCCCAACCTCGAGGGTGGCAGGCTAACCCCACGCAAGGTCGCGTGGCCCCTAAGGAGGGGAGAGGACTAGCCTTGGCCGATGAGGGTAGGCCTGGAGGGCGGACAAGCTTCTAGGCTGGCAGGCTTCTAGGTAAGGTGAGGCTTGAGAGTTAGTCCCACATCGGCTAGGGAAAAGGTTCCTGGGCATTGATAAGGGTCTGGAAGGGCTTTAACCAATAACAACGTGTTTTACCTCGTCGTGGGTAAGAACAAAGCCGTGAGGGCCCAGGGCCCAAAGCGGACAATATTGTTATTGGGGAGCCCAGACTCGGGGCGTTACACTTGTGATATCTTAGATATGTGTCATATATTCTGTGATATCTTCCATAATATCTAGGATATGTAAGATATGTTCTATGATATCTTTTGTGATATTTTTGGTGATATCTGAGACATGTTATGAGAAATATTTTGATATATTTTAATAAAAAAATGCTTCAACCAATCAGAATGTAATGATCCTCAAAATGCGGGGCCCACATTACTTTCACGACACTTTATCATTTGTATCCGAATATATTTTACATCTGCCTTTGTAAAAGTCATAATATGAGTTTTCTTCACGGGGATGGACTACAAGACATGATAATAACATGTGCTTTTTCCAACTTTTGTGCTTATTTTATTTCTCCATGAGTGCTTTAGTGGATGGTAGCATTTCATTTCACATTGTATGATGTGAACAATATTGCATTTGGGTGCATTTGCAGTTCTGAGTTGTCAAAATAAAACAAGCTAAAGAAATGCAATCTGGACCAGTTTGCATACTAACTCCAGAAACCTGCCTTGCTAAGCCCCACCATTGATGATCTGACTCATCCATCTTGTCCAGACTCCATTAAATTGGTTACCCACCAAAATTCAACACAACAGGATGATTTTAGCTGTGTCATTTGGAGTTTCTAAATTGTGACAATTAGAACAACAACTAATGACCTACTACCACCGAAGGGACCCCTTCTTGCACCACCACATGCTACAAGGCTTTGGGTAACAAACAGATGAACTTGAGTATGTGCTCCCTGAATTACTGCAATCCACCATAAAAAATGAGCTCACGTTTCAGAAACTATCGCACAATCAATATTGTTTATCGTTGACATTGAAGGAATGACAAAGCTGAACAAAAGACATCCACCAGAAGCTTGCGTTCTCTTAAGGGTGCATATAGTACACTGCAAGGAGGCCATACAAAGTTGTATTGCATAGCCTAGAATTCCAGTGCAGTGTTTTAGGTTATGGCCATCATTCCACAAAAATGGTAGTCGTATTGCACTCATGCACCGTTTACTGTAGGAATGAGCATTCAGTTGATTTTGTTTTTCCTATTGTTGACTAGCTGTTTTACAATGAATGATGTCACAATAGATAGAGAAGTTGTTTGTCCTGTAACCTGTGCTATATTTAATTATCTTGAAACTATCTGGTTTGGTGTTGAAATAAAACTTCGTTGGACATTTTTGAGGAAAAATTTGGTCGTGCACATGTCAGCAAGCATGCTCAAATTGACCACTGAGGGAAGTGAAATGGGTGATAGTTCTGCCCTATTATTGCCAGTTCAAGTGCCATAGTAGCAGATCTTGCATACTAGTAGCAACAAACCACAAGGCTCACAACGCTACCAAAGCAGGAATCGCTTATGTGATGGCTACTTTTTCCAACTTTTTTGTTGGGACCTTATCTCACTTAACGTTAATAACATTACGGGTGGATACATTTTGTAGAGCTAATTGATTGTTGTTCATTTTTCACTCAGTTCCCCAGGGTATGCTTTAGTACCTTAGGTTTATATGCCATCAAGAGAATCACACCATGGAGAGTGTCGATTTGACCAGAGAAACAGCTACTGCCGGACAGCAACTGCAGAATTATGTTCCTTTTCTCTCTTTCCTTTCCAAGCACCTAATCTTAACTCTGTTTATGGCGAGCAATCAAGTACATATCCTAATATATCTGGGTCTCAACCCGAGGCTCAGGAAAGATTTCAGCAGCACCAAATTGACGTATAGCATTTTTACTTCTCTGGCTCCATGTCTCTTTCACCCAGACAAATTACAAAAAAAATAATTTGATGCTGTGCGTCAGATGCTTCTGGTCCATGCTTGCTCAAGGCTCGGTTAAGCGTATTTGTTGTTCGTTACTGACACAAAATAGAAGCACCCGACGCTCCTGTAACTTTCTTTGAGTTCTTTAAAATTTAAATGTCCATTTCCGGATCAAGCTTTGTGGGTATCTTCATCTGCTGCTCCATTATCTATATATCTTAACAGAGTACGATAAGGCCTTGGTTCCAAGTTGCTAACTGGCTGCTTGCACAGGCATTACACCGAATCAAGGCCTAAATACAATAGATATATCACCTGTTGATCCCAAGGTGATGGAAGTCTCTCTTTATTCTACACTTCTCCGATCTGGACCAACAAGCTACCATCTGCCCATAGCAGGATATAGAAATGATGAGCTGGTTTGAATTTCAAATAACAGACTTCACGGATATCATTTGACATGCTATACTACACATTTGTCTCTTGCTTCTTCACGTAAAATTTGCTGTTCTCTTCCCACGTCCTGCAGAGGCTGCTGCAACTTCTAGAGAAGCAGAAGCCAGAGGAACCAAAGGTTGCGAGTGAGCTTCCTATGTTAGACAGCAAGGGTGAGGGTGCTGCTGCTTTTTCCACTTCTGCCGAATCTGCTTCCAGTTGTGCTTGTAATGGGGGTGGCTGACGATGCTAAAACAGACTCCAATTTACTATTTTGTGACACTCAGAAATTCAAAGTGACAGAAGCAGGAGCAGCTGGGAACTGCTGCTTTTAAAAATAACCGAAGTAGAGGAATTTCATTCATTTTAATTGTAGTTACCAATAATTGGAACATCATTGGCTGTAAGTTCCAATAATTTAAGTTTACTTCCATAAGATCTTAGTCAGTTATGTTCATGATTTAACCTCCATGGATTTGAGACGGGAAACCAGGAATAAAAATGGAATTTGTCTAACAGAATTAACAACATTCATATCTTCATTTCTGCTCATAAAGAGCTACTGAACTATATGTGCGATACAAATTGCATATATTGGAATAACCTGGGCCTCAAGACATTGAAAACAAGGATACAGATTAAATGCATCACGTTGGTAACTGATTCGCTAGACTAAGATACAGCCCAGGGAACCTAATTATATTAGCCACTGCCTAAATTATGTGTTGTTAGTAATCTTGATACAGTGCCTTTCAAGCAGGGAGCTTAAGCCTCCCATGGTTCTTCCAGCTGCATCACACAAGACAGAGATGGTCATCATGGATGCATTCCTCACCTTGAAGATGTACAGAGGATAGACGGGAACAGTTGTACCTTTTTATGCAGTAATAAAAGAAGTCTGCATAGAGTGATGTATGAACCAAGCCTGAGATCCAAGCTGCAGGTGCAAGTAACTTTAGGAACCCTTACGACTAATACCTTCCAGGATGAAATTTTCTCAGCCTAGGCAGAGGAACTTACGGATCCAGCCCGTCTTGTGGTTCTCCTTGAAGAAGCGATAAATCCAGTTGACCAGATACAATGCATGATAAGCACTAAGATGCAATTGCACAATTAAATGAAACCCGGTATATGAAAATATGCAGAGCTAAAATTTCACCAATTTAAGTAGAGTCGGGCAAGAATTATGGAGACAAATATTAAGCCATTCCTATTGTACATCTGAAATACCACCCGCATGACTCACCAGGTAATTGAAAGATGTTTTACACTCACAAATGGCATGGTTGTTTCCAACGCTCCTCATGTCATGGTTAAAATATTAAATTTGTCCTCGTTTTTTAGTCATGTCTTATTCACCTTTAAAGAAGGGGAGCCTTGGCGCAACTTTAAAAGTTGTTGTCATGTGACCTTGAGGTCATAGGTTCAAGGCGTGGAAACGGCCTCTTGCAAAAATGCAAGGTAAGGTTGCGTACTATAGTCTCTTGTGGTCCGCCCCTTCCCTGGACCTGCATAGGTGGTAGCTTTGTGCATCGGGGCTACCCTTTTTCTTATTCACCTTTAATTTATGTAATTAGCAAAAGGATTTGAGAGTTTACAAGCAAAAGATTCTGATAACTGGTTGTTCCCTAGATAAGAGCACCAGTTTCCATGGCTTCCTTATTATTCTTGGTGAGTAGTGAGTGCATAGTATAGTATCACATAACAACCAAATATGGTGTAAAAGAAAATTGAAGGAACTCTTGCAGCCAGAAACCAATGCCATTAACATGTGAACTTACTCTTTAATTGACCCACACCCACTATCACCTGGTAGAGATGTTCTCTCATTCATTTTATTCCATTACATCCAATACTCAAGTTTGAAACCATGATACTTTTGAGTAAATAACTCTAACAGTTTCTGTAGAAGTTCCTCACAATTGATGAACATGCTTGTGTTGATGCACACCAAAGTCACAGTTAAATTCCACATGGTTGCATGAGATAACTTAATAGAATCACACACACATTGTTGCTCCACCCACAAAAAATATCCATAGCCCTAATTTCTTGCCAAAATCCACCAGAACAACAAAAACTCAGTATTTCCACCCTATCCTTTGACTTCGATGAGTCAAAACTCAACCAATCACTAGTATTAAATAGTAAACCAGTAATAAGAAACATAATATCCTCCTAATCCTATGAAAAAAACATTCAAGAAAACATACATTGAGACAATTTACGATAGTGCCGAATAGGATCTCCAGAAACCAGTGCAATTTACCACGTTCTCCAAGATTCGACTATCCATAACAACAAGCAGTCATAGAACAACAGAACAAAACATAAAGAATGGAGAAACATAGAAACTCCAATAAACAATAGGTTCATCATCATCAAGACCTTATCCCAATTAGGGTTGGCCACATGAATCTTATTCCTCAATTCATCTCTATTAAGTACCATGGCTTCATTTAGTCCCAAAGTTTTTAAATCTTTCCTCACCACTTCTATCCATGTTCTTTTAGGCTTTCCCCTCGCCCTTTTGAACCTTCTACTTGCATTGCCTCACTCCTTCTAACTAATGCCATTTTTGGTCTCCGTTGGACATGTCCAAACCATCTAAGTCTAATTTCCCTCATCTTGTTACCTATTAGTGCCACTCTTAAATTTTCTCCAATATTTTCATTCCTAATTCTATCCTTTTTTGTCTTACCACTCATCCATCTCAACATCCTCATTTCTGCGACGCTCATCCTATGAGCATGATGTTCCTTAACTGCCTAACACTCTAACCCATAGAGCATGGCTGGCCTTATGGCCATCTTATAGAATTTTCTTTTTAGTTTGAGTGGCACCCGTCGATCACACAAAACTACAAATGCATATCTCCATTTGTTCCAACTTGCTTGGATTCTCTGGGTAACCTCCCTCTCAATCACTCCACTCACATAAATCATTGATCCTAAGTATCGAAAGTGGTCTTTTACAGGGACTTCTTGGTTATCAATCTTGACTGGTGTTCTACTACTACTCCTCTCCTTGCTAAAATTGCATTTCATATATTTTGTCTTAGTTCTGCTTATTTTAAATCCTTTAGATTCTAATGCTTCATCCATAACTCTAGCTTTGTGTTTACATCCTCCCTTGTCTCATCAAGTAAGACTATATCATCTGTAAATAGCACGCACCAAGGAATATCTTCATGTAGATGTTTTTTTAACTCATCCATTACCAACGTGAAAAGGTATGGACTCAGTGTTGACCCTTGGTGCAATTCTACATTGACAGGAAAATCATTGGTCTTACCATTAGTAGTCTTAACATTTGTTATTGCTCCCTCATACATATTTTTAATTATGTCTATATAACCCCGCGAAACCCCTTTCTCGGCTAACACCCTCCATATTAACTCTCTAAGGTCTTTATCATAAGCTTTCTCTAAGCCGATAAAGACCATGTGGAGGTCTTTCCTCCTCTCTTTATATTTCTCTACCAATTATCTTAGTAAAAAAAAATACCTTCCATGGTAGACCTCCTAGGCATGAAACCAAACTAATTCTCTTATACACTTGCCTCATGCTATAACCTCTTCTTAATCACTCTTTCAAAAAGTTTCATAGTGTGGCTCATAAGTTTGATCTCTTGATAATTAGTGCAACATGTATGTCTCCTTTATTCCTTTAAATTGGTACAATAGAGATTTTCCTCCACTCATTAGGCATTTTCTTGGATTTTATAATCTTGTTAAATAACTTGGTCAACCAAAGTACCTCATTATCTCCCATATGCTTCCAAACTTCTATTGGTATACCATCAGGCCCCATGGCCTTTCCTGATTTCATCTTTTTTAAGGCATCTTTCAATTCAGGTATTCTAATCCTATGTTCATATTTATAATATCCAATATTATTTAGGTTTATAATATTTTCAATCCCTATATTCTGAGAGCCATTGTCATCTAATAATTTTTGAAAGTACATCTCCCAACTTTGTTTAATCTCATTATCTTTGACCATTACCCTTTGATCATCACTTCTAATGCACCTAACATAATCTAAGTCCTTACCCTTCCATTCTCTTACTTTTGCAAGTTTAAACACATCTTTCTCACCTTTTCTTATTCTTAGTCTATTATATAGCTCATCATATGCTTAAGTTTAGCCTCACTTACTATTCTCTTAGCAACCTTTTTAGTATTCTTATATTGTTCATAATTTTCATTTTTTCTAGTCTTCTGCCATGCTTTAAAAGGCATCCATTTTTTTTTAAATAACTTTTTTCATGATTTCATTCCACCACCATGTTTCCTACCCTTTACCTTTAGATATTCCTAAGACATATTTTTCCACTTTCTTAATGGACTCAACAATATTAATTCACATGGTGTTTACTTTTGTTTCATAGTTTCAGTTTCCTTATACCATCAACTTATTTTTGAATGTGGTTATTTTCTCTCCTTTTAAGTTCCACCACTTAGTTTTTGGATACCTATTAAGTTCATTTCTTTTCTTCCATCTTTTGATATGGATATCCATAACCATTAACCTATGTTACGAGGTTAAACTCTCACAGGGTATCACCTTAAAATCCTTACACATTGATCATTCAGTATTTCTAAGTAGAAAAAAGTCTAATTGGCTTTTATGAAGTCCACTTTTAAAGGTTACTAAGTGTTCATCCCTCTTCTTAAAGAGTATATTTGCAATGGCCAGGTTATATGACAAAGAAAAATAGAGGATAGTTTCCCCCATCTCATTTCATTCACCTATACCATACCCTCTATTTATTCTATCATATCCTTCCTTTTCTTTTCCTGCATGGTCATTTAAGTCTGTTCTATAAATATCCCCTCAGTGTTGGGAATTTCTTGCATGACTCTCTCCATATCTTCCCAAAATTGTCTCTTGATTATATCTTATAACCCTACTTATGGTGCGTATGCACTTATAAAATTTATAATATGCTCTTCTATAACAGCTTTTATTATTATAATTCTATCACTCATTCTTTTAACGTCCATAACTTTATTATTTAATTCTTTATCCACTATTATTTCTACACCATTTTTATTATTATCCTTTCCTACATACCATAATTATATACCCATCAATTTATCTACATTTAACCCCTTTCCACTTGGTTTCTTAGATACAAGCGATGTTAACTCTTCTATGTTACCTGTCAATATCCCTATATTCCATGTGGCCGTACAAATCTTATGCTATAGAGATATCCTATTTACTAGTGCCTTTGTAGATCTCCATGGTATGAACCCATGTCCACTTTTCATTGCACTTGGGTTCTGATGCAGGCGTCGCTTTCGAGGGGATGTTCTAGTAGTTCTTGCCCATTTTTCACTACACCTGGGATCCAATGTAGAGCGTCACTTCTGGGGGAACACCCTAGCAACCATTGCCCATTTTTCACCGCACCGAGGATCCGATGTAGCACATCATTTATGGGGAACGCCTTAGCTTGAGGGAACGTCAGTTTTCCATTTAGGTCATATTAGGGTTGCCATAGTTTTAAGAAGCTGGAGATGATTTTTATTTCTTCCTTACAAACATTTGCAAGCAGGAAAGAAATAACAAAATCATCTTCAACTTCTCCCTTGTCAGCTAGCACCTAACGCAAGGGTTACCATACTTTTAAGAAGCTAGAGATGATTTTCATTTCTTCCTTACAAACTAATATACAAATGCATATTCATTTGCAAGAAGAAAATAAATAACAAAATTATTTTCAACTTCTCCCTTGTTGACTAGCAGTTGATGCAAGCCTCCTCGTTTTTCATCTGGGCTTGGGACTGGCATTGGCAGAGTTATAAACAATTAGTTCAAAAAAAAAGAAAAAAAAAGAAAAAAAAGAAGAAGAGAAAAGATGTAACAAAAACAAGAGAAAAACTGATTTTTGGAATAGAAAGAGGTACGAAATACCATACCTAACGAATTATCCTCCATTGAAGAGACGATGGAGGATTTTTCCTTTTTCCCTGGTTCTCATGGAGTTATCTTAGAGAAAACCCTAACCATAACCCAAATACATAGATCAAATTGCAAACAATCTACGGAACTAAGGATATGCTTACCTTGCAGAATGTGAGTAGGGTTTCTACGATGAAGAGGATTTGGTGCCAGTGAACACAATCAGAGTTTTTGCAGATCGCAAGAGAGATCTTGGATCTACTCATGGTGAACACGATCAGGGTTTGGTAAACTGCGAGATAGATCTCGTGGAGGAGGCATCTTTGAGGATGTGGTGTTGGTGAATGCAAGCAGGGTTTTTTCAGAGATGTCGATGGGATCTAATGCTAGTTACAATTTGGGGCATTTTATCCTATGGTTGTCGAGACTTCTTTTATGGGATGAAGAATACGATGCTTTAAAAAACTATGTTTTGAAAATGATTTTTCTCTATCTGAAAATGAATAGACTTTACACTTGGAAACAGGATATGGTATATCTCTTATAAGATCAAACATATAAAGTATGATAATATTAAATAAAACTGATATCTCACATATGTCTAAGACATTGCAGTTAAATAAACCTAATATCTTATATACACTTAAAATATTGTAGTTAAATAAACTTGATATCTCCATATGCCAAAGATATTGCAGTTAAATAAGCTACACATTTGAGATATGTCATGATATCTCAGAAACGCCTAACAAACACAATTAAATAAAACCTTGTTAGAAAGTAAATCAACATATTGATTAGGATTAGGGAAGAATAACTAACACTTGTTGCATTATATCTATGTGGAGTTGACTTTGAAGAAGACTTTCAAAATCATGAAGATAAAAGCTGCTATACATGTCAAGAAAGGATGCTAAAAAAGAGAATAATTCCAAGGCAAGCTTTGATTAACTATCTTAAGCTCTTGGAACTTTTGAAAGTGGTTTCTTCCTCTGATTATGGAACAATGATGGAATGAAATGCTTCACATGTTCCTAAAGGTTCTTAACCATCTCTATTATGTTTGAAGACGAAAGGCAAAGACAAAACATTTCTTATAGTGATAAACTGAATCAACAATACATTATATATTCAAAGGGAGCTACTAGGAAACTTTGATTTTGGGTACGTAGCTTGGTTACTGCAAATAGAAATTTGCCAAATGGATAAGGCATTTACTATGATTAAAAATGAAAATGAGTTATTGGTTAACTCAGTTGCTTTTTTGCAATAAAAGAATTTTAGAATACATTAAACCAATAAAAACCACCTCCACACACACCAATAATTCACTCTTCTGTCATAATCACTCTATTGCAGCTCCACAAACTTTGTTTCCTCCTTCCTTGGCTAAGGAGATACATTTAGAGTTGTAGGTTGTATCAAGAAAGAGAAAGCTTAGTCATGCTGTTTTTAGTGAACTAGAACTAAGATCTTCAAGTTTATTACACCTTTGGCACATCTAGGACTAGGACTAGAAAATGAATGGTCAGAATTATCCAAAACAATCATGCAGCTAACATATAATTTCTCACAAACTCATAAGCTAAGAAACTTCAATAATATGAGCTTTGCAAGACTTAGTTTCTGAAGTTGGAGATATATTGATTTAGCAAACACCTTGGCAATGAGCATTGGATCATGAAATTACTTTAGAAGAATAGGGCGATTCATTCTTGGAGGATCAAGATGAGGTTGGATACCATCCACTAGTAGATGATTATCCATTAATGAACTCCAATAAAAATAAGAAACTTGATGCGGAAGAAATACCTTGAAGTAACAAATCAGAACTTAAATAGATAGAAGTAAGAGTTGAAATCCTTGAAAATTACGTCTTTCTTCTTTCATGCTGCATATATGTCCTGGTCGATAGAGAAAGAGGGGGAGAGATTGTAGAGATCTAGTTATCCACTATCCCCAAAATCAAGGACAGATTTATTTCCCTTTCGATTATCCTTTTTTCTCATTTTCTTTTTCTCATTATTTAAAATTAGTTGGTTTTAGTAAAAGCTCTCAGTCAAAACTTTAAAAATGGAAACTGACATGGGACCCCTCTATATGTTTTATCTAGATATCTAACTACATTTTCATCTCATTTTTCTTATAAAAATACCATATCTATGATCTGTCTATTATCTTTATGGCAGAAAAAAGCATGCCTAGCAGGACACCTAAGAAAAATATGCATGGTATATAGTTATGAGCCATGGAAGAAAAATCTCTATTGGATTGTATTTGTCCTCATCAAATGACAAAAGTTCTTGCATTCTTCTTAATTTTCTTTGGGTGCCACTAGTAGCAAACTCAGCTCAACAATGAGAAATGCACAAAGAAGACCAAGGAACAAGAAACTTAGAAATAGGACACAGAAGAACAAAGAAGGTTCAAAACCCTAACTATCTCTAACAACCTTCTATGCCATGGTTCATCCAAACCCATTTCTCCTCTGTACTAGTAAAAAATCATCATCAAATACCAAGCTAGATATGTGGTAAAAAGGGATTAAACAAAGAACAAACTCCTCTTAGCAATAATTTTTGGGGTAATATTAGCTAATTAAAGAGATTAGAAATAAAGAATTTCTTTGGAACCAATTTCAATAGTTTATGTTTGGATTTTGTAAATTTTTAACTTTTTTTTTTTGGGTTATAGTTTTGAGTTTTGAAGATGGGGGTTGTGGTGTGGGTTTTATAAACAAATTTGTGGGTTTGAGTTAATACCCACTTAAAATGGTTGCTTGTTGTTTGCTCCTTGATGTTGAATAATTTCATCATATGGTTTTGCAAGTTAATTAGGAAGTGGGTTTGAGACAAAATTGGACAGAGATGAAGAAATTTCGGGGGTCTTAGTTATACTTTATTTTTCTTTCATAGTTTGGGTGTGATTTAGGCTCTTGCAATAATGTAATGGGTGGATGGGGGCATGGAAAACAACTTTTGTGCTAGCAAAAATGGAGTATGAGAGAGAAAGAGGGTTCAGGAGAGAGTTTTAAATTTATGTATTTTTTTATAATGACTCTCTTACATGAAAGAAAATTAAATTTTATCTACTTTAAAACCTAGATAGATAAATTGCATGATTATTATTAAAAAAGGTGCTAATGTATCAAATTTAGGAGCAAATATACCAAGGAACCCAATGTTTTTCTACTAGTTCCCATAGATAAAAAAGAAGAGATATCAGGTGGCCAAGCAAAATAGAGATTTTGTAAATTTTTATAGTTTATAATAAAGGAGTAGCTTATTGATAGTTTGTTGAGGTTTAAACTCGACGTTATTTAGTTCTCTAGGAAACGATATTATGGTTCTACATTTTTTACTCATATAATCTGTTACAACAATAGCATCTCTTGATAAAGGGCAAAGAACAGAGTATCTATTGATCGCAATTAGGAGGTGTTTGGTTTTTTTTTTTTTTTCCTTAGTTTTTTTATAAAAAGGGGTATTGGATTTTGAAGAAAGTTCAAGATATTTTTGTTTTGATCTAATATAATAAGTTTATGTGGAACAAATGATAAAAATTTACCATGAACTTATTTGATTTGAGTTGAGGTAACATTTCATTTTTGTAGAACATAAGAATTTTTTTATTGAATCAGTAACTTATACATCCAACAGGTCTTTATATTTGCACCCTTTCTATATGTATTGTCAAGAAACCTCTGTCAACATACACCTTTGCAAACATATTCCAGGGACACCCAATCTCAAGATGCAAGCTCATGACATCCCCTAAAAAGATGTGGTGCACTACCTTGAATACGCAACCTACTCACAAAAGAGGCAACTTTGTCTAACCACTAGGCTACATTTGGTTATGTGCAAAAGAAAAGAAAAGTTAATGCTGAAATCCAATGAAATGAAAAATAAGTTCTTAAAATTTCAATACTTGAAGATTTTTTATGCACTTCCCCAATAAGTTAATAGGGAAATTTTCAAATGCCCAGCCAACTTTTTAAGAAATATCAAATGCCATATCCACTTTTCTAAAATTTTAAATACCCAACCAAGTTCTTTTTCTTCTTTTCAATGACCCTGCTGCCATTAAGACTGGGATGGAATCTCCATCAGTAAGCTATTTTTATATAAAAAGAAAATGAAAAAAGACATTCATACTGTTTAATTGAAGTTCTTAATTAAGTATAATATTATCTACTTAACTGAAAATTAAAAAGAGGAATTCCTTTCTATTCACTATCCCTATATTTCACCATGGAAGGAATGTTAGGAGAAAGGCCCTATTGAGTAGATGCACCCCTCATTTTTTGTAATGACCCCAATTTTTGTAATATTAAAATCCCATGAAAAGTTCAATTTTAAAGATAAGGGCATTTTGGTCATTTCACTAGTTTCCTTGACTAAACCCAGGAATTTGGTCTTAAAAATGATTCCATTAGATGCGTCTCGGAAAAAGAAATCCAACGAGACCAAAATCACCCAAAATAGAGTTAAAATGAGCAAGTTATGGCCCTTTGAAGTTCAGGGGCAAAATTGTAATTTTTACAAAAACGGGTTTAGCGGCAAAACACATGGGCCCGCTTTGATACGGGCACCCTTCATCTTCAACCTCCTAGAGGTTTCTGGAACGGTGGCATTTCAAGGAGAAACCACTGCCATTCTGGAGGTTTCTCCGCCGCCATTCAAAGGCGGTTAGAACCCCTCTAGAACCCTCTTTAAAAGCCCTATAAATAGAGCTTTTGGGTGCCTCTAATGGCAGCCCAAAACCTTGGAGAAAACCAATCATGAAGCAGTGACCTAGAGGGAAAAATGAGGAGAAAAACCTAGCAACGAGCCAGGTACGTCCGAGATCGCTCAAAACCCATCTCCCCCATAGTTCCAAGGTCAATTTCCCTAAGTTTTTGCATGAAAAACCATGCAAAACGGAGCCCAGGAGAGCAACCAAGGACCCAGGGACGTTCCCTGAGCCGCACTGGTTCGATAGGGTCGAACCAGGGTGTCCTAAGGATGCCTCGGTCCCCCAGTCGACGCAGACGTTCCAGTCGGAACGTGACGCGTCGAACGCGTCTAAAGAAAACCAACGGGCGCGTCCGGGGACTCGCCCGCTAAAGAGGAAGACGGGTTGAGGAGTGCAGTGCGTCTGCAGATGCGCCCACTGAGACGCACGCAGTAGACGCGCAACGCGCTAGCAGAGGCGTCGTTTTTTTGGTTGTTAAGGAATCCAGGGCGCATGACGCTGACGCACAGCACCCTAGCATTCCGTCTTTTTGTCTTTAAAGACTCTATGTACATATGACACTAAAATGCTTATAACTTGAGATCTATAGCTCCGATTGAGGCGCCACAAAAGGCGTTGTGTCCATGTCGATGATGTGGACATATCCAAACTATAAAATATCTGATCAAGGCCCAATAAAAGGTGGACATGACCCTTAGAATAGGATGGTGGCGCATGGCCACTAGAACGTTGGAAAACTGAGGATACCAAGGCCAAATTAAGACCTTAGGACACCCATAGGCATAGTGATGGACCCCTAATGCCTAAGTAATAAGACCCAACTGCTCTAAACCCATAAAAGATAGGCTAAACTAACCTTGAGTCCCCAAACCATGTTCAGGAGCGTACGAGGACAAGAGGGTTAACGCGACCTAGCCAGGTAGGTGCTCTATCACTATTAGATTCTTTTAAAAGAACCGTTATTATTTTGAGAACGTATGTTTTAAATATATGACTTGATTTGCATGACTTAATTCAGCATGCATGATAAATGCTTTGTACATAGCTATGTTTTGAAATGATTGCATATACATTATGCACATATATGTGTTGCAACAAGTGCATACATTGCATGATTTAAGTACTTGCAAAGATTACATTCCTTGAGGGTTGCCAAAAGACGCTGGAGTGCCGAGGACTAGGTAGTTGTGAGGGACCCAAAGAGGACAAGTTTTAACAAGAGGTTTTGGCTTATTTAATCTTACGTTATTTGGGCAAGTAAGCCCGTGGGTGCTATGCCGAGGGGTCTGGGTTGGCCACCTGGCCTCTACCACTAATAGGTGGATGGGTACCATGCCCAAAAAGAGGCAAGTCCCTACGTCGACTGCATGTGGTACAGGGGGCTACCACTGGTGTCACGGCAAGACTGGTCGATGTGTCATAGGCCCCGTGGAGGCTATGACCGAGTGTCCTCAGGTACCCGGGGACCACACGGCGAGGAGGTTGTGGGCATAGTGGACCCTATGGTTTGATGAGTTATGTGCATTTCATATAGCATGATATGAGGTTGGTCGACCATACCATACTAGAGGTCCATGAGTTGGACTCCATGAAGCATTTATTGCATATCATGATGTCATCATATATATATATATATATATATATATATATGATACTTTCAATTTTGGATTATGTGATCTTTTAAGTCATGAGTATTTCAGTTGATTATGGATTCTTATACTGATATTGAACTCGAGTATTCAAACATACGCATATTTTGAATGAGCATATGATTTTAAAACATCTCATGCATTTATAAAACTAGTAGTGATAGGCTCCTACTGAGTATATTATATACTCATCCAATCCTTAACATTTTTCAAACATCAGTAAGCACTCAAGGACAGGATACGTCCGTATATATCATGGTTCAGGACAGCTCCACTCACGAAAAGAGGACATCTATGTTAGTGCTATGAGCAAGTGAATCCAAAAGGAAACAAATATACATGTAAGTAAACTCTCAACCCTTTGGACATGTGTTTGTACTTAGTTACAGTTGGGCTGTGCGTTGTGACTGGAAAGACCTAGGGAAAAACATTTATTATTTCTGAAGTTTTTCAAAATCTACCTTAGTTGTTGTCAAAGCAAATGACACTGGGGTTTTCAAAAATGAGTTTAAAAACAAAAGATTTTCCGCTGCATTGAATGTTTCTTTATAGAATGGTTTTCAAATAGGGATGCATCCTGCCTTAGGAAATTAGGTATTGCATTTAAAAATGCATGGGAAAACCTGGGTCGTCACATTTTTGCATGGATAGGTCTCACCTCTGGATGATCAAATTGGTTCATTTCTTATGCATGCATGTATTCATCGCATAAGATGAAATGCCAACTAAGTGCCCTTTATGTTTTTGCCTCATTTTTTATTGGGAGCCACATTTTTTTGCATTCCTAGGTAGGGAAAGAGAAAGAAAATATAAAAACTATACCTCTTTCTTGTGCAAAAAGAAAAAAAAAAACCAATACATTTGTCTAATATTTGTTTAATGAAGATTATAGAAAAAATAAATGTAAGAACTTAAAAGAAAGGGTATTAATGTCTTTTATAAAAAGGGATGGTTGATGGAGATTTCGTCACAACTTACTTTCAATTAGGTCATTGAAAAGAAGAAATTGGCTAGGTATTTGAAATTTTAGAAAAGTGGGGATAATGTTTGATATTTCTTAAAAGTTGGCTAGACAATTGAAAATTTCCTAATTTATAAGACTACTAATTGTACATGTCCCTTTTGATTATGACCTAACATTAGCAATATCAAAGACATCAATGTTCCCTACTTATACATACATACATAAATAGATACATTATGTATGTACATATACGTACACACCCACACACCCACACACACACACACACACACACACACACACACACACACACATGTATTCCATATATATGTATGCTACCTCTCTTTTATTTGTGGAAGAACTAATATTATTGATAAAGCTTAAAAATTACTTAGTCAAGGCACCCATGTGCCAACTTAATCCATAGAAATATAACTAAGAAAAAAAGACTAGTGGCTAATTGATCCAATCCTCTGATTTAGTAGCATAACTAGCCAATTTATCCAATAAACCTATTTCCCTCACAAAATACGTGACTTGGTATGAACTTGGTCTAGCTACTTGTAATTTAAAAAAAATGTCATTCACACAATTGACAAAAACAATAAATCAAACACAAAAACTATGCAAAGATTTACATAATTTCACAAAACCACCTACTTCTACGGGGCATAATTCGATCTTCTTCACTTGAGAAAATGGAGTATGCAGTGGAGAACAAAAGGATTGATTTCACCTAAACCATCCCTTTGGATCCCACTTACATTTGTACACACACACACACACACACACACACAATTCGATCTTCTTCACTATGAGAAAATGGAGTATACAGTGGGGGAACAAAAGGATTGATTTCACCTAAACCATCCCTTTGGATCCCACTTACACACACACACACACACACACACACACACACACACACACACACACACACACACACACACACACACACACACAATTCGATCTTCTTCACTATGAGAAAATGGAGTATACAGTGGGGGAACAAAAGGATTGATTTCGCCATCCCTTTGGATCCCACACACACACACAATTCAATCTTCTTCACTATGAGAAAATGGAGTATACAGTGGGGGAACAAAAGGATTGATTTCACCTAAACCATCCCTTTGGATCCCACACACACACACACACACATTCTCTCTCTCTCTCTCTCTCTCTCTCTCTCTCTCTCTCTCTCTCTCTCTCTCTCTCTCTCTCTCTCTCTCTCTCTCAAGCATTGAAGAAGAACCTTGGCTTAAAGGTAGAAGCTTTGCTATGTGAATGTGTGGCTTATAAGGTTAAATATAGGCCTTCTTAGTCTCCTTCCCGAGCTACCCAAATCCACTAGAAAACCTTCCCTCAACAACTTAAACCCCACTTCCCATTTAATATGTGTAGGATTCCTAGAGAGAAAGTCATTTCTTAAGAGAAAATCCAATCAAGTGGATCCTACTACTAATGTGGAAGTGATTGAGACTTATGCACAATGTTCTCCAATTTGGCTTAATCATAACCCCTTTGAAGAGTTTTTATAGTGCTTCCCTGCATTGCATCCAAAACTAACACAGCTCCACCTATTTACTAACCTGTAAACTTTGTCATTAGCTTTTAAGAATACCAACTATCCTAACTCGATAGACTTGGCCAATTTGCATATAGCATCCTAAGTAAACTCATATGATCAACTCTCTTCAAATGGCTTCTTGAACTACTCCCCTTTTACAAAAGTATTTTCATTATCATCACTTGCATTCTGGAAATATGTGCACACTATTCCAAAACATGTGCACTTATCCATACACCATAGTATAGAAAATCTAATACCTTACCTTTTATCACAACTAACTAGAAGATAAAACTAGGACAATCATCTACCCTATTTTTTAGCTTCATAATTTCTTTAATTAGCTAGGTTGCTGACCCTATATCCCTAGGCAGCCCACCAATCTCTAATATTGCAAAAGATTAATCAAGTTTAAGCCATGATTGAACTCCTATGTAGTCACTGGCATTTTAGACATATTTGCAACAATTTTCAAACTAAAACTAGTTTTTCTAAAGAGCTTCACCTCAAATTTTGTAGTAAAAAGTCCTTCACTATCATCAAGCAAAGAATTTCTAAAATCACCTTTGTGTAAAAATTTTATCTAAATAAAATTTCACAACCAAAAGATTTATGAATGAAGAACAATCTTCCTCTCTTTGGTTTACCCATAAATATGTAAAACCTATAGACCTTGTGCTTGATCACCATTTGTGAGTTGCCTTGTGAAATCAAATTAGAGGATATTTAAATTAATAGTATTTTGATCCTTCTAATAGTACAACCCATTCTGGTATGTGCTTTGTTTAAATTTGTGAAAACATAGCTTTATAGGCAACATTCTTTCCACTATATTGTCTAATAATACTCTTTGCCTTGGTTACCCTTAGCACTGCAATCAAAATATAAGATAAACTGCCTTGTTGTGTGGCTCCCATATAAACCATATTGTTTTGCCATCTATCTCCTCAATTCCTATTTGATGTCATTTTTCAAAATTTGATATTTAAATTACGTCAGCATAATTAAGCACAATTGTTTATACATAAATTAAGTTCTCATTTGGCCTTTTCTGGTGCTTTATTAAACAATTCATCAATAGCTTGAAGGATAGGTGTCTAGTTCTAATGGTTCATATGAAATCCCAATCAGTTTCAAGCAACAAAGGCTTCACTTTGGGACAAGTAACAATGACATGCAATCAGGTTTCAATACTATTTAGACATCAAGGACAGTTACTATCATTTAACCGTGGTAGAACATATGAAGTTGGAAGCCTATCAAGATTAGTAGTCCACATGAATTGATTTAATCATACTTCCAAAATTTTAGCTTCTAATTAGTCCTATGTTAAAGAATTTATTTAATTATCTTTTATAGAATATGTTACTCTTTGACTTTCATATTTTGGTCATCTATTTTTCCTTTTCTCTTTTAAAGGTCCTTATTTCATGTTAAAGCAAGACATTCTAACTATAAAAGTATGATTATTACTATAAGACCAAACCCTAAACCCTAACATTCCAAGTTGCAAAATCCTTATTTATCTACAAAGATATTTGCACCCTTACTTCCAAAGAAACATCTTCTCCAATTTAATCTTCCCACGTCTTGTATTATTAGTCTATATTGCTATTTATAATTGTCCCAAAAAATTTGTCCAATACAAAAAGTAATGCAAATTGGATGGAGGGAGTATTTAGGCATGCTATAGGATGGTGCTATCATATCATAAGTTGTAGTGTTGTAATCTGCTTTTTCTTTTCTTTTTCTCCTTTTCCTTTGCATAATGGGTGCCACCCTTCCATTTGATCTTTTTGAATTTGGATATGTTCTACTCCATAAATGTAGACTAAATGATTCTAGAGTATGAAAAGATCTACTTCTGTTCAGTGAAAAATTATGCATGGTTATAAACTTTTTATAAATAGTAGTCCTAATTCAATGACCAAAACCATAGTTCTTCTAATGTTAGTGTTATCCAATCCACATGGTTGTTGGACTAATAAACATCTAAAGTTGGTAAGATTAAATGAATAGGTTGGATCAACCAAGAGAATAACTATCAAACAAAAATGACAGCACCAATTATCACATTCCTCTTTAATGTTTGGCACTTATATAACACCTATATGAACTTCAATTTCTGTCAGCTAACAAACAAACAGTCTAATTAAGAGTTCTTTTGGCAAAATTGAGCAAAGATTTGATTTTAAAAAATAAGGCTGCCCTAAAATAGAATCATCTTGAAAAAAAAAAAATCAAAGATAGTAGGTAATAATAAAGAACTATGCTGTAAATAAAGAGATATGGTAACAAAGATAAAGATAACATAACATGGAGAAGGGTGAAAAGGGTAACTTTTATTTAGTTCTCAGGATTTGGCATTACACTTTGCACCAAGAAGGAAAATGTGGGGCAAAGAATTTAAGGCTCATGTTGACTTTTATTTTAGTTCTAGATGCTTTCAAAATGCTCAAGTAGACTTATTTGAAAGCAAAAGTTTTTTGATATTGACACTCTCATCTACAACCATGCCATAAATATGAAGACTTCGAGACCAGAAAGTGAGGCCCACCAGTTGCTTTAGGACTCAATTTTAGATAATTATATGTTCAAATGCGTGATTAATAGTAAATTTAGTTTATGATTCACACTCAATAAGTTGTTCATTGATGTATGTGATTATTTACTAGAGAAAAAACTAACAAGTAGGGCCTATTTGTTTAATCATCTTCAACCATTTAGTTAGTGGAATTAATATAGGTTATGTTAACACTTGCAATTTTTCTTCATCTAACAAGAAAGTAGAAAGTAGGGTAGGCTATGATGGTTTGGTTTTAAGTTTATTGATTTGCTTAAGAATTAATGGTCCTACATTGCCAAATTTATAAGAGATGTATATGGACATATGTATAAAAGGGATAGGGATTAATAGCCCCACATTGCTTCTCACAAAGAGACTAGAGGAACATATCCTATAAAAAGGGGATTCTTCCCTATGTTTTATTCATTCAACTTTCAATTCTTAAGAATTTTGTGAAGGTTCTCTAGTAGGATTTTTAAAGTATTCCACTTCGTATTCTAGATATCAAGATTTGTTCACTATGGGTTGCTTAAGTTAGAGACTCTTTGAGATCCTTTGGGTGTGTGCTATTTGAAGGTCTACTATGTAATTTTGGTTTCCATTTAGGCTCACTTGTGTGGTTACTTTTTGTTGATCTTCAAGATCTCAAAATCTTGATTACTTGATTGAGGTTTCTTTTGTCTACCTTCAAGATTTGAAAATACAATTTGTTTGATTGAGGTTTCTTTTTGTCTGTCTTCAAGATCTCAGAATCTTAACTACTTGATTAACATATCTTTTTCTTATTGACTTTCGACATTTATATTCTTTATTATTTGAATTTAAGAGAATTAATTGTTCCTATGTTTTCTCAAATATTTAGTATTTTTAAAGGTATTCATTAAAGGAGACAAGTGTACTATCTACATTAAGAGTGCAGATAATTGTGGACAAACAATTGACTCTAGTTTGGTTGAATCTCAAAGATAGAGTTGCCAGAAATCCTTTGCACTAGGAAGCTTCAACTATCTCCAAGAGCTACATTACAAAGTGCACCTCTAAGCCAAGTTTCAAAAGAATTCAATATAGTGAGAATAAATCCAACAATTTGAAGGTATGGACTTTATGTCCCTAAATTCTACAAATCTTTTTTCATCTAAAATGAATTTGTAGATAAATTGGGATGAGAATGATGAACCCTTAATGGAATATATAAATAAGAAAAGGAAAGAAGAAAGTTCCACATTAGAAATTATATTAATTTCAATTGTCCGAATGGCAAGCCAATTATACCTCAAGTACTAGAATTCTAGATTGTTGCAAATGAAATTAATGCCAGTGAGGATGCAATTCCTGATAGGAGCTATCATTTTAAAGCTTTCATCAACCTAGAAAGATGTTCACATAAAGCTTCCACACAAAAATGAGAAGATGACTTATAATCAACTCCTACATTATTTCTACATTGAAGACAATAATTGAGCTAGGGAATCTACACTCAAGGATTCAATAGAACTGATTACCAATGTACTAGAACTGATTACCAATGCTCACATAGTTGAGGAAAATAAGAAGTTTACTTTGAAGAAGAAATGTCATAAGCCGAATTATGAAAATAATTATTTCAAGAAATCAAGAAAGCCAAGTGATGGAAGTTGCTTCTCACCTATTAATGGCACTATCTCTGAACTTAATCTAGTCTCTGATGAAGGAGATTGGCAGATTGGCACTGGTGCTACAAGGCATGTGATAAGGAGTAGGAACTTGTAGAAAAGTGGGGGATGGTTCTAAAATGTTCATGGGAAACTCAACTGCTTCTAAAGTAGTAGGTCAAGATGACGTAGATCTGAATTTTACCTTAGGCAAGATTGTGACTGTGAGGAATGTATTGCATGTACCTGATGTCAACAAGAACCATGTAATTGGCTACTCACTCAACAAGCAAAGTTTGAAGATGCTGATTGAACCTGACAAATTTGTTCTATCTAAGAATGGAGCTTTTATTGGAAAGAATAACGCATCAAATGGCACATCCAAGCTTCACATAGTGAATGAGGATTCAACTTTTTCTTATATTGTGACTGATTCTTTAGACATGTCTCATGGTAGAATAGGACACATAATCTTCCAGTCTATTAGAAGGATGATTGATCTTAAACTTATTCTAGAATGTGATATTTTTGGTAACTCATTAGTGTGAGATCTACAGTACTAAGAAATCATTAAAGTCAGTAGAATGGGTCTCTTCACTTCTTTAGCTGACACATAGTGACATCTACGAGATGAAAGATGCACAGACTTAAGATGAGAAGAAATACTTTATTATCTTCATAGATGACTATTCATGATACTGTTATGTATATCAACTACACATGAAGGATGAAGCTTTGGAACATTTCGAAGCTTACAAGGGAGAAGTATAAAATTTTAACAATGTCCACACTTTGGTCTAATAATCATGGATAAATTTCTAATGAATTCACTATATATTGTGAAGAGTGTGGCATTACAAAAGAATGCATTGATTCTTATACTCCAAAACATAATGGAATTGCAAAAAGAAAGAACAAAACTTTAGTTAAGATTGTGAATTCTATGCTCACTAGCTCTAGGTTATCAAAGAGCTTCTAGGGAGAAGCACTATCTTCTACTTGCCACATTCTAAGTTGGGTTCATCAAAAGAAACTTGATGTTACACCACACATATAGCATTACCTAGACATCGATAGTGTCAGGTGCCAGCTGGCAAGTAAAAACTTTTTGAAGAATTTTAAGATGATTTCATTATTTTCTCTTCTTACTTGCAAATGAATATGCATATGCATATTAGTTTATTAGTAAGAAGAGAAAATAATGAAAATCATCTCCAACTTCTTCAAAGAATGGCAACCCTAACATGACATGAATAGATAATTGACATTCCCTTAAGCTAAGGTGTCCCTTGTGAGTGGCACGCTACATCGGATTCTAGGTGTAGTCAGAAATGGGCAATGGTTGTTAGGGAATTCCCCCAGAAGTGACGCACTACATTGGATCTCAGGTGTAGTGGACAATGGGCAAGGGTTGCTAGAGCATCTCCTCGAAAGTGATGCACTGCATCAGAACCCAAGTGCAGAGGAAAGGATAATAACAAAAATGCGTAGGAATAATAGTGGATAAAGAATTAAAGGATAAAGTTGTGGACGTTAAAAGAATCAGTAATAGAATTATAATAATAAAACTTATTCTAGGAGAGAAGATCATAAATGTTATAAGTGCATATGCACCACAATTAGGGTTAAAAGATATAATTAAGAGAGAGTTTTGAGAAGATATGGAGGGAGTCATGCAAGAAATTCCCAACACAAAGGAGATATTTACAGAAGCAAACTTAAATGGCCATGTACGAAAAGAAAAGGAAGGATATGATAAGGTATATGGAGGGTATGGTATTGAGAACGAAATGAGATAGAGGAAGCTGTCCTTGATTTTCCTTTGGCACGTAACTTGGCCCTTGTTAGCACATTTCTTTAAGAAGAGGGATGACCACTTAATAATCTTTAAAAGTGGACTCCATAAAAGCCAAATATACTTTCTTTTTTCTTACTTAGGAATATCAAAAGATCAATGTGCAAGGATTGTAAGGTGATACTCGGTGAGAGTTTAACCTCACAACATATGTTAATGGTTATGGATATCTATATTAAAAGATGAAAGAAAGGAAATGAACTTAATAAGTATCCAAAAACTAAGTGGTGGAACTTAAAAAGGGAGAAAATAACCTCACTCGCAATTAGATGGTAGAAGGAAACTAGAACAATGAAAGAGAAGTAAACACCATGTGGATTAATATGGTTGAGTCCATTAAGAAAATAGCAAAAGATGTCCTAGGAGTGTCTAAAGGTAAAAGGCAATTAGTAAAGGAAACTTGGTGGTGGAGTGAAACAGTGCAAAAAGTTATTAAGGAAAAATGGGTGTGTTTTAAACCATGACAAAAGATAGAAATAATGAAAACTATGAAAATTATAAGAATGCTAAAAACATTGCTAAGAGAATGGTAAGTGAGGCTAAACTCAAGGCATATAAAGATCTCTATAATAGACTAGGAGCAAGAGAAGGTGAGAAAGATGTGTTTAAACTTGCAAAAATAAGAGAAGAGAAGGGTAAATACTTGGACCACGTTAAGTGCATTAGAAGTGATGATGAAAGGGTACTAGTCAAAGATGACAAGATCAAAAGAAGGTGAGAAAGTTACTTGACAATTGCCCTAAGAATATAGGGATTGAAAGTACCATAAACCTAAATAACATTGGACATCATAGATATGATCGTATGATTAGAATACTTGAAGTGAAAGAGGCCTTGAAAGAGATGAAATCATGAAAGGCCCTGGGTCCCGATGGTATACCAATTGAGGTTTGGAAGCATATGGGAGATATTGGAGTAGTTTGGCTGACAAAGTTGTTTAACATGATTATAAAATAAAAAATGTGGAATGAATGGAGGAAAAGCTCTATTATACCAAATTATAATAATAAAGGAAACATACAAAACTGCACTAATTATTGAGGGATCAAACTTATGAGAAACACTATGAAACTTTTTGAAAGAGTGATTGAGAAGCGGCTACTACATGTAACAAGTGTATTGGAGATCCAATTTGGTTTCATGCTTGGGAGGTCTACCATGGAAGCTATTTTCTTTCTAAGACAATTGATAGAGAAATATACAAAGAGGAGAAAGGACCTCCACATGGTGTTTATTGATATAAAGAAAGCTTATGATAGGGCCCTTAGAGAGTTAATATGGACGGTGTTGGATGAGAAAGGGGTTTCACAAAGGTATAGAGACATAATTAAAGATGTGTATGAAGGAGTGGTAACAAACGTTAAGATCACTAGCTAAGAGACCAATGATTTTCCTATCACTACAGGATTGCACCAAGGATCAGCATTGAGCTCGTACCTTTGCACGTTGGTTATGAATGAGCTAACGAAACATTTGCATGAGGAGATTTCGTGGTGCATGCTCTTTGTAAATGAGATGGTTTTAATTGATGAGACAAGGGAGGGCATAAACACATAGCTAGAGTTATGGAGAGAAGCATTAGAACTTAAAGGATTTAAAATTAGCTGAACTAAGATAGAGTATGTGGAATGCAATTTTAGCAAGGAGAGGAGCAGGAGCTATGCACTAGTAAAGATTGATAATCCAGAAGTTGCCATAATAGACCACTTTCAATACTTAGGATCAATGATTCATGAGAGTGGAGAGATTGAGAGGAAGGTTACCTAGAGAATCTAAGTGGGTTGGAACAAATGGAGATGTGCATCTAGAGTTTTGTGTGATCGATGGGTGCCACTCAAACTAAAAAGATGGCTATAAGGCTAGCTATGCTCTATGGATAGTGTTGGGCAATTAAGAAACATCAACGTCATAGGATGCATGTAGCAAAAATGAGGATGTTGAGATGGATGAGTGACAAGACAAGAAATGATGGAATTAGAAATGAAAATATTTGAGGAAACTTAGGAGTAGCACCAATAGGTAACAAGATGGGGGAGATTAGATTTAGATGGTTTGGACATGTCCAACAAAGACCAAAAATGGCATTGGTTGGAAAGAGTGAGGCAATCCAAGTTGAAGGTTTTAAAAGGGCAAGGGGAAGGCTCAAAAGAACGTGGATCAAAGGGGTAAGAAAAGATTTAAAAACTTTGGGACTAAATGAAGTCATGATACTTAATAGAGGGGAATGGAGGAACAAAATTCATTTGGTCGACCACTAATCGGCATAAGGTCTTGATGATGATGATGACTACTTTATGTATAGCAACTACATACAAATTTCTAAATTTGGAAACTCCTCATCCACACATAATCATAGAATCTATACATGTGATTTCTATTGAAGAACATTTTCCTTTCAAAATAAAAATGATAGGAATTGTTCACAATGTAGCTACTAATACACCTTCAACTAGTAAAAGGAGAGATTCTCCAAAGTAAACCATGGATACTGAACTTAGATGGAGCAAACGGGCAAGAAAAAAAAAAGATTTTACTCTTGCATTTGAAACCTATCTCATTGAAGATGATCTTGCCACCTTCGTTGAAGCTATGACTTACCATGATTCAACATTGTGGAAAGATGCAATGGATGATGAAATGCATTCAGTTACCACTAATAACACATGGGTACTAGATGACTTACCACCAGGATGCACGACAATTGGTTGTAAGTGGGTCTTATGGAAGAAGATGGGCACTGATGGTACTCTCTATAAGTATAGAGCAAGAATAGTAGCTAAAGGATTCAAACAACAAGAAGGCTTTGATTATTTGTTACATCTTCTCTTGTTGCATGAATCACTACAATTAGAGTGATGATAGTATTGCAGCAATTCTCAACTTATTAATACATCAGATAGATGTTAAAATAGCTTTTCTTAATGTTGAATTGGATGAAGAAATTTATATGGAAAAACCAGAAGGTTATATCATGGCAAGACAGAAACACAAGGTATGCAGGTTACTCAACTCATTTTATGCATTGAAACATGTTCCTAAGCTGTGGCATGAGAAATTAAGGCGTTAATTTCTCATGGATATGTACCTAATGAATGAGATATCTATGTCTTTAGCAAGCTTACTAATAATAAAAAGAGTTATCATTTATCTATATGTGGATGATATGTTCATCCTTGGGATTGACTTGCAAAATGTGATAGGAAGAAATTTTTATCATCTCATTTTGATATGAAGGATTTAGGTGAGGGAGATGTGATTGTTAGAATAAAAATACTTATAAATGAACATGGATTAATTCTTGTACAATTCAGCTACATTGAGAAGTTTCTAAAACCATTTGAGTAATTTGATTGTAAGCTGATGAATACACCATTTGACTCTAGCACCAAGTTACAAAAGCATGATAGAAGCCAAGTGGATCAAATGAAATACATGAGTATACTTGTAAGTATAATGTATGCAATATTCTGCACTTGTTTGAATATTATTTTTGTAGTGAGAAAAGTGAGCAGTGTCACTGGTTATCCAAGTGAAAAACATTGGGAAGCTCTAAGAAAAGTAATGTAGTATTTTAAGAAGACTCTACATTATGGACTACACTATGGGACAGAATTGGCTATAGTAATATAACTTAGAACTTTGATCCAAATGAGTCTAAATTGGTGCCATCATGGATCTTTACCTTAGGTGGTGGAGCAATTTCATGGAAATGAAAGAAGTAGACATGCATGATGCATTCCACGATGAAATCAAAGTTTAGTACTTCCATGTTGGGGGATGTACTAATCTGGTTAAAGCAAATGTTAGCATTAACTATCTATTATGATAGTAAACAATTTTGATAAAGGCATATAGCAGATGCTACAATGGTTAGTCTAGACAACTATTTCTAAAAGCATGATAGTATGCACAAACTTATCTCCAATGATCTCATTTCTATTTAGTATGTAAATTCGAAGCACAATTTGGTTGACCATTTATCCAAAGGACTAGGACAAGAGTTGGTAGATGAGAAGTAGAAGGGAATTGGGATAAAACTATCCATACTACACCTAGTGACAACCCTACCTTGCATCATTGACCAAGTCGAAAGGGAAAAATAAGATATTTGTCACTCAAAGGTGTACTACATTATTAATTTACTCATTCCTATGGCATGGTAGTATGACCTGATATTAGTGGGTGAATGACCTTTGTGCCTTAGTGGATCTGTAGGTCTTCGAACTATGGTCTAAGTAGGCACACAATTAATAGATTCACCTATTCCATTGAGGTGTGGCCGCCTTCCATGAGACCAAAGGTTTTGTCTCTAGAACACGTGGAAAAATGCAAATTTATAAATGTGGCCCACTATAAAGGCCTTCAGCTTTAGTAGAAGTGTGTGTATGCATGCATGTGTGTGTGTGTGTGTGTGTGTGTGTTAATTCTAGTTTTTTGTTAAGAGAAGAAATTTAATACTTTGTTCACTCAAGTACGATATTCTTTGCCTTATATACAATACAAGGAAGTTCAAGTCTTTATTCACTTTATCTTAAGCACACTTTTGTTGAATGCCTAAGTTCTTATTGGTCTCTAGTTTTTATTCTAAGAGAAGCGAAGGAATGTTGTTTCAATTGTTTTAACTTAAAAACAAGTGGGGGATTATTGGTTTGTCTTTATGCTTATTATTTTGTTTAAGAACTATTCCTCCCACATTGCCAATTTTATAGGAGATGTATAAAGACAACTCTATAGAAGAGATTAGGGATTAACATTACCCTCTGCTTTTGACAAGGAGACTAGAGAAGGAAGTCCTATATAAAGGGGATGCCCCTCAAGATTTTATTCATTCAACTTTCAATTGTTGAGAGTTCTATGAATGTGCTATGTTAGGATTTTTAAAGTGTTCTGCTTGATTTTCCAAAGATTAAGAATCATTCTCTCTAGGTTGCTAAACTTAGGAACTCTTTGAGATCCTTTGGATCTATTTGCAGCTCTACTTTGTGATTTTGATTTGTATACAGGTTCATTTATGAGGTCTCTTCTTTACAATGTTCAAGATCTTAGAATCTTGATTGCATAATTGAGTTTTCTTTTGTCGGCCTTTAAGATTTCAAAATCTTGATTGCTTGAGTGAGGTCTTTTTTTTTTTCCGATCTTCAAGATCTCAAAATCTTGACTACTTGATTGAGATCTCTTTTTCATGTTGACTTTCATGATTTATATCCTTAATTTTCTAACTCTTTGAGAATTTAATTGTTCCTATGTTTTCTAAGGTATTCAATATTTCTACATGTATTTATTGAAGGAGACAAGTGTATGATCTATATTGAGAGTGTAGATCATTACAAGATTGAGTCTAACTTGGTTGAATCCTAGAGATAGTGTTGCTAGATGTCCTTCGCATTGGGAGGCTACAACTATCAAAAGAAGATACTTTACAAAATGTGCCTCTGATCTAAGGTTCAAAAGAATTCAATATAGTGCAAATAATTCCAACAGTTTGTATAGTGCCTTGAGGATAGAGATGAAGAAAAAGTGAGAAGTCAAAATCACATGTTGCAATTCGACCTTTTCATGTACATGGAGATGGAGGACAGAAAAATAAGGTTTGAAGGCCATCATGTAAAGTGGATGATATTTTCAGTGCATAGGGCACTTAGAATGCAGACTTTTAGATATCCCACAAGTTACACAACATTGAGAGGGGCATGCCCTTCTTAAAATGGGTATGCACATGCAAGAGACAAAATTTATCTATGAGATAGCTTATCACCTTTTAAAGTTGTTTTGCAACTAGTTTAATTGCAACATATTTCTATGACACAATCACCTCTTACATTATTCAGCTTTGATGGTGCACTCACTCTGACTCAAGCTTAACCAATGTGATCAATGACCATGGCAAGCTACCTAAAATAAGAAACTTTGTAAAAAATCTTTTGAAATCCTAAAGGAAAACTTTATATCTAAACAAGGAGTCCTCAGGTAGAAAATCATCTAGTATAGTTGATTGTGGACAACATGGCTCCTCTCCTTATTACATTTAGTTGGAGGTTCAAAGTGCTGCTTTCTCCTTGTTGAAGAAATTTCAAGTATATGTAAGAATTAGGATAATAGATTCTATATATTTTGCTTCAAAACTCCTCCCTTAAGAAAAAGGGAAAAAGAAAAAAAAGACAAGGAATTCTTAGAGTTTATATGTAAAACATATAGCAAAATAGTAGGTCCATTCGATATATCCAAAATTTTAAAATCGAGCATATTGGGTGTTTTATTTGAAATAGTAGGAATATTGGTTGATACATCAGCCAAAATATTGTATTGGCTATTTCACTAACTTGATATATTAGGTATAATGGCTGATATTTTGTTCCATGATGTAAAAAGGAAGGTGGGCCCCTCTTTTATATTGGCTTTTGGGCTTCAACATCTAATCATATGTTATATGTACTAGTTTTGTCATAAGATTCAAAGGCCTGTCAAGAAATAAATTTGTATCGGTTTTCAATTATTAAATTTGTTTCTACCATTGTACTAATTTATTTGATATATAAGGTAAGAGAATATATATAAATTCCTTGAAAGGTGTGGAAGTTATCATAAAAATATTTAAGGACAATTTAGATTAAGATGATCCAATGAGGACCACCAAAGAAAAAGGAGAGAATCAAAATTAATTGAAACCACAACAACACATATATTGATTAATTCTAAAGTGTCTAGCTTTTCATGAAATGCACTCTTGAATTGATTTTCAGGAAAAATCCACCATAGTAGATTTCACCTGTCGTGGATTCTCGTTGGAATCTAAATTCTTTGTTAGGAAGCTTTCCACAATAAACTTTAGTGGGCTCAATCAAGATGGATTATAATCTTGCACAATTCCCTCACTATCTGTAAAATCCTTAATTTTAAATCCTAAGTTAGTAATAAATTAAATTAAAAATTTTATGCATAGAATTTGGTTTAACACAAAAACTAGAAAGTATACGTTGATAGGAATTGAACGGTATAAAGAACACAGAAAATGGAGCTCAGATGGAGAAGTTATGAACCGTTGAAGTTAGAAGGGCATTTTAATAATTTTGAGAGACCCTAAATATAGGGGTTATTTTTTATAACAGCACCCCCCTATTATATTTGACTACTTCCTAGAAAAATTGATCAGTGACCAAGAAAGGCGGATCACCAGTGATAAAATTCACCTCCTTCCCATTCAATCACTCCACCCAAGCCCTCCTGCCTCCAAAGATCGAGTTTTTCCTAGAGATACCTAGCAGAATCGCAACGCTGAAAAAATCTTGGAAAACTGCTCTTCGGTAGCGTCAACGATTGTTTGATTGACCGAGGTAGGTCTCATCCCTCTTTTCACCTTCCGTTTACAAAGTACACGTGAGTTTTTGCATATGTAGATGTTGAAAAACAGCGTAGGTTCATCATTTCCTAGGGACCTTGTGTACCTTATTGTAGTCGTAAATTAAGTTGATGAAATCATGTCACAACAATGATTTGCATGTTCATCTTATGCATGATGAACCCAAGAACAGACCCTTTAAATTTGAGGGAGATCCAACGGCTGGCGACACCGAAAATCAAGAAAAATAATACGTAGGAGAAATTTAGGAACATGAGAAAAAACCTTAGTTTTTGGCAAAATCAATTAAAAGGAGTGTCAAAAAATGAATGTACATGAAATTTTGAGCAAAAGGGTGTAAAAATCATAAAATTTGGACACCTAGGGAGTCACCAACGACAGCAACCGCGTCGGTGCCTGTCATTGATGCTAGGAAGCCAAGCGGGACGCACGACGCAGATGGCGCACAGGCCCACACCGTCACTCGCACGCATAGCGCACGCGTGTACGAGGGGCATTCCCATGCGTTGTCACGAAAAGCCAGGACGCCCGGTGTCTTGGCGACTAGGACGCACGCGAAAGTGCGTCCTGACAACCATGACACACGTGACCCATTCTGGGAGTGGAGCATCCTGGGGACGCTGGTTTATGCTGGCATAAACCTAGTAAACTGCGCCACCGGTGTAAATCGGTGCAAACACCGCCCACCCCTATAAATTAATATACTAATATACATTAATTTATGAAGTCTTTTCACTAAAAGCTTTATTTTGGGAGCTACAGAGGTCTAAATCATGATTTGAAATAGCCGTTGCAATCGTCTTGACAGCGTAGACCTAGATTTGACTTGAAAACTGATGTTTGACCACTTTTAGATTAGTCAAATTAGACAATATTAACTTAGAGCTGGCAGATCCAAGGGTGATCAGGCCATAAGACTTGAACTACTAGATAATGTATGACAATAAATAAGGGTTATAATGATCAAATTAGGTGTGATTACTCTAGAAATTGATGTAGACCATTGGTCTGAATTAGATCTTAGGAAAATTATTGTTCTAAGGATGATTTGACTGTCAGATCAATGTATAAAAATTAGATACACAAAAAAATGAATAGATGAACCTGAGATAGGACTAAATTATAACAAGTAATGTAGGATTAAGGACCAAATAATAAATAAAGATCTTAGAGAATGATCTAACGATTGGATCGCCATAGATTCCATTGTGATGTAATAAATAACACAAAATAGTACTGTGATACTGACAGGTACATTTGAGCATGCAAGCTAAGAGGATTACATGCTTGAATTGGGTGATCTCACGTTGAGGTAGGTGACAACATTTAATGTTATGTTTTGATTTCTAAAACCTTGCATTATCATAGCATCATGGTTGATTATGATTTAACTGCACTTGGTTGTTTAGTTTATGATTTTGTGAAACTCAAGTTTTATGCTATGATTGATATTTGATTTCAATAATGTATTGAATGGGTTTATGATCGATTATTTTATGAGATTAATACTGCGCATCTATATATATATGTGTGTGTGTGTGTGTGTGTGTGTGTGTGTGATTAGTAATTATCTTTCTTTATTACACCACTAAAACTGATGGGTTTTCATAAGGATGACGGTGGAGGGTTGGTGGCTAGTCCTTTGAGAGGCTAACCCAGGGATGAGGGGCGTGCCTTGGGGATTGTGAGCCATAAGTGCTCCTGGTTTTCTAGATACACAATTTTTGTGTTTTGTGATTTATGACGGGTGCTCTCACCCGGTGGATGTCATGCTAGAAGGGAGTAGGGCCAGCCACCCACCATTCTAAATTGTGATGTGATAGACACCTACCCACAGATGGCTTTCGATAGGGGTTTGGTAACATGGATAGTCCACACTATCATTCCGGGCCTTTCCATGGGGACGGATGTTAAGTCTCCTGTTATGGTGTTGACAGGTAGCGGCACTGGTTGAGACCTTGGAGGGGTTGCCACTGCGGCATGACGATCCATACTCTTATTCTATGTATTTGCATGATGAGCATGGAGATGTTATTGTATTCCTAGGTGTGACAACACTCAGAGGTTTGATATGAGTACTCATGATCTGTGGTACGAGTGTATGAGACACTCGTGGGACCTACATACCTTAGGGTGCCTTGTTATTATTGTATGCTCATTTATATTAGATCATATCATGTTTTAAATCCATGAGATGCATTTTTTTATCATATATTATGTTCTAAGATTTTATTGGCATTGCTTATAATAATTATATTTCATGAATAATGGATCTACTCATTATATCAGCATTGTTATTCAATTTTGTTCCATTGTTATTACATTAAATGTCTATGTACCTACACAAGCAGTAGCTTACTGAGGCATTGCTTTGTTTTGCAATGCCTTAGATCTCGAGTGCGACAGTAGGAAGGGCAAGACCGTAGAGAGATAGTGATAGCAGTGGGGACCACTTTACTTTGATTGATAGATTGCTCGACGTGAGTTATTAGAAGGACTACAATTTAAACTTACTTTATGGACTATATACTTTTATTATATGGATTTGATTATGACAATTATACATATGATGAACATTACTTTCAATATGTGGGATGTTATGATGGATAGACCCTGGGCCACAATATTATGCTTTTCGATATTTATTGTGTTGAAAATAAAGGCGCTGATGGTTGATGTTGGATTTGATATGTGTATTATCTTAAATGTATTACGATATATTTATATTTATATTTATATTTTAAATCATGGTTGTGATGTTTTAGTAAAAGGAAATAACACCCGGAGGTTTTCAACAAATTTTTTGATAAAATGATTAATAGATTTTTTTATTTTGGGATCTTGACTATTATTATTATTATTGAAAAAATGTTATTAAAAAAAAAAAAAAAACTGGGGTGTTACACTATCGTCCCCTAAGAATGTAAGTATAGCTTTCGTTAGCCAATCTAGAACTTTCCTTCTAATGTTGAATGAAATTTGGACCAAAAGAAATGAGATCATTCATTAGAATGTAGCATTGGATAAGAGGATAATGTCTTACCTTATGGAATGTAAAAGTGATTGAATATTGTAATACCACTACACATTTTCCCATTTTCTTCCCAATTGTCCACAAATCAAGAAGAACTTCTAATAAAAGAACTCAATTTGTATAACCAGCTAGTCCATAAATGTTACGTGGAGACTCCAAACTCAAGATCACCGACAACTCTCTTTTAACCAATTGTCGCTTGGAAATCATGGTCATTGTGGGGTAGGAGAGATGATTAGAAATCATAAAGGGGAAATTAATCGTACTTCTCCTAATATCTTTGAGGCTGAATGTGGATTTGCATGTCTAACTTTAAGGAAAAATGCAACACTTGGAAATATCACTAATATAGAGGCTGAATGATTAACCTTACATATTGGGTTACAACTCTTACATATTGGGTTACAACTTGCAAAAGGCCCCAACATTATTGTCCTAGAGGTGATAGGAGATTCAAAGACTATAAAACTTATAGTTCTAAAACTCGTGACCCCGCTTGGAAAACTAGTATCGAATTCTTAATTCAACGAAAGACCAAGTCATTCCACACAACTTAAATAATTTGTTTATGCTAGGATTTGATCATGGGGGCTTCAATACAACAATAAAAGGTCATGACCAACTCAACCACCCTAAATTTATGTATACAAAGTGGAAGTCTTATATATAACTCAAAATGTTATTATAAATCTCACTCAAGTATTTTTTGAGTCTCCCATGAGTCACTTCGAGTTAGATTGACTCATCTTACTTTTGAGTCAAGTTGACATTTTGAGTTTTAAACTATAGTTCAACCCGATGAAAAGGATGAGGAGCAACATAGTTGCTCAACAAGGCAAGTCCTAAGTTAATGAAAATTGTTTGCTGTAGAATTTGTGTCCCTTTCCTTGGAACACATTAAGAAAGTGAAATAATATTATCTAGTAGATTGAGAGTTACTCCAAGGATCCCATACATGGATCAGTAGTTTGCAAGAAAAAAGCACAATTAGCACATATAAATGCATCAAATTAGTGTATTTAGGTTTTGTATGTGTATACTATCTATTCTAATCCATATGTGATGTTACCAAATACAAATGCATATGTGATGTTATATGGGGACTTAAATAAGCAATAGATACAGTGGGTATGCTTAAAAGGTCTAGGCCACCAAATTGTGGGTCCTTGGCTAGGCCTACCCAAAGAAAGAGATTAGGTTTTTCCTCAATTACCAAGTGGGAAGGAGTACAAATAGTTGCACCTGCTCTACTCACAAGAGTGGTCTCTATTGGGAATGTACCCTCATAAGCTAATAAGTAATGTATTACATCTTAGCATAATGAATAAGATTTATTTGTATGAGAATTCTATTTTAGTGTAGTACTTTGTAGTTGCATTTATTAATTGTTACACTTATTGGATAATAATGAGATGACGACTAGAACTTTTGGGAACCTTGTAGTAATTAAATATCAAGGTGATAAAGATTCATAGGACAAGGAGAAATAAATTCCAAATCCTTGTAAACCTAAAACTATCCTTGAGTGAAAATGATAGTGAGAATCCACATTGGAAACATTTGCTGGATGTGATGTTGCCAATAAGATTAGAGATCAATCATCTAGGTGGAAACTCAAGGCATAAATGAGGGTACATAGATGTATATCTATATATAGGATTGATCTCAACTTGTTGGGACATTCTGTGGACACGACGTAAGGAATGTTTTAGATAGAACATAACCATCTATGCCCTTAGACTTGAAAGGTCCATACCTTAAAGTTGGACTAGGTATTTATTTTGAGATATCATCGAGAATATGAGATACTTAACATGAACCTAACACCATAATGGTGAAAGATATTCAGGTAGGGCCAATCATAGGTGGGCTTGAGAAATTTATGTGTTATACGATAAAGGAGTTTATTAAACTAATTTAGTAAAGTTGCTAATAAATTATGGGACCCATGGGAGTTTATATGTTTGGGCATCCAGTTAAATATGATCCACATGGCCCACGTAAGATACATAAATGAAATTTAAATATGGGTGAGCAATTTGGTAAAATGACTCAAAAGGCAAGAACTTGACAATTTAAGGTCAACATTGTAATTTTCTTAATTGTTGGGGCAATGGGATAAAGTTGGTTGTGGATGACTTTACTATATTATATAAACTCTTTCATATTGATAATTAGTGGGAGCCCACATGTATGGGCTACCATCTTTGATGATCTAGTGGTAAATTTTATAATACCAAGGAAAGTCAAACTTTGATCAAGGATATTATATTTGCATTAAGTAAGAACCTCTTAGACTTATTTAGTAAGAAACAGTTCATCCATAATTAGAATGCCAAAGAGATCACACCTAAACTTATTTTAGCAGGAATTAAAAAGAAGAGAATCAAACAACTTTTCTAATTAGTATTGGATATTAAAAAGGAAAGGGGTAATGGGGAGCTTCCATAATTAAATCTCATCAACAAGAGAGGATGCCCCCATTCTAGGTGATGTCAGAGAAGCATCCCTAGTATCATTCCATGAGTAAAATGCTCCTTGGTTCTCTCTCTAATTTGTTCAAGTTGATAAGAATTGCTAGTTTAAATACTTTCTCTTCAAGTTGGAGCCACCTCTGTACAAGGAAGAAGATTAAGCTTTTACCTAGATAACATCATGAAATTCATCATCATTACATGGGGATTATGCTAATCTTTGTATTTATTGCTTTGCATTGGCATGTGGAAAGAGAAAAGGTGACTTCCTTTGCATTAAATGGGAAGATAACTCTTAACAATAGGCTTTCACCCCTTTGCAGCAACTTGGGCAGACTTCTTAGCTTGGCTTGGCCTCAAAGGCCTGGTAGTAGACTTCTGTCCCACTTAGAGGGATAAGGTTGATGATATGGTTTTATTTTATTCTAGAGGAGAATTGCTTATTGTTTACTATTGCAATGGACCCCACTTTTTCTAAGGCAGTACCTTGTTCCACCTACTCTATAAAATCACTACATAGTTAGGAGGTAGATTAGCCTTGTATTTGCAATGATATATGTGGCCACCATTTTTTTAAATTTTGGAGAATAGTCTAGTTGTAGGCTGAGACATTTCTTTATCATTTATCAAAGACTAAGGGATTTAATATGGCAAAAGAATTCTTGTTTAAAACCTCATATCTTATTATTCATTGAAACTTTTCTATTGTGGAAAATTATGGACAAAATCTTGTATTATTTGTGATTTTGAAACCTAATTCCCAACAAAAAATTATTCAAAATTAATTGCAATCAAATAAGTTGTTTAGTGGCACCAAAACTTCAAATTTAACTAACTTTGTTAAAATTTTCTAACATAGTTACTCTACATGGACCTTGACCCGACCTCACCAAATAACACACATAACAACATTACAAAAGAACAAGGAACATCTCTGTCTCTCTCCGCTATCATTAGCTCTCCTCTCTTTGCATTCATCCCACTCTAACACCAAATCTATCTACACTATAACCCTCTCTACTAAAAATAGCATCTTTCTACTATTTCAACCACCACAAACTTCTCACAAGACAATGGAACTATGTTGGCCTCCAAGCTCTTAGCAAGAAGATGTAGTCTTCCTTTGTAGAGAGAGACAATGCCTTTGGAAATTTTTAGTAAAGAGAATGTTGGCCTAAGGTTCCTTGATTTTGATGATAACAAAACCAATATTAATTATTTCTAGCATCTTTTGTGAGTGTGAAAGACATTCAAATGAAGTTAAAAACCACTCATGATGAGTTGAGAAAATTTTAGGAATCAAAGAACTAAATGATCAAATTTTGGACAAATCAAGTTGACTGTCTTTCAAAAGAAGTCAACTATTTTGGAGATAGTTATCATAACTATCATAAAGAAATTTGACTTTTTTATATCCAAACAAATTTTTTTTAGAAGACCTAAAGACTTGAAGCTCAATCAAATCCAAATGAAAGCCTAAAAAATCAAGTCAGACGTTTTTGTCAATTAAGTCGATTATTTTTGTGCCCCAAACCTATCAGGACATTACTCTTAATTTTCCTAAGAGTAAGTTGATTATTTTTCTTCAAATGATGGACTTATCTTTACTTATGAAGAGGAAGATTTTCACGATCCAGCTGAAGGTTCTTAGACTAAGTTGTAGTTGTTTCACCCAGAGTACATGTCATACTCTTCTAGTTGTCTTTCCAACCATAGTACTTAGGCATAATAACTACTAGTTGAATTGTATTGAACTTTAGTGGTTGATAGTGAGATATAGTTTAGTTTCTTAGAAAATCAAGAATCAACATGTTTTTTAGAAATTGAAATTTTTCACTAGTGCTCTTCCTATCAATTTTACAGTTAGTATAATCAACTTCACGATAAGCATTTAAGAAAAATGAACTTTCTCTATCGTACCAAAAGCTTAAGTGAGGTGTGTGAACAAGATATCTAAATATTCTCTTAATGGCCATATGATGTTAATTCTTTATGATCAACTTGGAATCTAGCATATGCACACAATATAAATTGAATATCAATTCTACTTGTAGTAAGATATAATAATGAACCTGTCATTCTTTTATATTATTTTACACATACACTTTTATCATTCTTATCTTTGTCATGCTTCAATGATGGACTCATTCATGTCCTAGTTGACTTACCATTTTTTAATCTATAATTCTTCAATAGTTCATTTACATACTTTGCTTAGTTGATAAAGATTCCTTCAATAGTTTGTTTCACTTGAAGTCCAAGGAAGAAATTGTGCTCACCTATCATACTCATCACAATGCTCCTTGATATACAGAGATTTCTTTGTACATGCCTTCACTAATAGCTCCAAATACAATATCATCAACATAGATCTAAACTACAAGAATGTTATTGCTCTTAGTTTTTGTAAAAGTTGTTATGTCAAATTTTCCTCTAAAACAAACATTTTTCATCAAAATTTAGTCAAACATGCATACAAGATCTAGGAGCTTACATGAAACCATAAAGAGCTTTGATGATTTGAAACATGGTTAGGGAAATTAGAATCTTTAGAAAATGAACACATCTTTATTTATGAAACCATTTAGAAAAAGCATAGTTGACGTCCATTTGATAGAGCTTGAAATCTTTAAAAAATACAAATGTAATAAGCATCCTAATTAATTCTAATTTAACAATAGAGGCAAATGTTTCACTAAAATTAAAACCCTCTTCTTCAGAATAACCTTTGACTATAAGTCTAGCTTTGTTTCTTGTGACAAGTCCAAGTTCATTCATCTTGTTCTTAAATTATTAATTTAATATCAATTTTTGGATGATCATTGTGTCTAGGAACTAAAGTTTAGATATCATTCCTTTCAAATTGGTTTAGTTTCTCTAACATTACCACAATCCAATCCACATCTAAGATAGCCACTTGGGCATTCTTGGGTTGTATTTTGATGAAAAGCTTGTTAATAGGCAAGAAACTCTCAAGTTAGATCTTGTCCTTACCATAGTGGATGGATCACTTATAATTCCAGCTCATTGGATGACTATAAAGCATACCTTTGCTCTTTAAGAAATGGTTGATGTGGATCTTCTTCTTGTAGAGAAGGTTCGCCTTCCTTTGACTATTGTGGATTTCCTTTATTTGTGTTTACCTTCTTAATTAAATCCACAAGATCTTCCTTATCTTCCAAGCTAGCTTTCTTTCTCAAAGTAGGATTGGATTCATAAAAGAATGGCATAAATAAATTCTTCAACAACAAGAATTCTTAAACTAATAATATATTCTTTACTACTGATGGAATAACCAAGGAAGATACCTCACTAGATTTTGTATCAAACTTTTCTAGGTTACCATCATTGTTGCTGAAGATGAAGCATTTACTAAAATAAAACATGAAAGTAGAAAACATAATATTTTCTTCCTTTTCAAAGCTCATAGGCAGCCTTTTTAAAAACTGGTCTAATGGTGCATCTATTCTAAACATAGCATGTCGTGTTAATAGCGAACCCAAAAATATTTAGGCAAGTCATGTTCCCACAAATATTTTCTCTTAACTATTCCATTGTGTTGATGAGTTCTTGGGGTTGAGTTACAATCAATCTCATGCTTTTGACAAAAGTTCTTCAAATCATTATTCTCATATTCTCTTATGCTATCATTTCTAATGGTAGTAATTTTGAAACCCTTTTCCTTTTGAAGTTTTTTGCAAAACCTTTATGATCAGTGGTCAATTTTATATTAAAAGTACCTAATTAGTAATCAATGTATTATAAATTATAGACATTATTCTAAGGTTTTTTCAAAATTTCATAACACATACATTTTTGACCTAATAATTCAAAAGTTTGGTATTTAGCAGGTTCAAGAGCTAATCTAGAGTAAGTATGTTAATAATCATGATCTTTTTAGGATTTAGTTATGGTTTTTACTCTTTTTGTAGGAAGTGAGAAGATGATCCAATGGCATATATTGTGCTTTGTAGAGTTTTTTGCATGTCGAGCTATGCAGTTACCTCACCAAGGGTATAGCGGGTGGATCCCTTGAAAGGTCCACAAAAATCATGTTTTGTTATGTTGAAACAGTCCTAAGAATTGGATAAAAGCAAGAAAAGGCTTAATCAAGGTTCAAGACTATCTTAGGGCTAGTAAGAAAGCAATTAGAAGATTCAAAGGTGACTAAAATGGGCCCATGCAAAAAGCCAAGCAATTCCACTACTTTGCATGAGAATTGGAGCCATACATGACGTTTCTTAGTCCAACAAGGAAATCTATGGAAGCCAAGCCATTCAAGTTTTGAAACCAAGAGACTAAACCACTCAAGCCATCGACCAATGAGCCATCAAAGTGAGCTATTCAAGACATAAGAGCCTTGCCACATGGAGTCATACTATTGGAGGAGACTTTCCAAGCAATAGTAAAATTCAAAGGATAATTAGAAAGGAATTTGGGGATAATCATCATGGTAATATATGCATTTATAGATGGACTAATCAAGAGAGAAACAAAGTTAAATTTCCTTAATTTTCTCTTTCTTTTCCTCCTTTTTTTCTCTATCTTTCCTACCTACCACATCCCATGATTAGAATGGAGTTCCACACCACCTTCCTCAAAAGGCGATGCCTCTCCCTCCTTCTAAATCTAGCCATCTCACCTCCTTTCCAAATTTCACTCAACCACCTCACTTTCCACTCTCATTCCTCTTTCCTACCCTATTTCCATTTCCCTTCATACCTTCCTCCTCACCCAACTAGGTTTCCATATTTTTAAACAAGGGGGAGATGCACCACCCTAAAATAGTGGCGCTTCCCACCTTGCCACCTTGTTGCTTCCTTTCTTAAGATCCTCCACTTTCCACTTTCTTATCTCCAATCTTAGCCTAACTTTCCTATCTTGATGTCCTAGATCTAATTGCATCTTACCTTCCTAAAATAAGTTCCCATCAAATTGGATACCTAAAACTCTTTTAAATCTCCCAAGGGTTTCCATGTGAAATTTAAGCAAAGGTTTTGGTGAAAAACCTTCAAAGAAGTACACTAATTTGGTGATCTTTGGAGCTTTGGACTTTGGGTTTCTTATGGCCATTCTTCTTTCCATTCTTCAAGTTTTTTTTCATTTGATATTGCACTTCAATTCCAAGTTAGTATCTTGCTTTCATTCCTTACTTTCAATTCTTAGATTGCTATTGTTTTGTTCTTCAATTTCCTATAGATAGATCTTCTTTGTTTTTCCCTTGAATCTTTGCTTCCATATCTCTTGTTGTTCTTGCTTAGTTCTTCAAGATCTAAGTTATCTTTTCTCTTATGGTGACATCCAAGAGAATAGTAATCCTTATTGTTTTCCTTATTTCTAGCTTAGATCTAGGCCCATTTTGCTTGTTCTTTGCTTCCTTCTTCATGTTCTTTTATGCTTTCATTCTCTTGAATTCTCTTTGGGTTCTGCATGCATCATATCTAAAAGTAATTTGAGAGTACTAAAATGTGTTTATTTCTTGATTTGAATGAAGTTCTAGGTGCTTGAAAAGTGCACAATTTTCAACCTTGTTATCTATGTACACTTGCACCTATTTTGATGTACTTTTCAAGTCAATCAAAACTTATTTGAGAAGCATGGTTACTATTTAATTCCAACATAAAATACTTAAATTCTTGAGTGTTATATTCCATGAAAAGTGCTTGTTAAGTTTATTTTCATGCCTTACTTGATTTGAGTTTCATATACACCATGTTGTTAGAATTTTTCATCTAATGTTTCATGTGTAATCACTAGCAATTCATACACCTTGTTTGCTTAATATCTTAGGAAACCATGTAGCTTTTTAATTAGTTTAGTGAGTTCTTTGATTATTTTTCATGTTATTTACATTTTAATTCATGTTTTCTAGTCTTTTTCCCAACCCTTGAACCATGTGTGCACTTCCATGAGTCATGCACATGGTGATTGAAGTTGGATTCTCTTAGTTAGTTATTTCTCTTTCTTTAGATTAGTTTAAATTCCAATAGTTACTTATTTTCATCTCAGGTTAGTTTAGAAAGTTTCTAATTTAGTTTTAGAAAGTTTTAGGATTATGAAAGTGCTAGTTTAGGAAAGTTCCATTTTTGGCAAGTTTCCTTAAGTAAAGTTTCTTAGGTTCATTCATTCTGGTTTTGCATTAGTTTCTTTTATTGAATGCATGTTAGTTAGGAAAGTTTCTAATTCCATTGATGCATGTTTCCCATTCCATGTTGTTTAAATTCCTAGTTTAATCAAAACCATCTCTCTTTAGCTAAGATAAAAACATAAATAAGATCTAATAAATTAAAATTCCTATGAGATTTCTTGTGGGATTGACCTCTCTCGTGTGCAAATTATTACATTGATTCATGCACTTGTGAGTAATATTAAAGCTACATCACTTTGAAAGTGCATGAAGAAACACATGCTGAAATATCATTTGCAATAAGAAGTGCACATCTTTTTCCACCAAGACTTGAGGTTTTGTGGGACCAAGTAAATTACGATGCAGTAATAGTCAAGGTCTTTCAGTTGAACCAATTTCTCAGGATTGAAACATGTCTTCATTTGTTTTCTTTGTTAAAATGCATCACAAAACTTTTCCTTTTCAAAATTTTAGTTTGTTAAACTATTTGCAAGTATTCTTCTAACAAGGTTTCGCAAGACATGCATATTTGTGTGAGCAAGTCTTCTATGCCATAAGCAACTATCATCATTACAAGAAACACAACATTTGTTAGAAATAGAATTCATGCCATTAAGATCAAGTACATATATGTTATTGGTCCTTTGTCTTAGAGACTTTGTAATATTGTGTGCTCTATCCAGATAAGCCACATGGATACACATTTTATTACGTAATTACTTAAAACTCAAAATTGTAGGCTTTTGACCTATCAACTAGTAGAACATCATCAGTAGAGGTCAAATCTTTATTCATTTTACCTATGCCAATGATGTTATTTTTTGCATTGTGCCCAAAGGTCAAAACCACCACCCTTTGGCTTTAACTTGAAGAACAATCTCTTATCTCTTGTCATATGCTTAGAACATCCACTATCAAGATACTATTTTCCATTTGAAGCTTTGGATTCTAAGCATACCTGCAAAATAACATTCATTATAAATTTTTGTTACTCAAACTTGTTTTTTGTGTCCATGAAATCTAGTTGAAGATAAACTAGAATCGTTCTTTACCCAAATTTGTTTGCTTTTCCCTGTAGAAGAGGTAAAAGAAGAGTTTGAAGAATTTCTATGTCTAATGAAGAAATTTTCAAAGAACAAGTGATTTGTAGAATGATTAAATCCCAAACTAGCTTTGTTATATATTCATCTAGAGCTTCCTAAAGCATGTGAAGGTTTTCTTCCATTGAACAAGTTTTTCCAAGTAAAGTTTCAAGTCACAAAACCATCTTTTCAAATCTTCATTTTGAAAAATCAAAGCATCTGTTTGTTTCTTTAAAGTATCATTCTCATTTTTCAAAACTTCAAGTTGATTTGAAAGATAAGTGATAAGTGTTCAATTTTGTGTAAAAAGTACCCAATTACTAATTCATGTGTTATAAATTATAGGTGTTATTCTAGGGGTTTTTGAAATTTCACAACACATCCATTTCTGACCAAATAATTCAAAAGTTTGATATTTGACAAGTTTAGAAGCTAATACAAAGTAATTATGTGAATAATCATAATTTTATAGACTTTAATTAGGGTTTTTCCTTCTTTGTAGGAGTTGAAAAGATGATACAATAGCTAAGATTGATTAAGTTATGAATTGAGGATCAAGATCAAATGAGAAAGCAAGGACCAAAATTTCAACATTCCAAAGCTCAATCAAGGTTCAAGATCATCTTAAGGCAAGCAAGAAAACAATAAGAAGATCCAAAGGTAACTAAAATGGGTCCATGCAAAAAGCCATGCAATCCACCACCTTTGCATGAGAATTGGGGCCTTGCATGCAAGTTTTCTAAGCTATCAAAGAAAGCTAAGGTAGTCAAGACATTCAAGCCTTGAAGACAAGGAACATAGCCACTCAAGTCATCAAGCATTGAACCATTAAAGCAATCTATGAAGCCATGAGAGCCATGCCACATGGAGTCACACAATTGGAGGGCTTTTAGAAGCAATTATCTTATGTTAAAATAGTGAGTTTCAAGGGATAACTAGAAGGAGTTTGAGGGAGATTGGTACATGGCAATATATGCATGCATAGGTGGACCAATCAAGAGAGAAACCATCTCCATTTTCCTTATCCTTCACTCTCTTCCCTCCCTCTTTCCTCTCTCTTTCCTACTCACCACGTGATACACCTTTAAAGGGAAGGAGCTCCATGCCACCTTCCTTGAAAAGTGGCACCTTGCCCCTTCTAATTCTATCCTTTTCACCTCTTTCCTATCACTTTCCTAGTTTTCCACTTCTATTTCACCTTCCTATCTCTTTCCTCCCTCTTTCCACTCTCTTCCATCCCTCCATGTGAGATACCTTAAGGGAAGAGATTCCACACGAAATCCCTTGAAAGGTGGCACCCCCCCCCCCTCCTCCCTTGTTGTCCATAGAAGTTCCCACCTTATCCCACTTTCTAATTCCATCTCTTTCCACCTTCCACTTACCTTCATATCTAGAGTTCTATTCAATTCTTTCCTCCTTCATAGAGATAGTGCCCTAGCAAATTAGAATGCAAAACTTACCTATAAAAGCATCTAGGCCTTTTACATTGAAAGATAGAAAAGGAGTTCCATGCCTAATCCTTTGGCTGGTCCCTCCACACATCCTTCAAGCCGGCCATACACGCCTCCCACCTTAGTGTTCTCCCATGGTTCAACACACTTCGCCTTGGCCGCTTCCCACTTGTATTCCATGACTCCTTCAAGTTCAGCACTCTTCCTTTTTTTTGCACTTCAATTAAAGGTTGGCTTTCATGTTTCTTTTCTTTTCTTATTGCTTTGTTTGCTTCTTTGTTCTAGGTGCATCTTCCTCCCTTGATTTCCCTTAAGTTTTGCGTCTTTTTTGCTTAGGTTTCTTTCTTATTTCTTCTAGATCTAAGGCCTCTTCTCTCTTGTAGTGATAGCCAAGAGAAAAGAAACCTTTAATCATCTTGTTTACTTTCCATTCCTCTCCATTGTTTTTTGCTTGCTTTAGATCCATCTTAATCTTTCTCATTCCAAACTTGCATACTCTTTTCCTCTTGATTTCTCTTTTAGGTTTCACATGTATTCTATCTTAAGTTTGATCATTGGATTGTTTTGAAGTGATTAAAGACAAGTTACTTGGATTAAGTTTATATTCTTGAAGGCGATGCATAAATCTTCCCATTCATGTACATGTGCACCTTGAATTGTAACACTTTCCTTTCAATAATAAATCCATGGTTATTGCACACTTCCTTGATTATTTTTTTTAATACCATAAAGTTCTTTAATTCTTGATTATTTTGCTCCTTCAATCACATGTACCATGTCTCTTTGCATGCTTCAAGTTCACTTTGCATCATGCACATAATTTTTAGTATAGATTTCCCTTCAATTTCATGCTTAATTTTCATTAGTCCATGTATCTTGTATGCTTCATTGCTTAGGAATCCATCTAGCTTATTATGTTGTTTAGTTAGTGATCCATTTAGATCCATGTGCACAAGCCTTTGTTCATTGCATTTTTTCCATCTTTCCACTCCATGAACCATGCGCACACTTCCATGAGACATGTGCATGGTGATTGGGTGATTTTCCCTTAAGTGATTGGTTGGTCCTTGTTTTAGTTTAGTCTCCTTGATTCATTGTTTGTTTGGTAGTTTGATTTTAGTTTAGATTTCATTGATTACTTGCTTGCATCTTATATTTAGATAGTTTCTAATTTCAGTTTTTACAAAGTGTTAATTTTGGCAAGTTTCCTTATTAGTAGTTTCCATTTCCATGCATGTTTCCTTTTAGATGTTATTTGCTTTCCTAGTTTAATTGAACCATCCTTCTTTTTCTAAAGATAAGTGATTTAAATAAGATCCAATTGATTGAAAATCCATGTGATTCCTCAGGGGATCTACCTCTCTCTCATGCAAATTACTCCATTGATTCATGTGCTTGCAAGTAATTTTAAAGCTACATCAAGTTTTTGGTGTTGTTGTCGAAGAATTGTAATGGATTTGTAGTTGGATCTTTATTTAGATTATTTATCTCTAGTTATAGTTTCAAGTTGCATTAGATTAGGGTTTTTTCATTAGATTTGCATATTTTTCCAATTCCTCACAAGTTAACCATCTTTCTTTATTTTGTTGAGAGGGAAATTTGGTGAAAGCAGTGGTGTAGATCCTGTGGTCCAAAGATTCATCGAATTAATTACAATTTCCTTATTTTCTTAGATTAGGTTTTTGAGTGAACTTACAGTGAGGCCCCATTGTAATCTGTAATTATTTGTTTCATTTTAAATGGTTTTAATAATATAGGCCAAGTGTGGGGTATGGTGGCCCACTCTTAATCTTCATTAGAAATCCATTGTAAGCTTCTCTCACTCTTTTTTATTTTATTTTATTTTTTTAGTGAAGTTGCATTTAGTGTAATTTGCATTATTGGATGGTAGCGTAATTCATATAATTAAAGGTCATTCATTATACTTGTTGCATCTTATTTAGGGTCGTTGCATTATATTATACTTATTTAACAAAGGTTAGCTTGAGCTTGGCTATAACTAAGGCACAGTCTATCTATTTATAATGTCTTGCTTGTTACGATGTGGACCCTTTGTTAAATAGCATATAAGTAGGCATTAGTTTCCTTTCCTTGTGTTGCATTGCACATTTATTGCTTTATGGTGATCGAACACATTGATAGTAAGGGGCCATAGGAACCCCAGAAGATAAGAACTAGATTTCATCACTAGATCCTTGGACCACTAGGTAATCAAATCAATTCCTTATATGATTTGTAATCCCATCCCTTAAAACTTAATTTAAAATCAAGTAGCAAGATACTTAAGGTGTTGATCTCATAGGACCCTTCTATAAGGAGAAGATCTATTGTCACTTCAGTGGCTTTTGAGCATCATGGTTATAATGGGTATCCAAAATCCAAGAAATTGTTTCACACATTTTGTTGAGGTCTAAATGCCTCCTTACATGACAATTGTATTAACCACTTTAGAGAAAAACCTAACTGGTAAGCAGTAGTCGAGAATAGATAAAAGGAGGAGCTGTCTAGATCTAAGCCTAAAAGCTACCACCCTACACATTATCAAAAATTATCAAAACAACTCATTAGTGGACTATTAAGGATTGATTGTGCATCAATTAGAGTAGGAATAACATATAGTTAGGATGCATCATTTATATAGGTTTTCATCTAAGTGCATGCATGGTCGTCAATCTCAGAACACTGAGTTAGTACCATTAGATCCTGAGATTGAACATGCCCATAGACAAAGGGTGAGAAATTAGATTTATAAACCCATGGCAGACCCACTAACTATAGTTTAGCACAAGGCCATAAGAGACTTGTATGCGCCACTCAACTAAATACTCCATCATGCATTACATTACCACCTACCCATATAGACCACTATGAATGCATATTTTGCTATTCTAGCAATAATCCATATTCTAATACCTATAATTGAGGATGGGCTAAGCATCCTAATTTGTCATATTTTAAGAACAATTACCAGGGAGGTACTCACAACCAAAGAAATCATCGGTTTAGGACAATATTCAATTACTTCTAAAACAAAATGAGGAGAATAAGGCCTTGCACTAATTATAGAATGAGAGTCGACAATCAGCTAATGTCAATTCTCAAGCTATTGCCAAATTAGAGATACAAATGAGCCAATTCCAAACCCTAAGGGCCAATTTGAAATAGGGTCTAGTTCACGTAGACCACATGAGCAAACAAAGTCTTAACTACCCTTAGGAGTAGCTGTCACATTGATAACAAGGTAGGGCAGACTGAGGAGAATGAACCAACTAAAACATCAGAGAAAGAGAAAAGACAAAAATCCTCTACTCCATTTGAGCCTATAGTGGAGGCACCTTATGTGCCTAAAGCCCTCTTACTCAATTGTTAAACAAGGCTAAAAAATGAACTAATTTCCATGAGATAATAGATGTGTTTAAATATATGCAAATCAATATTCCATTACACAATACTATAAAAGACATTCTTGTTTATGCCAAATTTCTCATAGAGAGGTCTACACATAAAAGTGCAAGCTTGATGTGCAAAAGAAAGCCTTCTAGCTCTTTGATCAAGCACCAAATCCCTCCCAAGTTTAGAGATCCAAGTTGTCCTACCATCTCATGTTATTGGAAACCATGTCATTGATAGGGACCTACTTGATTGTGGGGCTAATGTAAACTTGTTTCCATATTCTATCTATGAGCTACTTAGGCTTGGTGACCTTAAGCCAACCAATACCACTTTGCATTTAGCAGATAGATTAGTTAAGTGGTATAATTGAGGATGTTTTAATATAGGTAGACCAGTTTTACTTCCCTAAAGATTTTATTGTTTGGATACCCAGCTTGTGTAAAATCCCAGTAGTCAGATCTCAACCATTCTTGGACATCCATTTTTTACAACGTCCAATGCCATCATGAACTGTAAAAATGGTGTAATGAAATTATCCTTCATCAATATGAAAGTTAAACACAATGTTTTTAATGTCGTTCATCAGCATTTAGACCTAGATGATTTCAGTGTAGCAAATTTAATTGAAGGTCTAATTCAAGATGCTAATGCGTCATCATCTGTTGAGGCATGCTTAATGCATTTTAATGTTGACTTTGATATAGACAAGTCCATCAATGAGGTAAATAATCTTTTGGATGCTACACCTATAATGGATACCTTCAAATAGGGATCTCTAGTGGAACCTCCTTTAAATTTTGTCCCAATACCATTAGTAGAAAAACCACCTACCTTGGTCCTTAAGCAACTACCTAAAAATCTAAAATATTCTTATTTAGGACCAAATCAATCCATGCTTGTAATCATAGCATCAAAACTTGATAAAGAACAAGAAGGTAAGCTTCTTGATGTTATTAGGGAACAAAGACATCCTTAGGGTGGACCATAGCGGACAACAAAGGGATTAGCCCTGCTATGTGTATGCACAGAACTCACCTGGAAGAAAATGTTAAACCATCTAGGAAAATACATAGGAGACTAAATCCTAATGTGAAAGAGGTAGTAAGAAACAAAGTGCTAAAACTCTTAGATGTTGGTGCCATCTACCCTATATCTCACAACACTTGGGTCAGCCTAGTTTAGGTTGTACCTAAGAAGTCTGAAGTCACAGTAATAAAAAATGAGGATAAAGAATTAGTCTCCACTCGCGTGACCATCGAGGGAGAGTTTGCATAGATTACTAAAAACTAAACTCGGTCACAAGGAAAGACCACTTTCCACTTTCATTTATCAACTAAATGCTAAAAAGGTTAGCCAATCATAGTTATTACTGCTTTCTTGATAGATACTCTAACTATAACCAAATCCCCATAGCACTTGAAGACTAGAAGAAGACTACATTCACCTGCCCTTTTGGGACCTTTGATACCATCGTATGACTTTTGTACTTTATAATGCTCCAACTACTTTTCAAAAGTATATGTTGAGTATATTTTTTTAATAAGGTGGAGAGGTTTTTAAAGGTGTTTATGGATGATTTTTTCAATATTTGACTCTTCATTTCATGAATACCAGCATCACTTAAAACTTGTCCTTACTAGGTGCCAGGAAAAGAATTTAGTGTTAAATTGGAAAAAATGTCATTTCATGGTTCAAAATGACATTGTTCTAGGCCACATCATATTACATAATGGCATAAAAGTAGACAAAGCCAAAGTGGACTTAATTTTGAACCTTCCTTCTTTAAGGATGGTAAAAGAAATTTGCTCTTTTTTAGGCCATGCTGGTTTCTTTAGACGATTCATTAAGGACTTAGTAAAATTACGAAGCCCTTATGTAATTTACTTACTAAGGAGACAAATCTTGACTTTGATGATGATTGAATGAAAGAATTTCAATGGATAAAGGCTGAACTCACTTTTGTGCCTATTATTCGACAGCTAGATTGAAGTGTACCATTTGAAATAATGTGTGATACTTCAGACTAAGCAATTAGGAATGTGTTGGGGCAGCATATTGACAAACTTTCCCATGTGATATATTATGATAACAAGACACTCAATGATGCCCAACTCAATTATTTCACTACAAAAAAAGAGTTGTTGGTAGCTGTATTTGTGTTGGATTAGGATCTAAGGTTATTTTCTATTTGAACCATGCAACTTCGAAATACCTTCTTTCTAAGAAGGATAATAATGTAGGCTGATTTGATGGATGCTAGTGATACAAGAGTTTAATTTTAAAATTTGGGATAAAAAAGGTTCTAAATTAGTTGTAAAGTCCACTAGCAAGAATGTGCCTATAACAAAAACCTTTCCAGATGAACAATTGTTGCGCATTTCCTAGTAGCCTTGGTATGAAAATATAGTCAATTATCTTGTCACAGGTCAAATGCCTAATTTTTGGACAAAACAAGATAGGAAAAGATTTATTACAGAGGTCAAACACTTTACATGGGACTATCCGTACTTATTCAAGTACTTCATGATCAGGTCATTAGGAGATGCATACTAGATAATGAACATTATAAAATCATTTCCTTTTGTCATGACCATGAATGTGGGGCCTATTTCAGTGATTATAAAAGATTTTGTAGTGTGATTTTTATTGGCCCACCATTTTTAGTGATTCACATGCTTACTACATAGCATGTGTTAGATGTCAACCATTAGGGGACATAGGAAAATGCAATATGATGCCTTTTAAGACCATTCTTATCATTGAGCCTTTTGATGTTTGGGTCATTGATTTTATGGGACCTTTTTTTAACTCTTTTGGTTGTCTATACATCTTAGTGAATATTGACTACATGCCCAAATGGGTAGAAGCTGTAGCATGCAAGACGAATGACCACATGGTTGTGGTTAAGTTTTGAAGAAAAATATATTTGCATGCTTTGGTACCCCAAGGGCCATAATTAGTGATGGGGGGAATACTTTTCCAATAAAGTGTTTGATAACCTAATGAAGAAATATAGTATTACCCATAAAATTGCTATCCCTTATCATCCTCAGATTAATGGACACGTAGAAGTGTCAAATAGGGAGATAAAGCAAATTTTAGAAAAAATAGTTAATACAAATAGGAAAGATTAGTCTTTAAGACTTAATGATGCTTTATGGGCCTATCATACTACATATAAGGTCCTTATATACATGTCACCATATTGCTTGGTCCATGGAAAGGCCTACCCCCTCCCAGTAGAACTTGAGCATAAAGCATATTAGGCCATTAAGAAGCTCAATTTTGACCTCGATACAGCTGCAACCCATAGAAAACTCCAACTTAATGAGTTGGATGAATTAAGGAAGGATGCGTATGACTCTGCCTAAATATACAAAGACCACATGAAAAGCCATCATGATAGACACATCATGCAAAAGTCCTTTACCCCAGGACAAAAGGTCCTCTTGTATAATTCTAGATTGCATTTATGTCCTGGAAAACTTCGTTCTTAATGGATTTCATCACACATAGTACATATTGTTTACATTCACAGGGCCATTGAGATTGAAAAAGGCAGAGAAATTTCCAAAGTCAATGGGCAAAAGTTGAACCCCTATTTAGAGTTGGTAAATCTTGAAGTAGAAGATATCTTGCTAGATGAACTAACCTACTAGGACCCACCTTGGCATGTCCAATGACACCTGTATCAATCATAAGATCTGCATTCATCATAGCATTTTATGGATGGCTGAAGACATTAAACTTAACTCTTACTGGAAGGCAACCTAGGCATTTTTAGAGAGTCTCATTGTTCTACATTACTCATTTATCATATAGGAGTCCTATGCTTCAAAACATTAGGGACACTGTTTAGTTCAAGTTGGGAGGTCTAAATATACATGAGATTTCTGAGTTTTTCTTGAGTTTTTGAAAATAATAATAATTTAGGGTCAAAGTTCCTTTCTTATGATCAGAATTAGATTTTTTTTAAACTTAGTATTTCTCCTACTTTGACTTCTTAACAAGAATGCATATGGTTAATTCCGCATCTTAGTTATGTTTTGAAGTATTATACGAAAGTTAAATCTTGGAACACACTTACACACAGTACATAGTTTAAACAGATAAATAGTTATGACTTAGAGACCCTGAGAAAAATTAGTGGAGACCTATATACCCAAGTGAATATCAGAGACTATCATTTTTCTAAGGGTTATATATAATTCCATATTTTCATTTTTGATCATCAATTTTGAAAGATCTCAGTATCCTTATTTGGGTCAATTGCTAAGAATCACAATAGGAGTACTAACTTAATTTCCTGAACATTTGTTGAATCAGATAGGGTATAAGAAACTAGGAAATGATATAGGCCATCCTTGTTTCAATCGAGAGACATAAAGCCTACCCAGTATATTATACCATTAGTTAGACCCTTTAAGCCTCTTGGTAAGCCATTTGATTTTCAAAACCCTATTTATCGTAACCTAGAAACTCAGTTAAATTTCCATTACTTATCTTTCAAAAATAAGTAGAGATGGTAAAAAAATAGAAAAGGGACAAAAGCCTAAAAAGTGAAAAATATTAAAGTGTTAAAAAAAACCTTTCTTTTAAAGAAAAAGAAAGTAAAAAAAAAAAAAGTGAAGAGAAGGAAAAAATAGAAAAGATATTCACTTCAATACATTCAATAGTAAAGTTGTCCCACAATAATCGAAGACCTGTACTCAAGATTTAAAACTTTGAATCCTTGTACCCTTTCTTTCAGAACCATTCCCAAGCCTACATTTTGTTCTATCTAAAGACCTATTGGTCTTAAGGTAGAAAATAGCCTTAATGAGAATATAAATATTAAGGGATTAAGGTGAAATATTTCTATTGGTCTTGGTAATGGCATCCATTCTAAGGGATCACATTTCTTTGTCTCAATTGGGCTTATAAAACTTATGTGAACTATTAGTATCTTTGGATCCAATCAGATAGTGAGAGAGTTTTGTTTGACCCTTTTCTCTAAGAGCTTTAATTATGAGTGTATATTAGTGAGAATTTAAGGTCAAAACATTATTCCAATGGAGTATAAGCATATTTATTTAGTAGTCCTGACATATGTAGCCTCTACACACACTACACTCCAAGAGATAACTTAATAAAATGGCTTTGGTTTGTGGATAACTTGTAGAATTTCTCATTCATCTTTATTAAGTTATTAAAGTTAGTAAAGTGCTTATGAACAATACTTCCCTGAGATAAATTAAGAAACTTATCCTTATTGAATTTTGTAGGTATATTCATTGTAAACCCTCACAAGGCTTAACTCATCCACTAGGGGTAACTTAGCGGTTTAAGGGCTTGTTGCATATACTAAATACAATCGTGAGTACCTATGAAAATAGCAACCACTTTTGTTTTCATGATTTTTTTGCATGTTTTGCTTACAACTAGAAAAATGCTAGTTGGGGTATGTGATAAGTATTCAATTTTGTATAAAAGATACCCAATTAGTAATCTATGCACTACTACAATGTGGGTTTTATAAGACGGTTAAAAATGGCTATAAAAGATGGTTAAAAAAACCCTCTTACACTAGGTCATCTTATAAAATGAAAACAAATATGATATGATTTTTGAAACCATCTTATTATTAAAACTATTATAAGACATTTTTTGAATAACCATCTTATATAGCTTAACTTTTATAAGATTGTTTCAAAAAATTCGTCTTATAAATATGCAAAATATAGGACTGTTTTTCAAAAACAGTCTTATAAGTGAGAGTAATATAGGATAGTTATTTAAAAATTTCCTTATATATCATTAGAAGCGATATAATATAGGATGATTTTTCAAAAACTGTCCTATAAATGTGTATAATATAGGATGATTTTTCAATTACCTTCTTATATATGATTGGAAGCTGTGAAATATATGACGGTTTTTAAATAACTATCTTATAAATGTGTCTAATATAGGATGGTTTTCCAATAACTATCTTATAAATCTGTCCATAAAAAATGGTTTTTCAAAAGCCATCCTATAAACTATAGATATTATAGGGCAATTTTGGAAAAATTGTCCTATAAAGCTAACTAATATAGGACTGTTTATGAAAAACTGTGCTATATTACTGTGTAATATAGCATGATTTTTTTAAAAATGTCCTATATTATTTGTGTAATATAGGAAGGTTTTTGAAAAACTATCCTATAAAGATCTATAATATAGGACAATTTTTCCTATATAAACATGGATACTATGGGAGGGTTTTTGAGAAACCGTCCTATAAAACTGTGACTATAGGATGGTTTTTTCAAAATCGTCCTATATTGCTTATACTTTCTTCATGAATTGTGTGCTCCTTTGTTGGTTTTAATTATGGGAATATTGGATGGTTTTTAAAAAACCTTCCTATATTCCATCCTCTATTCAAAATGAATAGTTATTAATATAGGATGGTTTTTAATAACTGTCCTATATTTATTTGAATATAAGATGATTTTTTAAAAGCCATTCTATATTCAACTAAATATAGGATGGCTATTTAAAAACCATCCTATATTTTATTCATTATATAAGATGATTTTTATAAAACCATCCTATATTAAAGGTTCACTTTTGCACTAATCCTTCCCCACACCTAAATTTTAGTTTAAATATATAGGACTATTCATGAATAACTGTCTCATATGGATTAAAGTAGTTTCACCAATTATTTGAGTCCTTAAAATCTTATAAACCTATGAAGTTTAGAGCTTACCCCATCATTTATTTCATTGACTTTTAACCGGTGTTTGGCATGACACATGATGTGTATACTTAGTTGATTAATAAAATCATTTTTCATACATAAGATGATACAAACACTTTAATTTGTCCTCTCATATACAATCAGATTTAACCCAAGCACCCTCCTCACTAGCATCACACACATAATCCATCTCATTCTCACTAATTAGATTGATTGATGGCATTGTTGTAGTGATTGAAGGGTAATAAATTGTCGTGTCACCTAGGTTGTCCTCACCATAGAAGTCCCTTGGGGAGGTTCATAACATAGTTGACCATCTCATATCATGTCTATATTGTACATAAAATACTTGTTTTGCTTGACATGCCAAAATAAATTGGTAATTTTGATAGCCAATCTTATTGAGGGCATTGGTTCTTATGATATCTTTGTTATGTTCCACCCAGTCACATTTAAACACAACCATAGTTCTATAGGTATAATCTAGCCCTCATATCTTGCGTATAACCTCGTAATAAGTATTGTTAACTACAATTGGGTTGTTGTCCTTTGAACTAGAAAAGAAAGAAACTTTAGCAATTAAGCTAACACCACTATCTTGTTGTGCTTTTAACTTATTATGGTCTTTTGTGTGAAAGCGATAACCAATGATGGCATATCCAGCATACTTTATTACTTCTAGTCAAAGTCCCATTGCCATCCAACCCAAGCATTCAGAAATACTATGACATGAACATCTTGCTAATCTAAAACATGTGTACAATAATATATCAATTAAAATGATACAAATCAATTAATTCATCATAGAGAACTATTAAATGTGATTAAATACCTTCTAATGAAGCCAAGTCGTGAAGGAACGATAATGCTCATCTTGCAGTCCCTTCTCCTTCCTTGCATCTCTTGAATACCTCTATTTTAGGAAGTCCATGTGCATACTACACAATGATCAAAGATGAAAATTATATAACATGCATGCATTAATAATACATTACTAGCCTTTACTATACATACATATATATATGACTAAACTTTAGCAACATTAATGATTCAATTAATTAATGTGAAAGAAACCAAAGAGAGAACATTAGTTATGTACTCAATGTATGGCTGAACTCCATGAACATTAATATTCTGCAAGATGTAAAGGCATGTTTGGTCCCATTCCTTATGATCAACAGTCGGCACATGACCATTGGATAGAGTTTCACCAACTCTTAGATCAATTAATGCACCTAAATGCTTCTTTCTTAAAATTCCAATAGCATCCACTCCTAATAAATACTTAGTGCAAAACTTGACTGCTTCTTTTGCAATGTAACATTCGGCAATACAGTCCTCTGGCCTATTATGATTTTGTACATACCATTTTAACACTTTCATGTACCTTTCAAATGGGTACATCCATCACAAATAAATAGGTCCACACAACCTAAGCTCATCAATGAGGTACACTATTAAGTGTACCATGATATCAAAGAAGGATGGTGGAAAGATTTCTCAAGCTTGCACAAGGTTGTCACTAAATGTCTTGGATTTCTTGTAATTTAGAAGTATCCACCACCTTCTTTCACAAAGCATTAAAGAAGTAGTAGAATTTAGTAATAGATCCTCTAACTTTATATGGTAGCACTAAATGTATTGTTACAAGTAAAAGTTGTTGCATCAATGCATGACAATCGTGAGACTTCATCCCCAACAGTTTCAACTCTTCCATGAAGACAATGTTTCTAAAACTTGAAAGAGTTCCCAGAGTTCCTATCTGGAACTTTGATATCTGACAGGGTTTTACACACTATTCCTCTCTCCTCTCTGCAAAGCATATAATTTTCTTTAGGCAAGTATGTTCCTCGGCTACCCCTATCTTGTGGATGCAACCTTGTCTTCTTGTCATGCTATCCATTAGAGCTGCAAGTCATCCTTTGTCTTTTCCAATAGGTCAAGTAAAGTGCCAATCAAGATTTTATAGAAATTCTTCTTGATGTTCATGACATCAAGCACATGTTGCATGTGTAGGGATTTCCAGTATACAAGCTCAAAGAATATTGACTTCTTCTTCCAATAGCTTTTAAAGTTGCTTTCATTTGTATGCAAAGTTGCCTTCTTCTTCTTCTTCCCCCATGATACATTAAGGTTCTCAACTTGTTCCAATACTTGTCATCTAATCAACCTGTTTGGAGGTGTCCTAGTCTCCACACTACCATCAAATTCTCCCTTTTTAAATTGGTATGAATGGTTTCTATGCAACCATCTTCTGTGGACTAGGAATACCATCTTCCTACTATGTTGAAGTCGTGTGGCATAAGTTTGGTCACTACAAATAGGATAAGCATTGCGTCCCTTCACTGTGCATCCAACCAAATTATAGTATACAGGAAATTCGCTTTTTGTCCATAGTAGTACAGCCTTATGGGTGAATGTCTCCTTCTTGTATGCATCATAAGCTTCAACTCCTACTTCTCACAATGTCCTAAGGTCATCGATCAATAGAGCCAAGTACAGGTTGATGTCATTCCTAGGTTGCTTGGGACCTGATATTAACATAGTTAACATCATGAACTTTCTCTTCATGCACAACAATAGTGGAAGGTTGTAAAAAATTATTATATAGGCCAACAACTATATCTATTGCTCATAGAACCATGATGATTAATCCCATCTATAGATATTGCAAGTTGTAAGTTTCTAGGTTCTTCTCCAAAATCGGGCCACATGAAGTCTACAAGCTTCCACAGAGGGCTATCTGCTGAATGGCGTAAATAGTTATCACCCACTCTCTCCTAGGCATGCCATACTAATTTCTCCATTGTTTCTTTAATATGAAACATTCTTCAGAATCTTGGATTGGGGAAAAATACCATAAGACCTTTGCAGGGACACCTTTCACTTGTCAATCACTTGAATTCTTCATCATCTTTCATCTTGAATATCCACAAGTCGGACATATAATATTGTCTTTGTGCTCCTTTCTGTACAAGATGTAGTCATTAGGACATGCATGTATCTTTTCATACTTTAAACTTAGTGTAGCTAAGGTTTTCTTTGCCTCCCATGTCGACCTAACCAATTTATTCTCCTTGGGCAACATTTTACCAATGACTTTCAACAATTCTATAAAACCATGATCTTAAATACTAATCTTGACTTCACGTTGTAAATTTCTACCACTATAGACAACTTGGTAAAATTTGCACACCCAACATACAATGGCTCATCGGCTTTCTCCAATGCATTCTGAAATTGTATTAGGTCATCTTGGAAGTCATTGTATACATCTCAAAACATAAGTGCAGTTATAATACTATCTTCACCACTTCTTAGAGTGACTTCTTTTTCATATACACATTTAGCCCTTGCCAAGGGCCCATATGGTATTTCCTTTCCATGCCACATCTAGGGGTGATAGCTTTCATAAACTGCATTGAAGCACAAATGTTCTCTAAAGTCACCAACACTAACCTTTTTTAGGTTTCCACATCTCGAGCATGGACATCGCATTCGATTACAATCACCACCTGCCCCACGTGCAAATTCAATGAACTTTTCTATTCCCTCCTCATATTCTCTTGATGATCTTTCTACATGCATCCAAGCATATTTGTCCATTTTGTCTAAAAGTTGAAGTTCAAATGTGTGCGAAGACTTTCTAGACATGAAAAGATTAATAACAAGGGTTAGACATTTAACCAAATACTTTATGTGCACATAAAATGTACATAGTTAGTAAAAATATATCAGATGAGTCAACACTTTTCAAGCCTAGGATTAAAAAAGTAAGAATGATGCAAAAACATGACTAATCCATACACATAAATATTCCACACACTGATCCATACATATGAATATATCACACAAATGTAAGAAGAAAAAAGAAAAGGAATTTTATACCCATATGCATCAAATAAAGTAAACATATGACAAAGTAGGAGAATGAATACTGCCCAACTAAAATCAAATGAAAAAATATAAGTTCAGGACAAAGTGCATGAAAATCCAACACACAATGTACAAGTTTTCGTCGAAGCAGTTGAGAGTTAAAATTAAAAGTTGAACTTCAACTTATAAAACATGAAAAATATAAGACAGTTTTTAAAAAACGCCTTATAAAAATTTTATATAAGATGGTTATATTTTAAAAATATAAGATGATTTTTTTCAAAACGTCTTATATAAAAATTTTATAAGACGGTTATGTGAAAACTGTCTTATATTACTAGAATATATAAGACGGTTTCTCATAACTGTCTTATAAAATTTTATATAAGATTATTGTTTTAAAACCATCTTATATTTGTCATCTTATAAAGCCCAAATTTTAGTAGTGATGTGTTATAAATTATAGCCATTATTCTAGGTTTTTTTGAAATTTTATAACACATGCATTTTTTGCCTAATAATCTAAAAGTTTGATATTTAGTAGGTTCAGATCCTAATCTAGAGCATGCAAATAATCATAATGTTTTAGGATTTAATTAGGATTTTTACTCTTTTGTAGGTGTTGAAAAGATGATCCAATGGTCAAGATTGATTAAGTTATGAATTGAGGATCAAAATCAAAAGAGAGAGCAAGGACCTACATTTCAACATTCCAAAGCCTAATTAAGGTCCAAGATCATCTCAAGGCAAGCAAGAAAACAATGGGAAGATCCAAAGGTGACTAAAATGGGACCAAGCAAAAAGTCATTTAATTCCACCACCTTTGCATGAGAATTGGAGCCATGCATGCAGTTTTCCTAAGCTATCTAGGAAAACTAAGGAAGCGAAGCCATTCAAGCCTTGAAGCCAAGGGACTTAACCACTCAAGCCATCAAAGTGAGCTACCAAGTCATGAGAGCCATGCTACATGGAGTCACAAGATTGGAGGACTTTTAGAAGCAATTATTATATGTTAAAATAGTGAATGTCAAGGGATAATTAAAAGGAGTTTGAGGGAGATTAGTACATGGTAAGATATGCATGCATAGGTGGACCAATCAAGAGAGAAACAATCTCTATTTTCATTATCTTTCCCCCTCTTTCCTACTCACCATGTGATACACCTTTAAAGGGAAGGAGTTCCATGCCACCTTCCTTGAAAAGTGGAACCTCCCCCTTTCTAATTTCATTCTTTTCACCTCTTTGCTACCAGTTTCCTAATTTCCCACTTCTACTTCACCTTCCTATCTCTTTCCGCTCTCTTTCCATCCCTAGTTCCCTACATGTGAGATACCTTAAGGGAAGGGATTCCGCTCCAAATCCCTCGAAAGGTGGTGCCTCCCCCTCCCTTGGTTGTCCTTAGAAGTTTCCACCTTATCCCACTTTCTAATTCTATCTCTTTCCACCTTCCACTTCCTATCTAGAGTTCTATTCCATTCTTTCCTCCATCATAGAGCTAGAGTCCTAGCAAATTAGACTGCACAACTTACCTATAAAAGCATTTAGGGCTTCCACGTTGACAGATAGAAAGAGAGTTCCATGCCTAATCCTTTGGCTGGTCCTCCACACATCCTTCAAGCTAGCCATCCACGTCTCCCACATTGGTGTTCTCCTAAGGTTCAACACAATTCACCTTGGCTGCTTCCCACTTGTGTTCCATGCCTCCTTCAAGTTTAGCACTCTTCCTTTTACTTGCACTTGAATTCAAGGTTAGTTTTCATGCTTCTTTTCTTCTCTTGTTATTTTGTTTGATTCTTTGTTCTAGTGCATCTTTCCTTAATTTCCTTTTAGTTTTGCATCTCCTTTGCTTAGTTTTCTTGCTTATTTCTTTTAAATATAAGGCCTCTTCTCACTTATAGTGACATCCAAGAGAAAAGAAACCATGAATCATCTTGTTTCATTTCCATTCCGTTCCATTGTTCTTTGCTTGTTTTAGAGCCATCTTAATCTTGCTCGTTCCAAACTTGCATGCTCTTTTCTTCTTGATTTCACTTTTGGGTTTCACATGCATTTTGTCTTAAGTTTCATCATTAGATTGTTTTGAAGTGATTAAAGGCAAGTTACTTGGGTTAATTTTATATTCTTGAAGGTGAGGCAATACATGTGCGCCTTGAATTGTAACACTTTCCTTTCAATAATAAATCCACGGTTATTGTACACTTCTTTGATTTCTTTTAATACCTTAAAGTTCTATAATTCTTGATTAGTTTGATATTTGAATCACATGCACCATGTCTCTTTCCATGCTTCAAGTTCACTTAGCATCATGCACATAATTTTTAGTATAGACTTCCCTTCAATTTCATGCTTAATTTTCATTAGTCTATAAATGTTGTCTACTTGATTCATCTAGCTTATTAGGTTGTTTAGTTAGTGCTCGATTTAGATCCATGTGCACAAGCCTTTGTTCATTGCACTTTTTCCATATTTCCACTCCATGAACCATACGCACACTTCCATGAGTCATGCATATGGTGATTGGGTGATTTTCCCTTAAGTGATTGATTGGTCTTTGTTTTAGTTTAGTTCCCTTAATTCATTGTATGTTTAGTAGTTTGATTCTAGTTTAGATTCCATTGATTATTTGCTTACATCTTATATTTAGATAGTTTCTAATTTTAGTTTTTAGAAAGTGCTAATTTTGATAAGTTTCCTTATTTGTAGTTTCCATTTCCTTCATGTTTCCTTTTAGATGTTATTTGCTTTCCTAGTTTAATCAAACCCATCTCTCTTTGGCTGAAGATACGTGATTTAAATAAGATCCAATTGATTGAAAATCCATAAGGTTAGTCATGGGATCACCCTCTCTCGCATGCACATTACTACATTGATTCGTGCGCTTGTGAGCAATTTTAATGTTACACCAAGAAGAAGGGATTTTCTTTGGAAAATTACTTTTCAATCCTAATTTTTTGGAATCTTGAACCAAATCATTAAATGTTCATCAAAAGTCAATTCATCATCATGTATCTCTAATTCTTCCTCTTTGTGAGTTGTCATTTGTAAAGAAACCCTTAACCATATGACCTATATTGTCCTTCAATCCCTTAATGTAGTAGATAAAAATAAGATACTGTCTTTCTAATTGAGACTAATAGAACTATATCATCTCTTTACTCCTTAGTTCTATCCCAACAATTTCCATGAACTCAATTATTCTCTCTTACCACATCAACCTTCTCACAATACCTCATTGGAAACCAACCTTTGACCTTACGGGCCCAAGTTCTCCTTGAGTCCATAGAATGTAGCCAATAAACATAAGACACATTCTTTTCATATATTATCTTCAAAATATATCTTCTTTTCTATAAAAAGGTTTTCTTTCTCACCCTCATAGTTACACTGCTAACTACCTATTATAATTTGGTGCTTTGTTCTAGGAATGTTCAAGTATCATTAACTTTGTCCTCAAATAGTGAAGGACTTCCTTTCTCATTAGTATTTACAAAAGACCACAAAGAGAAACAAAATTCTGTGGAAACTGAGTGTGATGGCTACAATGTGGTGACTTTGGAGAGAGAAACTTAAGGCGTTTCTCTTGGAGGTCGATGCTGGAGGAAATGTTAAATTTTCTCTAAGACCATTTGCTTTTAGGATACCATTACACTAGAACTTAGAGGTTACTTAGCTCAAGAGATTGGTACAAGTTGAGATGAAATTAGGTTTCTCAGAGTTGATCAAAGATAAATCCCAATGGAGATGGCTCCCTTCCCTTAAGGAAAAAGGAACACGACTTTGATGGGGCCTATTTTGGCAACCAAAACTGTCAGGATTTTATGACCTAGTGAGGAGTGCATAAGCTAAGAGTGAGTTGGATATTGCTAGCTCATCTCAATTTGGATTCTCACATGATGCAGAGGTCACTACAGCTTTACAAAGCATCAGAGTTTGCCAAGCACATGGCTAGAACAATCTAATTCTTGAAGGTGATTGTTGGAATGTGATCAAATGGTTGCTATGAACTAAGACTTCTCCATGGAGCTATCATGACACTATTGGACTTGCTAGATAGACTGGAAGTAGCATTGATATTCATTTCATCATGTCAAAAGATCAACAAACTTGCAGTTGACAAATTGGCTCTCGAAGGGCTTATGTTATGGGAATATAGGATAAGGAGTTATGCATGCAACTATTGAGCTACTATTGTGTTTCTGGGATTGTAGGATGTACTGGAGGATATTTTTTATCTCTCCAGTTTAGATGGTTAGGAGGCTCTCTTAGAGTCTTCTTTTTTTGTGGTGAAAGCTTTTGGTGCTATTTTGTTCTATTTTTGGCTCAATTTGGAGTTGATTATAACGGCTCTATATTGTTCATTTTAGCTTCTCTAAGGTATTTTGAATGGTGTGTTTTCTTTTGGCCTATAGATTGTTGAACCTAGGGGATGAATAAGAGTGTAACTACCATTCAAACAATGTAAGGAGAAGACAAAGTTAGAAAAATACACCTTCAAAAAGAAAGTGGGAGGTAAACAAAGTTAAGTGTCCCTTCTTTATGTAAGTTGATGACATATCTATTATATATTAAGCTACTTCTTGAGCGCTTGAACCCTATTTTTTATTGCATCATGTAGGTATTTCTAAAATATTGAACTATTTTTCATTTTAGACATCAAAGAATTTTAATTGAATTTATAAGTTGAAGAACATATCTATTATATATTAAGCTAGTGACATTTTTCCTTGAGCCCTCGAACCCTAGATTTTCTTGCATCATGTAGGCATTTTTAAATTTTTGAACTATTTTTTATATTTAGACATCAAAGAATTTTTTCTATACATCCTTTCTCTTTTAGTCATATGACAGTTCTATCTCAATTCCTTCAACTTGTAATTTTAATTAAATACATCCTCTACTAGCATCCTTAAAACCTCTCTACCGATTATTATTTATCTTCTTTTAATTTAAGTTATCCTTGTATCGTATTCTTATACAATTAGTTGAATAAGTGACTTCCCTACATATAATTAAGTTGTCTCCTATTTTTACCCTAACCTTTAGATTGTGATGACTGGAATTTATAGAGGGTAACTAGATTGATGTCATGTCCGGACATCTAGCTTTCTTCCTTTTAATATTGTTTCTACTTCTAGACCAGTTTTCGGTTCTCAATTTTATAAAAGAACTCTCTCTCTCTCTCATAAAAGAACTAACAATTGCATTTATAAGGACACCTTTCTATATATGAAGCAACTAGGAATCCTCGCTCACTTTCTTTTTAAAGAATTAAGCTTCATATAAATTGTGCTGAATCTCCACTATGCTATCGTTCCTCTATACTCACCATATCTTCAAATATTCTCAAAATTCCAGTTTGGAAACTGAAGCATCCTTAAAGTTTAAAAGATTTAAGTTCAATTGTACTCTGCAAGCTTTGTTGTGTTCCTTGGTGGTGTGAATTAAGATATTCGCCGTGGCCATTGTTCTACCTGTCTGCTTAGAGCCTTCCATCTTTGCTTTATCAACAAAATACGCGTTACTTCTACATTGACCTAACTTTTAAGATCTGTTATTTGCATCCTAAAGTATTTAAACGTGCAGCTGAAAGTACAAATTGGACCTCAAGCGTTCTTTTGCTCGGCCAAAACACTCCTATTCCGCTAGTCTAATGTTTGACCGGTTTTGGGCTTAACCAAGTGGAAGACATTCTAAAGATTGGCTTAGCCCACCCATCATAGATAGGCCCAAGAAACCAACCGAAACCAATCAATCTAGGGCGTTGTAAATTTTCTAAATCCAGAAACCTAAGTTTATAACATAAAGTAACTATAATAGAGATACAGGCTCAAGTCCAAAGAAAACACTTCGACATACTGCCGATGAAGTGCATCTCATTTATCTCCAAATTAGTGCTTTCTGAGGCTAAAACAGCCACCTAGCATACAAAAGAAATAAGCTCAAATAAATAATTAATGTCCAGCGCCCAGGAGTAACTCAATACTCATTGCCCATCATCTACAGACAAATGGGTTATCTTATGCATCAACAGCCGTTGAACTACACTACGAAATCTGATCAGTGATCTACTATTTCACTGCTAGAATGGCCTAACCACGAATATAACACGCATAACTACTGGCCTAAATATGGCCCAACACAAGCTTAGACATGATAAGCAATCAGGCGATCTCAACGTCTGACCACATTGATGCATAGGCACAATCATGCAGTGCAAAGGCATGGTACTTCTGAGCATCTTCTTGAAATGAATAACTATCAGTTAAGACTGATCTGTAGAAGTAAGTATCCTCTGCTAATTTAATGGATTTGAGTCTTCAAAGCCCATCTAGACCTACTGGTCTGGGGTCAATGGCTGTGAGCTGTAACCATTGTCCATTCCGAAGCAACCTATAGTGAAACAAGTTGGTATTAGCTTACGGCGAAAGGATCATACTGTAGAACTATCACGAAAGAGTTGCATTAGAGATCCTGGTAGACATCGAACCGACTAAACTGGATTACAAACATGGTGACCGGCAATTCGGAGACTCGACCTCTCAGATGGCTTGCTTGCGGCGGTTCGGCATCTCCAGCTGGAGGCCACTTTGGCACTTCCAACTTGTGCTGTAGTTGGGTCTCTAGCTACACCTTGCTGTTGCTGTAAGCAACATTTAACATAACTAAGACTGTTTGGAACTTGGTCTATCACATGACATGTTTAGTATCTTATTATTTTCTCCTTCCCTTTGCTTTCAACCCCAATTAAATGCTTAGGGTCAATCGAGAAGCTTTTGATAATTACTAACTTTAACTTCGGGAATTTTATACAAGACTCATGAATGGAAAGCTATAGCACGTCAGAAAGCTCAGAGTAAATTGCTTTCTGGTTGAAGTATCTAGCCACTGTTATCCAGGGGAGTTTTATTGGACAATCTGAAAGATATGAAGGGCGGTTTTGTCCATCGGTGAAAATATGACCGAAACAAGAGCATAACTTTGCCACTTTGGAAAAATGTTGAACGATTCTATCCATTCGTTTGGTGGGCCAATTATGTGGTCGTCAACGGTATCCTTATCAAAGAATCAACCAATTGGAAGTTTAAGGGATATTTGTAAAAAAGGCTTACTTTTTTCATACAATCCTCTGAGATAATTAGTGAGAAGAGGTTCCTTGTGAGCTTTGGAACAGTAACTTGTTTTTTAAAATAAATTATCAGAACTGCCCTTTGATTTTTAAAAAAAATTGTTAGAAATTGGCAGGTGCATCCCCTCAAACAATGAACAGCTTAGATCTTTAGAAAATCATTGTTATATAGTGATCCTCCAAAGATCTGAGCTGTTCTTTACCTGCAATGTTTAGAAATTAGGCAACCCACAATAAAATCAATGCATTTGAATGATTTGAACCAAATATTTTGGACCTTTGAAAAATAAAATAAAATTAGATGATCATTTTTTTTATACAAAGAAAAATAGGCTAAAAGTAGCTAATGGGCCCACCACTAACTAGGGTTGGGATGCGTATATACATATTCAGCATTGTTTGAGGAAGAAATATGTACCAATTTTTAGCAGTGTTTGGTGCCTGTTTCGATTTTTTCTTTTTTAACATCTAAGGATAATTTTGGTATTTTCTATTAAGAAACCAAGTTATCGTTCAAAAATTCATGATAAACCTCTTCTCAACAATTATACCAAATTAGATGCTTGCTTTTATAAACATGAAGAATGTGGGCCTCTTTTTACACATAGGTCAAAGTAGAAGCTTCTTTTTACAAATATCTCAAAGTTTAAACAATTAATTTTCAATGTATTAATGGTGCTTGAGATGAGAAAATATGACTTGAAAGGAGATGATATGGACCATATTACTCTTGGTGGTGCTAGAGCTGAGATGAGTGAAGCAATGTTTCCTTGTCTCACTATTGGTGGTGCTTGAGATGAGATGAGATGAAAACCATCTCATGCCATCTCACTACTAGTGGTGTTTGAGATGAGATGAGATGAGATGAGATGAAAATCATCCCATCCCAACTCACTGTTAGCGATGCTTAAGATGAGATGAGAAATCCCAATATCATCTCAGCTCACTAAAAGTGGTTTGCATATCATTCTATGTCATCTAATCTATATCATCTCATTCCTAGTGAGAAAGAGAATCCTTTCTTCTCATCTCAAAATTCAGCCTCACTCCTGTATTTTTCTTGAGATGGAAAGGAATTATGTCAAGTCATCTTAACCATCTCCTCCACCTCATCCTAGCCCATCTCCTCCAACTCATCTCAACCCGGCTTAAGCAATATTTTTAGTCATTTATTTTATCTCATGCCAAATTTAGGTAATCTTAACCTAGCTCCAATCATCTCAAACTAGCTCATCTCATCTCAAACACCAGCAACACTAGGGTAAATATTTGTAGCTCGCTCAAACTCATGCCTAGAGGATGCTTCTCAAAGGCATAGGATCGAAGTTGAGTGATTTACTAGATTGCCCTGGTAAGAACTAGATAAGTTATGATCTAAAAATCTTCTTCATCAGTTTGATGATCTTGGTCTTTGTTGCCAAGAGTTAAATAGACAACTTGAAAAGCTCACAAAAAAGAAAAGTCACAAAAATAAATTGCATCACATTTTCAGGGTATAGCTCATCCAGCACGAGATCTAGAAAATGAACGGTTTTGATCATAAAAAAGCCAAGCCCGACTTGTTTCTTTAGCTCCTAGACTAAACTTGTAATGTTGCTCAAGCAGACCACAATATGAGAAAGACCAAAGTACCCCTAGTCAACGAAATTCCATATCTTCCCAGGTGAGGAGCCGGTCACGTTAGTGTCACTTAAATAATCGCCCGAGTAACGTGATCTTGGAGAATGTTAATCCTCGATGCACGTGAACAGCTTGGTCCCCATCCACTGGCACGTGCCGCAAAACTGGGAGCACTTGAAGGAGCGTGGAATCGCTACCGTAAGATAATTGTCCAATTAATTACTAAGATCTATGATTTTCAAATTAAACTAATGCTTTCTAACCCTAAAAATTGATCCTATATAAACTGGTTCTTTGGTTAACTTCAGCTACTGTCCCCCTGCACTAAGAGATCCCTCTCAGGATGCGAATGGCTCGTGTGTCGTTGGCAGCCCTTGTGCTGTACGCGTCCATTTCAAGTGCATGGTCTGCCATTACCCTGCCTAATCCAGGTGGTACAGTGCTCCATTACTATAAGAAGACATGTCCGTATGTGGAAGAGTATGTGAACCACCAGGTGAAGTTGGTTTGGCAGAATGACAGTTCCGTCACCGCTGCGCTTCTCCGCCTTATATATTCCGATTGCCTCGTAACGGTATGTTCTGCACTGTCATGGCTTAAAACGAGTACATGCCTGATGAAAATTATTTATCCAGGCCAAGATGTTATGAATGTGTTGATCAGATATACGTATTTCTGTCATGAGAAGTTTCTTGCCAATTCTACTTATTATTGTGGGAGGAAATAGATTTTTCAGGCACAAAGATGGAACGGAGTCTACGTTGAAATGAGCATGCAGTCATGCATGCCTGAGCTACACATGCAGATAGCTAGGTAGTAGATGTTTTCTATCGTTGCTAATATTCACATTGATACGATATAGGGATGCGATGCCTCGATCCTCCTAGACGGGCCAAACTCGGAAAAAATGGCACTTCAGAACTTGGGTCTCCGAGGGTTTGTCCTCATCGACAAGATCAAGGAGGTTCTTGAATCCAGATGCAAAGGAGTTGTCTCTTGTGCCGATATCCTCCACCTTGCCACAAAAGCTGCACTGTCCCTGGTAATGCATACATATACACAAACACAGGGGATATATATCAAATGCATGCTCGGGAATAAGCGCTAAAAGCAGTGTAGTTATCAAATAAAATTTAAATCTTTAACTTACGAAAATTAATGCGCTTGTTTTTTGTCTGGTGATTCTACAGGTAGGAGCCCCAGCTTACCCTGTTTTCACGGGAAGAAAGGATGGAATGGGATCGAGTGCAAGTTCAGTGGATCTTCCAGATCCCAACATGACATGGGAACAAGGCCTTGCTTATTTTAAATCTAAAGGCCTTGACGTCTTGGACTTTACGACCCTCTTAGGTAACAAAATTTCACTAGCATGTTCTCTCATTGTATTATGAAGGGCTTTGTTATGATTTGATCATAAATTAATCTGATTTCTTGTGGGTTCACTTCGATCAAACCAATGGGCTAACTTAAACACACACAGATGAAGATTTCCTAGTGATCAAAATACTCTTTATCTCTTGGATACGTATTTTACATACATACATTTTCTGTTGAATTACAGGCGCACATACTATGGGTTCTACACACTGTCGGTTCATTCGCGATCGTCTATACAACTACAAAGGAACTGGAAAGCCAGATCCGACCATAGACCCATCCTTCTTAGCTACACTGAGGACGCAGTGCCCACCCAAGAGAATTGGCCGGAGTGACCCGACTGTTTTTCTGAATCCGGACTCCGGGAAGGACTACACTTTTGAAAACTCCTACTACACTCGGGTGCTCGAAAAGAAGGCGGTCCTTGCCATAGATCAACAGCTCCTTTATAGTGATGATACCTTACAGATCACCCAGGAATTCAATGCAACTTTCGAAGACTTCCGGCGGGCGTTTGCTTTATCAATCAGCCGAATGGGGAACCTTGGCATCTTGACAGGAAACAACGGAGAGATACGTAAAAACTGCCGGTTTACGAACAAAGATAATCCACACGTGAAATAGAGGAGATTACGCAATGAAGTCATTTTAGCCATTGCCAAGATAAAGGCATTCTAGGACGATGCACTGTGTTTTTGTTTTGTTTTGTTTTGTTTGTCCATGGAGCTGTAATAAATAAAGAGAACCAATATATATATATATATAGACACACACATATAACTCTTATTGATAAGCAATTTTTTTTCTCTCTTTGAAGGAGTTCTTCATCTAAAAAATGGCCCACCACCATTGTCGATTTACGATGTGCATCCTAGGAAATGACAAACTGACGCTCATTAACCGATTCTCAGAATGAGGCAGTGATGGATGTGATTCTCTCTTAAACTCAACGGTAGAGATAATAGAAACCTTAAAAGGGCTATAATAGAAACCAGCTAGAAAAGAAATAACTTGCCTAAAAAGCATAGAAATAACTAGAAACTAGTTCGAAAACTTGGAGCAATATTAGTAACTCTAAAAAGTGGAGTGCTTTATAGGTACATGCATCTTAGATGACACATCCCATTATCATTCCTTGATTTCTTTGTCTGCACGACATTCAAAGTCAGAGAAATGAGAAGAACGGGTTGGATCATCTAAAGTTTCACCCCTTGGTACAAAAGTAGAGGGCTTCAAGGGATGCGGCTTACCCCATCTAGCATTCCTCATAGTACAAAAATCTGGAGTAATATTGGGGTGCTTATCAAGTTATGCATGAGATTCTTGGACATGGTCAGACTAAGATGGAATCTGTAATGAGAATATCTGAATCACAAGGAAGTTGGACCCCACCTATAATTCTAGCCTTGTATGCAAATCCTCAAGTGGCCACGATGTAACCTCGCCAGTAAAATGAAATGCAAAAAGGATATAGCCGTCAAGAATATAAAACTTAATTCTACAGTTTTCTTGTTTTTTTAGATCTGTGAAAATGTTGCTTAGAGGTGTGGCATTACAACCTTAAATCTACAATTATATAGGATGATGTGCCTCTTGTTGTCACTTCACCATGTGTCCCACTCTTCTCTTCTCTCTTCTTTTCTTAGTTGCTAAAACGACCTCAATCCTCTCTCTTCACCTTTTTCGTTTATTTATTTTACCTATCCATCTTTCAAAACCATCTATTTACCACATCTTTACTCATTTATTCTCTCTTTACATATCATCTTTTGTCCTACAAAAGTGTTTACCTGCTCAGCTTCGTTGCTCCTTCCAATGTCCAAAAAAAAAAAAAATGTTGATATATTTGCCTCTTTCATTATTTTTAATTTCTAAGTTTAGCAAGAAAATCTCAAGGTTTAAGCCATACCTTGCTTTGGCCTAGAAAGCCTCCTGAGGGAAGATGAAGGGGAACTCTTCAAGCTTAGTTCTTGGGTGCTTTGCTGTTTTCTTTTTATAACATTTCCTTACCTTGATATACTCTGTGTGTGTGTGTCGCACACATAACAAAAGTCATGACCAATTAGCAAAACCATAGCTCTTCAAACCCCAAGTATGGGTTTGAATAAGTCATAGCTCTTAGAACTCCATAAGCTATCATCCATTTCCCTTACTTTTTGTTATTGTTTGATGCTAGTGTCTCTATTTTCTTATTTTCTATGTTGGTGTAATCCTTGAAAACCTTGCTAGGTGCTCTTCATTTTGACTCACTAGAACTATATCTTGTGAATTTCCTAAGAACCCATTTGAATTTTATTTCATTAGTTGGTTAATCTATATTTACAATTATATATTTTAACCATAGTAAAATATTTTCTTTGTTTATTTAGAATTCTTCTACATTCCTTGTGTGAGATTTCTATCAAATCAATAGTTATGTGATAATAGGATTTTAAAGTAGATGGTAGATTTTGTCGTATTTGAAATTTTCAATGTTTTAATAAGTGTTGATTCATAATCTATTAGTAGAAATAATGAGACTATGGATACTGATGTTCTTTTGAAAGATAATATACCCACTTTTTTATTATTATCAAGAGTAGCCTTTCAGTTACAATTCTTCTAGCAAATTCTCTGGAGAAATCACAACCATCTATAGTTATATTTTCATTCTAAAGTTGCTTTGAGTTTATGCATAACTAGAACACATGGCAATTGCAACAAGTTCTTTGCAATGGATAATCCTGCTCCTTTGATATTTTAAGTTGGAATTCATTGTGTGCTAGAGCATCATTTTTATAAGGAATGCTTTCTTGAAGTGAAAGAAGCGAGGACGTTTAAGTCAATTCTAAAATTTGAGCAATAAGAGATTCATTCATGTAGTTATAAGATCAGCCTACATGTTAATCTTATGAACTTCATCTCAAAATTGAGCATATCTTTACTTTTGAAATTAATGTAGTAAAACACTAAAATATTCATCTATTTCAAATTGAGAACATTATACTGTAATACCAAAATGATGAATAATTGACTTGGTCAATTACTAATATATATATATATATATATATCTGTTAATTGTCTTTTGAAATCCTTATCAAAGCATTTTGGTATCTTTGCAAGTGAAAGTTTATGTAGAGATGAAGTCATAAACCAATATTTCATACTTAAAATGTGAACCTTTATCCATGTTTGGGACCTTATTGATAGTTTCTCATGATATCTTATTAATGTCTATCATTGTGCTTAGGGCAAAAAGTAGCAATCCCTTATCTTAATATTAAAACTTGACCATTTTAGCGTCCCAACTAATAAATGTAAAATGCATTCTTTATAATGATACTTGAATGAAAAGCTTAATTATAGGAAGATGTGTTATTTATGAACTAAATGTTGGAGGAAAGATGTATATTCTGGTGCTCTATTAATATTGCCTATGAGATAGTCCACAACATCTAAAATATGCATACATTATGAACCAGCTATTTGACATACCAATTGCATATTAACAATATGAAAACAAGCAAGTTGGTGATTTTATGACAAGAAACTAAATAGTTCCAAGGTGAAATTTTTTATGCTTTTCTTCCAAAGCTCCTAAAACTGAATTGTTCAATAACTTTAGATCCTTGTAATTCCCTATAGAGCAAAAAAAATTTAGCATTAAAGTACTCTCAATCTAAAGAAAACGAGCTTGTGTGCCATGAGGGAAAAATATCTTTCATTCCTCTTCTAGTTTGAAGTTATGTTTTTACTCTTCTCAACTTCTTTTTATGCTTTTAGTTTTCTCTATTAATTAATCTTCCTCTTCATTTGGAGTTGCCTTTATAGAATTACTTTTCTTATTCTCCTCTCTCTCTGACATCCATTCTTAAAACCGTAAATCATACAACCTTCTTCTACTTTTATATCACTCTCTTGCAAATTCATCTTCTCTTTCATCTTTTTCTACCCCTAATCTGAACCATATGAAACCAGTACTAAGCAAAATCCAGTAGGAAGGGAAGGTAAGAAAAGTTGGGTTTTAGTTCATAAGATAATTTTTCTTCTTTGATTACGTTTCTGGTAAGAAAGTTGGGTTTTAGTTCATAAGATAATTTTTAACTCATCTCTCTCTCTCTCTCTCTCTCTCTCTCTCTCTCTCTCTCTCTCTCTCTCTCTCTCTCTCTCTCTTTCTCTCTCTCTCTCTCTCTCTCTCTCTTTATGTGCGTGTTTGTTGATTTGTAATAGTTTTGATCTTTCATTCATTGTGTCTTTTGTTCTCCACTGTATCCCTTTTGCCTTCCTTTCTTTGTTATCTCTGATCATTTTTCTTTAAAATTGCTCAAAATAATAGATTCAGCTATGACATATTAGCTCTTTCTTAGTCTCTCTCTCTCTCTCTCTCTCTCTAAAATTTTAGAAGGCACACAATTTGATAGCATAATAAGTTTTTACTTAATTTTATTGGTCTACTTTTACTAGATTTCTTCACTTGATTTCATGATACTTACTTGAATCTCTCTGGTAATTAAGTAATTGCATTTAATTATGAATATGTCTAAGATCAATAAGTGACTACTTTCTAATAAAGGAAAAGTGATAGATTTAAATGTATTTACTCCCTATCAACCTAAATGAATGGTAGACATCTAAAAACTTATATCATATAACTAATAAATTTTCTTTATAATGTCATTACTTAGTATATGAACTTTGAAAAGTGATAGCTATCTTTTATAATGTTTTAGGTGATTAGTTTAGGATGAAGATCAATGGTAATCTAAATGATCTATCTTTGAATGGTCAAGATCACTTTAAAACTACATTGGAATGTGGTGTTTCAAGCATAGCTAGTCATAGACGTGGAATTTTCTTCATCCTAAAAGATTTTAATGGAATAAATTGAAATTTTTATTGTTTTTATGTAAAATAAAAAGATGGCTGATTTATACCATTTTGGACATTTGAGATTAGATCTTGAGAATACATTAGAGATTAGAGGATTGAACATTTCATATGCATGCCTTGATGATCAAAGAAAGGAATTTGGTTTTAGAAAGTGGTTGCTAGATGTCATGGAGAAGGAGTTTCCTATTAAGTTGGAAGGCGAGCTAAGAGGATAAGGATAGTTTCCTAATTAGAAACTAATCTTTGGTCGATTATATAAGAAAGGAAGTATAAGTTGGGTGGAGATTGGAGCCAAGGGGACTCCTCAGAACGTCATTCTTTTGGGAAATTTCCTAAAGAAAGTATGCTTGGTTTCTATATGATAAGAGAAGCAGACATAGAGAAGGGAAATTAGGAAATAGTGCCCCTTAACTACATGTTCCACTACAAAGTTATGCAAGAACATTCTCTTGTTCGAATTCCTATTGTTTTAGGTGTGTTTCTATTGATTCCCATGAGTTATGCTATTGGTTCTTAGTTCTTTGTTGAGAATAGATCCTTGAGAAGCTACTGAAGTGGAGAGATGTGCAACTAGTTTATATAGGAACCTTAATTGGCATTCACAATTGAAGTTGCTCTATTACATATTTGATTAAAAAAAAAGACATAGTTTTGCTTAGATTTTTCTCACTGTATTGTTATCTTTGCTTCACTTTTTTTTATTGATCCAAACCATTTTTAAGATTCTTAACTATCTTAGGAAGAAGTTTACATAGATTTCCAATAAAATTTCAAGGTTAAATTTGTTGTTTTCCATTGAAAAATTATAATAGGGACTAGTGTGTGCATACAGAAACATGGTTACTTTCTGATAAAAGAAGGTCAAGATTTATTAGTTTTCTTTAAAATCTAAAGGTTCCATTAGATTCCTATTATCTAATTGTGTCGTGTACAATGTTTCGCTGAAAAATTCAACCAAGTAGTATAAATCATTAGCCAAATTCAACTTGGGAATTTTCCTAAAAAATTGAATTACTACTGTCACTCACTAGTGATACTCACATCTTTATACCTTCTTTAATTCATATATGTTTTTGGTGTTGATATATAGTTTTAAATTAAATTATTAAAATAACTTATAATGATGTGAATTTCTAGCAGATAACTACGGTGTCATCTTATTTCAAAAATTTCTTATTATCAATTATGTTAGCATTACTCTCCTTTTACTATTTCATTATTGTAGATGCAAGTTCTGCTTCAAGATTGAGTTGAAATTTGGAGTAGAGATTCTTGGCTACAAGATGACGAGTGAGACATCAAGAGATTATTGAGGGAACTACTTGGATTTGAAGAATTCTTAATGTCATAATTTTTCCCTTTTAATCATTATTATGATCAAGCAAGTGAAATTTACTAAAAAATTAGTTACCTTTTATCAAAATTTTTGGAAATTTTATTTTCTTTAACTTTACATTATTTTAGTATAGTAGATTTAGTAATTTTATTCTTAGAATAGCTAACATGCCAAGCTGGTTTTCTTGTTTAGGATTAGAGCTGATCCTAACCTAAGTTATAAACACCACTTAAGTATTTCTAATGCTTTAACTATCTAAGAAACCATTTCTGAACTTGGATTCAATTTGAAAAGGTTAGATTCATCCTTAGAATAATCCTTAGAGAATCCTTGATCCATTATAATAAGGTTTAATGCTTAGAATTTGATAATCTATCTAGTTTTTAAAGATTAATAACTAAATTACTTTTTCAAAGAAATCATCTTGTGAGAAGGTAATCATAGTTTTGATTTGATTATTGCATTACAAGAGAAGTAATAAGTGCTGGCATTAATTTTGGATATATGATCTTTATTCCTAGCAATTCAATTTTAGTTAAAAATTCATTTTTATCTCACCCAAACATTGGTTCAAACTCACATTCTTCTCTTATTAGTTTAGCTTTATGTTATTTATTTAGATACTTTCATACTTTATTTTCTCATTATTTCCTTCTTGTGGGTTTGACTGTGCAAATACTACAACTGATTAACTATGCATTTGCAAGAAAGTGACAAATAAGGAAGATGGAATCCACAAAGCTTTTACATAAATTAATATGATTTTAGGTCATTACCATCACCAAATAGTGAATGCCACATAACTAATCCCACTCATATGGCAGATGGTCTTCTCTTATATTTTTTACACTATATTCGTGCACCTATCGAGAAGAAAACAATGTTGTTAGAAAAGTCCAATTCTGATGCCATCATTAGAAACACAGTTCACTATCGTTGTACATATTATAATGTGAAGGATCATGACATATCATTTGAGAAGTTGGAAAAAGGTTCATGAAAAATCTCTTCTACACATGTACATATTTATTTTCTTTATATGGAGAAAGATTTCTACCTCATAATTTATGGATAATACTATCTGAAAATTCTTTAATATTTCCTATGTTGAATGGGGATATCTTATTATTGGTTTATGTGGCTATTTTATATGTTTAGGTTGAGGGATATAACTATTACTAGTTACAATGCATGGCAGCAAAAGGGGCTAAGAAATAATAAGCAGCTCTTACGTATAGATCTGTTAGAGTTAGAGTATCATGATTAGGTTCACTTCATCTAAGACGAGTTACGTTTTCCTAATTGATGTTGTAGATGAAAGTGTGTGTGTGTGTGTGTGTGTGTGTGTGTGTGTGTGTGTGTGTGTGTGTGTGTGTGTGTGTGTGTGTGTGTGTGTGTGTGTGTGTGTGTGTGTGTGTGTGTGTATTATCGAATAGAAAGAAAGACAAGTCACCCAAGTAGGATAGTCTTTTATCTTAGAACAATTCTTAATTGTTGACTAATGTACTCCAAATATTGAGTAGTGCCTCCTTTTTTTACTTCTATTTTTTTGTTAATTTTCAAGACCTTGGATCTTGGAATCAACTATTTATGTGTTTTCTATTCTTTGTTATGCTTAGGGCACGACTTCATTCTCTCCAAGCTTCTCATGGCCAATATAGAAACTTCACCTTTCACACCCATACATTACAAAACTATTGATGCAATGTACTACCTCACCGTTGTTAGACATTTTTGGTTTTCTTGTATTAAGACCTTAGTGTTTTTGCGTCTCATGTAAGTAGGTTATGGGGTTTGAGGTAGTGCATCACATCTCTTTAGGGGATTTATGGAGCTTACACATTGAGGAGGGGTCCCAGTATATATTTCAAAAGGAGATAGATTGAGGGGAGTGTGTGATGAGGATACTTATGGAAAGTGTGTATATATAAAAGACCTATTGGGTGTGTTAGTTAAAATAAAGAATAAAAAGAGTTGTGTTTTAGTTACATTACAATACTAATAACTAAAAATTGTAGACTATATTCTTTTTCCTTCTATTTAGAATTCTAAATAAAAAAATTTATTACTTTAGCTATTGTTTCAGAAATAGTTTTTCTTCTCTAACTTCTAAGCATTTTTATTTTATTTTTCCTTTTTTGTTTGTTTGTGATATTCTAATATTAAGTACTTTTGTTGAGTTTAAGTGGCAAAAAACTATAACTTTTGGTTCTTAAAAGTTGAAAAGTATATGTAGTCCTACTCTATGCACTTCAACATCTTCTTGAAGTCAATTTAAGTGACATGTTGAGTTAGTTAGCCCTACTTGACATATTAAGGCCTTCACTTTGTTACATAGGCCTTGATTATACTGATCGAGAAAACCTAGATAACTATGGTTCATCGAGAAGTGAAGAATCTACAAAGCAAGAAAAAGTAAAATATCAACACTCCAAAAGAAAGAAAAGGAAAATTGCAATAGGTCATGTGGCAGCAATTCAATAGGTCATGTGGTAGCATGAAATCATCTTAGTTACATTACCCATCACATGATTCAAAGTCCAATGCAAAACCTAAGCTTTTCTCTTCACATGATCATCTTCCACAAAGAGCAGAGAAGTGCGTGAAATGGATCCCAAAATTTGCATGAGAGCTATCGCATGACCCATCGTAAGACAATCAAGAAAGCAAGAACAAGTATCCCAAAGGACAAAGAGATGAATGGTTGTATGTCCCAATGTCATGCAACAAGAAGACAAGAAAGTTGTCACATGACCCATCGCACGACATTCGAGACCAAAGGACACATGTCCCAACATTTTGAAAAAAAGGATATGTTGCATGACCCTACATCATCCAACAACACTTCAAGTGTCATGCAACAATATTAATAAGGTCATGCAATGACCTCTTACTAGAGGTGTGATGGCATGACCATGCTATAGTTCCAGGAAACTCTAGCTAAATATTTAGATGGCCATATCTTGGTCCTCTAAGGTCCAGTTTGCATGATTTGTAGATGTTTTGTTTGTTTTCTAACTGAGAATCTATATCTAACTGTAGTTGTTCAATCTAACAGTTAAAAAGGAAAACAAATAGAAAACCAATAGATGGCCAGAAAACAACTTACCTCTACCTTGTGAGAAAATTTTGAGATGTAGCGGCTGGTATCCAAGTAGAGATCTCCCTTATACCAAGCTACTCTAAAGTCTCCCTTCAACGAAAGGGGTGTGCAATGATGGAGATGCAGATTATAAAGTCTCTCTAATCTCACTACCTCAAAGCCTTCATTGAGCTCCATATCAGCTACATCCTCTAGTTCAAACTCATTGGATTGAATGGCATCATTAATGGCAAATATCTGCTTATCCAAACTTGCTTTTGAGGTACCATTATCATTGAAGAAGATAAGGAATAGAAGAAGAAAACTAACAAAGTAAAGTGAATTAGAAGAAGAAGGAGAAGAAGAAAAGGAAAATGAAATAGAAGGATAATGGAAGATAAAAGGGAGTGAATGAGAAGGGAAAAAAAGGGTTGTATTTCAAACTTTCTAACAAAAACAACCAAAAAATCTAAATGCAAAGTCTATCTTAACAAAACCAGCCAGACCATTCGAATTCTAGTAGTTGAACAAGGTCATGCAACCATTCAAATTCTAGTAGTTGAACAAGGTCATTCAACTACATGACCATGCACCATACAATAAAGAATCCATCACACAATGCACCGAATGACCAATAACATGCGCCAAAAAAAGACCATAAGGCACATGACAAGTGATCGCATTCCCAAAAATCATGAGACTCATCAAGTCAAAACGTCACATGATCAATGGTCATGCAACACATCAAAATCATGCGATCAAGTGATTTGGAACAAAAGTTCATCTAAGCATTAAGACCAAGATCTCAAGATCATAAAGATCAACTTCTCTTAATCATCAAGAACCAGTTCTCATGATCGACAAGACCTAACCATCAAGATCAAGTTCAATTTTCCCTAATCATCAAGATCAAGTTCCCGTGATCATTAACATCTGGTCTTCAAGTTCAAATTTCTCTGTTGTCAAGATCTAATGATTAAGATCAAGTTCAAGTTCCCATGATCATCATAATCAGGTCATCAAGTTCAAATTTATCTGATTGTCAAGATCTGATAATCAAGTTCATAGATCCTCATGATCAAGTTCAAGTTCCCATGATCGTCAATATCTAGCCATCAAGTTCAAGTCTCTCTAATTGCAAAGATCTGATCATCAAGATCAAATTCAAGTTTTTCTAATTGTCAAGATTTGATCATTAAGATCAGATTTGAGTTTCTCTAATAATCAAGATCAATTCAAGTTTCTTTGTTTTTCAAAATCACCTTATTATCAAGCTCAAGATCAAGTTCCATTGATCATCCAGATCTTATGATCAAATTCAAATTCACTTGATTATCAAGATCAAGTTATCATATTCATCAAAATAAAGTCCTTTAGTTATCAAGGCCAAACTATCAATCATCAAGGTCAGGTTCATCTCATAAAAATTCTTAAAAAACCATCAAGATTTCTAATCCATCTAAAATTTCCAAAAGCATTAAGAGTTTTGAAATCCATTAGAGATTTCAAAATCCATAAAAAAAATTTCAAAATTTTTCAAATTTTCTAGGTGTCACTACCCTTTTCAAATTGTTTATGAAGAGCATTTCTCAAACATCAAGGTCAAGGCAAAGGCCCAATTAACTAAGAATCCCAACTTGCAATGATTAATGAGAATTCAAAATGTGTGTCCTGCTCAACTTTGGCCAGTGGCCATTAACATGTCCTTGCCCAAAGAGGGGCATCTATAGACACTAGATTTTTTACTCTATCTTAATCATCACATGTCAAGGTAAATGCATCCTAAAGATGATCTACATTTACTTTGGATACTTTATTTATTTAAAATTTCAAAGAAAATCTAATAGAAAAGCCTTGTAATATCAAGAGCATGAGCAAGCGGCCACATGACATCAGTTCATGTGATTGCATGATTCATTCTATGAGCCGTAACATGTGGACATGTGTTGCCTCAGGAATAGTCCATGTTACGATTACATTACCTTAAAATTAGACATGTGATTGTAAGACCCAAAGGTAGGGGCACATGCTCCTTTCCAAAAGATAATAGAATCATTCAAAGAGATGATGTGTCCTTGTGGTCATGTGACCCAATATCATAGAATGACAAAAGTCATGCAATTTCATGACTTAGAAAGCAAGCAAAAAATATAGATGTTGCAATCTGATTAGATATAGCCATCACTTGAATGCTTATATACACGGTGCCCTCCAAGAGTAAAGGCAAGCAATAATGGAAGAGCCATGTTATTCTTATAATCAAGTTTCTTAACTCTTGAAAATCTGTCTTAGAAGATTTTCATAAACCAAGAAGGCTAAGAAGATCCTACTGAACAGTGAAAGAGTGATATGTCTTACCACATTACCTAGCAGGGAGTTTAAATTTCAACTTTTATAAGGAGTAGCATTTGGAGCTTATTCTGGATCCTGGTATTTTTTTATTGGTTTTCTAACTTGCTGCCCCTCTAGTATTTACTTCTCTACATAATTAAATATAGCTTTTCCCTCTATTTATTTAATCATTTTTGTACATTTCGTGTAGGTATTACATATAGGATAGGGTCTTATGTTTAATTTATTGTTTTCCTACTTTCTAGAGTAAATTTCTAACTTTTTAAAATACTACTTTAAGTAGAGTAGTCTCTTCCAATGGGAAGGGGGAGGTGAAGAGTTAAGCTCCTTTCTTCCTTCAAGAACCCTCTTAGCTTGGTTGGGAGCTCTCCCTGTCCCTATGATAGGAGGGATCTTTCTATCAAAAAGTAGGAGAGAACCATTCACTTTGATTTCTAGTTCATTTCCATAGCCTATCCAAGAGGAGTTTCATACTCTTATAGTAAGAAGATCATTTCAAGGTAACATACTTTATACCTGCATTTCTATAGGTCATAGTGAAGTTTATTAGTCCAAAGAGGAAGGATACTTCAATATAATAGCAAGGAAAATCCCCTATAGAGCAATATAACTCAAAATTTTCTTATTCGTTAGTTACTTAAGTAGGAATTGAAAGATTTCTCAACTTCGCTCTAAGATAAGATGCTTAAAGTATTTAAATGAACCATGTTATCTTTTTTAACCCAAGATAACTTGCCCATCCTATTTAGTAAAGACCAGTTTATGGAATAGGTGAGGTTACTTCCTAACACCTTCTAACTCTATAACCCCAGCTACAAATATGATCTTTGGACATCTAGGTCTTAGGGCCTTTTCCCTAGATGGCAACTCAAAGTTTATTGAGTAATGATGAATCACACTTGATTCATATTGCAATCAAAGAACACACTACTGATAAACCTGAAAAGAGAGAGGCCAATGTCATTCCAAGCAAAGAAGGGAACTGTCAGGTTCTGGGGAGCTCAAAGTATCTCATCTCCAATTTGGAGACGAACAATGTTGATCAAGGAGTATGATCCTGACCAATGTTAGAGCATGAAGGCTACTTGCAAAGTCTATGAACTGATTTTGGGTTAGAAAATCAATCTTAATATATCCAAAATAAATGAAATCACTATCAACGAGGAAGAATTAGATGCAATGGCAAGCGATCTCCGATGCAAAAAAGGCTCGTTCACATGATTATATCTACTACTACCCTTGATGATAGGTTGCCCAAACTACTAAGCTACGAGATCATGTTATTCAAAGAAGGGAACTGCCAGGTTCCAGGGAGCACACAGTATAGGGGCAGCCCCGGTGCATGAAGCTCCCACCTATGCGGGGTCTGGGAGCACATAGTATCTCATCTCCAATTTGCGGGCAAACACTGTTGATCAGAGAGTTTGATCCTAACCAATGTGAGAGCATGAAGGCTATTTTCAAAGTCTATGAACTGATTTTGGGTTAGAAAATCAATTTTTTTATATCCAAAATAAATGAAATCAATATCAACTAGCAAGAATTAGATGCAATGGCAAGCGACCTCCGATGCAAAAGAGGCTCGTTCACATGCTTATATCTACTATTAACCTTGATGCTAGGCTGCCCAGATCACAAGCTACAGGATCATGTTATTCAAAAATACCAATCAAAGTTATCAAATTGGAAAAGATCACTTCTTTCTAGAGGCGGGCGGCTCACTCTTTCGAGAAAGCCACTTTGAGTAATCCACCGATATATTATATATCAGCCTTCCAAAGTCTAGCAGAATTTATTAACAAGATGGAACAAATACAAAGATTAGTCTGTGGAGTGGTGAGGAGGAAAAAATGAAATTCCATATAGCAGCATGGGATATGCTATGCAAACCAAAGCAAATGGAGGCATTGGAATGAGACAATTGAGAAGTAAAATGGGGCGCAACTCGCAAAATGGTTGTGGAGATAACCCAATGAAACCACCCTCTTACGACAGTCCTTGTTTAGGCAAGATACCAACCAAAACATCTTTGCTGGGTCGAAATTGAAGAGTGCTCAAGAGGATCACGCACCTGGAAAGATATCTCAAAATTCTCGCCGTTCCTCAAAGTCAATGCAAAGCTCTATGCTGGCAAAGGGGACAGGATATGCTTCTGTTCAGATTAGGGGTTCAAAGGACAGGTCCTCGAAAATGATTACCCTAGGATTTTGAGGGTAGCCCAGAGACCTGAAGCAAAAGTTGCAGACTACTGTACATCAATAGGTAATGAAATACAATGGCCATATACAAACTTACAGACCCCTTGGGCGCCAAGAAGAAGAGTAACTAGCTGAACTTTATCTCAAGCTTAGGGCAATGACTATAAATGTCCAGAAAACCTATAAGATATTGGATGCCCACACCATGTGGCACTTTTGCCACGAAATCTACATATGCAAGGCTCTCCCTAGCTAAAGAACCTTGGACGCTCGCAAGGATGATATGCAGACTATCAGTCCTTCCAGAAATTACACTGCACATACGGTTGGTTGCTCACATAAAGCTACTAAACTTAGGAGCAGGGGTTGGTGCGGACCTAATCGATGCTATCTGTGCAAGAAAGCAACTAAAAGCCATGATTACTTATTCCTAATGTGCTCAATAATACAGCCGGGCTGGCATGCAATCTTGCAAAAGTTTGGAGTCTCTGGCTCCTTGTAGCTACGTTAAAAGATCACCTAGTACATTGGAAATTCCAAGCCAAATGCAAGAGAAAGTAAAATACTATGGTGCCTTGCACTCTTTGCTTGTATGTATCTATGTATACACACACATACTTGCTTTTTTTTCAGATGTAAGTCGCTCACCATGTACGAACGGCCTGATGGTTAACTATCAAATTTCATGCCCATTGTTCTTCACATTCTGCCTCCCCTCGCAATGAAGCAGGGATGTTCCTAATCCATGGTGCGGCAAGCAGGCAGGAATTTTAGTGATCCATGTTGAGGTAGCGAAAGGGTAGGTGAAAACCCACCCTTCCCCATTGCCATCCTTATCTATTATATGCGCCTTTATTTGTCCTCATGAGCCTCTTGCTAAATTGGAATAAGGGCTATAACTCTTGATTCTTGAAATTTTGAATCATTCAAAATGTTACCCTTGATTTGGATTGGTCATGTTCCAAAATTCTCATCCATCAGATGTCCCAACTATTGTTTTCTTATAATTATAAAATTGATGATAAAAAGTTTCACGGTCCGTTTTACAACTTAAAGTAGTTCCTAAAATCATTTAATGGATGAGAACGCAGGGGCATGGCTCATATAAGTCAAGAGTATTCATTACAAGTGGGTTTGCTCTCTAGAAATTTAAAGTTATAGTTATTCCTACCATTTAGGAATGGGCACATATATCCCTACTCTTTAGGTCTATATTGGGCCAAAAATCCTGGGAAAAGAACAGCTCTAGCATCCAAGAAACAGTGCTTTCCTATTACTTGGCATGCAACATCAGAAGCTCTATATAAACAACGATCTAGATTAAATTAAATAAAACAATGGCTGCTGGCTGTCCTTTTTTCATCACTTGTGGGCATTTTATATCCAAAGGTAGCGAGTTAAACGAAGGCATGGCCATACAAAGATACAGGAGCGGCATATCTATTGGGAGAGCTCAGCATAAGCAACGATCTAGATTCGACGAAACAAAAACACCTTTTCTTGGTTGTTAAGCTGTTCTTTTTCCATGACTTTTGGACCATTATGCAGTAAAGTCCCTATAAATTAATAGCCAGTGGACCAGAGTTTTTTTATTGATTTAGCAGGATTTTATTTTATCAAATAACTCTTTTAAATTAATATAAACAGGATATTTATTAATTCTATTAATTTAGCAACCTTCCGTATCTGTTCCACTTTTTTTAATGGTGTGTTTTTACTTCTTACTCTAAATGTCTTTTTCCCTCTTTAGCAACAACAAAAGTCCTTTCTTTTTCAGGTAAATCTTCTCTTGCTTTTATCTCTTCCTACTTTCCTCCAACCTTTAATAGAACAAATATCTCTGTTTCTAATTATTCTCCAATAAAATCTGCATTGCCTTTGTATATTGCTATTTTTCGTATACATATACATATACTCTTACAGATGAATATATATACTTGTGCTTAAAAAACAGATGATATTGTGTAGAATATCAACCATTGAAGCACATAACTTTGAGCTTCTTCCTTAGATAAAGATGTCCTCAAACTTCAGGATATTATTTTATATAACTAGTGGGCCCTTTAAAAAAATTTCTACAAATTTATTATCTTATTAACTTAGTGAATTTACTACGTCCGCCCAAGTTGGGACCATACATTCTTTATTATCTCAATGGGATAGATAATTTATTAGACATTAATTGAAGGGAATTCTAATTATACATCAACCACAAGTGGGAGCCACTATACAAAGGTAGAGGAGCTGCAAATCTACGGGCTTTTGTTGAGCTCTACTTCAGAATTCTTAGAAAGAAAATGATAAGAAGAATGGCACTTGCTTGCTTAAATGAGAAGTACAAATCAAAGAATGCCAACATGGCATTTTTTTTATTTGAACTAGTATTTTCTGATGAAACATTTTCAAGAGAAAATCCTAGACTGATTAGTAGAAAACACAATTTCTAAGAATAGTGCCACATGATACTCATTGATTTGTACCTTTGCCCTTAAGCAAGCAAGTAAGCCTCTTGCTTGGTAGTGACAGTCAGAGAGGCATTCTCTGCCTGAAAGGTCATTTGAATTGGAATTCTCAGCAGTAAGAATTACAAATTAATATTTTTACATTTGAAGTTTCATAACAAAGTAACATATAAGTACATAGAGATGACAGTGGCTTATTCCTCAAATCCAACAACATAAACAAACAAAACTTAGCATGTTACAAACTATTTATCTGCTAATCCAATTGTACTACTGCAATTCCGTTTATTGTATGTTTCCAGCACAAAATGAAGAGTTTATACAGGGAGGACATGCACCTCCCAATTTCTTTTCACAAGAAAAAATTTGACATTTTAGCTTTGATACACGCAAACCAATTTGCACTCAAGAAATGCTAAGTGGACTCCGTAATGCTTTGTCTTGTCGACATGTTTTAGGACAGATGAAAAAAAGGTCAGAACAGGTTTTGGCAACGGGAAGTTAAAAGCCTCCTCTTTGTTTTCACATTATTGGACATATTTGCTCTTATTATCTTCAAAAGGAGAAGCTGGGAATGGACAAAGCATCATATGGCCACTGCCATTCATGTAAGAAATCATGAAACTGCATAATGAATCTTCGACCCCTTTTTTTGGATAAATAGATTTCCATATGCACAGGCAGGAAAAGGTGCATGTCCTTTCTTTTTCTTTTCAAATACAACAGTTTTGGAAGAAACAAATGATCACGGATGACCTCTTCTTCACTTGCCAATTATTGGTGTCCGTGGGATAGCAGCAGCTCCATTCAGATTTGTAAGAAGCCAAAAAGTTAACTCGGTCCACTTTTATGCCATTAAGTCGACTTTAAATGAACGGTTTGGTGTCCCTGTGCAAGTGTTACTAAAATAGTATATAGTGTCAATAGTTTGTCAGTCTAAGCTTCCACCAGATATTATATTGAAAAGCATAATCGGGTTGCAGTTCCTAGAAGAGAAACTAAGAAAGACCAGAGCGGTAACTACTTGCTATGATAGTTTGTCAGTCTAAGCTTCCACCAGATATTATATTCAAAAGCATAAACGGGTTGCAGTTCATAGAAGAGAAACTAAGAAAGACCAGAGTGGTAACTACTTACTATGTTCGTCCAGGCACAATACCTTTGCCTTTTGGATTCTAATGATATCTATAATGGGTTTTTATACGTGAACTTTTGAGTGCTCTGGCTAGAAAAATGGCAATAAGATATCAGTATTTTGATTTTTAAGTTCAAATAGGCACAACAAAAGAAGAAACTTAAGACCATAGCAAAAAATCAAAACAACTTGGTCAGATATTTTAGAATATGTAAACTACATAAAACCTATTTAACTCACGTAACTTACAAGCTGCTCTTGAATTGATAATTGATAGAATACATGGCACTTAAGACAATGTAAAACAAGGATGGTGATAACAAGCACACTTCTCTAATATGATAAAATGCCCTTTCTGCATTGCTAATAGTTTCATCAATTTCTTTTACTCCTTTTTTTCGTAACGGAAGCTAGAGGGTGAGCAGACATGAACCTAAGCGTCTGGGAGAACAAGGTACCATAGGCAACACCAACGTTGCTCTTTGCCTGATTCTTCGTCTAATTTGAGCCAGAATTATATTGAAAATTTAGAAGGAACTTGGAATCCTTAATATAATCGCTAGAACAAGCCTAGGTAAAGGATGATGGTTTTACGTAAGTGCAACTCAGCCAATGCCGGTCCCAAGCCCTGATGAAAATAGAGAAGGGTCTTGCGTCAAGTGCCAGCTGGCAAAAGAGAATTTGAAGATGATTTTGTTATGTCTTTCCTTCTTGCAAATAAATATGCATTTGTATATTAGTTTGTAAGGAGAAAATGAAAATCATCTCCAGCTTCTTAAAAGTATGGCAACCCTTGCGTTAGGTGCCAGCCAGCAAAGAAGAAGTTGAAGATGATTTTGTTATTTCTTTCTTAGTTACAAATAAATATGCATTTATATATTAGTTTGTAAGGAAGAAATGAAAATCATCTTTAGCTTCTTAAAAGTATGGCAACACACATGAGATATGAATTGAAAACTAACATTCCCTCAAGCAATGGCATTCCCCATAAAAGACACGCTTCTTAAAAGTATGGCAACCCTTGCGTCAGGTGTCAGCTGACAAGGGAGAAGTTGAAGATGATTTTGCTATTTCTTTCTTAGTTACAAATGAATATGCATTTATATATTAGTTTGTAAGGAAGAAATGAAAATCATCTTCAGCTTCTTAAAAGTATGGCAACACACACATGATATGAATCAAAAACTAACATTCCCTCAAGCAATGGCGTTCCCCATAAAAGACACGCTACATCGGATCCCGAGTGCGGTAAAAAATGGGTAAGGGTTGCTAGGGCGTTTCCCCAGAAGTGACACACTACATCAAATCCCAGGTGTAGTGAAAAATGGGCAAGGGATACTAGAGCATCCCCTCATAAGCGACGTGCAGCATCAGAACCCAGGTACAGTGAAAAGTGGACATGGGTTCATGCCATGAAGGTCGAGAAAGACGCTGGTAAATAGGATATTTCAAGAGCATAAGATTCGTATTGCCACATGAAATATAGGGACATTGACAAGTAAGAGTTTGGAGTTAATAGACACGATATAACTTAGGAGAGTCAACATCACTTGTATCTAAGAAACCAAGTGGAAGGGGGCTAAAGCTAGCAAAATTGATGGGTATAAATTATAGTATGTAGGGAAGGATAGTAACAGAAATGGAGTAAGAATAATAATGGATAGAAAATTAAAGGATAAAGTTGTGGATGTTAAAAGAATTAGTGATAGAATTATAATAATAAAACTTGTTTTAGGAGAGCAGATCATAAATATTATAAGTGCATACGCACCACATGTAGGGTTAGAAGATATAATAAAAAGACAATTTTGGAAAGATATGGAGGCAATCATGCAAGAAATTCCCAACACTAAGGGGATATTTATAGGAGTAGACTTAAATGGTCATATAGGAAAAGAAAATGAAGGATACAATATAATACAAAGAGAGTATGGTATAAGTAAACGAAATGAGATGGGGAAAACTATCCTCGATTTTGCCTTGTCATATAACCTGGCCATTACAAATACACTCTTTAAGAAGAGGGATGAACACTTAATAACCTTAAAAAGTGGACTTCATAAAAGCCAAATAAACTTTTTTCTACTTAGGAATACTGAATGATCAATATACAAGGATTGTAAGGTGATACCTGGTGAGAGTTTAACCTCACAACATAGGGTAATGGTTATGGATATCTATATTAAAAGATGGAAAAAAGGAAATGAACTTAATAGGTATCCAAAAACTAAGTGGTGGAATTTAAAAAGAGAGAAAATAACCTCATTCACGAATAAGTTGATGGTAGAAGAAAACTAGAACTATGAAACAGAAGTAAACACCATGTGGATAAATATTACTGAATCCATTAAAAAAGTGGCAAAAGATGTCTTAGGAGTATCTAAAGGTAAAATGCAATTAACAAAGGAAACATGGTGGTGGAGTAAAACAATGCAAAAAATTATTAAAGAAAAACATATGTGTTTTAAAGCATAGTAAAAAACTAGAAATAATGAAAACTATGAATAATATAAGCATGCTAAAATGGTTGCTAAGAGAATAGTAAGTGAGGCTAAACTTAAGGCATGTGATGAGCTCTATAATAGATTAGGAACAAGAGAAGGTGAGTAAGATGTGTTTAAACTTGCAAAAGTAAGAGAACGGAAGGGTAAGGACTTATATCATGTTCAATGCATTAGAAGTGATGATCAAAGAGTATTAGTCAAAGATGATGAGATCAAACAAAGGTGGGAAACATATTTTCAAAAATTGTTAAATGACAATGGCTCTGAGAATATAGGGATTGAAAATATTATAAATCAAAATAACATTGGATATTATAGATATGAACGTAGGATTAGAATACTTGAAGTGAAAAAGGCCTTAAAAGGATGAAATCAGGAAAGGCCATGGAGCTCAATGGTATACCAATAGAGGTTTGGAAGCATATGGGAGATATGGGGCTAGTTTGGTTGATCAAGTTGTTTAACAAGATTATAAGATCAAAGAAATGTCTGACAAGTGGAGGAAAAGCTCTATTGTACCAATTTATAAGAATAAAGAAGGCATACAAAGCTGCACTAATTATCAAGGGATCAAACTTATAAGCCACACTATGAAACTTTTTGAAAGAGTAATTGAAAAGAAGATACGGCATGAGACAAGTGTATCGGAGAATCAGTTTGGTTTCATGCCTGAGAGGTCTACCATTGAAGTTATTTTCTTACTAAGACAATTGGTAGAGAAATATAGGAAGAGGATGAAAGACCTTCACATGGTCTTTATTAACTTAGAGAAGGCTTATAATAGAGTCCCTAGAGACTTAATGTGGAGGGTGCTGGGTGAGAAAGAGGTTTCGCGTGAGTATATAGACATAATTAAAGATATATATGAGAGAGTGATAACAAATGTTAAGACCACTAGTGGCAAGACCAGTGATTTTTCTGTCACTGTAGGATTGCATCAAGGATCGGTATAGAGCCCATAACTTTTCACATTGGTTATGGATGAGTTAATAAAACATCTACATGAGGAGATTGCCTGGTGCATGCTATTTGCATATGATATAGTCTTACTTGATAAGACAAGGGAGGGTGTAAACACAAAACTAAAGTTATGGAGAGAAGCATTAGAATATAAATGATTTAAAATCAACTGAACTAAAACAAAATATATGGAATGCAATTTTAGCAACGAGAGTAGGAGTGGAACACCAGTCAAGATTGATAACCAAGAAGTCCCCGTAAAAGACCACTTTTGGTACTTAGGATCAATGATTCATGCGAGTGGAGAGATTGAGAGGGAGGTTACCCAGAGAATCTAGGCAGGTTAGAACAAATGGAGATGTGCGTCTGGAGTTTTATGTGATCGGCGGGTACCACTCAAACTAAAAGAAAATTTCTATAGGATGGCCATAAGGCCAGCCATGCTCTATGGATCAAAGTGTTGAGTAGTTAAGGAACATCATGCTCATAGGATGAGCATCGTAGAAATGAGGATGTTGAGATGGATGAGAGGTAAAACAAGAAATGATAGAATTATGAATGAAAATATTAGAAAAAATTTAGGGGTAACGCCAATAGGTAATAAGATGAGGGAGATTAGACTTAGATGGTTTGGACATATCTAAAGGAGATTGAAAACAACATCGGCTAGAATGAGGGAGGCATGCAACTAGAAGGTTCTAAAAGGGCAAGTGAAAGTGGTGAGGAAAGATTCACAAACTTTGGAACTAAATGAAGCCATGGTACTTAATAGAAAGAAATGGAGGAATAAGATTCATGTGGCCAACCCCTAATTGGGATAAGGCCTTGATGATCATGATGGTTTTACGTAGGTGCAAACCGGCAAGTAAAACCCGTGGCAAATCCCACGCATGAATTGATTTTTGGCATTCCCTCAAGTTAAGGCATTCCCCGTGAGCGATGTGCTACATCATATCCCAAATGCAATGAAAAACATATAAGGGCTACCAGGGCATTCCCCTAGAAGCAACACGTTGCATTAGATCTTGAGTGTAGTGGAAAATAAGCAAGGGCAATTAGAGCATTCCCTTAGAAGAGATGCTCCGCATCAGAGCCCAAGTGCAATGAAAAGTATACATGGGTTCCCATGCCATTTGAAAAATATGCAAGTAAATAGGCTAGTTCAAGAGAATAAGATTTGTACCGCCACGTGGAATATAGGTATATTGGCATATAAGAGTCTGGAGTTAGTAAATACTATGAAACGTATAAGAGTCGATATTGTTTGTATCTAAGAAACCAAGCAGAAAGGGGCTAAAACTAAAGATATTAGTGAGTACAAGCTCCATTATATAGAAAAGGACAATAATAAAAATGACGTAAGGATAGTGGTAGATAAAGAATTAAAGGATAAAGCTGTAGATGTTAAAAGAACTAGAGATAGAATTATACTAATAAAACTTGTTTTAGAAGAGAAAATTATAAATGATATAAGTGCATATACACAATAAGTAGGGTTAAAAGATAAAATCAACAAACAGTTTAGGGAAGAAATGAAGGGAGTCATGTAAAAAATTTCCAATACATAGGGGATATTTATAGGAGCATACTTCAATAGTTATGTAAGAAAAGAAAATGAAGGATATCATAGGGTACATAAAGGCAATTGTACTGGAGAAAGATGGGGGAAGCTATACTTGATTTTGTTATAGCATATAACCTAACTATTGCAAACACACACCTTAAGAAGAGGTATTAACACTTACTAACCTTTAAAAGTGGACCATATAAAAGCCAAATAGACTTTTCTCTACTCAGGAATACCAAAAGATCAACATGTAAGGATTGTAAGGTGATACCTAGTGAGAGGCCAACCTCACAACATAAGTTAATAGTTATAGATATCTACAATAAAAATGAAAGAAAGGAAATGAACTTAATAGGTGTCCAAAAACTAAGTGATGGAACTTAAAAGGAGAGAAGATAGCATCATTTACAAATAAGTTGAAGGAAGAAGGAAATAAGAATAATGAAACAGAAGTAAATACCACGTGGACTAATATCAATGTTTGAAAGTACTGTAAACCTAAATAACATTGAACATTATAGTTATGACTATAAGATTAGAATACCTAAAGTGAAAGAGGCCTTGAAAAAGATGAAATCTAGAAAGGCCATGGGGCCTAATGGTATACTAACAGAGGTTTGTAAGCATATGAGAGACATTGGAGTAGTTTGGTTGACGAAGTTGTTTAACAAGATTATAAAATCAAAGAAAATGCTAGATGAATGGAGGAAAAACTCTATTGTACCAATTTATAAAAATAAAGAAGACATACAGAGTTGCACTAATTATCAGGGATCAAAGTTATGAGCCATACTATGAAACTTTTTTAAATAATGATTGAGAAGAGGCGATGGCATGAGATAAGTGTATTAAAGAACCAGTTTGGTTTCATGCCTAGGAAGTCTACGATGGAAGCTATTTTTTTGCTTAGACAATTAATAGAGAAATATAGGAAGATGGGGAAGGACCTCTAAATGATCTTTATTGACTGAGAAAAAGCTTATGATAGGGTCCTCAGAGAGATAATAAGGTGGGTGTCAGGCGAGAAAGGGGTTTCACAGGAGTATATAGACATAATTAAGGATATGTATGAGAGAGTGCTAACAAATGTTAGGACCACTAGCGAAGAGACTCATCATTTTCCTATCACTATAGGATTGCACCAAGGATCAACATTGAGCCCATGCCTTTTCACATTTGTTATAAATGAGTTAACAAAACATCTGCACAAGACGATTCTATGATGCATTTATTTACGAATCATATAGTTTTGATTGATAACACTCTGAGGGCATAAATACAAAGTTAGAACTATGGAGAGATACATTACAATCCAAAGGATTTAAAATTAGCCAAACTAAGAGTATATGGAATGCAAATTTAGCTAAGGAGAGGAGCGAGAGTGGAGCATTAGTAAAGATTGATTACCAAGTAATCCCCCTAAAAGAATACTTCCGATGCATAGGATTTATAATTCATCAGATCAGAGGTATTGGGAGGGAGGTTGCCTAGAGAATCCAAGTAGGTTGGAACAAATGGAGATGCGCCTCTACAATTTTGTGTGATCAGCTAGTGCCACTCAAATTGAAAGGAAAATTCTATAAGATGGCTATAAGACTGACCATAATGTATGGATTGGAGTGTTGTGCAATTAAGGAACAACATGTATATAGGCTGAACGTTGCGAAATGCAAATGTTGAGATGGATGAGTAGCAAGACAAGAAAGGATAGAATCATAAATGAAAAGATTAGAGGAAACTTAAAGTAGCACAAATAGGTAAGAAGATGAGGGAGATTAGACTTTGATGGTTTGGACATGTCCAACGGGTACCAAAAACGGCACCGATTAGAAGCAATGAGGCAATCCAAGTCAAAGATTCTAAAAGGGCAAGGGGAAGGCCCAAAAGAACATGGATAAAAGGGGTGAGAAATGATTTAAAATTTTTGGTAGTAAATGAAGTCATGACACTTAATAGAGTGGAATGGAGAACAAGATTCATGTGACCAACCCCTAATCGAGATAAGGTCCTGACGATGATGATGATTCTATCAATAAGATCCTATTTTGTCAATAAGATCAAATTGATTTGTCAAACAAAAACATGTTTAAATAATTAATTAACTTGGAAGCTTTTTGAGTTTAACTGAGTTTGGTTGATACTTCTAAATCAAGTTCATGAAAATTGGTTGAAAATGATAAATATTTGATAATAATCACAAAAGATAAACAAGCAGAAAATAAGCTTAAGAAAAAAAAATGTAGACAAAAGATCAATTCCATAGCTTTAGCTTGTATCAAGTTTACATTTGGACAGCTGTAAAACCATGATATTTCATAAGTTACGTAGCAATTCCTTACAATAGAAAAGCTTGACACAGATATGCCTTTTCAGCTAACCAATATCAAATTTAAAGAATTACAAAAAGGTCTGCCTCTCTTTCAGCCACTCCCACCATCTCCCTTATCATATTTATTAAGAGAAAAACTATCCACTGCTCCACTTACCATCATCTCTTACTCACAAGATCTTTGTTCTCTCCCTCACAGCCAAATTCCTAATTCCTCAACATGGAATCTAATTGCATCTTGCAAGCTCCAAAGCTGATAGACCCACATGGTTCTCATGAATTGATGAGGCTGCTGAAGACCATGACAAATTCTTCAGGATCTGCTCATTTTGCAGCATCATTCAAGACAAAGTTATTCAGAGCGAAGGTTATGAACTAGTCAATAATTCGTTACACATTTATCTGATAAAAGGTGAGTTATGATCAACACTTAAACGTAGGCCAAAACCACCTAAAACATCATTCTAATCACTAATTTCAAAAGTGGGATCTGCAGGGGTCTATCCATGAGAAAATTGTTAGGCTGACCACAATGCTCTATGGAGATTTTGGGAATGATATTCAGACATCTAAGTTTTACCAGCTTCTTTGTGATCTTGTGAAATGTGAAAAGGGTCTTTAGAACTTGCAGTCCCTTCTGGATCTTTCTGAAGGTGAAGAATGTTCAAAAGAAGCAATCATCATTGCTAAACATCACCAAGAAAAGGCAAGACAGTGATCCAACTCCATATGAGGTATGCCTCGGGAGGAGAACTGTTTCACCTCATTGCTGATCAATCAAAGCTCTGTTTGAAGCAGACAAAATTACAACTGGAAAAAGAAATTGTCTTAAACCATGTAGATTTGAAGCTTAGCTGTAAGAACTAGTACAATGTAGAACCATCCGGTGCAACTCATTTGAAAACAAAAGACATTCTCTATAAGATGGATAGCAACTAAAACTTTTTTCCCTTTTTTCAAACTAAGTCCTGGCCTTCTACCAGAGAGGTGCAAGAAGCGACGTTCCTGTGTTAGGTCACCAGTTCAAGTTGATCATTGTTTTAGGCTTATTGATACCCGCTTGCCTGCCAAAGGACAAACTCAAAAAAATAACAATAAATAAATATTAAGAATTGAAGAAGATTTTGAAGCCAACACCCATAAAGAGGAGGATCCTAGTTACAGAAGTACGAGAACGTAGCACCCATGCCTTCTAGCACCATGGAGTGAGGAGTCTCTCCTAGGTGACCACAATTCAAGGGTGTGCATGGGTTAGTTTTTCTAACTTTCAAAGAAAAAAAAGTACTAGAATGTGGAAACCAGAAATCAAGCAAAGATAGTTACAACAACCAAAACCACTTTCCAAACCTACAATGTCCTTTCCCAAAAGACATGAATATGTGATCATGAAAAAACAATAGAAAACATGAATAAAATTTTTGACAAACCAACAATAAGACCACTATTAATAAAGAAAGGAAAAAATAGATAAGACAGATGTGAACAAGAAGGGGAGCCTTGGCACAATAGTAGAGTTGTCATCGTGTGACCTTGAGGTCATAGGGTTAGAGGAGTGAAAACAGCCTCTTGCAATGCAAGGTGAGGTTACGTACTATTGACCCTTTGTGGTCCGCCCCTTCCCTGGATCCCGCATACGCAGGAGCTTTGTGCACCGGCTGCCCTTTTAATAGATGTGAACAAATAATGCACCAAAAAATAAGTGCTATTCCTGAGGTAGCTCTTCTCAAATAGAATCATTCCTAGAATATGACTTTTACAGGAAAGTATTGGCATCGGAATTTTGGGTTGAAAATCTAGAGGTTGGTTGATATTTGCTGGACAGAAGTAAACAGATAAATCTTTTATTCTAGACAGGGAAAGCCAAGCATGAAGAAAAATCAAGGTCAACAACTTCCAAATTACGCAACCTCTAATGTCCCTCATCTTCTTGCCTATTTGTGCAGCTTCTGTCTATGACACTTAATGGAGGGGAATGGAGGAACAAGATTCACATGCCCAACCCTAATCGGGATAAGGTCTTGATGATGAACAAAGAATTAGAGCAAGCACTTGTACAGTAGTTAAGTATTTACTACTGGTACTTGGTAACACCATGTAAGGCAAGGGCTGAAGGTAGCAAATATTATCAGCATGGCAAACTCAACATGGTGACAATATGTACTAGGTCTACTACAACATTGAAAGCTACATGTGTACATTACCCTTAAAACATAAGATCAAGCACTAAAATGAGTAAAATTTACTAACTGCCAAGCGCACATGTACATCTGATTGCATAATTTAGCAATATTTTTACCGGTAAATTATATTCTTTATTGGTCGAGATAACCCTCCAGTAAAAGTTCTATTGCTTTTTCCCAATACCCAAAACATAGACCCTTCCATAGTTACAGACTGTGCTGCCTCTTTTATAATTCCCAAACTACCCTTCCAACCTTTATACTGCAGAACTCCTGTAGGATTTTCATCTTCGTTGTACACTCGTACCCTGGGAGTTTCTTTTGTGCATAGTATAGGTTAGTAGCAATATTCTCCGGCAATGCATGCCTGCTTGGAAATTGCACAAAATTGTGTACTCAATGACACCAACAGAAACATCAAGGTGAGCTCTCATGTCCGGTCCTATCCAAACACTTGTATGATCACATATTATACATACATATATGTAATTGGATGCATATGTGCATATAGATATGAATAGCATGATATTTTTCGGCACTGTATTTACTGCAAAGGCAGGGACTAGAACCATAACTTTTCTCCAAAAGCCTATAGTTGTGTCTTCTACTTGAAAAGAATAACACAAAAAGCTACTTACCTTGCAATAATTGCATTGAAACAGCCACTATCCCGATTATCAAACAGGTTTCAATTCTTCTTCTCTACTCCCTCAATTACTTGAAATTAATTATCTCAAACCCAAAACTTTGTGCTACCACTACTACCAACTCAGCCTTCCACCTAGACAGAAATGGCACAAAGACAGAGCCAACACTCATCTTTTCCTCGGGCAAAAAAGACATGAACTGGTAAACAATTACACCCTTCCATTGTCAACACTCTGAGACTCCTTGCTTGTATGCTTGATGAGCTGTTCCAAACATGACAAAGTTTCAGAACACGCTTAGACATGAAATCACAAATAAACATATAATAAAAAGGTCATAGACAGACATCATCAGTAGGTTTTTGTGTTAGACCCAGGGCATGGGATATGAAGATTTGGTAAATAGGCATCCTGAAATGTGGCAATCATGATGCATCTATGACACATCTGATTCATCTGTACATAGCTCATTCTTGAGGGCATAAGCTCCGCATCAAACAGGAAGAAGTGTCGTCTTTTAGCACAGCAAAAGAAACATTATTTCCATTGTAATATTTTAACAGGGTTGCAGATGTCATGCATATGTTGAAAGGAATTCTAGAGCAGTCAAGAAATCTTGCATTCCACCTTGTAGAAATACTTCTTCCGGAGTTTGATGGCCATCCTTATGCATTTTTTCACTCTTATCTTAAGCATCTTATCATTGAATATCTGCAAGAGGTTGAAGACAAAGGCCACCCATGTCAATTTCAATGACCAAAGCCACCACAAAAAAGTGGATTTATACAAAAGAGATTAATCTATTCAGACATGTAAGACTACCATAAATCCCTAAATATAAATCAATTTCAAAAACCAAGAGAGGTTTGAGCAGCAGATTTTGAAGCTAAACAAAAAAAAATGCCATAGAAATAATGGTTGGAAAAACACAGACAAGGATAACATCATCAAGGTGCTATCCAGTAAGTGGAACACCAGAAAGAAAATAATGGTTGGAAGATGTCTTCACACACATGACCAGCATATTAACATTTCATTAAAAACATGTGAACCCATATGCCCCATACCACATGCCAAATACATTTAAAGAGACTATTTACAAAACACTACTACGGAGCAGCATCATATCTGGAAAAGTGCACCCACCTTTATAAGATCATCATTTGAATGGGTTTCTTTAATTATTTTGTGGCGGTTGATGATTAGAATTGCAGCTACACAGAACACAGGTAATTCATCATCTCCTTTCCTTGTCGACAAAGTTAAGGTACAAGACTGCATGCGGCCATGCTTTAACCAGAAGATAACACTTGTCAAGCCACAAAAAGAGTGACTTGAAACGGACCTTGCTCCAGTATAATCAGATGGATAAAGTTCTTCAGTGCAGAGTTCAGTCTGTGCTCCTCTCGAATTTCTTCTACCATTCTCAATGCCTTCTACCACCGTCTCTGCATCTGAATCTCTAGGGATCCGTACAATCAATGGTTCAAGACAATTCTCCTCAAGCTCCTGAACTGCAGCTTCATCAAAATCAGCAGCCCACATCATCTGAAAGGAAGGTGGAGTCATAAAAAATAATAATTTTGCAATTATATAATATCAAGACATAACAAAGTGAAAAGTAATTATATACAGAATGTGAAAAAGTATAAAATTTAAAAACTCAGGGTTCGCAAATATAAGCATGCAAACAGCCTCCTGTGCAACTAATGCCAGGGTATAGATAACCTTGTACTCACAATTGGTCCAGGAACTTTTGGCGTTACTGCCCTACTGCTTCAGACCTTTTTTAAGTAAACCATGCATATCATCTAGCAGATAGTAAGGGGACCCTTGGCGCAACAGTAGGGTTGTCGTCGTGTGACCTTGATGTCACGGGTTTGAGGCGTGGAAACAGCCTCATGCAAAAAAATGGAAGGTAAGGCTGCGTACTGCTATAGACCCTTGTGGTCCTCCCCTTCCTCAGACCCTGCATATGTGGGAGCTTCATGCACCAGGCTGCCCTTTTTTACTTCTCTTTGATCTTTTCTTGAAACACATGAGGTCATGAATCAAGTTAGAAAAAAGACTTCCTCCAAAGTTCCTTCAATTGGATTTCTTTGTCCCTATACTTTTCTCTTTGAACAATTAATAGTTCCTTCAGTTGTAGATTTTGCCTTCAATATCCCAAAAGGAGCATCCATGTTTTATTTCTGAAGCATTGACAAGATTAAATGTAAATAAACAAAAGAATATGAGCACATTAAGGATTGAGAAACAGCCAAATACTTGACTAGAGCATCAGCTAAATAATTGGCTTGTTTCATTTTTAAAATATCTCCAAATAATATAGCTCTGTGGTCTCATCAATATATAGGGCAAGTTCCATAGACCATGCCAGCAGTTTCCTTGGACCAAAGACATCATATGTAACCAATCCCTTCCACCAAGCAGGCCCCTATACTTCATTATGAACATCTTGAGCCCATGAAGAAGGGATCTAACCTCTGCCTCACTAGAATCACTCCAGCAAACTGGACTGGACCATGCCATCACAATGTTGCCAAGATAATTCCTCAAAAACACTCCTGATTTCGGCAAAATCAAGGATACCAAAAATATTTTCGGTGAAATTTAACTTCAGAAATCCCAATGAGGTGGGAATAACTCAGATATTTCTTGGGTTTTAGATCTCTAGTTGTGGTCACAAAGTTCCACTTTCTCTTTAACTCAGGTAAGAACAGCAAATGAAGTCCTTCCTTGTACTAGATGTATAATATTTAGTATGCAGTAAACTCGTAATCATCAAAGGCTTTTCTACTCAAATCAGTCACAATGCTCATGATGTTGCATCAAGCACCATACTCCATCTACTCTGCCTTTGCAGACAAGATGCTAACACTGTCACTGCAAAAGAAGGGCAATAGATCCAAACTAACTGGAAGTACCCATTGCATGACAAATAATTTAATGAAGCTGCTCCATACCGGCGAGGCAAAATAACAAGAAGAAGCAAATATTTACATTATTAGTCCTGGCATTTGCACATAATGTACTTATTTAGAACTGTGCATCCTTTCCTCCTAAGGATAAAGGGCAGCCCCAATGCAGGAAGCTCCCGTGCATGCAGGGTCCAGGGAAGGGATGGAACACAAGGGTCTACAGTACACAGCCTTACCTTGCAATTTTGCAAGAGGGTGTTTCAAGGCCTTGAACCTGTGATCTCAAGGTCACACAACAATAACTTTACCGTTGAGCCAAGGCTCCCTTCCCTTAGATAAATCTATTGATGCCACACCATCCATTAAAGAATAGGCTTTTGGGTGAAATCAAAGGATTTCACACCTTTTTCCAATACGATGGTGATTTTCTCCCTTCAGCCACAAATGGAAGAAAGGTCCAATAAAGAAAAGTTCATGATGATCCAGAGTCACACCCTCCTATTTCTCTCTTAGTAGGATCTATGAGCCTCCCATGGTCAATAAAAGGCCAGAATACGACTTCCTGATCTTTGAGTTTTGAAGACGGAAAATGCATTAAATCCTTCATCTAACTCATTTCAATTTCACTTGTCGAGAAACCTGAGGGGAAAAAAATTATTTTCCACCAAGCTTTACATGTAAGAAACATTCCCCAGAAAGTCATGTCCACTCTCTCAAATGATTCAAGAACAATAATCTTTAAGTTACCAGCTAACTTACAGATCTGAAAATGCTTGGACAAAGGAAAGATTCCCAGCCACACATCTTTCAAGACCCTATTGGAGTATGGAAGCATGCCAATGAAGCAAATAACAGCTATGAAATCCATATATAGGAACTTTATTTTGGGGCCTGACAGGCAGACACCTCACTTTCACTTAACTTCTAACACAGGCAGTGTCTGCAGAGAACAGATCAACTTTCAGATTTTAAGATTTACTTTGGTCTGTTTTCTGCTTCAAGCATAAGCTTCAGGTTAATTTTCACCAAAATGGTTGAACAGGATCTTGGTACAGGAAAAAGCACAATCTACCCATAAGATTGGAAATCATAAAATTTTGTGTTGTTAGCTGACACCAATTACAGTATCCAGCAACCACAGGATGATAGCTTAGAAATACAGGAATATAGACTTGACACCACATGCTTGGAATTTGGGAAAAGAGACAGATCACAATCTACAAACTTGGAGATATTTTCAAGTGAAATCTCTCAGTTAAAATAGTTATATAGGAAGGAGTTTACCAATTTTTCCTCCACATGAGCCTTTTTTATTTGGAATTGAAACACATTATTGATACTTAAAACTGAAGCAAGAAAGGGCAATGTCCCATCCTTAAGTGTCAGAATCTCAAGCTTTCGAAAAACAGTAAGTGTCAGGACTCCTATGAATAGGCATTGAACAATATTGGATGAAGCAGAGATGACTTGGTGTAATGACTCCAATTTTGTAATATTGAAATTCCAAGTTTAGCAATGAAAAGTTCAGTTTTTAAAGAAAAGGGCATTTTAGTCATTTCACTATTCACCTTGACTGAACCCAGAAATTTGGTCCTAAAAATGGTGCCATTAGATGTGTCTCGGAAAAAGGAATCCAACGAGACCAAAATCACCCAAAACGGAGTTAAAATGAGCAAGATATGACCCTTTGAAGTTTAGGGGCAAAACTGTAAATTTTACAAAAACAGTTTAACCTGCAAAACACAGGGGCCCGTTTTGATACAGGCACCCCTTCATCTTCAACCTCTAGAAGGTTCTAGAACGGCGGTGATTGGAGGAGAAATCGCCGCCATTCTGGAGGTTTCTCCACTGCCATTCAAAGGCAGTGAGAGCCCCCTCCAGAACCCTCTCTTAGCTCTATAAATAGAGCTCTTGGGTGCCTCTAATGGCAGCCCAAAACGTTGGAGAAAACCCATCGTGGAGCAATGACCTAGAGGGGAAAACAAGGAGAAAAACCCAGCAACAAGCCAGGTACGTCCGAGATCGCTCAAAACCCATCTCCACCATAGTTCCAGGAATGATTTCCCGAGGTTTTTGCATGAAAAACCATGCAAAACGGAGCATAGGAGAGCCACCAAGGACCCAGGGACGTCCCCTGGGCCGCACTGGTTCGACAGGCAGGGTCGAACCAGGGTGACCTGAGGACGACCCGGGTCCCCAACGAGTGAGACGATCCAATAGGAACGTCACACGTTGACCCGCATTTGAAAAACCAAACGGGCGCGTCCAGGGACGCGCCCGCAAAAGAGAGGAGCAGCGGGAAAACCCGGCGCGTCTACAGACGCGCCCGCTAAGGCGCACGCTGCAGACGCGCAGTGCGCTAGCACTGCAGGTTCTTTTCGTTCCTTAAGGAAGCCAGGGCGCACGACGCAGTCGCGCAGCGCCCTAGCATTCCGTTTTTTTTCGTTCTTAAGACTCTATGTACATACGACACTAAAACGCTTATAACTTGAGATCTAGAGCTTCGATTGAGGCGCCGCAAAAGGCGTTGTGTCCGTGTCGACGACGTGGACACATCCAAACTATAAAATCCCTTATCAAGGCCCAATCAAAGGTGGGCATGACCCTTAGAATAGGATGGTGGCGCGTGGTCACTAGAACTTTGGAAAACTAAGAATGCCAAGGCCCAATTACGACCTTAGGACACCCATAGGCATAGGGATGGACCCCTAATGCCTAAGTAATAAGACCAATTACTCTAAAACCCATAAAAGATAGGCCAAACTAACCTTGATTCCCCAAACCATGATCAGGAGCGTCCGAGGACAAAAGGGTTAGCACGACCTAACCAGGTAGGTGCTCTATCACTATTAGATTCTTTTAAAAGAACTATTATTGTTTTGAGAACATATGTTTTAAATATATGACTTGATTTGCATGACTTAATTCAACATGCATGATAAATGCTTTGTACATAGCCATGTTTTGAAATGATTGCATATACATTATGCACATATATGTTTTGCAAACAAGTGCATACATTGCATGATTTAAGTACTTGCAAAGATTCCATGTCCTTGAGGGTTGTCAAAAGACGTTGGAGTGCCGAGGGCCAGGCAGTTGTGAGGGACCTAAAGAGGACAAGTTTTAAAAAGAGGTTTTGGCTTATTAAATCTTATGTGATTTGGGCAAGTAAGCCCGTGGGTGCTATGCCGAGGGGTCTGGGTTGGCCACCCGGCCTCTACCACTATTAGGTGGATGGGTACCAAGGCCAAAAAGAGGCAAGTCCCTACGTCAACTGCAAGTGGTACAGGGGGCTACCATTGGTGTCACGGCACTGGGTCGACGTGTCATAGGCCCCGTGGAGGCTATGTCCGAGTGTCCTCAGGTACCCGGGGACCACACGGCGAGGAGATCGTGGGCATAGTGGACCCTATGGTTTGATAATTTATGTGCATTACATATAGCATGATATGAGGTTGGTCGACCATACCATACTAGAGATCCATGAGTTGGACTCCATGAAGCATCTATTGCATATCATGATGTTATCATATATATGTATATGATACTTTCAATTTTGGATTATGCGATCCTTTAAGTCATTAGTATTTCAGTTTGATAACGGATTCTTATACTGATATTGACCTCGAGTATTTAGACATACACATGTTTTGAATGAGCATATGATGCATTGTAAAACTAGTAGTGATAGGCTCCTACTAAGTATAGTATATACTCACCCAATCCTCAACATTTTTCAGATACAAAGTACTTAAGGGCAAGGAACGTTTGTACTAGGAGACACAGACTAAGTACAAGTAAACCCCTATCTTATCTTTCAATGTTACTTGATTGTAGTTACTCTCTAATAATTTGAAATTTGTGACTAACACTTTCTTGGGAATAATATTGATTTAAACATTGCCATGGCTAAATAAATTGAAAATGTGTTTTGACACTCGGGGTTTTTATGAAAGATTGTTTTCCAAAAGTAAAAGATTTTCATGCATCTCATACTTATAAAACAAGAGATCTCGCCTTTTTATCAAAATTGCATCATATAAAAACCCAAGTCGTGACAGTTGGTATCAGAGCTACGGTTTAACGTTACTCACAGCCCAGTTATGAGGAGAATAACTTATAATCAAGTTTCATCCATGAAAGAGTAAGGGGTAATAGGATAACACAAAATTGAGATTTGGTGAATTGCCTTGTGATTACAGATGCCTAGGAAGAAGGGAAGCAATGCTCCAAGACCTGAAGCCCCACTAGTGGACTCCACTGGGTCGGGCAACGGGATGGCTGAGTTATTCCAACAATTCTTACAGAACATGGGACAATACATGAATAGTCAAAGCCAAACTCCTACCCCCCGAGATCCTTCCCTTGATAAAGCAATAGATAGGACTGAGGTTCAGTTAGAAAGGTTTCAGAAACTAGATCCCTTATTCACAGGAGAAGATGAAGCATCTACAGCTGAAAAATGGTTAATTGATATTGAAAAGATATTTAAGGCCATGAACATAGCTGAAGAAAGAAAAGTACCCATGGCGACATTTGTGTTTAGAGGAGAGGCTACCTTTTGGTGGAAAACAGCAGAAAGAACTTATTTTGATTAGCAAGAAACAATAGGATGGGAAGAGTTTAAAAAGGCCTTTAATGACAAATATTATCCTAAACATATAAGGAAACAAAAGGAAAAGGAATTTATGGACTTAGAACAAGGAAATATGACCGTCCAACAGTATGAAAGTAGATTCATCAGCCTCCGAAGATTTGCACCCCATGCTTGTGCTGATGAGGAAGATGCGGCCAAAAGATTTGTAGATGGACTCAACCCAGGACTCAGGAACAGAGTTCTAGGTTTCCAACCTTCCACAGTAGCCAAAGCCGTAGAGATGGCCTCCCTATATGAAAAAGATTATCAAAGGAACCAGGCAATAAGAGAAACTAAGAACATCAACACCATGAAGAACAAAGGAAAGAGACCCTTTCAGTCATCTGGACCTAGGCCACCTTTCAAGAAGCTGTTTGAAAACAAAGGAAGAAGACCAGACTGGAAGGCATGCCCTAGGTGTAACAGAAATCATCCAGGCAAACCATATCCCACTTTCAACATCACTTGCTATAGTTGTGGAGAATTAGGACATTTTTCTAGTAACTGTCCAAAAAGGAAAGTACAAGAGCGCAAAGAAGATCAAGTTCCAAAAAACAAAGGACGTGTCTTTGCCCTCACTTCCAGTCAAGCCCGAGCTTCAAATGCAGTTGTTGAAGGTATTCTTTCTATCTCTGATACACCTGCTAAAGTTATATTTGATACAGGCTCCACTCATTCTTTCATATCCCGGGAATTTGCATCATCCTTGGACATTATACCACAGGACCTAGACTTCACTCTAGAAGTCATGACTCCTGTAGGCCAGGCACTTCCCACCTACTCTTATCTCCAGGATGTCCCCATTTTGATTAAGGACCATTTGTTACATGCCAACCTTATCCACTTAGATATGAATGACTTTGACATCATCCTAGGTATGGACTGGCAAGCCTTTCATCAAGCCTTTGTTGATTGCCGCCAGAAACGTGTCACTTTTACCCTACCTAATGGAGACACTTTCACCCTCCAGGGAAGAAAGGATTATTTTGGAGCGTGCGTTATTTCTGCCTTGAAAGCAGTTAAGCACATTGCTCAAGGATGCCCCTTCTTCTTAGCCAAGATTGAATCCGTCGAGAATCCCCAACCAAAGCTTGAGGATGTCGAGGTTGTCCGAGAATTTCCTGACGTGTTCCCTAAGGACTTACCAGGTCTACCTCCACCAAGGGAAATTGAGTTCATCATTGACCTTATACCCGGTACTTCCCCCATTTCCAAAGCTCCTTACCGAATGGCTCCTGCAGAACTAAGAGAACTGAAGACCCGACGGGAACTACTTGACAAAGGGTTCATACGACCTAGCGTGTCTCCGTGGGGAGCTCCAGTCCTTTTTGTTAAGAAAAAGGATGGCTCCATGAGATTGTGCATAGACTATCGGATGCTGAATAGGGTCACCATTAAAAATAAGTACCCTCTTCCCCGAATTGACGATCTTTTCGATCAACTTCAGTCAGCTAGAGTCTTCTCTAAGATTGATCTACGATCAGGGTACCATCAACTTCGAGTTAGAGAAGAAGATATCCCCAAGACAGCCTTCAGGACTCGATACGGCCATTATGAATTCAGAGTAATGTCCTTTGGTTTAACTAATGCTCCAGCCGCGTTTATGGACCTCATGAATAGGGTGTTCAAGGAGTACTTAGATAAATTCATCATAGTGTTTGTGGATGATATCTTAATATATTCTGAAACTCCTGAAGACCATATGGAACATCTAAGGATAACATTAAGCACCCTACGAGCACACAAGTTATATGCAAAATTCAGTAAGTGTGAGTTTTGGTTGGAAAAGGTTAATTTCTTAGGGCACATTATTTCTCAAGATGGCATAGCAGTTGATCCCACTAAGGTTGAATCAGTACAGAACTGGGAAAGACCTAAGACAGTCACAGAAATAAGAAGCTTCTTAGGACTTGCCGGATATTACAGGAGATTCATCGAAGGTTTTTCACAAATGGCTTTACCTCTAACTAAGCTGACCAGGAAAGACACAAGATTTGAATGGACTGATAAATGTGAGGAAAGCTTCCAAGAACTAAAAAGAAGGTTGACTACCGCACCTGTCCTTACCTTACCTTCAGGAAGTGGCAGATTTGAGATATACAGCGATGCCTCGCAACAAGGGCTAGGCTGCGTACTTATGCAACATGGGAAGGTAATCGCTTATGCTTCTCGACAACTCAAGAAGCATGAAGTCAATTACCCAACCCATGACTTGGAATTAGCAGCCATAGTCTTTGCCTTGCGAATATGGAGACATTATTTATATGGGGAAAAATTTGAAGTTTTTACAGATCACAAGAGTCTTAAATATATCTTTTCCCAACAAGACTTAAACATGCGACAAAGAAGATGGATGGAATACTTAAAAGACTATGACTTCTCCATTCATTATCACCCTGGAAAAGCTAATGTGGTAGCTGATGCATTAATCAGAAAAACCCAAGGGATGTGTGCAAGTTTATTAACTAAGAGATGGAAGCTACTACAAGAAGTAATCACATGGAAACCAGACATAAGTAAGCACAAGATCATCATGGCAGGACTAACAATAAAGTCGGCTGTCAATGAAAAAGTTAAGCAAGAACAGAAAGGAGATCCAGATATACAAGCTTTCATAGGAAAACCAGGATTTACAAAAAGGGAAGATGGTAGCGTTTACATGCAAGGAAGATTAGTAGTACCGGCTAATGAAGAGTTAAGACAAGAAATCTTAAAAGAGGCTCATCGGTCCAAGTATACAATACACCCAGGAGGGACTAAGATGTATCAAGACTTAAAGAAACAATATTGGTGGGATGGTATGAAAAGAGACATAGGGGAATTTGTGGCAAAGTGTTTAACATGTCAACAAGTAAAGGCTAAACATCAAAGACCTACGGGATTGTTACAACCCCTTGAGTTACCCGAATGGAAATGGGACCATATCACAATGGACTTCATCGTAGGGCTACCCAAGACCTCTAAGGGTCATGACATGATTTGGGTAATTGTTGATAGATTAACTAAGATAGCCCATTTCCTTCCTATACGTCATACCCAATCCACTGACAGCCTATCTCAGCTATACATCAAAGAGATAGTAAGTCTACATGGTATACCCCTTAGTATCACTTCAGATAGGGATAGCCACTTCACTTCGCAACTTTGGAAGTCTGTCCAAAAATCCTTAGGATCTTCCTTAAACTATAGCACAGCCTTCCATCCACACCGATGGACAGTCAGAGCGCACAATCCAAATAGTTGAAGATATGTTGCGAACTTGTGCCCTTGATTGGAAGCAGAGTTGGGATGAAAACCTACCGCTAGTCGAGTTTGCGTACAACAATAGCTTTCAGTCAAGCATTGGCATGGCTCCATACGAGGCGCTCTATGGGAGACCCTGTCAATCACCCACCAGTTGGAGTGAAGTTGGAAAGTCCAGGGTGCTCCAGTCCGAGCTGGTAGAGCAATGTGTCGAGAAGGTCAAACTCATAAGAAGCCACCTCCTCACAGCTCAAAGCCGCCAAAAGAGCTATGCTGATCGAAGGAGGAGGCTATTGGAATTCGACATAGGAGAGCACGTTTTATAAGTATGAGATGCATGAAAATCTTTTACTTTTGGAAAACAATCTTTCACAAAAACCCCGAGTGTCAAAACACATTCTCAATTTATTTAGCCATGGCAAAGTTTAAATCAATATTATTCCCAAGAAAGTATTAGTCACAAATTTGACTATTAGAGAGTAACTACAATCAAGTAACATTGAAAGATAAGATAGGGGTATACTTACTTGTACTTAGTCTGTATCTCCTAGTACAAACGTTCCTTGCCCTTAAGTACTTACTTTGTATCTGAAAAATGTTGAGGATTGGGTGAGTATATACTATACTCAGTAGGAGCCTATCACTACTAGTTTTACAATGCATCATATGCTCATTCAAAACATGTGTATGTCTAAATACTTGAGCCCAATATCAGTATAAGAATCCGTTATCAAACTGAAATACTAATGACTTAAAGGATCGCATAATCCAAAATTGAAAGTATCATATACATATATATGATAACATCATGATATGCAATAGATGCTTCATGGAGTCCAACTCATGGATCTCTAGTATGGTATGGTCGACCAACCTCATATCATGCTATATGAAATGCACATAAATTATCAAACCATAGGTTCCACTATGCCCACGACCTCCTCGCCGTATGGTTCCCGGGTACCTGAGGACACTCGGTCATAGCCTCCACGGGGCCTATGACACGTCGACCCAGTGCCGTGACACCAATGGTAGCCCCCTGTACCACATGCAGTCGACATAGAGACTTGCCTCTTTTTGGGCTTGGTACCCATCCACCTAATAGTGGTAGAGGCCGGGTGGCCAACCCAGACCCCTCGGCATAGCACCCACGGGCTTACTTGCCCAAATCACATAAGATTTAATAAGCCAAAACCTCTTTTTAAAACTTGTCCTCTTTAGGTCCCTCACAACTGCCTGGCCCTCGGCACTCCAACGTCTTTTGACAACCCTCAAGGACATGGAATCTTTGCAAGTACTTAAATCATGCAATGTATGCACTTGTTTGCAAAACATATATGTGCATAATGTATATGCAATCATTTCAAAACATGGCTATGTACAAAGCATTTATCATGCATGCTGAATTAAGTCATGCAAATCAAGTCATATATTTAAAACATATGTTCTCAAAACAATAATAGTTCTTTTAAAAGAATCTAATAGTGATAGAGCACCTACCTGGCTAGGTCGTGCTAACCCTTTTGTCCTCGGACGCTCCTGATCATGGTTTGGGGAATCAAGGTTAGTTTGGCCTATCTTTTATGGGTTTTAGAGTAATTGGTCTTATTACTTAGGCATTAGGGGTCCATCCCTATGCCTATGGGTGTCCTAAGGTCGTAATTGGGCCTTGGCATCCTTAGTTTTCCAAAGTTCAAGTGACCACGCGCCACCATCCTATTCTAAGGGTCATGCCCACCTTTGATTGGGCCTTGATAAGGGATTTTATAGTTTGGATGTGTCCACGTCGTCGACACGGACACAACGCCTTTTGCGGCGCCTCAATCGAAGCTTTAGATCTCAAGTTATAAGCGTTTTAGTGTCGTATGTACATAGAGTCTTAAGAACGAAAAAAAACGGAATGCTAGGGCGCTGCGCGACTGCGTCGTGCGCCCTGGCTTCCTTAAGGAACGAAAAGAACCTGCAGTGCGCTAGCACTGCGCGTCTGCAGCGTGCGCCTTAGCGGGCGCGTCTGCAGACGCGCCGGGTTTTCCCGCTGCTCCTCTCTTTTGTGGGCGCGTCCCTGGATGCGCCCGTTTGGTTTTTCAAATGCGGGTCGACATGTGACGTTCCTATTGGATCGTCTCACTCGTTGGGGACCCGAGTCGTCCTCAGGTCACCCTGGTTCGACCCTGTCGAACCAGTGCGGCCCAGGGGACGTCCTTGGGTCCTTGGTGGCTCTCCTATGCTCCGTTTTGCATGGTTTTTCATGCAAAAACCTCAGGAAATCATTCCTGGAACTATGGTGGAGATGGGTTTTAAGCGATCTCGGACGTACCTGGCTCGTTGCTAAGTTTTTCTCCTTGTTTTCCCCTCTAGGTCATTGCTCCACGATGGGTTTTCTCCAACGTTTTGGGCTGCCATTAGAGGCACCCAAGAGCTCTATTTATAGAGCTAAGAGAGGGTTCTGGAGGGGGCTCTCACTGCCTTTGAACGGCGATGGAGAAACCTCCAGAATGGCGGTGATTTCTCCTCCAATCACCGCCATTCTAGAACCTTCTAGAGGTTGAAGATGAAGGGGTGCCCGTATCAAAATGGGCCCCTGTGTTTTGCAGGTTAAACCGTTTTTGTAAAATTTACAGTTTTGCCCCTGAACTTCAAAGGGTCATATCTTGCTCATTTTAACTCCGTTTTGGGTGATTTTGGTCTCGTTGGATTCCTTTTTCCGAGACGCATCTAATGGCACCATTTTTAGGACCAAATTTCTGGGTTCAGTCAAGGTGAATAGTGAAATGACTAAAATGCCCTTTTCTTTAAAAACTGAACTTTTCATTGCTAAACTTGGAATTTCAATATTACAAAATTGGAGTCATTACACTTGGATCTTGGAGAAATGATTTAGTAGAACCATAGTGAACAAGATGGACCTCTCAATTCTAGACTATTGGTTCAGAAATAATCAAACTAAAAAGATATTTGAGAGGATAAGTAACAGGGCCAAGTCAAACGAATACAAACTTTAGAATAGGATTGACCCTACAACTTTAGAGGAGTCAAACAAAGATCATTCTTGCCTGATAAGCCTCATTAACGACCTTCAAGAGTCGTTTATCAAACACATATGTGGCCTACTCAAGATTGAGGACACTAACTCTGGCCAGCATTTGTTTAATACCACTAGCCTTGCTCCCAGAGACGATGGCATCAACTCCATTGAAGAAATGCGCCGATGTACTGGACATAAGAATCTTCAGCAAATTTAGCCTTTTGCAGAAGTTGTATATCCAAAGCATGTAAAGTATTTGAGAGCCTGGTTCATATCCCAAAGAAAGGACACTATCATCAACCAGATGATTAATTGCTCTAATAAACTTTGGGAACACAAAGAAGCAGCAGATATGCTCATCATATAGTGGTTAAACTAGAAGCATCAGACCTAGAGAATGCCCTAAAGTGTTAGTCACCAGTGACAGAATTGGTTATTAGCTCCATATAATCCCATCAAGTTGCAACATCCTCTATCAATCAGCTACATTCTGGTGTACTGTAGAATCCCCTTAAATATAATAGCCCTGAGACCAAGTTTTCTATTGATTTTAGAGTGGTTTTATTTTACCTAATAACCACCTTAAATTAATATATGGAAAATTTTTTGTATCTTTCATACATTCATTCAATGTCCTACTTTGGACTACATAATGTGCTAAAATATTACAATATGATATTTAATTGAATATCAACCATTGTAAGAAGTAGACAACTTTGAGCTCCTTTCTCACAGAGAGGTCCTCAAACTTGAGCATTCAATTTTATGAAATCAGTGGGCCCTTAAGGAAATTCTGAAAATTTATAGCGAATTAGTTTAATGAATTTATTAATTTATCACATTCGCCCAAGTTGGGATCAAACATTTTGTATTAACTTAGCAGAATAATTACTTTATTGGATATTAACTTAAGGGGATTCGACTATAGTACATTAAGGTTTTATGAAGAAACCGAGATGTTATAATCATTATTATTGTTCTTTGTTATCCATATCTATGCTACTCATTGATAACTCAAAGTCCTCAACATGGCTTTGTAAGTAGAACTGGGAACAACAATTCACTAGAATAAACAACAGCCAGTGCTGCACATGAGGGCCTTGAGTAAGGATAAGTTACCTTTCAACCCCACAAACTACTAGGAGGAATGACTGTAGTGGCTGTACAGTAACTCTTGTCCAATTTAATATGAGTCCCAAGTCCTTTTCTGTTTCCAAGACATGAAACCTAACTGAGGACCCTGAATCAACAATAAAGATAGAAATGCATACATAAATGCACGCATGCATGCACACACCAAAAGTTTTTTAATCTTTTCTCACCACTTCTATCCATTTTCTTTTGGGCCTTCCCCTTGCCTTTTAGAGCCTTCAACTTGGATTGACTTACTCCTAGCCGGAGCTGTTTTCAGTCTCCGTTGGACATGTCTAAACCATCTACCCTCCCTCATCTTGTTACTTATTGGTGCTACTCCTAAGTTTCCCCTAATGTTTTCATTTCTAATTCTATCCTTTCTTGTCTTGCCACTCATCCATCTCAACATCCTCATTTCAGCTACTCCCATTATATGTATATGTTGTTTCTTAACTACCTAACACTTTGATCCATAGAGTACAGCTGGCCTTATAGTCATCCTATAGAATTTTCATTTCAATTTGAATGACACCCACTAGTCACAAAAAACTCCAGAGGCACATCTCCATTTGCTCCAATTCACTTGGATTCTATGGGTAACATCCTCTCTATCTCTTAGATCTCATGAATTATCGATCCGAAGTATCGAAAGTGGTCTTTTGGGGGGGACTTCTTGGTTATCAATCTCCACTGCTGCTTCACTCCCACTCTCCTTACCATAATTGCATTCCACATGCACTATCTTAGTTCAACTAATTTTAAATCTCTTAGACTCTATAGCATTGCTCCACAACTCTAACTTTGTGTTTACACCCTCCCTTGTTTTATCAATCAAAACTATGTAATTTGCAAATAACATGCACCATGGAATCTACTCATGCAGCTATTTTGTTAACTCATTTATAACCAATGTGAAAAGGTACGAACTCAATGCCAATCCTTGGTGCAATCCTATAATGATGGGAAAATCACCAGTCTCTCCACTAGTGGTCCTACCACTAGTTACTGCTCTCTCAAACATATCCTTAATTATGTCTACATAATCCTTGTGAAACCATAAAACCCATTTCTCGCCCAACACACACCATATTAACTCTCTAGTAACCCTATCATAAGCTTTTCCAAAGTCAATAAAAACCGTGTGGAGGTCCTTCTGCCTCTACTTATCTTTCTCTATAAATTGTCTAAGTAGGAAAATACTTAGTATTATCAGCTAGGCAGGTAGATTTAGTATTATCAGCTAGATGTTATTATGAAATTTTCACCATGTTACAAACCCTAAGATGTAAATTTCAGTTCAATTATAAAAGGGCAGCCTAGTGCACGAAGCTCCTAGCTATGTGGGCTCTAGGGAAGGGGCTGACCACAAAGACTATATCATGCAGACTTACCTTGCATTTTTGCAAGAGGATGCTTCCAAGCTTGGAACCTGTGACCTCGAGGTCCCACAGCGACAACTCTACCATTGAACCTTGTAGTTCATTTGTACACTCAATAAAAATAAGGTCCATAAATCCAAAGTCACTTCCAGTCTCCGAATCAGATATATCAGAACTCCAATAGGAAAATACAACAATAGTAACTGCTTTCAATTACAATAAGCCAAGAATACAAACCTCCCACAAACAGAGGGCCTCATTGAAGGATAATTCTCGACGGAAAAGCACCAGCAGCATCCGGAAAGCAAAATGAAGGCTCTCAGCCCCTATTTTTGACAAATGTAAAGACATTTCATTATCTGTCAGTTCCAAGATCCTCCATAGTGCTTGTAACCGCTTCACTACCCCAGTAGGTCCTTCCATTTGAAAATTTTCACGCTGGTTAAGATGCAAAAAGAGAATTAGCCAGTCCTTGATAAATAAGTGTTAGATAGATAAAAACAAATCTTTTTCTTGCCAAGTACGGACTTACCATTCTCCGCAGAAGCATCTCAAAGCACCAAAATGCATCTGCATCATCCTCATAGAGGACGACAAAAGGAGACAGCAAGTCACTCATACCTGAAATTATATTCCAGTTAAGATAGCAATTCAAATTTTAAAGCTTAAATCAGCTATTCTAGAAGGTATCGGTCTTTCAAAGAAATTAATCATTTAGAATTTAGTCTCCAAAAAGCAAAGTAACTGAACAGAAAAGACAAGGGGACAACCTTGACAGTATCCTGTTGCAGGGTCTACCCATGCATAAACCGCAAGAATATCTGACATCCGCGCCATATTTTTGCCATCCTCATAAAATTCAAGATGGATATCTGTTCTGACGACATCTACAACTGAAAGGAATTGCAGTCTGTCAGCTTGAAAAAGTAAAAGAAATGAAGGGAATCTATCTTAGAATATGAAATGATGCCATGTCTATTTAAAAACACAACATTCGTGATTAGTTTACCAATTCGGTGAAGTGTCCAGAGCCAGTCAGAAACTCTGTCTTCACTGGCAGGCACTCCAGTAGATGTGGTTGTATTTATCATGGCTGCTTCTGGTACATCTGATATTCTCAGTCTGTTCACTATTTCAGTTTTATACTCCAAGTCTGTTGATCCCCTTATTTCCCCTGGGACTTCTGAATCAAACAGTTCAATTTCACATTACTTGCACGTGGAACATGGATAGACAGCATTGTATTAGATTCCATAATTAGGTCTACATTGTTAGTAATTTGAAACTATGCATGGGGAGAATATTCTCCAATCTAAATATCTGTTCTGTTGATAGTTTATTAACAAGGACCTCGCAGTTAACCTCATCCTTATCACTCCCTGTGAACAAATTTGTAACAGGTAGAGGAAAATCAAAATAGTTTACAGTTGCATAATGAAACCTTTCTGCTTCTGTCCCCAGTTTTGAAGAGATACCATTGTGATGACCAGAAGAGGGCAAAGCAGATGAAGAATCATAGGCTGCGCTATCAGTGCTTCCCCTAACACTCCAAAGGTCACCCAAATCAGTAGAACTTTCTCTCTGGCATGCATATGATGTAGCTGTACAATCATTATTCAGGCAATCATATGCCTCAGCTTTGTTAGCAGTGTCTTGAGAAGCTCGCCTGTTTTTGGATTCTGCTTCTCTGTTATCATTATCTTTAGACATAGTCCTCATGTCCATCACTTTAGACCCAACAACATAGGCAAGAGTACCAGTCCCAATGCATGAATGCATCTTTTGACACTGCATGATTAAATAATTGTACCGGTCCCTGCATTAAACATTTCAAAAAGACTTAGTTGGCAACTAATAATCATCTTGGGAAAGAAATCATTCTTCATGCTCAGCAGATGCATGGTTCTAAACATCAGCCAATGAATATGTACAGGTATTGATTTTCCAGAGGTCTGGTGCTAACAAATAGAGAGTCGGCATTTGGTACAACAAAGGAAATTGGGACTCAACATTTTGATATCACCAACTTAAGTCCTTTTCAATGTGCACAATGATATGGCATGTACATTCTGTCCAGCATAAAGATTGATATGTTTCAGGTAACCTGAGTTGTTCTTCATTGTGCAAACTACTGTTCCTACCACAGTACAATATCCTTAACTCAGTATAACGTAGAAGCCAAAATTGAAGCTTTAATTGATGGACCATTCAAGGATTTACTTCACAAAGTTCTAATACCATCTCAGGGTAAGCTTCTTCACAGAAAGACAAAATGGGCAGTCGTGCTCTGTTTTCTGATGATAAAAGGTTATGCTTATAGTAAAATCTAAGGTTTTTTTGTCGCCAATGTGAGATTTTTCGCTTTTATTTTCTTATTTTACTTCTAATTGATGATACATTACTCTTTGAGGCTTTATTGGCTTGCTTTGTCATTATGTCTTTATTGATAATTTCAATAGACATTCCAGCTTTAGCAAAATCTGGTTATATTTAGTGATAGCAACGCAAGATAACATAGAAGGAAGGGGAGCCTTGGCGCAACGGTAAAAGTTGTCTTCATGTGACCTTGAGGTCACGGGTTGAAGGCGTGGTGGAAACAGCCTCTTGTAAAAAATACAAGGTAAGACTACGTACTGTAGGCCCTTGTGGTCCATCCCTTCCCCGAACCCCGCATAGGCGGGAGCTTCAGGCACCGGGGCTGCCTTAACACAAGATAACATAGACAATTAACATAGGCTGACTTCAGGAAACTGACCTACTGATGTTCACACACTATTTTAGCCCATTCAAATACCAGGGCTCTATAAGTTGTTAAGAATGATCACTTTTTTGAGTGAATATTTACATTATTTTGACAATTTGACTTATCATGTATTTATTGCGCAGATATAATACATGTACCTAGCATAACCAACTATCCATTATTGTCTGGTTTTGCTTTTGCTTTTGCTTTTACTGCCCATGGAGTTACTCTGAGTATATCTAAAAGTTCAAGAGCTTCCAGGTCAAGAGGATTACATCTAAGAAGTTGAAAAGCTTTCAGGTGAAGAGGATTGGAATGTCCAAAAATGAAATAGTCGATCACAATGCTTGAAGTTTGTCCTTTATAGCGCATTCAGGGAGGATCAGCTCGTCTTGAACTAGTTCTTCCTGATCTGATTAGCTCTCGTTGATCTCTTACCTTACCAACCATTTCCAATCTTCAACGGTAGAAGATTCAATATTCTTTTAATTTGAAAACTCAAGAGCTCCGTTCTTGATTTGATTAGCTCTAATCGATCTCTCACCTAATGATTATTTCCAATTTTTCATATTAGAGGCTTTTTTTTAACTGAAAATCTTAAAATCTCATTTATGAAATTGGAGAGAGTAATGGGACCCACTACAGCCTCTCCCATCACTTTATAAATACACATGGACATAATTTACACTTCTATATATGTTTCTAAGATATTCAATCAATTATAAGATACGACGTATTATAAGTCATATACCATTTCATGCAATACGCTGAAAGATAAATCATACCAATAGTTTATAAGAGGATAAGATAGGAAAGGTTTGATTGTACATCAATCCATATAAAATTTTGTTTACATGGGAACAACATTTTGTTGTGAGGACAAAAATAACTAGTTAGTACGATAGCCATAACTAAATGGCAGTTCCAAATAATTATTTTGGTCAATAATAAATGCCACCGGAAGATATGTTACAAAGAACATCGTGTTCTATGCATAATTGAGAAAGGAATCTACAATATACAAGTCTTGTTCTCTTTGGCAGGGAAAAGTAGCAGATCAGTCACTAAATTTATCAGGGTATCTCCTGTCCTTATATGGAGACTCCAATCTTGGCTCTTTTATCTGGTTTTGAAATGTTTCCAGTTTTAGATATGGATATGTGCTTCCAACTTTTTATCAAAAGATCAAGCATGAAGACTGCAAAATCCAGTCTTCAATTTTGCATTCATCAGAAAAGGAGAAATGTGCAAAAGAGAAAAGAACTTTTCATCAGAGTTTTCTTTTGGAACTGATTTTAGTTTATTTAGTGACCTCCTATTAATTTCATCAATGTTCTCAAACTAACACTCAGACTTGGCTCAGCCTGCCAAAGGATATGACTAAGGCATGTGAAGGCCCTCTTTAATTTTCGATTTTGTAACAAATCATCTCAGTGATGGCTTTCAATCCAAGGAGAAAGCAGAGCTTAGACCAACTCTTTCAAGTGCGAATCTTCAACCCAAACGAGGAAAATTGATACAAAAGTTCTTGATAGTATAAACTATAAACAAGAAGCTGACAGATAATGACAGTCCACAAGCAATGAGAAAGTTCATTATTATCCAAATGAGCTAGTGTGATAATTCAAGGTCAGTATCTATCTGTCAGTTAAGGATGATGTATGAGGCCTAATGAGGTTGAGGATAGTCTTCCTCATTGACTTTGCAGTTGCCTAGTTTAGCTGTGATCTTTTAGTCTTGATCCATTTAAGGGACACTAATAACCAAAGAAGGGGAGCCTTGGCGCAATGGCAGAGTTGACGTCGTGTGACCTTGAGGTCATGGGTTCGAGGGGTGGAAATAGCCACTTGAGGGGAAAAAAACCAAGGTAAGGCTGCATACTATAGATCCTTGTGGTCCACCCCTTCCCCGGACCCTGCATACGTGGGAGCTTTGTGCACCGGGCTGCCCTTTTAATAACCAAGGAAAAGAGTTGAAACTCACAGTACTGATATAGTCAACCAAATGATTTTTGGAACTAAGGTCAAACAGAATTATATGAAGGGAATATTATAAATTTGATCTGGCACAAATAAGTCAACAGGACAAGAGGTATTTGTGCACAAAGAATTCCCTCATCAACTGGCAGAGCTAAAATGAGCATAAGAACCAAATGAAAAACAACAGACCTTCGAGCCATCCTCAGTTGCCTGCGATAATCTGCTGTGCTGCCCAGTGCATAACAACCAAGAAGAAACTCCCAAACTTCTGCCCGTATAGATGGATCCACACCCTGGCCATGAAGGTAAATTTAGTCACAAATATTTCGCAGGATTACAAAATGGAGTATGGGTCCTTCAATAGCTAATGGCACTCCCAGAATTAGATAAGCAGTAATGCATTTTCCAGTGGAAAAGAAGAAGAGATCGAACGTACCAACAAGTGTAAGTTGTTTAAAAAAATGAAATTTCTAGCCAAACAGTAAGAAATCAGACTACAATTAACTGGCCAAACTAACAACACAAATGTGTCAACAGAATTCATTTTTTACCACAGATATGCTCAACCATAGACCCTTTGCGGTCCGCCCCTTCCCTGGACGCCACATATGCAAGAGCTTCATGCATTGGGCCACACTCTTATATGCTCTACTTGTCAGGAAGTTAAGCAACTCCAAAATTATTCAGAGAGAGAGAAAGTTAAGCTACCTGTAATCTCATGAAAGCACATTTGTAGCTCAGCCACCCGATCAATGAACTCATAGCCAATTATTACTTTATCACCAACATAATTGGATTTCTTCACATCTTACGGCTTAACTATAAGCAAATAGAAGCACGGTGAATGGTATGGCAGTCTTTTGCTTGTTTGGGAGTTGGTTGCTTTTGGGTCACTTCGCTATCCAGGTTGGACTTTCTGATTGTTGCTTGGCTCTAGGGACTTGCTTGGAGTTGGCGTCTTCTCTCTGTTTCCTGTTTCCAGGAAGTAACTAAATCTCCCTCATTCTTCTTCTCCTTGTCAGTTTTCCTTTCATTTCTTTTCTCATATGGTGAGTGGATTTAAATCCACAACCTCCTAGTTGTGAGACAAGATCTCGCTAACTAAGCTAAGTGATCAATCCCACCCTCCTTGCAAGCTTTTTCCATTTTGTCCACCAAAAAAAGGGCAGCCCAGTGCACAAGGCTCCCACATATGCAGGGTCCGGAGAAGGGGCGGACGACAAGGGTCTATAATATGGAGCCTTACCATCAAAAAGAAAAAAAAATCTATCCCTTCTCTCAAAAAAGCTGTATTTCATCTTTAAGTAACAAACAGGTGGACACTATAAACAAGGATGCTAGCAGTCTATTAGACCCCATTGCAATGGATTCTTATAACAGAATGAGGTGTATTTCTCCCCCTCTTTAACTTATACTTCGCTTCCACTTGATTTCCACTAGAATTGCCAGCTTCTTGTTTTCTTGCTCGAGAGCCAATGTCCTCAAAGTAGCAGTGATCATCCTGTCCTGTCAGATTCACAACAGATGACTAGCTCCAACACTGAACTGGACAAGTAAAATGATTCCCATTACGTAAGACGGTTTATCTAGATTTAAGGTACCCCTTATTCAGCTTCTTTACCAATCTCTCCTACTGAAAGACATTATATAGCTAGTGATTACCAAGATAATGGTTAACAGCTCACGGACCACTGCAATAGCTAAGAAAGGCCATCTCTCACAATTCTAAGGGAACCTAGTTTTAGTTTCCCCTCACCATTGTTAACATTCCAAAATGAACAATGAATAAGGGATATGACAGCACTCATCAAAAGGAAAAGGATCTTTCTCTAGCCAAGCACCACTAGGTCTCAGAGATATCTCCAACAAGATAAATTTAGTGGCACTCACGAAAGGAAAAAGGACTTCAATCCTTTCTCCACATAATCCCTTTCTCAAGCAACTTATGATCTCAAAGATATCTCAGACAAAAGAAATTCAGCAGCACTAGATAAAACTTCCAACAAACTCTATAATAAAGTATAAATGAGTTTTACAAAAACATTTCCATTCTTGCAGTTCTTCCAGAATCCAATTCAAGTTGGCTTTCTGATCATGGCCTGTCCATTTTGATTTCACCTACAAGCACTGCTCGGTCTCAACTGTTGCAGAGTGAATGTCACAGGAATGGTCAATCTGCCCTGGCTGCTAACTACAACTCTCTTATTCTCATGCTTCACGTGAATGGCCAAAGTCCAGGCCCAAGACTAAGTAAAATTAATTTCAAAGGGTCTCAGTTTTCGGCCCATAATCACTTTTCCCTTTCTATTCCAAAAAGAGTTTGGCAGGTGGACTCAAAAACCTTTACCGAATCACAAGTCAACTGGAATTCAGGTATTAGTCAGGATGACTCCACTTTCCATTCTTGTAACTTATCTTGGGCAATTAGTCACAGTTCTTCTGCAAACTAATTTTCTAATTCTCTAATGAAGTAGTGCTTATGAAAAAGGAATGCTTTTAAACAATATACAAGTATAACAATGCTAGGTTTGTCCTAGAAAACAAGAGCTCAAGAAACCTTATTTAATGGAATACCTGTAAGATACACTATTACAAAACTATTCTGTTACACTATTACAAAACTACTCCATTATAGATAACAATTGCACCTTAGGATGTTAACATAAATCTATACTGCCGATATAGGACTGATGGAGTATAACTTTAAAATCCCAGAAACAAATGCCATAAGATAAAATATCAAGATTACAGATATTGTGCAGTAGCATGTGAAATATTATGCCTACCTGCAGTCCTACCTATGACATGTAAAATATAGGAATGAACTTAAGAGATTCAACATTGGCAAAAGCAGAGATCATGAAATTGCTTACCCCCATAATAATCAACTTAAGTGCTTTTCTAAAACCAAAAACCTTTCCATCACTATCAAAAGTGCTTTGCCACTTCTCTGGCTTGAGCATTCTGCTTCCCTGAACCATTCAAGCCAAGAAAAGAATAATAAGAAATATAGAATGCGCAAATTGTAAGAAGCTAGAAGCACAAGTCAATTAAAATGCAAAAGAAGAAAAGAGAAGGCATTTTTTTTCTTTAAGGGTAGTCAGTTTTGTTTCCATGAGCAAGTGTATCATGGACACAACTAAGATGTTTTTCCAGGGAGTTGCATCACCTCCAGTGAGCTGCAAAAACAGGAACCATCAATGAAATTTTCTCAATTAATATGGAACAACTCACTTATATTGAAAATGCAAACAGCCATGTCAATGAACAAGTTTGATCAATGCTGAGGGTAAAACCACAGGCTTCCTGTGTTCTTTCTTCTTTGTTCATGGTGTTTCATGCTTTTCACTTTTTCCAGGAAAGCACAAAAATGGGATCCAAGATCAACTTAGAAATTCCCCAATCACCTCAAACATAGAGTCAAGATGACTACACTAAAAGAAATCACATGTCCACAAATAAATTACCATCTTTGCTATGAATTTCGTCATTTCCTCTTCAACCTAGAGATATTACTTGCCAAGCTTCATCGTTAGAAACTAATCCATTGGAAGGTAGACCTAAGTGGCTGTGAACTACTACACCAAATGAGATCAAAGTTTGATCCCAAAAAGAGGTCACACATATCTCACTATAAAAACAACAAGCATAATGGTCCACCTGCTTAGTGAAGTATTAATTTGCATATCAGATGATGAGGGGCCTCATGCCTTAAGTGGTCGTAGTGCCTCTAACGATAATTAGATAATGAATTTAACATTGCTGACTCACATTGCAGATACTCTTACTACTATTATCATCGTTCCAAAAAAAAACTACTCAGGTAAGTAATTGTGTTGGTGACTAAATGTGCCACTTTCAGCAGCTCCATCATTTGATGTCATCAACATTTAGAGCTTTAACTATAGACAACAAAGTAAGACACAGGAACCATTATATTCCTCCAGAAAATGTACAATTGAATCCATTGGAAGAAAGACAAGCCAGTTTTTCATTGATAAATGTACACCAAATTCAAACAACAACTTAGTGCAATGAAAAGGGCAGCCCTAGTGCACAATGCTCCTGCCTATGCGGGGTCCGGGGAAGGGGCAGACCACAAGGGCCTAAAGTACACAGCCTTACCTTGCATTTTGCAACAGGCTGTTTCCATGCCTTGAACCCGTGACCTGAAGGTCACACGACGTTTACCGTTGTGCCAAGGCTCCCCTTCTAACTTAGTGCAATAAATCTACGAAGTATGTACATCAATGGAAACAACACAAACAACAGAAGATACAAAATCTTCTCTAACTATCCTGACCTTTGTGGGCGAATGACTTAAGCAAGGCTCCCCAATCTCGCGAACAATGGAACTCACACGGTGCAGATTCACTGCACCAGACTTCCCACAGATCCATCCCTTGTCCTCTCCGTCAAATGACATGGACAACGTCTCCCCCCCAATCTCACTCTCTGCAATCATTACATCCATAAATCAATCCAAACATTCAGAGTGATGAAGCAAGAGCGACACCCTGATCTTTAAAAAAAAGAAAGGAACATAAAATAAAGCAAAGAATCCAAATTGATACCAACTACAAATCCTAACCCCAAAAACCCCATTTCACACTAAAAATCACAGCTTTAATCATAAAATGAAAAATGAGATCAAATCAGATCGCTTTCGCAAATTTTCCCAATTAAACAGCAGATTTAAACGACCACAGAAGTCTACAGATAAGTCAAATCACAAGATATCCAATCAATGCAATTTAAAACAGCAAAACAAAGATCAAATCCGAGGACCAACTGCTCAAAAAATTCCTGATCAACCTCCGCCTATTCAGAAGGATTGTAGGTATCACCAAAATGAAAGTGTAAACCCACCTGAGAATGGAAGAGACAGAGACACAGAAGTCACACAGAGCATCCGAAAATCTCCACTGCCATTAACTGAAAACAGTTTTTAGGCTCAACGTTTTTTTTTTCCCGTTTCTTTTGTGTGTTATTTTTCGTTTTTAACCTTTCCTTAGCGTTGGAGGAGAAAAAAATTTAGACTGATCAATTGGCTTATCCCTTGTATTTATTATAACTTAACTCGAAAATTAAAATCCGCGAAGTGCGTACTGCGCTTAGGACTCTGCAACTGATTCGTCCCCGGTAGAAGCCCCAGCAAGCAAGAGAAGGAAACGTGTGCGCACTGAGCATAAGTGCGTATTGTAGCGGCGCTATGCTATTTTCTAATGTTGGAGCAATTTATGGCATCTACGTCTGCATACCGGTCGAAGGAGCGGCGCAACGGTAAAACAGCCTCTTATAAAAATGGCTGCGTATTATAGGCCTTCATAGTCCTCCTTCCCCAAACTTGGACTGCCCTTTACGTCTGCATACCAGTGAAAACCAAAGCTTTGAACGGCACATAATAGAAGAAAAGGGGTAGTAGTTAGCTGCACAATTACGAAGAATCGCTCCGTGTTATCGGACTGGTGCTCATGATACATAGCTTCTGGCCAAACAAATCAAATTGCTCAACAGTTATCCATGGATAACAAGCTCCGTTGTATATTGGCTTACCCAGGGATAAATATTTCCCAAAGGTTTCATGTCAGCTTATATTTTATCCATGTTTTGAGGCATCCAATAGTAAGGAATAAGGTAGCTAATCCATTAAAAACTTAACCAGGGATATACAGCATCCCGTGACAAACAGACCCTGTAGGACACTTCTTTTCTATTTGTTCTTAATGGTGAGAGGATTGGAACCAACTCAGCTAAGTGTGTTTTGCTTTGGGCCGATAGGTCCGGCGAAGAGGCAGAATACAAGAGCCTATAGTACAAAATCTTCTCTTGTATTTTTGCAAGAGACTATTTCCACGCCTTGAACCTATGACCTCAAAGTCACGCGATAATAACTTTTACCGTTGCGCCAAGGGTCCCCTTCATTTTATTAAAACAGCAGGTAAGAATTTGAAATAAATTCTTAGCAAGTCCATTGACGAGGGCAAAGAATGGGCTTCAAAATTTCAAGTCCGTGTGAGGATACCATACTGTACAACCTCGAGAATAACTAAACCTTTCTCACTAGTCTAACACATGGAGGGTGGTGTTACTGGTAGAATTCAAATTCTCTCTCCCAGTAGCTATTTAGAGTTTAGTGACAGAGCAGACGTGTACCCAGGTCTATAGAAAGGGTTACAAATGCATTTTAAAGGGTTAAGAATGCATTTAACAAGAAGGTAAAGCCGTGCAACATTTAAACTTGGGACGTGGTGCTCCAAATGCTCAAACCATATGTTTGGAATTCTTTTGGCCAATTTTAAGCAATTTGAGAAGGATGTGGTTATCACGAAAGAAGAGAATGAAGGAGCTAATCTGCTTGCCTGTGCAGCTCAGGACTGTTCGGCTAAGGCACACCAGAAGAGCAATGATATTCATTGACTTGATTTATTCTTCTTCGACAGCCCTAACAAGTCACTTGAAACTCTATCCAGTGCTTTGCCCCATGTTGTCTCCCTCCAATTGCTCAGTTAACGAGGTACCAGGCTTCACAAATCTAGCCCAAGTCAAGAAGTTCTAATAAATGTTGAGAAAATTAACGAACTATATGCAGCCTAATTCTATATGATAGATACATAGGTATCTAGATTCCAAAATTGGGCGAGAGAGAGAGAGAGAGAGAGAACCACAACCAACAAAGAGGCTTCAAACGTCATTTGCATCATGCAACATTTGGAACTAGTATGTAGCGCAATGCTATCGCAATCTGTACATAATTTCAAACTGAATTTGATTTTACTAAAGTTAATTTTTTTCAACTTTACAACTCTGAAACTATTATAGTTAATTCAAAATCCATCTTCTAAGTGTGCTCATTGTTCTATCTCTCTTCAACTCCTCTCTCACTTTCTTCAACTGTTCCATCAATTCTCCTTCTCTCTCTTCCAACTTTTCTATTTTTTTTTCCATGAATTCTTGCTTTCATCCTGAACCAATTATCCATGTATGTGTGTGTGTGTGTGTGTGTGTGTGTGTGTGTGTGTGTGTGTGTGTGTGTAATAGGTGGAAAGAAACATATACTAGATATTGCTCCTGACTTTGGTTTTTCAACTCACAAGTCACGGTTTGAAAAAATCATCAGTTGAAGAGAGGAGGCTTGAGATGAAGTAATTAGCTGCTTTGGTACTTCCAATTATAGGTCACTTGGTTGAGACTTGCTCTTGCGTACTAGTGAGTATTCACTTTTATCTAAAAACCTTAACTTTTTCAAGATATAAGAGCATTTGATCATTTATTTTCACATTTAAGTATAGATTTGCACTAAACTATCTGTTTTTCATCTAACCATAATTTGGTATATTTTCAAGGTTAAATGGAGAAACTGAGGTAAGTATGTGTTAAACCATGTTGTATAGTACTAATTACATTGTGTTCTATATTTTCTAGGTTGCATATGAAGATCCATGTGGTTAGATCAAACCAATCAATATTTTGAATAATCGATCAAGCTAAGATTGAAATGGATGACTCAGATCAATCCAGATGATCTAGATCAAAATCCAAAATCAATGGCTCAAGGTCCAACGTCATCATCATCATCAAGACCTTATCTCTATTAGGGGTCAGTCACATGAATCTTGTTCATCAATTCCTCTCTATTAAGTGTAACGACCCTTGTTTTTTAAAACACATTTTCATAAATATTTACAAAGGTAGGGCCCTAATTTTTGAAAATTTTTAAAATACAAACAGCGAAAACATATTTTCTTTTAAATTGATTTGTCAAAAAGCTTAGTGCCACCTCAAATTACTTATCATACATAGATTTTTGTATAAAATAAAATTTTCATTGAATATCAATAGAAATACTTTTATTAAAATCGGGATCAATCCAATGGTTCACATACACAGCTTGGTAGTCATTACATACCTTGTCCAAATATTACAATCCAAATTATAAAATAATCAATACAATCTTCCTCAAAGTAAATACCTTGAGCAGTAGTTCGGTGATGATTATCCTCAAGTCTTGAGCTTTTAATCTTCCTTAACTATATCTAAGATATTGTAAACATTCAAACATTTGCAATATCTCAGCAAGCTGTGCTTGGTAGGAGATTTAATAAATATAATCAACATATCTCAAAATTAATAGTTCTTTATATCTATGATATAAATCAATTTATACAATTGGATAACTATTTTATCTTTCACTCATCTTATGAATTATATGTATATATTACATATAAATAAACCACTGAAAATCATGAACATAGTCAATAATATTTGATTTTCAAACTGATTTCAATATTAACACTAGGTGTTAATAAATAATCATACCGTATTAGAAATCATCATCCAATACAACATTGGTAATAACTTTTACCAGGCAACTCATCATGTCATAAAATAAGGCATCTCATCATGTCATAACATAAGGCATCTCATCATGTCATAATATAAGGCATCTCATCATACCATAATATAAGGCATTTTATCATGCCATAACACAAGGCATCTCATCATGTCATAACATAAGGCATCTCATTATGCTATAATCAATTGCATCATAATGCAAAATATAATCAAAGGACTATCACGCTTGCAGTCTCAATTCGTATAGTACACCTAGATAACTGCTCAATACTCCATTGATACCACGGTGGAAAATACAAATCCATGTTAGTATGGGGGGAACCATGGCTATCATAGTGGCGGTCTTCTCATAATTGGCTCACCCGACATTTTGGCTCTCTTTGGGCATGGTATCATTATTATAATCAATTTCAGAGAGTGGGTGGCCAAACTCTCATAACTCTCCTAGCATTGGCATCCCCAGGCATAAGCATGTCTTAAAACAAAATCACAAGCCTTCATGCTTGTATGAAAAATAATATTTCATACTTATAGACTGTGTGTCTGATTATAATAGGACATGCCTATAACTTCTTTCCTTAAGATTTGGAGGTCCAACTTATGTAGTTCAAATCTTCTCATTCTACCTATTAAGTAATTTCATAATTAATTAATCAATCACTTTGTATTCATTTCAACATCATTTGTTGCCTTAAGTAATTTCATAATTACTTAATCAATCACTTTGTATTCATTTTAACATCATTTGTTTATTCATAAACAATTCTAAGGTAATTATAATCAATATATAGTTATCAGGATAAGATCATGTGTAAAATACATGTATCTTATATATTGAATATATTCTTAAGGTCCACCTACCTTTACTTTCAACAATCCATCATCTCATTGATCTTGATCATTATATCCTTCATGTATCAATCAAATCATATATATACAGTCATTCCTCAACTCATTTATACTTCTTAGTTGTTCTCTTGATCATCCTTATATACGATGATTTGGATCTTTTTCCTTGGATCATATTGATCAAGGGTCTAATCTATTGATCTATATTTGAATATAATATTTATACTACTTCAAAACATACATACAATAATATGATTCTTATTATTCTTGATCATTCAAGATCTCCTTATGGATATTGTGTGATCTTTGATCATCTTAATTACCATTTTTATTAGGATAAGATAGTTTACCATCCTTTTATGATCTTATTATTATTCAACAAGTTAATATTTTACTGATTGAAGATAATTTATGCACTCCTAATTCTAGACAGCTCCTCTTATTTTCAATTGACTAAGGTTTACTAGTTAAAAGCTGCTCACAGAGTGGTTAATTCAATCCTCATGTAAGGAGGCGTTTAGACATCACAAACCTCGCCATAAGGGGGGGAAGAGCGAGGCTATATTAGAGAACCCCCTTAAACACCATGTTCAGCATTTACTGGTGTGACCATACCTCAACCTTCATAAGGTTTCTATGAGCATTAAACCCTAAGTACTCTTGCTATTTGATTTTAATTAAATCCATGAACATTTAAAATGTCATTCATGGGGTTTATTATTCTCCTAATTTAGGCTAAGGAAATGATATTTCTTATATTATCCTATAACTATAGGCTTTACTATAATTAAGTCCATGTTCATATTAATTGTAAATGTTCATCAATGTCTATTTTCATTTAATTATATTTTTCATCTAATTTACATAACATGAACATTAAAGCGTAAATAAATAAATCTAACAATTAAATCTACTAAACAAATAAAAAAACATTTACAATAGAATATAATAACTCGCATGCTCATTTAAATATATCTTATTTGTCCATTTTGATCTCATGATCATATTTTGATTATTTTTCATCCCATTAAGGGTTTAGATGTTGATCTTTCATTTTTATTCAGATCTATCACATTCTCTTAATGTGATATCATCACTGGATTACTGATGCATCTCAGCATATGATCTGGTCTTTCTTGATCCAACCGATCAAGAAGATTTTAAACTATTTTATAAAAATTAAGGGCATAGATCTGCATCTATCCCAAATTAGCCATATTAGGCCATTCATTTCTCATGTTCTTATCATTAAATCATTATCTATACTAATTTATAGTTTCTAATCATTCTTTATCAATCTGATCAAGGAGATTATTATGTATTTTTAAGGATTTTATTACTTTTAATGGTCAAGATCTTAAGATTTTCCAAATCAATTAATCCAATCCATTTATTCAAGTTATCACATCATTATGTCACTAATGGATCAGAATTCTAAGGTCTGATCATGTCAAATTTGACTGATCTTGGAAATTAGTACCACTTTTTATGATTTATAGAAATTTACAGTGAATAAAACCTAAATTTTATATTTCTATTAAATTATACTCTTCACCAGGAATTCAAAGCTTCTTTGCGATCTTGATTTGGAGTTAAAATGAGATCTGAATTGAAGTTTTAAGCTTCAGATATGTGTTTGATGGTCCAAATTTGATCTGGATTGTCAAAACGCGACAAAACAAGGCGGCATGCTTCACTGTAACCTGGAAGAGGGGGGCATCACTGTCCTCCGTGACCACACACCTGACACTCTGCACGCGTGAGTACGCGCGAAGGCACGCCCAGGTCGAGTGTCATTTTGCGCATCTCCCTAGGTGCGTCCCGGAGTCAGATCTCTAGAGATCTGTTTAGACGGTTCGATCTAGACTGTCAAATCAACAGCTTCCCATATTAATGACCAAATCTAATGAGAATTGATCTATGATCTCACATCCTAAGGTTTTGATACCCTCTGAACCAATCTAATGGTTCAGAATCTCCAAATCTGATCGATTTAAGAGTGATTTCCACCTAGATCACCGGATATGTTTCACTGGAGAACCAATCACTGATGGAACAAATTCAACATTATTATTACCTGTTTTGGCCAAAAAACATGGGGTTTTTGAAGGGGAGTTGAGATAGACCTACCTGGATCCGGTCTGGAGTAGAGAGATGAGCCGGAGAGAGGGTTTCTTGTTGGATTTTGAAGCCCTGGCTGGATGACTAAGGTTTCTATGATTTTTATGTTGTCGAGATGGTTGCTAATGCCAGGGAAGAAATGGGGAGAGGGGAAATGGAGAGGGGAATGAGGGAAACGGAATATGGGTCCTTGAGCCAGTGATTTGGTCGTCGGAGGAGGATTGGTAAAGATTTTTGCTAGATTGGGGAAAAACCTTAGCCGGCAATTCGTTTGTTAAGTTGGCCTGGAAGGCTGGTCTAGTGATGAGCCAGCCTGGGATAGGCTGGTTCCTATGCCAGGCATGTGTGGGTACTGCCGCTCTAGTTGGAAAGAGAGGAGAGAGAAAAGAAAAGAAGGAAAAAGGAAGAAAAAAGAGAAAAAGAGAGGGAAAGAGGAGGGAGAGAGTCTTGGGGATCTATACAATTTCGTGCAGTCTATAGGAAGGCTATTTATAGGGTTATTTTTGAATTATTTTAATTAAAATTTTAATTATTTTCATTTTAAATGCTTTTCCACTTTTCTTATAAAATTCAAAAGAGATTCCCCATCATGTTTATTCTTTCCTCATTGATATTCCTTGTGCTGGCTATCTTCTAGCTTACCTAACTTTTGTGGACCCTACACAAAAGTGAAATGACCATTTTAGCTCTATAGGTAAATATAAATTCACAAAATTAAGAAAAATAGGGATTTTTCACCCAAGCTCAGATTTCAACGTACTTACAATCATTCTAACTCGTTTCCCATAAATGATTCCAAATATCTATGTTTCAAGACTTGATTCTTTTAAAAATAATAATATTATATTAAATATAATATTCCACCTCGATTTTTGCAAAAATTCTAATTAATTCTAAATAATTCTAGAAAAAATTAGGGTTTTCACATTCTTCCCCCTTATAAAAATTTTATCCTTGAAATTTAATATAACAACTCACTTATGAGTTATCATCATCTCATTTATAATTTTTCTCATATACCTTGTTATGTGAAATATTGATACTTAAAGAAATCTTTTATTCCCGTTTTGATTCATCATTCATATTACCTTTTCCTTAAAGGTAGAATTTGTCAAAGTCATAAAACTTGTTAGATAATTTAGCCATCCAGGCTAAATTATAAACTACTAACCTAACATTTCCTAACATTTCAAAATGACTAATTTCTCTGAGTAATCCTTTTGTTCAAATTTCACATTTCCTTTAATAGGCATCATCAATCTTTAGTTTACCAATTGGTAATTCTCATAATATATTTCTATCATATTGTTACTCTCCATTTCATTCAATAGCAATACCCATTAACATGCCTTTCTAGGTATGGATAGTTCTTTGACTATCAACCATAGATGAAATGTGTATTAAATCTCAATAGAATTAACTAATGTTCTATATATAACCTTCCAATATTCAAAAGTAAATATTTCATCTCAATTGGAAATATTCATACTTCTATATCATTTTCTTCTAAAAATTCCTTCTGATGATATTTTTTCCTCAAATTTTCACAATCATCTTGTCATAACTTTTGCAAAAACTATTCTTTTAATATCACTGAGTCACATCAATATTCTTGAGGTTCTCATAATCAGTGATTTACCTTTTCACTGTATAGATAACACTAGTGTTACAAATTCTAAACTGAATTCTTGAAATCATTATAAAACATCCACAATGACTTTCCTATATCCTTTCTAAGCTCTAATATGAAATAGTAATGCTCTTTACTCCAATTCAAGATCAACATCAATATTATCCTTGTATGTCAGAGAAATTTACTTTCTCTAGCTAGTCTTTACACTTACCAAATTTGATAAACATTTTAATTCATGATGTTTCAAAGTAAATCTGTATATCTTCAATACATACTATTTCTCATTTATCAAAGAAAACTTTCCTTCATCAAATTCATAAATATCATTTATCCCAAAAGTATAACTTAAAATTTATATTGAGTTTTGAATGATATCTTTCATTTCTAACTGTCATTTTATGCGAGGTAAGGTTACTTAACCTCCTCAATAACATTATTCAGCATTTTAATCAATGCATAATCACAATAATTTATCCTTTTTCTGATAGTATTTGGTGTTCTCCAAAATAACTTATTTGTCAAATAAATCTTCTGTCTAATAGTCCTTATAATTAACTTTTCAACTTATTCAGATCATCTTATGCCATCTTCTAAAATACCATAAAGAATTTGAGATATAATAAGTAATAATTCAATAATAACTCAGTCTCATGTTAGATTGAAAATCTTGAAAACTCCTCAATATATCTTGAAATTTTTTAACTATATCCTTCTCCATAGTCTTGAATTATTCATCATCTATAATCACCACATTTATCCAAAATGCTTGACTTTCAAAAAAATGTGTTTAGGTTCCTGTATTTGTTTACAGGGTCTTATTTCTCATATACCATGACTGTTTCCTCATCAATGTAAAAAATGGTTTTTTTTTTTTTTTTTACTGTAGTCCATAACTATTCCAATACACCAAAATAAATCATATCAGTAGTACAAGACCAATATCCATCTTAATTCTAATGAACTCTTGTGCTGACTCATCAACTCAGTTATCATACCTGATTTAATTTTTAACTTAGTAAACTCATATTTGATGTACAAGACGTATGGACTATGATCTCATTATGAACCATATACTATCATGGTTAACTTGCTTTTCTAAAAATTTTGAGATTGTAATTTCCCACTTTCGCTATTCTTCCTCATCTGATTTCTCTCTAAATTTTCCTAAGTTAAAAAAATATTCTTTCTTTCTTTAAAAATTAATCATCTATTTATCGAAATTTCCCTCCTTTACTGATTTTGGAGAGAAAATACTCACTATATACTTGAATTCTTCTCAAGTAATATCTATTCTTCAAAAATTTCAGTTTTACCTTTCTTATAAAGGTTGGAATTTTTTTCTTACCCTTACTAACTCACTGACTAGAGTTATCACATCTAAGTTATACCTCAAATCTTTCAATGGTAGATTTATAATTGATGTAGATACATAATAGATAAAAGAATGTATAGATCCATAACCAAACATTACTTTTGCATAGTTATCATATATAAGCAAAGTACCTTCAATCACTACATTTGAAGTTTGGGCTTGATCATCAATAATAGCAAATACCCTTCCTTGTTGTTGAGGGATATTCTCTAGTTACACCTCTTTTATTACCAATTGTTTGTTGCAGTTATTTGCCATGTGTCCCAGTTCCTCACATTTATAACACTTGAGTGGAAGTCTTTGTTGTATTGGATTAAGGCATATATTTCTAGGGTGGAATCTTCTACACTTGGGACAACTCCTTTGATTTTGTCCAAAAGTATGATTTCCTTGATTTCTTGGTGGCCTGAAATTATTCATGGGTCCTTTGCTTTTCTTAAAAGCTCTTGGATTGAAATTCCCCATTTCAACTCTTTTTCCATTTTGGTTTTTCTTAAACTATTCCTCAAATCTGGAGGCCATTTCTACGCACTCCGCTAAGGCCGTGAGTTTGGTACCCAACACCTTAGTTCTCAATCCTGGATTAAGTCATCTCAGAAATTTACCAGATGTCTGCCTATCCCTACCATAGATATGTGGTGCAAACCTCTTCAATTGTATGAATTTATTATCATATTCTACAACAGACATATTACTTTATTGTAGATCCAAAAATTCTTTTTCCTTTCTTGCTTGAACGTGAAGAGGAAAATATTTGTTGTTAAAGACCTCTTTAAATTCTTTCCAAGAGATATTTTCTATGTTGGAAAAGAAATTCCTCTTTGTAGATCTCCACCAGAAGGCAGCTTCTTGTTTCAGAATATAGGTGGTCATCTTGACTTTTACCTCTTCAAGAGTTCGTAAAACTTCAAAAGTTTTCTCCCCCTCATATATCCATTCCTCAACTTTTTTAGCATCACCCTGTCCATTATAGCCTATCACCATTTTTTGAAATCGTTCCACCATTTTGTTCAACTTCTCTAGTGATAATTGAGATTTCCCGGTTACTCCAGTAGGTGTAGGTGAAGAATTATCCTGTGCTGGTGTTGGAATTAATCTTCACAAATCCTTCCATCATCTTTTCCAATTTATCACTTATTCCTTTTGAACTTCTCATTATTGCACTCAGTATAATGATCATATACTGGTGTTAGGATATTTTATCTCTAAACAAATATCTTGGTTAAGACTTCAGGTTAAACGTTACACCGTTATATGTTGTAATGATATTTTTTTACTTGATTCCATGGTTTACAATTTTATATATTGGAATCAGTAATTTACTGAGCTGCCCACCTAGGCATATGCTCATATTTAATTATTCCAATATGAGTTAATTACATTAACTTATTCTATCTTAATACTTTAACTAATGCTATCCTACTCCTATATTAACTTACGATATACTTAACCTATATTTGGATTGTCATCTTTATATTGGACATATTAGGGTTATAAGTGACTGGATGAACTGCTTTGATACCAACTGTAACGACCCAATTTTTTAAAAACACATTTTCATAATTATTTGCAAAGGTAGGGCCTTAATTTTTGAAAAATTTTAAAATACAAATAGTAAAAACATATTTTCTTTTAAATTGATTTGTCAAAAACCTGAGTGTCATCTCAAATTACTTATCATACATAGATTTTTGTATAAAATAAAATTTCCATTGAATATCAATAGAAATACTTTTATTAAAATCAGGATCAATCTAGTGGTTCACATACACAGCCCCAATAGTCATTATATACCTTGTCCAAATATTACAATCCAAATTATAAAACAATCAATACAATCTTCCTCAAAGTAAATACCCTGAGCAGTAGTTCGGCGATGATTATCCTCAAGTCTTAAGCTTTCAATCTTCCTTAACTATATCTAAGATATTATAAACATTCAAACATTTACAATATCTCAACAAGCTATGCTTGGTAGGGGATTTAAGAAATATAATCAATATATCTCAAAATCAATAGCTCTTTATATCCATGATATAAATCAATTTATACAATTGGATAACCATTTTATCCTTCACTCATCTTATGAATTATATGTATATATTACATATAAATAAAACCACTAAAAATCATGAATATAGTCAATATCATCAATAACATCTCATTTCCAAACTGATTTCAATATTAACACTAGGTGTTAATATATAATCATACTATATTGGAAATCATCCTCTAATACAATATTGGTAATAACTTTTACCGGGCATCTCATTATGTCATAATCAATTACATCATAATGCAAAATATAATCAAAGGACTACCATGCTTGCAGTCTCAATCTGTACAATGTGCTTGGATAGCTGCTCAATACTCCACTGATACCACGGTGGAAAATACAGATCCATGTTCATATGGGGGGAACCATGACTATCATAGTAACGGCCTTCTCATAATTGCCCCACCCCACATTTTGCCTCTCTTTGGGCATGGTATCATCATCATAATCAGTTTCAGAGAGCGAGTGGACAAACCCTCAAAACTCTCCTAGCATTGGCATTCCCAAGCATAAGCCCGTCTTAAAACAAAATCACAAGCTCCCATGCTTGTATAGAAAATAATATTTCATACTTACAAACTGTGTGTTTGATTATAATACGACATGCCTATAACTTCTTTCCTTAAGATTTGGGGATCCAACTTATGTAGTTCAAATCTTCTCATTCTACACATTAAGTAATTATGAAATTACTTTGTATTCATTTCAACATCATTTGTTACTTTAAGCAATTTCATAATTACTTAATCAATCACTTTGTATTCATTTCACCATCATATGTTGATTCATAAATAATTATAAGGTAATTATAATCAATCTATAGTTATTAGGATAAGATCACATGTAAAATACATGTATCTTATATATTGAATATATACTTAAGGTCCACCTACCTTTACATTCAACAATCCATCATCTCATTGATCTTGATCATCATATCCTTCATGTATCTGTCAAATCATATATATACAGTCATTCCTCAACTCATTTATACTTCCTAATTGTTCTCTTGATCATCCTTATATATGATGATTTGGATCTTTTTCCTTGGATCATATTGATCAAGGGTCTAATCTATTGATCTATATTTGAATATAATATTTATACTACTTCAAAACATACATACAATATTATGATTCTTATTATTCTTGATCATTCAAGATCTCCTTATGGATATTGTGTGATCTTTGATCATCTTAATTACCATTTTTATTAGGATAAGATAGTTTATCATCCTTTTATGATCTTATTATTATTCAACAAGTTAATATTTTACTGATTGAAGATAATTTATGCACTCCTAATTCTAGACAGCTCCTCTTATTTCCAATTGACTAAGGTTTACTAGTTAAAAGCTGCTCACAGAGTGGTTAATTCAATCCTCATGTAAGGAGGCGTTTAGACATCACAAACCTCGCCATAAGGGGGGGGAAGAGGGAGGCTCTATTAGAGAACCCCCTTAAACACCATGTTCAACATTTACTGGTGTGACCTTACCTCAACCTTCATAAGGTTTTTATGAGCATTAAACCCTAAGTACTCTTGCTATTTGATTTTAATTAAATCCATGAATATTTAAAATGTCATTCATGGGGTTTATTATTCTCCTAATTTGGGCCAAGGAAATGATATTTTTTATATTATCCTATAACTATAGCCCTTACTATCATTAAGTTCATGTCCATATTAATTGTAGATGTTCATCAATGTCTATTTTCATTTAATTACATTTTTCATCTAATTTACATAACATGAACATTAAAGAATAAATAAATAAATCTAACAATTAAATCTACTAAACAAATAAAAGAACATTTACAATAGAATATAATAACTCGCATGCTCATTTAAATATATCTTATTTGTCCATTTTGATCTCATGATCATATTTTGATCATTTTTCATCCCATTATGGGTTTAGATGTTGATCTTTCATTTTTATTCAGATCTATCACATTCTCTTAATGTGATATCATCACTAGATCACTGATGCATCTCAGCATATGATCTGATCTTTCTTGATCCAACCGATCAAGAAGATTTTAAACTATTTTATAAAAATTAAGGGCATAGATCTGCATCTATCCCAAATTAGCCATATTAGGCTATTCATTTCTCATGTTCTTATCATTAAATCATCATCCATACTAATTCATAGTTTCTAATCATTCTTTATCAATCTAATCAAGGAAATTATTATGTATTTTTAAGGATTTTGTTACTTTTAATGGTCAAGATCTTAAGATTTGCCAAATCAGTTAATCCAATCCATTTATTCAAGTTATCACATCATTATGTCACTAATGGATCAGAATTCTAAGGTCTGATCATGTCAAATTTGATTGATCTTGGGAATTAGTACCACTTTTTTGTGATTTATAAAAATTTATAGTGAATAAAACCTAAATTTTATATTTCCATTAGATTATACTCTTCATCAGGGGAACTTCTTTCATTTCTTGATTTGGAGTTAAAATGAGCTCTTAATTGAAGTTTTAATCTTCAAATCTGTTTTGACGGTCCATATTTGTTCTAAACTGTCAGAACATGACAAAACGGGGCAACGTTCTTCACCATAATTGGGAAGCAGCGCACGTCGCCGTCCTCTATGATCGCACACCTGACACTCTGCACGCATGAGCACGCTAAAGTCATGCCCGAGTTGAATGTCATTTTGCCCGTCTCCTTGGGTGCATCTTGGAGTCAAATCTCCAAAGATCTATTGAGACAGTCTAATCTAAATCATCAAATCAAGAGCTCCCTAGATCAATGACTAGATCTAATGGGATCAATCTGTGATCGCACATCCTAAGGTTTTGGGACCCTCTAAATCGATCTAACAATTCATAATCTCCAAATTTGATCAATTTAGGGGTGATTTCCACTTAGATCACTGGATCTATTTCACCAGTGAACCATCACTGGTGGAACAAATTCACCGGTGATTATTACCCATTTTGGCAAGAAAACATTGGGTTTTTGAAGGGGAGTTGAGATAGACCTACCTAGATCCTGTCTAGAGTAGAGAGATGAGCAGGAGAGAGGGTTTCTTGCCAGATTTTGAAGCCCTGGTCGGACGGCTAGGGTTTTTGTGATTTTTATGTTGCCGGGATGGTTTTCAGTGCCAGGGAAGAAATGAAGAGAGGGGAACAAGGGAAACGGAATATGGGTCCCTAAGCCAGTGATTTGGTCGGAGGAGGAAGATCGGTGAAGATTTTTGCAGAGGTGAAGAAAAACCCTAGCTAGCAGTTCGTCAGTTGAGTACGGCTAGAAGGCGGGTTTCAAGGATGCTCCAGCCTGGGATAGGCTAGTTCTTGTGCCAGGCGTGTGTGGGGACCGCTACTCTACCTGCAAAGAGAGGAGAGAGAAAATAAAAGAAAAAAGAAAGGAAAAAGGAAGAGAGAGAGAGAGAGAGAGAGAGAGAGAGAGAGAGAGAGAGAGAGAGAGAGTCTTGGGGATTTGTACAATTTTGTGAAGTCTGTAGGAGGGCTATTTATAGGGTTATTTGTGAATTATTTTAATTAAAATTTTAATTATATTCATTTTAAATGCTTTTTCACTTTTTTTTTTATAAAATTCAAAAGAGATTCCTCATCATGTTTATTCTTTCCTCATTGATATTCATTGTGCTGGCTGTCCCCCAGCTCACCTAACTTTTTTGGACCCCACACAAAAGTGAAATGACCATTTTACCTCTATGGGTAAATATAAATTTACAAAATTAAGAAAAATAAGGAATTTTCACCCAAGCTCAGATTTCAATGTGCTTACAGTCATTCTGATTAGTTTCCCATGAATGATTCCAAATATCTATGTTTCAAGACTTGATTCTTTTTCTAAAAAAATAATATTATATTAAATATAATATTCCACCTCAATTTTGTAAAAATTTCAATTAATTCCAAATAATTTTAGAAAAATTGGGGTTTTCACATTAAGTGTCATGGCTTCATTTATTCTAAAGTTTTAAAATATTTTCTCACCACTTCTATCCATGCTTTTTTGGGCCTCTCCACTACTTTTTTAGAACCTTCAACTTAAATCACCTCACTCTTGACTAATGCCCTTTTTTTTTATCTATGTCAGAAATGTCCAAATCATCTAAGTCTAATATCCCTCTTCTTGTTACCCATTGGTGCTACTCCTAATTTTCCTCTAAGTGCTTAAGAATTTCAATATTGGAAGCAGATTGGCAAAGATCAATGATAATCTAGAGGATCTTTGGACGAACAAGATCGCTTTAAAACCACCTTAGAATGTAATGTTTAAGCATGAATGGTCATAAATGTAGAGTTTTCATCATCCTAGAGGAGTTTAACGAATTAAATTGCCCAAATTCATTGCTTTTATGCAAAATAAAAAAGATGTCCAATTTCAACCTTTTGGATGTTTGATATTAGATCTTGAGTAAGGCTTAGAGATTAGAGGATTAGATATTCCAAATGTATACCTTGAGGATCAAGGAAGGACCAGCCACAACTTTTTAAAGTTTTAAAGTAGAGGATGTCATCTACAAGAGTTGCCTTGAGGTTTGGAAACAGTGGAGAATGGTTTCTTAAATACTAAATCAATTTAGGAGGTAGATAACTAAATAGGAAACCAAGTCAAATTAGAATTCTAACACAATTAGATTTCTTGGGGAGGAAGGCATTGACATGAGAAAACTCCGAAACTGACATTAAAGGAAAGGACAAAATTGGATTGAAAAACCAAAGAAAAATAGCATTGTGTAGCTGATCAATTGGGGGGTAAAAATGATTAATTTTTTAACTCACCATTCAACATAATCTTCAGGGTTGATACTTAGGCGAAGAAGACCCAAGTGATAGAATTTGGATTTGGAGTAAAGAAAACATTGATTGAAGCACTTGAAATTGACACCCGATTACTATTCCTTGTGTGAATAGGAATAGGTTTTTAAATTTGTTTTCTACTATTGTCATTCACCTAGAATTATGTTATACTTTATATCTTCTTTAATTTAGTCTATTTTTTATATTTAATTAGTAGATGCTGAATAAAATTAATAAAGAAACTTATTGTGATATTTATTTTTCAAATCTAGTGCTAATAATTTTATCTTTATGCAAAACTTTCAATTTATTTAAAAACTTTCTTGTGCTAATGCCACTCTCTTACTTACATATGCATAATGTGTTGCTTTCTTTTTTTTGGGAGATATTTTGTGAAACATTGTGGTTGTATGCTAATGCATGACATATTAAGGAAAACTAAGGTAGATCTCAAATTTAATAAAAATATCTAGTTTTTAATTAATTTTTAGGTAAAAAGTGAACCAAAAAAAAAAGAGTCATTTTGTTTAGATTTTAGTTCTTTCCTTATTGCTATGTTTTAGGTTTTATTTATATTGTTAGATGTTAGTCTTAGTTCATGTTTAAATGCTTACAAATGAGTTTTCTTTAATATTTAGAAATTTTATTTTTTAGTTTTCTAGTTTATCTTTAGGGGAATACACATTACACCATGATTTTGAATCAAAAGAGAGATTTAAAGAAATGGCAGATCTATTCACTCTATCAATAACCAAGCCAGATCTAGTGTATCATAAGGGATCGCCCTTTCTATTGATTCCTATAAATTGGATAAAAAATAATAATCTTGAATGTGGTATTTAACTCCAATGATGAATCGAAAAGAAATCTTTATTGGTTATATATCCTATTTTTTATGAAGATAATGAATCTTTTTATCGAAAGATCAGAAAAAAAAAAAAACTCACTTCGAATCTTCTAAGGGAATGAATTTTTTAGAATTAATTTAGAAGTCATGCTACGCTAATTTTATTTTACTAGGATTAAAGTGATCTTATGTTTAGATTAGAACACCACTTATGAAATTTTTAATATTTTAATTATCTTAGGAAATTATTTTAGAAAATATAGTTTTATTCTTAGAATAATTCCTTGATTTTATGTTATTGCTTATGTACTTTGATCCATTATAGTTAGATTTTACATAGATGCTTAAAATTTGATAAACTATCTAGCTTTCAAAGTTAAATTATTATTTTTAAATAATTCTTGAGATGGTAATTATAGTTGCAATTTGATTCTTGAGTTATATAAAAAAAAAAAAAAGTGGTGTATTTAATTTAGAAAAGGTGATCTTTAATCCTAGCAATTTAAATTTAAGTTAAAAATCTATTTTTATATCATCTATTAATTAGAAAACCATCATATGTATTTAATTTTGCATTAATTTTACGATAACTAATTTAGATCAACTTGGTTGCTTTATTTTCATATTATATTCTCTATGTAGATTCAACTCTCCAAACACTACAACCAACTACTCTGCACATGTAGAAATAGTACGAACAAGTTTTTGTCACCATTGCAAGGGAGGTGATCATATGGTTAAAGCACTGTTGAATTAGGTTTAGAAAACTTAGTTTAGTTTATTTTCTTTTGAGTGGAATTGTAGTGAGGTCAACCTATATTACATCTTAAATCTCAGATTCAATTAAAGGGTTGTAATAATACACCTCAAGAGTAAACCGTCATTGCTTGGAAGTAGAGGTGGTTTGTAAATGGTTTACCTTTGTACTAGAAGACTTAATTCCATGATCCTAGTATAAGATCTACTCAATGTTTTATGTTTTCCAGATTTAGAATTTGCATTATTGAAGTAGCTTTGTGTAATTGTTTGGTAGTATAATTCATAGATTGCATTCATACTTAAATTGTTGCATACTTTTAGGATTGTTGCATTAGAAGTGATTATTTAATAAGGGATAGCTTAAGCTAGGTATGACCAACAGACAATGCATTGTCTATCGAGGCCTCAACTTGTAGTTAAGTAGCATATAGGTAGTTGGATTATTTACTATTCTCCATTGCATTCTTACGACATGTTTCTTAAGGTAAATATATGTTGATCAAATTACAATGTTGAATGGAAATTAACTAGTAAAGGCACCATACCCTACAAGATCATGAGTAGAAATCATCATTACCTCTTGTCCCACTTAGGTTAATCAACACCTTTTATGCACCTTACCCTTTCAAGTTAAATTAAAATCAATTAGAAGAAATCTATAGAAGCCTTTAAGCTCATAGGACCCTCATTGAAGGAGGCAATATATTGTCAATCTAATGGCCATGCGCTTAATCACTGTCTTAGTTTTTAAACAACTAGCTCTACCAACACATTCTGGGACTCAGATTACCTATGGGAAACTAAGGAAGGTGCAAAGTAGTTAATTTACCAAAGATCCAATTGGTAGGTAATAGAACAAGTCTAAAAGAGAGGAGTTGTCTAGATTATGTTAATCTAGAAGCTACTCCTTCAAGAAAATCAAAACCTTTAAACTTATTAGCCTTAGGGATGTTTGATATTATGTCTTTTGGTTGTGCATCATTTTAACCACTAGGTTTTCTTTAACTAAAAAAAATACTTAAAAACTAAAAATTCTCTCTTTATATACATATTTGAAGACACTTTAAAACTAGAAAGTTAATCAAAGTACTCCAACACCTCACACAACTGGATCAACTGCCATCAATGGTTAATTCACAAGTTGATCAAAAACTCTAAATATTGTGGATGATCATGAACCTCTAGTAGTTGATGATCCATCCCCTCTATTGGATGATGACAATCTCTCATCAGAGAGAAAAATCACCCACAATATGGAGAAACGAGAAGGAACAATTGGGAATGGGGCCAACAAAGTGAACATGGGGATAATTGCAAAACCAACATCGTCATGGAAGAACCTTAAGATAGTACATACAGCCTACACACATCAACACACTTTCATGTGTGATTTTACCACAACATGATGATGCACTAGAATTGAAAATGGGAGTACTTTAATTACTTGCTAAGTTTCATTGGTTTGATAGTGAGAGTCCTTAACTACACTTAAAGGAACTTCATGAAGTGTGTACTACTCAGTGTACACAAAACATTGACTAGATATGAAAAGACTCAAGTTATTTCCTTTCTCTTTAAAGGAGAAAGCAAAGATGTGGTTCTACTCATTGCAACAGGTTTAGTAAGAACCTGGCAAGAAATGACTAGGGAGTTCTTGAAAAAGTTCTTCCTACACATAAAATTAATACTTTATGTTTCAAAATCATGAACTTTACCTAAAATGATAAAGAAACCTTCTATCAATGTTGAGAAAGATTCTAAGATTTGTTATTAACACGTCCACATCATGGATATGAACCTTAGCATATCATTAATTTCTTCTATGAAGGCCTTAATTCTGATATGCACCAATTTGTTGAAACGATGTGCAATAAAAACTTCTTAAATAAACAACTTGATGAGGTATAAGAGTATTTAGAATGGCTGCCAAAGAATGCTCAGACTTTGCCTAATTTAGAAAAAGTAGATTACCCACACAAGATTACTCAAACAAGCTTAAGCCCACCACGACATCCGCTAGGGAAGGAATATATGTTATGACTAAAAAAGATGATATAAGTGCTATAATAGCATCCCAAGCTATAAAATTATAAGTTATAAAAATGGGAAAAACTACCTCGAAGAAGGTCCAACAAGCATGTGGTATTCATATTAACATGTGAATGCCTTGAATTCACCTTTTCCCCCATACTCTAAGACATAAAATCACAACTAAAAGAATCATCCTAATTTTAGTTGGGCACAATGGATCCAATGCTAATGTCTCCCAGTATGCCCCATGTTGGCCCTAACAAGGACCATCAACCCCTAAATCCTATATGCCCCCACGTAAGAAGGTAGTAGAGATTAATCTTCACTAATTTAACCAAAATCAAGAGAAAGTTGAACAATCCATAAATGAAATAAAGAATATGATGACTCAACTTTTGTAGACCTTGAATAAAGGAACATTTCCTGCTCAACCACAAACAAACCCCAAAGGTGCACATGTAATTAATACAAATGGTTCTTCAAGTTCAACCATGGAACAAAGGCTGTTCCCATTCTCAGAAGTGGTAAAATAAGTGATAAATTAAGTCCTACAAAGGCTAACTAGGTCCAAGAACCTCCTAAAGAAAAAGAAAAGTCTTTAGATAAGGAACTCCTCCCATCCATTGAAACTTGTCCTATTCTTGCTTTGTTTCTTTAGAGTCTCAGGCAAACTCCAAAGTTTACTTCTAATGATGAGATTTTGAAAATTTTCAAGCAAGTTAAGATCAATATAACAATCTTGGACAATATAAAATAAATCCCACCATATTTCAAATTCTTAAAAGATCTTTGCGCTATAAAAAGAAGATTAAATGTGCAAAATAGGGCATTTTTTACTAAACAAGTAAGCTCAATTCTTCAGCATCATACAAAATGCAAACATCCAAGTTTCCCTAGTCTCACTTACATTATTAGCAACTATAAGATAAATTAAGCTTTTCTTGATTTATGATCTAATGTTAACCAACTGTCATACTCGTTATATGTATTGCTAGGTCTTGATGAGCTTAAAACTACTTCCACTACACTCTAGCTAATTGACCATTCTGTGAAGATACTGAGAGGAGTAATAGAAGATGTGCTTATTCAAGTAGAATAATTCTGCTTCCCTATAGACTTTCTAGTGCTACATACACAACCTGTACTGAATGAGAATAATGAAATACCAGTTATTCTAGGGCGACCATTCTTGGCTACACATCTTTAACATTTGTAAGCAGCCTGGTGATATCTCTGATAACTTGCATAGTGTAAACATGATAAATTCAATCGTGTACGATCAATTTCTTACATCTTCCTTTTTGAATCCTCTAGAGGCCTATTTAGTCCATCTTAGTGGGTTTAATAAGGATGCATTAATAGAAGATGTTAATGCCCTCCTTGATTCTTTGCCTATCGTGGGATACAGAAAGATGGAAACCTTGTTTTGAAGAATTGCCTAAAAGGGAGTCCACTTTGATTGTATCATTAGTTGAACCTCCTAAGCTTGAATTGAAACCTCTACCATTTGATTTAAAGTATGTATATTTAGGAGAAAAAGAGACTTTTTATGATAGTTTCCTCCCAATTAGACACATCTTAAGAGAAATAATTAATAGACACTTGAAAGGAATACAAGGGTGTTATAGGATGGATCATTGTTGATATAAAAGGCATTAACCCTTTAATATGTGCCCATAGGATTTACTTCGAGGATGACACCAAATCATGTCATCAATTGCAATGCAAATTGAATCCCAATATGAAAGAAGTGGTTAGGGTAAAAGTCCTTAAATTGCTTGACATAGAAATTATTTACCCAATAAGTAATAACAAATGAGTGAGTCCAGCACAAGTGGTTTTCTATGAAGTAGGAGTCATAGTGATAACTAATGCCAATAATGAATTAATTCTTACCAAAGTTATCACAAGTTGGTATATGTGTATTAACTATATAGAAAGTTGAATGTTGCCATTAGAAGCACTATTTTTCTTTACCCTTTGTTGATTAAATGTTAGAAATGGTTGTAGGACATTAGTTATATTATTTTCTAAATGGTTATTCTGGATATAACCATATAGAAATTGCACCCAAGGATTAGGAAAAGACCACATTTACATATCCCTTAGGCACTTTTGCAGGCAAAAGGATGCCATTTGGACTGTGTGATGCTTTTGCTACTTTTCAAATATCCATATTGAATGTTTTTAGTGAATGTTAGATCAATTTTTAGAGGTCTTTATGAATGATTTTTCAATTTTTGGTGATTCATTTGAAAAATGTCTTCAAAACTTAAGAAAAGTCTTAAGTCACTTTGAAGAGAAAATTTTGGTGCTAAATTGAGTGAAATGTTATTTTATGATTCCCAGGGAAATTGTGCTTGGCCATATTGTTTCATCCAAAGGTATGGAGGTAGATTAAGCCAAAATCGATTTAATTAGGAGGTTTGTTAAAGGTCATAGTGCAATATTTAGACCTTTAACACCTCCTTACAAAGGATTCCACTTTTTAAGTGGACTAATGATGTGACACCCCAGGTTTTCAAACACCAAATACATATATACATATATTATAAATATAATACATATATATATCATAAATATAAAATAGGCAAGATCTCTTATTGCAAATATCAATGGAAATAAAGGCATACCAAAATATAGAAATCTAATTAGCAACACATTTTTCAAACTTTAAGGCATCAAGCGATCCATGAAAAAATGCAAATACAAAGCAATGATATCAACACATAATGTAAGAAATGTCATATATGACTACATAAAAACCATGTTGAAAATCATAAGTAATAATATTAGAAATACTAAAATCATCAAAAACCAAGGTCTGTCCATCATGACTCAACATCCATCTATAAAACCAAGTCCACAGGTCTAAAATGTGTGTAAAGGAATCTACATATATATAGCCTTAGTGCAAGTCCAAAATGACGTCAAATCAACAATGTACATTTGAATGATCGTCTCAAAATGGTAGGGTGATCCCCGCCGCCTTCAATGATCCTCCACCTATTTGCCCTTCCTGGTGTCAAGCTCTATGTTTAAGACATTGCAAGAAAAATAGTAATGCCTCAATAAGCTATCACTTGTATAAGTACATATACATTTAATATTCAACAAATAGAAACCGGTAGTATGACGACTAAAATACAAGATCCTATAATAAAACTCATAGATATAATAATGGTACAAAAACTGAATAGTCAAGTGTCATAAAAAACAACAACCACATATAATTCATATCAAAATCAAAATCTAGTACAACATATATGACCTCGTATAAATCATAAGAATTACATGCACTAAATCAACATGACATGCATAACATAGTATAAAACATGGATAAATCTAAAAGTGCCGAGTATAAGCGAATCCATCACATCAAAACATGAGTGCATGTCATGAATATAAAGGCACACTATTAATTCTTATCCCTCTAGCGTACAATAAACTCTCATACTAATCCTCCACAAGTCATCATGCGGTGGGTGCATACAGAAATAGCAATCCCAACATTGATCATAATGTTGCATATGCCAAACAAAACATATGGATTGCTACAGTAATAACCAACTCCAGGATCTACCAACTACCACTCCCTGTTGACACCAAAATAGGAGACTAATGTCTATCATGCATGGGGGCCCATCATACACATAGTATGGACTACCCATAATGCTACTCCTTACGAGGTTTGCCCATCTTAGGGTTGGGTGCCTATCATCTCATAAAGTTAGAGGGCAAGTAACCAACCCTACAACCCTCCTAACACAGCATCCACTGGTTGAAAGCACCCATCATAAATCCACAAAAATACGAAATTTGCTCAACATACCAAAACAAGCAATAATAAGTTATGTTTGATGTATGAAATACAAAAGCGCCTATGGCTCTCCATCTTAGAGCACTGCCCTCACCACAGGGTCAGTCTCTTAAGGACCAGCCACTAAGCCTCCTCAATAGATCCATGAACAAACAATTTCAGTAAAACAAATAAATCAAAGCATCATAAGATCCAAATAACATAAGTTAGTGGAAAACATATAAATTTAAATGATCATGCATAACTATAAAGTATACTGCTGAATAATTGTCTCAAAGTCATAAAGCCAATAACCACCCATCAAATCTTCAATATACTTAAAATCAATCAATGGACATCTATAATTTCATACAAAATACATCAATATTAAATGTCATCACTTACATTAGTGAGAACCGACTCTCTTAGGTGTGCCACCTCTCAAATTAATATAGTCTGATGCACCTATCCAAACCACACACACAATCTATCACTTATCCCTCAACATTCATAACTTGTTAAAGTCTGATTTCTCTTAATCTTTTATCTAATAATTAATCTTAGTCGTAAGTTTCCAATCGACGGTCTAGATCATTCAATTTTTCATGATATATAGTGATTAATGTCTTATCAATAGTCTTTTTCTTCCATTTTTCATAGTAAAACCAACTATTAGATAGTTAGATATGATCTTGATTGATCAGATCAATAGTACGGATGACTTCTAAGGTCCAATTTTACTTAATCTATAATTTTTGGGACAATCCAATCGTTATATCGTTTTAAACATCTTATTGGATATCTCATATGCCTCAATCCATCATATTCACAATGTTTTCTAAGATTCACATGTGTACTAATAGTCAATCCATTGAGCTGATGGTCGGATCATCCTTTGATCAGTCAAATCTACGGTTCATATCTAATTCAATGATTTGAATCATAATTTAGGTCCAATTGCGTGTTCTAATCGTTAAATCCCTCAATTCACTAGTTAAATCATTTAATTGATCAATTTCTGTAACACATCGAGATTCCAACAGTCACAATATTATCCACTTTGGGGTGCCCATACACCCCTCACGGCTTTGTTCTTCCTTGATTTTTCCAGAAAAATGTATTGTTCCATGGGTAGAGTGTGCAATGGATACAATATTGTCCTCTTTGGGTCCCTCACCCCTCTTGGGCTTCACCCCTTAAGGTTTTGTTTCCTTAGGTCCCTCACCCCTCTTAGGTTTCATCCCTTGGGATGTGTTGTGACCATTAGAGTTTCTCGAACTCTTATAAACAGCCTAATTTCCTCTCCTTAAGCGATGTAGGATTAACTCTCTGTCTTTCACCCCAGCCTAGAAGCCTACCAGCCTTCTCTTGGCCTACCCTCATCAACCCAAGGCTTCACATTTGCCAGCCTTAGGGAACATGGGTCCCTGCATGGCGTGCGGCTAACCACCACACCACGCATTGTGAAGCCCCAGGCCAATGAGGGCGGGCCAAGAGAAGGCAGTCAAGCTTCTAGGATGGGGTGAAGGACAAAGAGTTAGTGTCACATCACCTTGGGAGAGGAAACTAGGGTATTTATAAGAGTTCGGGAAACTCTAATGGTCACAACACGTCCCAAGGGGTGAGGGATCTAAGGGAACAAAACCTTGAGGGGTGAAGCCCAAGAGGGGTGAGGGCCCAAAGAGACAATATTATATCCACTATGCACTCTACCCGTGGAACAACGTGTTTTTCCTAGGAAACCTATGAAGAACAAAGATGTGAGGGGTGTATGGGCACCCCAAAGCGGAAAATATTGTGACTGTTGGAACCCCAGGGTGTTACAAATGGTATTAAAGCTAGTTCCCCTCGTGGTGTGGTGGCCATTTGCACACAGGCGCTTGGTCGTGGCTATCACACGGGGATGTGTGTTCCCTAAAGGGGGAAGATATGAAGTCTTAGACCAATGAGGGCAAGCCAAGAGAAGGCTGGTGGGTTACTAGGCTCAAGTGAAGGATAGAGAGTTAGTATAACATCGCCTAGGGAGAGGAAACTGAGTTGTTTATAAGAGTTTAGGGAACTCTAACGGTCACAGTGCATTTTCCTTGGGAAATTGGGAAAGAACAAAATTGTGAGGGGTGTATGGGTGCCCCAAAGTGGACAATATTGTGACTATTGGAACCCAAGGGTGTTATAATTTCTAAGGCCTGATCATCCTTTAATCTAGCCAATCTAGCCCGCCCATCCAATAATTTCGTGGTTTTAGTCAAGTTAAAATGTGGTCAAATCTAAGCTTTTATCACAAAATTAGGTATGTGTCATTGAGAAGAATCCAAAGGATGTCTCAGATCAAAAATGGTTCCTTTGTGGTGCATATGTGGCCCAAAAGTGTGCTCCATGGAAGAGCAAGACAATCACTATCTTTTTTAGGGTGTTTATGGATTTCGATATAGCATTGTCCAAACTGATGTTCATTGACATCCATGACATCCATGTTTGTAATGGAGATGTTGCATTATCTAATCAAACATCCATGCTTATGGATGAATATATTACTTTTGGACATAGAAAGTCCATGTTTGTGAAGTAAGTGCATGACATTAGGAAATCCACACTATGGATGTCCAACTAAAAATACCTATTCAATATTTAGGCAAGTTGGAGCCAATTTTGGACATTTTATTGTCCATGTGGATAGTTAGTTTTTCAAATATCCAACTTTTTCCTCTCTCTCTCTCTCTCTCTCTCTCTCTCTCTCTCTCTCTCTCTCTCTCTCTCTCTCTCTCTCTCTCTCTCTCTCTCTTGGGAAGATATTCAACACAATCGAGGGTATCAATGGGTACCATCCTTTTCATGCATATGGGCCCACCTTTTTCATTTTTTGAATGATCTATTCCATTGATTGGATTTGCTGCCCCCCAAAGATGGGTAGGTCCTAAAAGTGTAATCTTGTATAGACCTTTAAGATATCCTCTTATGGTTGGAAAATGGATGGACAAAACATAAAACCTCTATCTCCTTATATATCCTTTCATTTTAGGTTGTAAAAGGTTCAAGGAAGAGGCTCTTAGAGGATCCCAAAAGATGAGAATTTTTACACCCAGCCATCTCTCTCCCCTATGTGTGTTGGGGTGAGGGGTGATATAATCAACAACCCCCCTCCCCCTCCCTCCCAGTAAACTAACCTCCTAGCAATGTTTCGACTGTTATCACTCTACGTAAAAGATCTAAGCTATTTAGAATGTTGCCCTTAACTTAGATGGGCTATGGAATGGAATTCATCCATTGGATGATCCAAGCCGTTGATATTTTCAATTATAAAATGAATAGCAAAACTTTTGATTGTTCATTTCACAACTCAAGAATACATATGCTAAGATTATCTCAATGGATGAGAATTTTGGACCATAGCTCATCTAAGTTAATAGCAACATTTTGAACAACTTGGATCTTCACAAAACTAGGCCAGATAGAATTATAGTCATCCAAAACATAAATAGGGGGCTAATTTATCAATAAAATAAGAGGCAATTATACCACTTTGCTATCTAGATATCCATTAGCTTTAGGATAATGAATGATAAAATGATTTACTTGAAGTATGAGAGAGAGAGAGAGAGAGAGAGAGAGAGAGAGAGAGAGAGAGAGAGAGAGAGAGAGAATTGGTCAGTGCAATGACATCTTTCATAATATATTTGTTAGATGATATAACTTGTTTTCTCTCTATTTTTCTTTTATTTTTAATGCATGATTAAATGTTTATATACTCCTTTTCTTTTTGGTTGTGATAGAGTAAACAAATGGTCTCATTCAATGATTCTAAGATAGAGTTCGAACTAATCAACACCAATCTCCTCCTCAGAATGCTACACCTCACTTATGGACAACTTTGGCTTATAATGTATAATAATTTATAAATTTATTATGCAAGCCATGCTTAATACGATTGGTGAAAATATTATTTTACTATAAAAATTTTGTAATTTATTTCAAAATGTGGATAACGCAATGCCACAAAATGCAAAATAATAACATGAATGTCCACATAAAGGAAATTTGGATGTTCATGACATACTTGGATGTCCATATAAGGACAAAATTGGATGTCCAATGTCCGTTAGATTGGACAAATACATAATTTAGGACATTCATTTATAAAAATAAAGTCGTTGAGAGAACCACTCCAGAGCTTATTTGTTACATGACTGGTCATGTTATATTAGTGGCAATGTAATGAATCTGAAGATACAGTCTAGAATCACTCCTAATATAAATACAAAAACAATAATTATACTAGTAAAAGAAACATGCAAACATTTGTACGTGCACTTGTTGGCGCCAAGATTTTTTATCTTTCCAAAATGCATTAATATCTACCATTAAATTTGAAACCATTGTATAGTTATTATAGTATAAATTACTATAGTATAAACCATTACCTAAGTTGGTCAATTTTTCACACTTTACAGATGTGGAGAAAGGGAGATGCTATATATTAGCATTCATATAGTTAGGATTTAGTAACATAGTCAATCTTATATTTCAGAAAGTATAATCAAATCAATTAACACCAACCCGTACAATAAAGAAGGCCAGAATCATGCGTATGTATGTTGCGTGTTTTTGTGTGTTTAAATATGTCCATCCACTAAATTATCAACTGTACCCGACTTTGACCATCTAATTTCTGTTTTGTCAACTTTCTAGTTCGGTAGTCTCCTTCCATGAGATGTCACCCGTCCCCCAGCTCCCACTACATGCTAAGTATTGGTGCTGAAAAATCTTTAACAAGACAGATAATGGCCGCTCTTCAAAGTATTACCTCAATGGCTGCATCTTTATCTGGTTGTCCATGCCTTGTCGGACAGTGGATGATCATTGCTAAAGAGTTTAATTTGTTAGCTTGATCCTTTCCACGAACTAACTAATGTGGGTATTGCACGAAAGGCTCCTACTCCTAGAATAGTAGCTTAAGGAATCCTTCCCCTGCGTGACCAACATAGTAGCTTTAAGAAGGAATCCCTCCCCTGCGTGACCAATGTTCCAGACTTTGCATAGGTGTCTATCTCTAACTTTCATCTTCATCATCATCCCAATTTTATTCCTCCATTCCCTTCTATTAAGTATCATGGCTTCATTTAGTCCCAAAGTTTTTAAATATTTTCTCACTACTTCTATCCACATTTTTTTGAGACTTTTCCTTGCCCTTTTAGAACCTTCTACTTGCATTGTCTTACTCCTTCTAAATTTTCGATCTGCATTGGACATATCCAAGCTATCTAAGTCTAATCTCCCTCTCATCGTGTTACCTATTTGTGCTACCCTTAAGTTTTCTCTAATATTTTCATTCCTAATTTTATCTTTTCTTGTCTTGCCACTCATCTATCTCAACATCCTTATTTCTGCTATACTCAGCCTATGAACATGATATTCTTTAAATGCCTAACACTCTAATCCATAAAGTATGGCCAGCCTCATTGCTATCCTATAGAATCTCTAACTTTTATTTAAAAAAACAAAAAAAAACTAATGTGAGGTATCGATAAAAAAGAAAATGGATGCCCTTTTGGTGTTAACACATCTATCTGCTCTTCTTCATATTCATATAAAAGTTTCATTACAACTGAAAGTGTTTTTTTCAGGTCACTCAAGCTTCTTCCAAGATTTTGACCCATAAAGGGAGGGAGAGAGAGAGGACGGGTGGCACGAGCAAATATAGGCAATAACTACTTTTATTTTGTGATTACTAAACAATGGATTGACTAGCCAAGTGCAAACAAATCAGTATTTTTGAAAGCAGGTATTGTTTGCCAACTTGGGCAAGCCAAAGTGGTCATAATCACAAAGAGGAGTGAACTGATCCATGAATCTAGGAGACAAAATTGTCGCCATCACTCTATTTGTGGATTTCTGGACTTTTCTAGAGAAGGCTTAATTACCTTTAAATACCCCCCAAGTAATTTGATATTTTCATTTCTACTATAGATTTTAAATTTGATAAATTATTATCCTCAATTTAAATGGTCGTGGCAATTACACCCAATCGTAGACAACTGGTGATTGTATTAGTCCCTTGTTGACGTGGATCTACCAATTAAGCGTTAACATGCTTAAATGGCTTTGACTAAGGGTTTAGAAGAATTTAATGTACTTCTGAAGTCTTCTCTCCCCAGCTACAACCCTGCAGAGTCATCTTCTCTATCATTTCCTTGCACTTGTGGGTTGCTAGACATGGATTTTTGGACTGAAAAGCATGACTTTTATCTTCATTAAAGTCACATTATAATAAAAGGATAACAAAGCCATCCACCAAGACAACATGCTGGCTAAAATTGGCAGAGGGTACGATTGCAACCCAAAGTTAAATGAATGATGCAATTGATCAAATTTGAAATCTAAGATATAAATGAAAAGGAATCGATAATTCAAGATTTTTTAAGTAATTAAGCCTTTATTGAACAAGAATCTTTGTGTCACTTATTGAGCTTGCCATCCAAATTAATCGTCCTCATCTTACACTTGTTTGTGGGATCAACACCATCAATCTGCTTCATCCAACTACCTAATATTTTGATCCGTCAGCTAAATAGACATCCCATTTACATAATAGACTTCTACAAGTATCCTTGTCTAAGCTTCCTATGGCATATCCCTAGAAGATGCCATCAATCACTCAAATAGAGATCCCATTTACATAATAGACTTCTACGAGTATCCTTGTCTAAGCTTCCTTTGGCATATCCCTAGAAGATACCATCACTCACTTATCGTCTGGGGCAAGTAGCATGATCACATTAGTTTTCAACCACAAATTTAGCAGGCTGCTAAAACAAATGTGATCTGTGTAGCTTCTAAGATTGCTTAATAAAACTGCTATTAATTAGAGAAAAGAACACTGTAGTCTTTCAAACTATTTACTCATTATAATTTAATCTCTGAAGTTCTAGAAAACAGTTTATTTCTTGAAACTATTCGCTTGGCTTTACGTTAGTCCTTCTCTCAACTATGTGTAGAAGGAAGTCTCGTTGGGGCTTTCTTTTTTTTTTTTTAAATTAAAAAGGGCAGCCCCAATAGATTAAGCTTCTGCGTATACGGGGTCCGAGGAAGGGGCAGGCCACAAGGGTAAATAATACGCAGCCTTACTATGCATTTTGTAAGAGGCTGTTTCCATGCCTTGAACTAGTGACCTCAAAGTCTTACAAGTACAACTCTTATTGTTGTGCCAAGACTTCCCTTCATTTAATGAACTATATTAAGAGAGAGATGGTTGAAGAGGAGGGGTATAACCAAAAAACCCTTTCCCAAGGGTCGGTTGAAGGGAGATGAATCCGATGATGCACAGTGGCCACCCATTGCCATCCGGTGACTAGTGCTGAAAATGTCCAAATTTCAGTGGCTTGGGTTTTTTAACAACCTTAAATAAACAAGATTGAATATAAGCTAATAACTTCCAGCATATTCCCTTCATTCCTTGTTCTGGGTTGAAGGGGAATCGAATATGATGGTGTAATAGGCAACAAACCAATCACCGGCTATTGGCGTTAAATTTCAATCCAATTTTTTTTTCAGCCATTAATTTAACCAATGATGCAAGTCTGCAAATCAAGGTTTGAAATTTTCTGATTTATTTGGGAAGGAAATCACATATATTAAATAAGTTTTTTTTAAATTAAAAAAGGCCTTACAAGTATGGATTAGACATTATTTTCAGTAGCTTGGCCATCTAATTTAGGCCACCCAAGATGAACAGTTTTAAAAAGTAAAAAAAGGGGCCTACCCCTCACTTTCATTCCACCTACATGTATAGTCTAGTGGTTAGTGATGGTCACTGGACTATCGTATAATAATGAAAGACGGGGGATTATGAAATTTCTCCTCTTAAGCTTACTTCTTTTATACTTTTTCAATAATCCAAGTCATTTATCGGATTCACCTTCCTTAATGTAAAAAGTACTAAATATATCATCTAACGGGCACCTCCAAGGTAGGCCTTTCATCAGATAGAGAAATATATGAAAATTTATTTGATATATTTCAGTGTAGCCACGTGTAATGTGAAAATTTTCCTCCGGAGGACATTTTTTATATTTTTTTATAATTGAACTCCTACATTGGATTCACCCTTCTCAAAATAGAGGGATATCTAATATCTCATCCAACAAGAACCTCTAAAGGGGGCCTTTTCCACCTGAAATGTGGACGGTGTTATCCTACGCACTGCCAAACAGGAGTGTAGCAAATAATTTTCACGCCGGAGAGAAAGAAGGAGAGTGTGTGTGAGTTGTAATTACTTGAAATCAAAGAGGTCGTGGAGATTTGATTAAATAGTAAGAAAAAATGCTAAAATTTTCAATGGTTAAGAATTAGAAAGAATCTATGATGAAATTAACTAAGACAAAATTAGATTTTTAGACACAATCTAAGGGAGTTGCCTTAAGATTTGTGGACTCATTCCGAATAATTAATAACTAATTTAAGTTTTAATTAATCAATAACTAATTTAAGCATTAAATTCTAAGATAATGATGTAGCAAATTTTTTAGAAAGTTGAGAAAGCACGGGCCCAACACTAGTCTCATTACAGACCCACAAGGTAGCTTTTGGACCATGACATATGTTGCTCCTTCATGCAAGAAGTGTGGAATGATTAGTGGCTCAGAAATGGGCAGGTACTGCAAGCCACCAAAGCCAGGCCCTTGGAGCATATGGTTTAAATCGATGCAAAACGAAAAAACTTACTAGGGTTTGACATGCCGTGAATTCTCTGACATTTTTTACATTTAACTTCCATAATTTTTGTTTATTTTCTTTTCTTATTTTGGAAGATGCTCACATGATTTGTCCAGTTTCATGCATAAGATAATCCCCACCATTCATTTGCATTCAAAACATATATCTTATTCACCATAATTTGAAAGATCAAGATCATTTAATGAGGATGGTCATTGCCTTCTTGGGGTCGGTGAAATCTGGTAGGAGGATGATTAATGTATGAATTTTTTTTGGGTACAAGTAAAATATTACAATGCCAATCCCTCAGCACTAAATGTTGATTTTTGAAGTGCTTGGGCCGATTGATGGGGTTATAATAAGCAAGCATATAGCTACTTTACAATGCTGGTTGAAAACTTGTTTTGTGGTTGGGATATTTGTAAAAAGAGACCTCTGCTTTAATCTATTTCTAAAATGGTGCTTGCCTTGTTTTTATATTTGTAAAGAGAGGCCTCTAATTTCGAGATAATTAATCAAGAGAGGCTCTCAACAACTTTTCAAGGACCTCGAACGGCCGTTTATATTTTTATTGTAGAATATCAAAACTACCCTTATACTAAATAAAGTTGTGAAAATGATAGTTGCACCCTCTCTCTCTCTCTCTCTCTCTCTCTCTCTCTCTCTCTCTCTCTCTCTCTCTCTCTCTCTCGTACCTGGTGAGTCCACTTATAAAGAAATCACAATGTATTATTAACTATTTAGGGGCTCAATTTGCATGTTTTAATCCCATCAAATCCCTATAGATGGCCACCATGACTAGCACTCTTGCTTCTTGCCTCTGTGCAAAACCCAACACAACAGTTCCTAAAGGACTAGACCGATCCTTCTTCCATGGCCTACTAATCCCGTCAGGGGCCCAATCCTCCATCACCGTCACCATGTCCACCGATTCCCCCAAGTACGATCTCTAGTCCTCTAAATTTGACCCCATCGAGGAATCCATCATCTCCAGTGATACACAAATCTTATATGGTTCCCTAATGTTATGATGGCTAAGGATGTGGTTACTTCTTGGGGCATGACAGACCTTCCAGGGGTACTTGTATTAAAAGGTTGAAGAGCATTGGATGATTGAAAGTGCCGCTGGGATGGAGGCGTTTGACATGATCATCTGATGATGCAACAGTATAACTCGGAGAGGAGATTGTACTGGGGATGACTGTTACCGAGACAATGTTTACTTGCTTACCTCTTTGGGTTTTGTGCAGAGGAAGCCATGAGGACTGTGTCTACTTCTCTTTCAAACTTATCTATCTTGGCCTCTCATGAGTGTTTGAAGAAGTAAATGTTGCCCACAAAGCTTTTATTGGAACATCTGAGCTGCAAAAATAGGGCCCTGATTTTGAAAATTTTGAAAATACAAATAGCGAAAATATATTTTCTTTGAAATTGATTTGTCAAAAACCTGAGTGCCACCTCAAATTACTTATCATATATATTTTTGTATAAAATTAAATTTCTATTAAATAACAATAGAAATACTTTTATTAAAATCAGATCAATCCAGTATTTTACATACACATCCCCCATAGTCATTATATACCTTGTTCAAATATTACAATCCAAATTATAAAATAATCAATACAATCTTTCTCAAAGTAAATACATTGAGTAGTAGTTCAATGATGATTATCCTCAAGTCTTGAGCTTTCAATCTTCCTTAACTATATATGAGATATTGTAAACATTCAAACATTTACAATATTTCAGCAAGCTATGCTTGGTAGGAGATTTAAGAAATATAATCAATATATCTCAAAATTAATAGTTATTTATATCTATGATATAAATTAATTTATACAATTGGATAACCATTTTATCCTTCACTCATCATATGAATTATATTTATATATTACATATAGATAAAACCACTGAAAATTGTGAATATAATCAATATCATCAATAATATCTCATTTCCAAACTGATTTCAATATTAACACTAGGTGTTAATATATAATCATACCGTATTGGGATTTATCCACCAATACAACATTAGTAATAATTTTTACCAGCATCTCATCATACCATAAAATAAGGCATCTTATCATGCCATAATATAAAGCATCTCATCATGCCATTTCTCAATTGCATCGTAATACAAAATAATCAAAGGACTACCATGCTTGTAGCCTCAATCCATACAACACGCCTGGATAACTACTTAATACTCCACCGATACCATAGTGAAAAATACAGATCCATGTTCGTATGGGAGGACTATGGCTATCACAATGGTGGTCTTCCCATAATTGCCCCACCCGATATTTTCCTTCTCTTTAGGCACGGTATCATCATCATAATTAGTTTCGAAGAGTGGGTGGCCAAACCCTCATAACTCTCATAGCATTGGCATCATCAAGTATAAGCCTGTCTTAAAACAAAATCACAAGCCTTCATGCTTGTATGAAAAATAATATTTCATACATATAGACTATGTGTCTGGTTATAATAGAACATGCCTATAACTTATTTCCTTAAGATTTGGAGGTCTAACTTATGTAGTTCAAATCTTCTCATTCTACCCATTAAGTAATTTCATAATTATTTAATCAATCACTTTGTATTCATTTCAACATCATTTGTTGCCTTAATTAATTTCATAATTACTTAATCAATCACTGTGTATTCATTTCAACATCATTTGTTGCCTTAATTAATTTCATAATTACTTAATCAATCACTTTGTATTCATTTCAATATAATTTGTTGATTCATAAACAATTCTAAGCAATTATAATCAATCTATAGTTATCAGGATAAGATCATGTGTAAAATACATGTATCTTCTATATTGAATATATTCTTAAGGTCTACCTACCTTTACTTTCAACAATCCATCTTCTCATTGATCTTGATCATCATATCCTTCATGTATCTATCAAATCATATATATATATATATATATACACACACAGTCATTCCTCAACTCATTTATACTTCCTAGTTATTCTTTTGATCATCCTTACATAGGATGATTTGGATCTTTTTCCTTGGATCATATTGATCATGGTCTAATATATTTATCTATATTTAAATCTAACTTTCATACTAATTCAAAAACATGCATACTAACATAGTATTATGTTTCTTATTATTCTTGATCATTCAAGATCTTCCTATGGATCTTGTTTGATCTTTGATTATCTTAATTACCATTTTTATTAGGATTAGATAGTTTACTATTCTTTTATGTTCTTATTATTATTCAACCTGTTAATGTCTTACTAGTTGAAGATAGTTTATTTCTTTCCTAACACTAGACAGCTCATCCTTGTTTCAGAATTGACTAAGCCTTACCAGTTAAAAGCTGCTCACAGAGTAGTTAATTCAATCCTCATGTAAGGAGGCGTTTAGACCTCACAAACGTTGCTAGAAGGTGGGAGACGAGTGAGGCTCTATTAGAGAACTCTCTTAACTACTATGTTCACCATTTACTGGGGTGACCTTACCTCAACCTTCATAAGGTTCCTATGAGCATTAAACCCTAAGTACTCTTACTATTTGATTTTAATTAATTCCATGAACATTTGAAATGTCATTTATGGGGTTTATTATTCTCCTAATTTAGGCTAAGGAAATGATATTCTTTATATTGTCCTAATAATGATAGCCCTTACTATCACTAAGTTCATGTCTATATTCATTGTATATGCTCATCAATATCTATTTTGATTTAATTACATTTTTCATGTAATTTACACAACATCGTAAATAAATAAATTTAACAATTACATCTATTAATAAATACAAAGAACATTTACAGTAGAATATAATATTTCACATTCTTATTTGGATATATCATATTTGTCTATTTTGATTCAATGATCATATTTTGATTTCTATTCATTTTTCCCCTCATTAAAGGTTTAGATTTTGATCTTTCATTTTTATTTAAATCTATCACATTATCTTAATGTGATATCATCACTTGATCATTGAGTCATCTCATCAAATGATCTGATCTTTCTTTATCTAACCGATCAAGAAGATCGTAAGTCATTTTATCAAAATTAAGGGCATAAATCTCAATCTATCCCAAATTAGCCACATCAGGTTCTTCGATCTATATGATATTAACTTTAGATTATCATTCAAACTGATTTTAATGGTCTGATCATGCTTGATTACTTAGATCAAGTAGATCCATGATCATTTTTAAGATTTCTCTTTCATTATGGTTAAATTTCTTAATTTATCCTAGATTAGTCACATCTAACTCTTGATTCCATGTTCTCTCTTCCCTAGATCACTGATGGATCAGAAATCCAAGGTTTGATCATGTCAAATTTGACTGATATTGGGAATTAGTACCACATTTTGTAATTTATAGAATTTTATAGTGAATAAAACCTAAAATTTATGTTTCTATTAGATTCTACACTTTACCATAAATTTAGAACTTCTTTTCGATCTTAATTTGGAGTTAAAATGAGCTCTGAATTAAGATTTTAAGTTTCATATCAAAATAAGGGGCCTAGATTCAATCTACCCCTTGTCGATTGACAGGGACAATTAGCGGTCAGTCTCCACCACGTTGTACTAGTGATAGCCAATGTACAGGGAGGGTAACCTAGGATAGGCGGGACAGTCCAATCTAGATTGTCGGATCACCCTTTCCTTGATCCTCCTAAATCTAACCACGTTAAGGGCCCAAATCTCATACCCTAGGGTTTTGGGACCCTCTAAATCCATCCAACGGTTCAAAATCTCCAAAACTTTACATTTTATAGGTGTTTTCCACCTGGTTCACCTGTACTGGATTCATCAGAGAAATCGCACCGAAAAATCTAGTATGGTGATCTTTATAACTGGAAAATTACCAGAATAGCTAGAAGGGGCTGAGAGGTACCTACCTGTAGTGTCCAGAATCGAAGAATAAGGCCGAAAAAGAGAGATCCACGTCGAAAAATATAAAGTCACTATTTTTCGGTGATTTCACCGGTGAATGCATCTCGGATCATTGTGAAATCATAGTGCTTTTGAAGACTAGGAAATTCCAAACAGGATGAACAGTTCAAATTTGATTTCCAATGGTTTGAATTGGATGTCTAATTGAAAAACAGTATCAAGGGTGAAACCTTGGGTCCGTTGGGGATGACACGTTCGTGGACGCACCCAATAGATCTAGGGGAATATTCTCCTTGGGTGTGTTTGTGGATGTGCTTTGCAGCTGTAGAGAGAGAGAGAGAGAGAGAGAGAGAGAGAGAGAGAGAGAGAGAGAGAGAGAGAGAGAGAGAGAGAGAGAGAGAGAGAGAAAGAGAGAGAGAGAGAGAGAGAGAGAGAGAGAGAATTTCAATGCAATTTTGTGGGAATCCTCATCATTTTATTCCTTCATCATTGATATTCCTTGAGATGGCTGTCCACCAACTCACCTAACTTTTTTGAATCTCACACACAAAAGTGAAATGACCATTTTACTCCTATAGGTAAATGTAAATTCACAAAATTAACAAAAATAGGGATTTTTCACCCGAACTCAGATTTCAGAGTGCTTACAGCCATTCTGATTGGTTTCCCGTGAATGAATCCAAATATCTATGTTTTAAGACCTGATTATTTTTATAAAATTAATATTATAATAAATATAATATTTCACCTTGATTTTTGTAAAAATTCTAATTAATTCTAATTAATTATAGAAAAATTGGGGTTTTCACATTCTTCCCCCCTTATATAAATTTCATCCTCAAAATTTAATATAATAACTCACTCATGAGTTATCATCATCTCATTTATAATTTTTCTCCAATAACTTGTTCTGTGAAATATGAACACTTAAGGAAATCTTTTATTCCCTTTTTAATTCATCAATCATATTACCTTTTCCTTAAAGGTAGAATTTATCAAAGTCATAAAATTTGTTGGATAATTTAGCCATTCAGGCTAAATCATAAACTACTAACCTGCAATTTTCTAACATTTCAAAATGACTAATTTTTCTGAGTAATCCTCTTGTTCATATTTCACATTTCCTTTGACTAGTGTCATCAATCTTTACTTTACCAGTCAGTAATTCTCATAATATTGGTACTCCCCATTTCATTCAATAAAAATATTCTTTAATATGTCTTTCAAGGTATGGATAATTCTTTGACTATCAACCAAAGATAATTCATTGTATTAAATTTCAATTGAAGTAACTAAGGTTCTCTGTATAACCTTCCAATATTTGGAAGTAAATATTTAATCTCAATTCAAAATATTCATACTTCTATATCATTTTCTTTTGATGACATTCCATTCCTCAAATTTTCACTATCATCTTGTCATAACTTTTGCAAAATCTATTATTTTAATATCACTAAATCATATCAATATTCTTGATGTTCTCATAATCGATGATTTACCTTTTTTTACTGTATAGGTAACATTAGTGTTACAAATTCTAAACTATACTTGAAATTCATTATAAAGCATCCACAATGACTTTTCTATATCATTTATAACTCCTTATATGGAATACCATAGTAACTCTCTTTACTCCAATTCAGGATCAACATCAATACATCCCCAAAATTCATATGTCATAAAAATTTATTTTGTCTAACTAGTCTTTACACTTACCAAATTTGGTAAACATTTTAATTCATGATGTTTCAAAGTAAATCCATATATTGTCAATACATACTATTTCTCATTTATCCAAGAAAACTTTCCTTCATCAAATTCATAAATATCATTTATCCCAAAAGTATAACTCAAATTTTATATTGAGTTTTGAATGATATCTTTCATTTATAACTCACATTTTATGAGAGTTGAGGTTACTTAGCATCCTCAATAACATTATTTAGCATTTTAATCAGTGCATAATCACAATATCCATCCTTTTTCTAATAGTATTTGGTATTCTCCAAAATAACTTATTTGGTCAAATAAATCCTATGTATAATAGTTCTTGACTTTTCAACTTATTTAGATCAATTGATGTCATCTTATAAAATATCATAAAGAATTGTGTTGTAATAAGTAATAATTCAATAATAACTCAATCTCATATTAGATTGAAAATCTTAAAAACTTCTCAATATATCTTGAAAATTTATATCTATATCTTTCTTCATAGTCTTGAATTATTCATCCTCTATAATCACCACATTTATCCAAAAATGTTTGCTTTCAAAATAATGTGTTTAGCTTCCTGTATTTGTTTGCCGGGTCTTATTTCTCATATACCATGACTGTTTCCTCATCAATGTATTATTATTATTTTATTTTTTTCTATAGTCCATAATTATTCTAATATACAAAATCAATCATATTAGTAGTACAAGATCAATATCCATCTTAATTTTGATAAACTCTTGTGCTGACTCATCCATTGAATTATCTTAGCAAATTCATATTTGATGTACAAGATGTATGGACTATGATCTCATTATGAATCATATACTATCATGGTTAACTTGTTTTTCTAAAAATTTTGGGATTGTAATTTCCCACTTTCAATATTCTTCCTTGTCTGATTTATCTCCAAAATTTCCTCAAGTTTAAAAACCATTGCTTCTTACTCCAAAAAATTAATCATCTATTTATCAAAATTCTTCTCCTTTATTGATTTTGGAGAGAAAATGCTTAACTTTCAAAACAATGTGTTTAGCTTCTTATATTTGTTTGCTGGGTCTTATTTCTCATATACCATGACTGTTTCCTCATCAATGTATTATTATTTTTTTATTTTTTTTCTATAGTCCATAATTATCCAATATACATAATCAATCATATTAGTAGTACAAGATCAATATCCATCTTAATTCTAATAAACTCTTGTGCTGACTCATCCACTGAATTATCTTAGCAAATTCATATTTGATGTACAAGATGTATGGACTATGATCTCATTGTGATCATATACTATCATGGTTAACTTGTTTTTCTAAAAATTTTGAGATTGTAATTTCCCACTTTCACTATTCTTCCTCATCTAATTTATCTCCAAAATTTTCTCAAGTTTAAAAACCATTCCTTCTTACTCCAAAAATTAATCATCTATTTATCAAAATTCTTCTCCTTTATTGATTTTGGAGAGAAAATACTCACTATTTCCTTAAATTCCTCTCAAGTAATATCATCTCTATTTCTATTATCTATTCTTCAGAAATTTCAATTTTACCTTTCCTATAAAGGTTGGAATTTTTCTTACCCTTACTAACTCACCGACTACAGTTATCACATCTAAGTTATACCTCAAATCTTTCAATGATAGATTTATAATTGATGTAGATTCACATGAGATAAAAGAGTGTATAGATCCATAATCAAATAATACTTTTGCATAGTTATTAGATATAAGCAAAGTACCTTCAATCATCGCATTTGAGGTTTGAGCTTGACCATCAGTAATAGCAAATATCCTCCCTTGTTGTCTAGGGACATTCTCTGATTTTGCATCCTTGATTGCCAATTGTTTATTGCAATTATTTGCCATGTGTCCCAGTTCCTCACATTTATAACACTGGATTGGTGGTCGTTGTTGTATTGGATTAGGGCATATATTCCCAGGGTGGAATCTTCTACATTTGGGATAATGCCTTTCATTTTGTCCAAAGGTGGGATTTCCTTGAATTCTTGATGGCCCAAAATTATTCATGGGCCCATTGCCTTTCTTGAAAGGTCTTGCATTAAAGTTTCCCATCTCTCCACTTTTCCCGTTTTGATTTTCCTTAAAATCCCGCTCAAATTTAGAAGCCATTTCTATGCATTCCGCCAAGGTCATGGGTTTGGTACCCAACACATTAGTTCTCAATCCTAGATTAAGTCCTCCTAGGAATCTACCAGCAATCTACCTATCCGTACCACAGATATGTGATGCAAATCTCTTCAACTGTACAAACTTGTTTTCATATTCTACAACAAACATACTTCCTTGTTGTAGATCCAAGAATTCTTTTTCCTTTCTTGTTTGCACATGAAAAGGAAAGTATTTGTTATTAAAGACCTCTTAAAATTCTTCCCAAGAAATATTTTTTGGGTTGGAAAAGAAATTCCTCTTTGCCGATCTCCACCAAAAAGCAGCTTCTTGTTTTAGAATGTAGGTGGTCATCTTGACTTTTACCTTTTCAAGAGTTCGTAAAACTTCAAAAGTTTTCTCAACCTCATATATCCATTCCTCAGTTTTTTTAGCATCGCCCTTTCCATTATAACCTATCACCATTTTCTGAAATCTTTCTACCATTTTGTCCAACTTCTCTGGTGATAATTGAGAATTTCTAGTTTCTCTGGTGTTAGAGTATTAGTTCTTTGAATAGGTGTGCTGGGCCCCGCTTCATGCTGAGCTGGAGCTGGTGCACTTTGTACTACTACAGGCTCTATAGGCGCCTGAGGTTGTTGAAGATGAGGAAGAAGACCCTGCAGTACTCTTGTTATAATTTCCTCAACATTATTTCCTTGAGATGTATTCTCCATATTGGAATCACTAGTCCTTTGAGCTGTCCTCCTAGTTCTCTTAGGTGGCATATGCTCATAAATCAAAATTTCTATATAAGGATTCTATTTCACTAATTCTATCCTAAATTTGAATTGTCATCTTAATATTGGACATATAGGGCCTATAAGTGACTGGATGAACTGCTCTGATACCAACTGTGATGGCCCGGGTTTTTAAAACACATTTTCATAAATATTTGCAAAGATTTCTTTGAAATTGATTTGTCAAAAACCCGAGTGCCACCTCAAATTACTTATCATATATATTTGTATAAAATAAAATTTCTATTAAATAACAATAGAAATACTTTTATTAAAATTAGGATCAATCCAATGGTTCACATACACAGCCCTGGTAGTCATGTCATACCTTGTCTAATATTACAATCCAAATTACAAAACAATCAATACAATCTTTCTCAAAGTAAATACCCTGAGTAGTAATTCGGTGATGACTATTCTCAAGTCTTAAGCTTTTAATCTTCCTTAAATGTATATGAGATATTGTAAACATTCAAACATTTACAATATCTCAGCAAGCTATGCTTGGTAGGGGATTTAGGAAATATATTCAATATATCTCAAAATCAACAGTTCATTATATCCATGATATAAATCAATTTATACAATTAGATAACCATTTTATCCTTCACTCATCATATGAATTATATGTATATATTACATATAGATAAAACCACTGAAAATCGTGAATATAATCAATATCATCAACAATATCTCATTTCGAAATTGATTTCAATATTAACACTAGGTGTTAATATATAATCATACCGTATTGGGAATCATCCCCCAATACAACATTGGTAATAATTTTTCCGACATCTCATCATGCCATAAAATAAGGTATCTCATCATGCCATAATATAAGGTATCTCATCATGCCATATCTCATTTGCATCATAATGCAAAATAATCAAAGGACTACCATGCTTGCAATCTCAATCCGTACAGCACACCCGGATAATTGCTTAATACTCCACTAATACCATGGTGGAAAATACAGATCCATGTTTGTATGAGGGGAACCATGGCTGTCACAATGGAAGCCTTCCCATAATTGCCCCACCCGATATTTTGCCTCTCTTTAGACATGGTATCATCATCATAATCAATTTTGGAGAGCTAGTGGCCAAACCATCATAACTCTCCTAGCCTTGGCATCATCAAGTATAAGCCTGTCTTAAAACAAAATCACGACCCTCCATGCTTGTATGAAAAATAATATTTCATACATACAGATCGTGTGTTTGGTTATAATAGGAGATGCCTATAACTTATTTCCTTAAGATTTGGAGGTCCAACTTATGTAGTTCAAATCTTCTCATTCTACCCATTAAGTAATTTCATAATTACTTAATCAATCACTTTGTATTCATTTCAACATCATTTGTTGATTCATAAACAATTCTAAGGCATGTATAATCAATCTATAGTTATCAGGATAAGATCATGTGTAAAATACATATATCTTCTATATTGAATATATTCTTAAGGTCTACCTACCTTTACTTTCAACAATCCATCTTCTCATTGATCTTAATCATCATATCCTTCATGTATTTTTCAAATCATATATATATATATAGTCATTCCTCAACTCATTTATACTTCCTAGTTGTTCTTTTGATCATCCTTACATAGGATGATTTGGATCATATTGATCAAGGTTTAATCTATTGATCTATATTTAAATCTAACATTCTTGATCATTCAAGATCTCCCTATGGATCTTGTTTGATCTTTGATTATCTTAATTATCATTTTTATTAGGATTAGATAGTTTACTATCTTTTTATGATCTTATTATTATTCAACCAATTAATGTCTTACTGATTGAATATAGTTTATTTCTTTCCTAACACTAGACATCTCCTCCTTATTTAAGAATTGACTAAGGCTTACTAGTTAAAAGCTACTCATAGAGTGGTTAATTCAATCCTCATATAAGGAGGCGTTTAGACTTCACAAACATTATCAAAAGGTGGGGGAAGTGCGAGGCTGTATTAGAGAATCCCTTTAACCACCATGTTCAGTATTTACTGAAACCTTATGTAACAACCCCAAAATTTTACTATTGCATGATTGAGGTATGAGTTTTCTAAGAGAATAACTTTTCATGAAATTAGAATTAAGAACTAAAACATACATAATTGGATTATACTCAAAAAATGGAATCCAACAACCTAAAGAGCGTTGAAAATGGAGTCTGGATGAGGAAGTTATGGGACTTCAAAGTCAAGGATATTTCAGTAATTAAGTTAGTATTATGAAATATCCTTTTTATCTATAAGGTACCCAAATAACATAACTTATAGTAGTGCAAAATGTGCCTACTTAGATTAAATATAAGTTATGCCTAGTATCAATGTTCGAGGATGGAATACCCAACATAGGTATGTATTGTTCATGTATACCAAGTGTAAGAGTAAGAAGTTTGAAAAGAGGCAAAAGATAAGCTAGAAAAGCTTATATAGAATGTATTGAATGTGGTCTTGGTTTGTATAGAAAAGTGTGAAATAGAGATGACCAAAGAATAGTAAATTGAAGAGGAGAAATAGGAACAATTGAGGAATGCTAGGTTCAAGAGAAGGTAACTTAGAAGGATTGTAGACTTCCATTGAAATGGAAGTTAGAACTACCCTATAACTTGAAACTAGAAATGGTATGCTAGAAATAACAAACCAAAGGTATCTATCGAGACAATACTGCTTGGAAAGAATACAAGGAAATAATGAGTACTTTCTTTCTCATGTATAAGGAATGAGATAGAAAGGAAATTATTGGTTTACAGTAAGAAATGTCATCAGGATAGAATATGAGAATTAGTTTCATATAAACAAATAATGGATTGATGCTTGAAAGAATTATATCCTAATATGAACATTTAAGTTATTGACAAGAAACTTACTACAATGGTAGAGTATGAGATGACTTCTAAAATTGAGAAAAATTTCAAGACAAAGCTAATCATGAAGCATTATCAACTACATATATATAATCTTAGATCTTTTTAAGAAACAAGTGATTCGCCTTAATACTATAATGAAATAAGGAAATGTGTATTCTTTTGTTATGTATAATTATGTGAAATATGTTATGGCTGACCCCTAAGTGGGATAAGGTCTTGATGATGCTTATGATGAGGTATAATTATTCTAAATATGAATGCATTGGTGAAAAGTTGAAAAAGGGAGTTGAGATGATAACTCTAGTTGATGGATAAGTCGCTAGCTCAAGGACTTATTCTAGGAAATGTTTATTAAGGCTTATTGAAAGAATGATAAATATATCCTTATGTGATATGATAGACTTGGGTATGATGCCAAAATTGAATTGAATTGCAAACTATGAGTCAATGTCAATTGTCACAAAGATGAAATGATGTTGTTGTGATAAAATAGGCTTCTTATGTAGAAGACAAGATATGGTAAAATATTACATTATATCAGTTGTAAAGTGAATGAATGGTGAATGATGACATGTATTTTTGAAAATTATGATTGTTATGGATGATGAATGATGTATGAATTGAGAAGAAAGATGGAGTTAAAGGTTAATAAACAAAATAAACTAAAATCAATAAAAATTATTGTACAGGAGAAATCCTATGCATTCTCAAATTCTAGCTCTTTCTTATTTATCTCCATTTTACACTTCTCTTCATAATTCTCATTGCATTATCCTCACTTTTCTCAAACTTGTAGCCTTCACTCATTTTATCTCCATATCTCTTTGACCATACTCTTTTTCCTTTCCCTATTTCCTTATATGTATTTGCCTTGCCCTATTTCCTATCCACTTTTCCCCTATACTTGGCGTTATCATATGTGTACTTTTTAAAGTAAAAAATACTTGATCACAAAAAGTGTGCAAATGAAAATTTTAAATTCTCTTATAAGAAACTACTGGGTTTCCTTTCCCTCTTTTCACTTCAGTTTCCCTGACTCTTTGCATTTTCATGTGGGTACAAGTAAAAACTATTTAGTTATAAGTAAGTGTGCATGATGAAGATTTAAAATCCCCTACACTTTGCATTCTCATATGTATGCTCCCTAAAGTAAAAACTACTCAGTTAAAAGTGTGCATAATGAAGATTTAAGATTTCCCTATACTTTGCATTTTCATGTGTGTGTTATCTAAATGTAAAAACTACATAATCACAAGTGTGTGATAAAGAATCAAATTATACTTTGCATTCTCGCATTCTCATGTGTGTGCTGCCTAGATGTAAAAACTACCTAATCATAAGTAAGCATGCTTGATAAAGGATAAAATTATATTACAATAAACCACCATTTAAATAAGAAATTAATGTTTCTAATTAACATCACTAGATTATTGACTAGTGATGATTTTGGTAATAAATGCATATCCTAATATAGAAAGAATGATCTGTGGGTTATATAAAAGATAATAGTCTTAATTTATGAAAAATAGACATTACTTATGAAGGCTAGTATACTTTAAGAAAATAAGTGAATTGTAATTGTACCTTATTTTGAGAAATATTCTTGAACCATATATGTTGAAAGATCAAAATTGGTATGTGAATTGTGTCTGAAATTAAGACATTTCATCAGTTATTTGCTATGATGGACTTCAATTATTCCATTAGCTATTGATCGACCCTATGAATTTGGACTCTTATGATGAAGAGTGTTTGCATATATATATTTGAGGTTAAGAGAGATAAACCTTATTTGATAAATGAAGTGAGGAAATTCATTTGAATTGTATGTTAGAGGAGGACATACTAAACCATTGTATAGGTATGTAATTGTGGAAACCTTTTAGTATTAGTATTCAAAGTGAGATGATACTATATTAATATGTGTGAATATCAATGGTTTTAGTTGAGATAGTGAGCCTTGGTGAAATGGTAAAAGTTGTTGTTGTGTGACCTTGAGGTCACGGGTTCAAGGGGTGGAATCTGCCTCTTGCAAAATACAAGGTAAGGCTGCCTACTATAGACCCTTGTGGTCCGCCTTTCCCTAGATGCCGCAAAGGTGGGAGCTTCGTGCACCGGTGTGTCATAGTTCACAAGTTCTCCGAATGGAACAAAACCTTGAGGGGTGAATCAAGAGACGCTAGAGTGCCCAATAGACGCTGGTTAGGTAGTTGTGAGGCAACAGACCCAAAGAGGACAATTTCGACTCCGCTATGCACCGAGGTTGTTCTTAATGGTGTTATTTAAGTATTTGAATGTGATTGCATAGTTATTGTGATTTCAGTTGTTCATTTAATGCTATGGGTTTCATATTTACATTTGAGAAACACTAAATGTGTTATTTCTGTTTTTGAATTTGAATACACCCAATGGTGTAAGTTCCGTTATTATAATTTGGATTATATGTGCTATCTCTAGTATTGGTACTGGTATGTTTGTATCTATATTTAAGTTAAAGATGATTGTTTATGATTATCTGAATGAAAGGTTGTATATATGATTTTAGTGAATTGGAATATGAATTCATTAGAGATGTTCTTTAATTTAAATGGCTATCTCTTTATTTTGGATTCATATGTGGAATTGGATGAATGAGTGTGAAAAATCTATTCACGATCATGATTGAATTGTTATGATATGAATCAACATTCTATATTAAATGATTGCTTGGAGAAATGAAAGATTTATCTATTTGAACATATGTTGAGGTGATGAAAAATTATGTGAGGAAAGGCTATGATGATATAATTAAAGTAAGATTCATAATATTAATTGGATTTTTTATTTGTAGTTGGGTATGTGAATTTTCATGTATCTACATGAATGCAATTCAAGGAAGAGTTTGACAGAATATTGTAGAATGATGTGAAAGCCTTCCATTATGTTTAGGGTGGTGATGGTGATGCATGTGTGAGTAAATATTTATCAATTGATGAGTTTAGAAGGTGTTTACACTATACTACTGAAGGATATGATCATTGTGATTAAAGTTGTAGAGATGGGTAAGAGAATCTTATTGCATTAAAGTTTGTATATCAGAATGCTATGTGGGATGAATGTTTAATTTTACTATTGTGAATGATGGAATGTGGTGAGACAGAGTCTCATAAATGTATTACTGTGATTAAATGGATTATTAGGTGTATCGCATTTGCATGCGTTAAATGCATAAGTTTGAAAAATAGAGGAGACTCTGCCAAACTTTTGTCAGAAATATGATACTTGAAATTTAGAGGATAGGCAATTTCATAAGGTTATAATTGCTTAAACATATGCAGAAAGGATCATCTTTAAGTAAGAAATGGATATTAACTGTTTGAAGTTAGTATAAAGAGTTATATGGATAGGAAAATAGAAAAGTTGAGTTGGAGATAAAGATCATGTGTTCTGAGAATCATTACAGTCAAAGGATTTTGGAAGTTGAAACGAAAGAAAAACTTAGTCAAAAATTTATTGTTTTGATGGATTATCAAGTAAAGGCTGAGTATCAGAGTACGCAACGAAAGTGATTCTTATTGCTTATTACAGATAGAAAAGCTACTACTATTAAGTGACATAATATCTAGTTTAAGTTGAAAATCATTTATATTTTGAGGATTGATGTTTTATTAAAGTAATTATATGACTTTAAATTTTACAATGAGATGAGAATATTATTAGAGTTGTTGGAAAGATATGATGAAAAGAATTTCGAAGACAAAATTCTCTAAGGAAGGAAGAATGTAATAACCCTAAAAAAAATTTGAGGACAAAATTGCTCTGAGGAAAGATTGTAACAACCCCAAAATTTTACAATTGCATGATCGAGGTATGAGTTTTCTAGGAGAATAACTTTTCATAGAATTAGAAAGAATTGAAACCTAATAAGTAGATTGTACTTAGAAAATGGAATCCAACGACCTGAAGAATGTTGAAAACGAAGTCCAGATGAGAAAGTTATGGGACTTCAAAATCAAGGCTATTTTAGTAATTAAAAGTTAAAAAAAAAAAAAAAACCAAACAAACATAGAAATCTCAGGGGGGGCCATTTTGATATGGCACCCCCTTATCACACGATCTGTTCTCAAAGAGAACAAACCTAACAACCCTAACCCTAGCACCCACAATTCTCCCCTTTTACCCCTTCCATCCGGCATACCTTTCCCCTTTATTGGCAACCAGCAAAACCCGACAACCCAAACCCCATTTCTAGAATTCCCAAGCTGGCAAAACCCCCCAGATTCTGGCGTGCACAGATCCGATACGAATCCTCTGTGTACTCTCTCTCTCTCTCTCTCTCTCTCTCTCTCTCTCTCTCTCTCTCTCTCTCTCTCTCTCTCTCTCTCTCTCTCTCTCTCTGATCTCTTTTTCCTTTTGCTATCATCGAGCTCAACGAGGCCATGATTGCTGGCGAGCTAGAAATCTCTGGCGTCTTCCGATCTTCTAGTCCAACGCCCCTCTTGATCTTTGGCGTCACCAGAAATCCCAAATCTCCACACCTAACAGAAACCCTAATTGGGTTTTCTTCGGTTGCACAGGCTGCTCCTTCTCAAGCAAATCCTATTTTCCCCTTAATCTCTAGTACAGCCAATCCAACATGCCCAGATCCCTGGCAAACTCTTCCCCTTTGGTTCTCTCCATTGCATAGCAGGGCACAACCATGCCTGGGAAGGCTGGCATGCTCAGACCCACAAGAGATCACTGTCTGTTTGTCATCCCCTACTATTGCCAGTCACCGGCACAGCCCAGTTTTCAAGCATGTCGGCATTTACCGCCTCCTTCCACCATTAGTCCTCCACCTCTAAGAGTCTAATGAGTTGGAGGAGAATCAACCTGGTGAGTCAACTTGCCCCTGACTCATTGGGTTGGAATCGAGTTGACTCAGTGAACCCCAAAGTAACCTTGAACTTCAAACCTGGATTCTAATCAATTTAGGAAGACTTTTGGAAATTCGAGAGTACCCTCATGATCCTTGGGATGCGAGGAACAAAACCCATATTATCAATTTTTGATCTAGGAAGATCTGGCTGTTGAAATTGCTAAACCTTTCATTGGAGGTCAGATCATCTGATCTGTGACGATTTGACTGTGTTTTTCCAATCCAAATAATCTATCATGACCATTAGGAAGTGTAGATCAAGAATCTGATGAGAGATTTAGGATCAAAAGCTCGATTAGAGAAGATTTTGCCGATCTTGATCAACAGTCGAGATCAATTAAGGATCCAAGTATGGAAATTGATCAAGCTCTATGATCTTGGTCAATTCTGCCTATTCATTTAGATCATTCAGTTAGAAATTACTAATTGATTGTTTGATTTGGAGGGTCCATGTGAAAATGAGGATTTGATTAGCGTGAAAGAAGAGGGCAATTAAAGTTAGTGGAATCTGGTGAACGCGTCACACGAGGTAGGTGGAAATTTAAGACAGCATGTCTAAGTAATAAGATGCATGTTCTAAACATGATCTTATTTCTGATTATAGATGTTATGAAACTAAAATGGTATGATTGATATTTGACATGCTTTAAATTGAAATGATGAAATAATGTTAATTAAAAGAATTGCATGTTATTGTACATGGGTACCATGTTAGTATTGATAATGTATAAGTCTAGGTTTATAAGATACATCCTTGGTGGGTTATCACCAAATAAGTGAGACCGTTATTCTTGTTATGAAATATATAAACAGGCGAATTGCTTGCTATTATGATTATTTTACATTCCAGTATGGAGGCCTGAGAGTTTTGTTTTAAACAGGTGTAGGCCTAGAGATGCTATGGTAGGAGAGTTATGAAGGTTTGGCCACCCGCTCTCTAAAATTTATTATGTTATGGATACCAAGCATTATGTATTGCTAAAAGTCGGGTGGGGCAATTATGGGAAGGCTACCACTATGATAGCCATAGTCCTCCCATACGGACATGGATATTGTGATTTCCACCGAGGATGGTATAGGTGGATTATTGGCAGTTATCTAGGCACGCTGTACGAATTCTGATTGCATGCATAGTAGTCCTTATATTTGATCCACTATGGTGCTTATATGATAGCATTATGAGATGCCTTGTATTGTTTTCCCAAAGATGGTTGGAGGATTGTGGACCCCGTATAATGAGGGGCATGAGAATTATACTGGTATACCACCAGAGGCTAGATGATTATGAACCCCACATGATGAGGGGTATGATTCTGAAACCCCGTATTGTCTGGGAATGTAGGTTAGGAGACTTATTGAGTATATTCATAATTTTGTATGTCTTTTAACAATTTTCATATATGTGTATGTATGCTATAGGTATATGATTGAGGGCGTAGTTTCATATGGGTATATGAATGGGTAGAACTATTATGCAGAGTATGGTTCATAGAATTGGATTAGTTTATTTAGATAACAAATAATAATTAAAGATGTTTGATAAATCAATTGATTACTTATAATTATGAAACATGTAGATATCGATAATTATGAAACCTGCTAATAATTGATTCATCAATGCATTGTTAATGATTATGAAACATGTAGATATTTGGTTTATAAATGGATTATTGAAATGTGAAACATGCAGTAAATCTCATTCAATAAAATTGCTATAAAAATGAATATTCTAATTACTATGGAATAATTAATGTATCTTAAGATTTAGTATGCTAATTAAACTCCCCTACCGAGCATAGCTTGTTGAGATATTGTAAATATTTTATGTTTAAATATCTCAGATACAGATAGACAGGAGAAGATGTATGCAAGAAGAGGAATCCAACAACCATACTTCTATGCTCAGGTTTACATTTTAGTAAAGCTTTTGTATTGTGTAGTTAATCATTTAAATTGTGATATTGGACATTTAATATAATGTTATAAGGGCTGTACAAGTGAACCACTAGATGAGTCCCGTTTTAAGAAATGAATTTCTTTCTTTTAGAAAACTATATCTATATATATATATATATATAGTGTGAGCATAAAGGTGACATCTGGGTTTCTGGAAAAATGAATTTCAAAGAAAAATCTTCCGCTATTTTTGTATTTTAAAATTTAGAGGCGTGCCACCTTTTGAAATTAACACGAAAAATTTTCATGAAAAACCTGGGGTGTCACACCTTAGCTCAACCTTCATAAGGTTCCTATGAGCATTAAACCCTAAGTACTCTTGATATTTGATTTTATTTAAATTCATGAACATTTAAAATGCTATTCATGGGTTTATTATTCTCCTAATTTAGGCCAAGGAAATGATATTCCTTATATTGTCCTACTAACTATAGCCTTTACTATCATTAAGTCTATGTCCATATTCATTGTATATGTTCATCAATATCTATTTTTATTAAACTACATTTTTCATATAATTTACATAACATGAATATTAAAGCATAGATAAATAAATTTAACAATTACATCTACTAAGAAATACAAAGAACGTTTACAGTAGAATATAATAATTCACATGTTCATTTAGATATATCATATTTGTCTATTTTGATTCAATGATCATATTTTGATTTCTATTCATTTTTCCTCTCATTAAAGGTTTAGATATTGATCATTTATTTTTATTTAGATCTATCACATTATCTTAATATGATATCATCATTAAATCATTGAGTCATCTCATCAAATGATCTGATCTTTCTTGATCTAACTGATCAAAAAGATCTTAAGTCATTTTATCAAAATTAAGGGCATAGATCTCACTCTATCCCAAATTAGCCATATCAGGTTCATCAATCCATATGATCTTAACTTTAGATCATCATTCAAACTGATTTTAATGGTCTGATCATGTTTGATTACTCAGATCAAGTAGATCCGTGATCATTTTTAAGATTATCTTTTATTAAGGTTAAATTTCTTAATTCATCCCAGATCAGTCACATCTAACTCTTGATTCCATATTCCCTCATCCCTAGATCACTGATGGATCAGAAATCCAAGGTCTGATCATGTCAGATTTGACTGATCTTGGGAATTAGTACTACTTTTTGTAATTTATAGAATTTTATAGTGAATAAAACCTAAATTTTATGTTTCCATTAGATTCTACGCTTCACTAGGAATTCAGAGCTGCTTTCCAATTTTGATTTGGAGTTAAAATGAGCTCTAAATTAAGATTTTAAGTTTTATATCAAAACAAGGGGCCCAGATCCAATCTGGACCTTGCAAATTGACAAGGATGATTAGCGGCCCATCTCCACCATGTTCCATTGGTGATAGGCAGTGTATGGGGAGGGTGACTTGGGATAGGCGGGATGGTCCGATCTGGACAGTCGGATCATCCTTTCCCCGATCCTCCTAGATCTGACCACGTTAAGGGCCTAGATCTCATGCCCTGGGGTTTTGGGACCCTCTAAATCCATCCAATGGCTCCAAATATCCAAAAATTTATATTTTATAGGTATTTTCCACCTAGTTCACTAGTACTAGATTCATCGGAGAAATCTTGCTGAAAAATCCAGTCTGGTGATCTTTATACCTAGAAAATTACCAAAATAGCTAGAGGGGGATGAGAGGTACCCACCTGTAGTGTCCATAATAGAAGAATAAGGGTGGAAAAGAGAGATCTACACTGGAAAATATAAAGTCATTGGAGTTAATGTTTTTCGGTGATTTCATTGGCAAATACATCTCGGATCATTGTGAAATCTAAGGCTTTTGAAGACTAGGAAATTCCAAATAGGATGAACAGTCCAAATGTGATTTCCAATGGTTTGAATTGGATGTCTAATTGAAAAATAATACAGAGGGTGAAACCCTAGGTCCGTCCGAGATGACGCGTCTGTGGACGCACTCGACAAATCTGGGGGAATATTCCCCTCAGGTGCGTCTGCAGACGTGCTCTGTAGCTATAAAGAGAGAGAGAGAGAGAGAGAGAGAGAGAGAGAGAGAGAGAGAGAGAGAGAGAGAGAGAGAGAGAGAGAGAGAGAGAGAGAGAGAGAGAGAGAGAGAGAGAGAGAATTTCAATGCAATTTTGTGGGAATATTAGGGGGTATTTATAGGCTTATTTTTTAATTATTTTAATTAAAATTTTAATTATTTTTTATTTTAAATGATTTTTTCACTTTTCTTATTAAATTCAAAGTAGATTACTCATTATTTTATTCCTTCATCATTGATATTCCTTGAGCTAGTTGTCCACCAAGTCACCTAACTTTTGTGGACCCCACACAAAAGTGAAATGACCATTTTACCCCTATGGGTAAATGTAAATTCACAAAATTAAGAAAATTGGAGATTTTTCACCCGAGCTCAGATTTCAGCGTGCTTATAGTCATTCTAACCACTTTCCCATGAATGATTCAAAATATCTATATTTCAAAACCTGATTCTTTTTCTAAAATTAATATTATATTAAATATAATATTCTACCTCGATTTTTGTAAAAAATTCAATTAATTCCAAAAAAATTGGGGTTTTCACACATAAATCAAGTAGCCCACTACAAATCAAAGCTTTCAAATCCTAATCAATATTTTTGCCTTAGAAAAATGAAATAAGATTGGATGGTAATGATTTCTTTTACCCAAAGAAACATAGGCTAAAAACATCTAATAGGTATGATATTTTTTCTTTAGTCTATCTAAGTCATTCCAAACAAAGAAAATGCTTTAGATCTAAAAAAATAATTCCCATGAATTATAGAAGGTAGTTTTACTTCTTTGTCATTTTTCTTGAAAAAACAAAAGCAAATTTAAAAGCCTACTTGTGAGCCCACCACTAACTGGATTGAAATTTTAGCATTATTTGAGGAGGACACATGTACCAACTTTAAAAATTGATCAAGGGTGTGTCTATCAATTTCTAGCATTAATTTTCTAATATCTAAGGATAGTTTTGATATATTACAATAAAAAACCAACTTACCACTTCCTGCTAATTCTTCCCAAACTAGAGGCTTGTCTACACAAATATGACAAAAGAATGCCTTCTTTTACAAATAGGTCAAAGTGGAGGCCCTTTTTCCCAAATCCCTTTGTGGTCCCAAGCTCCAATCTATTATTAGCAGTGATTGATCTCAACGGCAAACCTCTAGCAAATGGCTACTAAAACAAGGGTGTCAATGGTTCAAAAGCAAATGATTAGCACACCCAGGTGGATTGTGGCGAGTTGGTTGGCTAAGTCAGGGGTTTGTACTTCATAGACCAAAGTTCAAATTCCATTCCTAAACATAAGAAAAAATGGTTAATAGTTACTAATTGAAGCAACCAAATCATTCATCTTCTAAACTAACAATTTGCTTTATGAATTCTTTCCAAGTATAGGAACCATGTCATGCTTATATTTTGAATCTCCTTATTGGATCTTAAACTAGAAAGCCAAGAACTTAAGTGCCACCCTTTCCAATTGGACCCTCCATTGCTCTCTTCACCACCAAATAGAGAAGGCAAAGGGTCAATTTTTTAGGAGACCTGACCCTAAGTGAATTGTATAGGTCATTGTTAGGAGTAGAAATTTTTTAACCCAAATGATGTTGAGGTAAAAAAATCTATGAGTAGAAGTTGGTTAGGGCCAAGGTCAGGGCCACCCAAGAATCTACCTTGACGCAACTTGTTGCCATTTCCAAGCAACATTGTTGATAAAAGAATTTGTAGAATTTCATGATATAGTAATATAAATTGTTTAGGATTGAGATATTAATATTATTTTATTTTATCATGCCAAAAAAACAATTTAAGTGGATAGTCTATGTGGAGTGTAGAGCCAAAATTTTGATGTTGTTTACTCAAGATGTTGGAGGCTCCTAGCATAGTTGACTCAAATTGACCTATAAGGATCAATGTTAGGGGGAGGAAATTTTTTTACCTAAATAGTGTTGGTATTAGAAATTTGTCACCCAAAGTTGGTTAGGATTAGGTCAAGACAGAATAAAAGCATTAAGATTAAGGTTAGCTAAAACTCTACCTGATCCCACATTATTGCCATCTATAACACCAATAGGTAATGATTTTATGTAGTAGACCCCTTTAAGCCACTCTATCATGGCATGTGTAATGAGTGGGGTCCCACAATGTCAATATTGTCTGCTTTAGGTCTTATGCCCCACCAAGCTACTTACCCGAGACGACACCCAGCCCGTCGTACGTGGCACTAATTTTAATATACCCTCTTTTAGGGATATATTTGTTTTTTCATGTCCATATTTTGTCATCTATTATATATACACAAGTCTTAGTAGAATCCACCCTCAAAAGCATGGACGGTATCCATACTACCTTTTAACCCTTTGTTTATAAGATCTAAGACATTCATTGCATTTGGAGTGCAAAAATTAGGTAACTCACAAAAAATCTATAAACTTGGATGATCATATTTTATTGTTTGAAATTAAAAAAAAATGATGGTAATGATTTTCAGCTCAAACAAACACAGGCTAAAAACAACCAATGGACATTGAAATATCATATTTAATCCCAAATTGTTGTTATAAGGTTCCATAAGTTATGAACATATAAGAAACTTGTATTTATGAACACAGAGAGAATTGGAGCTTGATCCAAATCATTGATTAATCAGGTCCTTTTCTTTTAGAAAGTTAGGCACACGTGCATTCTTAAACATGCAACCAACCATTCTCATATGCTGGGCCTTGGTACATATGAAAACATTGTGTCACGGATTGTTGCTTCACAACCCGTGACCAAGGGCTGGAGGCTTTAAGGGAGGCCTCTTTAGCTCTTAGACTTGGCTTGAGGGACTTAGGCCCATTTTCACTAATCTAAGGACCAAGGCCTAATTTTAGAAGGCCTGGTCTCAAGAAATGTCCTTATAAATATCTAGATATTTCCTATAAATATAGAAGATGGAGGAACTTAGATATTTCATAGGAGGTTTTCAAAAGATGATCTTGACCATTGGTGGTGGTGACACGTATAATGATCTTGGCCAAGCATTGAGAAGGTGGATGGATGTGAGTAACTACAAATAGGGTTTGGCTCCTTATTTGTAATCAGGCAACTCAAGTGAGAAGTAAACATGTTCTCTTAGAGTAAGTCCCTTTCTTAGTTTTCTTATAGCTTTTGTGGGTAAGTAAGCGGAGCCCTTATAAGTGAGAGTGAGGAGTCGCAGGCTGACTTGTGATTTGCAAAGGAGTTGTGCACAAGTTTTGCATAGGTTAAGTAAAGAAGATTTCAACCCAGTAATAGTTGGTATCAAATCGCAGTTCAAACTGGGAGTTGCTTGTTGAGGACTATGAGAAAAATTTTGTGGCACAGTCATGGGCAAGTGATTGGGAGTGACCAGCATGCCTTATGGGCTTCAGTAGAAGTCAAAAAGGGAAAAAACAAGAGACCATCAAGAGAGTTGGCTTTACATAATCATCTCGCTACTTTGGGAACCCAATTAGGTAAGTTTGAACAAGCTCGTTCTAATTGTATTAACAAGTCTAGTTTCTTTATGGATGCTTTGCATAGTCTTAAAGTTGAAATGTGAAGTATGGTTGAGGTGTTTAAGTTTATAGATGCAAAGACTACTGAAAGGGTGGAGCGCATTTTGACTACCTTGAGACTATCTAAGGCGAAATAGCTAGTCAATATCCACGAGGAAGTGGTCGAGCTAGAGGTTGTAAACATTTGGTTCACTTTATTGGAAAAGGCCGTAGCTAGTGGGGGAGGAACTAGACTAAAAGAAAAATTTCTCCTAAAGTTAAGATCCCATAACCTAAAAGCTACAAGGTACTTGTGATGCCAAGGACTTAGAGAATTTTTTGTAAAAAATGAAACAATACTTCAAAGCTGCTAATATTTTGGAGGCCATGAAGGTGAATATTGCCACTATGTATCTCACTGACAATGCAATGCTATGGTGGTGACAGAGATACACTGATGTAACAGAATGTTGTTGTACTATAGCCACATAGGAAGACTTCAAGAAAGAAATCAAGGCCCAATCCTTCCCAGAGAATGTGGAGTACTTGGCTCGAAAGAATTTAAAGTGATTGAAACATATGAGATCCATCTAGGAATATATTAACCAATTCATGGCCTTACTTTTGAACATCTCTGATGTGATTGAGAGTGACAAGCTATTCTTCTTCATGGACGAGTTGCAACCTTGGGTAGAATGATGGGGAGTGCAATAGTTGGCTACAGCACTGTTAGTTGTGGAAAAGTTGGGTGAGTTTACCAAGAAGGCTAAGGGCACAAGTGAGGGCAAGAAAGGCAAAGCTAGCCAAAGCAATGATGTTGAAGACAAACTTAAAAGCAATAAAAAAGAGAGAGGCAAGAACACCAGCCATGACTTGAAACATGAAATATGACAATCTAGGCCTACATGAGATATGTAGATCCATACCAATAAACTTGCATAACATCAACATCTTAGCCTCACGGTTCTCGTCTCATGGCAAACGATATTTTCTTTGCGAGCTATGTTCATTACAAACCAATAGTCGACAATTTCTTGGGGATACCCTAATCAAGGCTTCTTGGATGAAGGGTCTAGGAAAAATGGCGCTGAAAGAATGGACTTCTCACTATCTGCTGATTAGATCATGCCAACTTGGCACATATGTGTGTGTATGTCCGTGTGTGTGTCTGTGTATACACTGAATATGTTTCACATATAACGAAAATTATAAAGGATTTATATATTTTTAACGCATACATAAGAAATTCTACACGCATATTAAGAAACTCTCCATTGCCAAACAAAGATTACATAAAAGAAGAAAATGAAGAACCTAATTGTGGCAGAGTCTAGATTAAAGGACTTTTAACCACTCCCTAGGAAAGGAGCAGAATAAGAAAAAGAAAGGTCACTCCAAAAGCAAGTCCCTATTCAACGATCACAATTACACATATATGTCAGCTCAATAGGCCCGAAGATTGACGATCAAGAAGCATTTAGCTATTAATTATGGTTCAGCTGTTGATTCTCATTGCCTTTATTTTTACAGACAAAAACTTTAGTTCTAAAAGCACATCCATTTTGGCGTGAATAGCATGTTATTCTGTTATTCGTAAGGAAAGCGCGACGCCTTAATGCGTTGATTCAAGCTGTTCCTAAAAGAAGTCTCCTTGAAACGATTCTAGGACGCAAATATTCTCTCTCATTTCACAAATTGCTATCAAGATTCTCTCTCCCACTCAATAGTACTTCCAAATCACACTAATCGGATCGCTATCTTCCTTTGCCAACTAATCAGGCCATTAGTATTCACACCGTTGCTTGGTTATCTTTAACCCCTTTCCTTTGTAAAATACAAAGTAAGGCTGCATATTATTGACCCTTATGTCCGCCCCTTTCCTAGACCTATATATGTGGGAACTTCTTGCACTGGAACTGCCTTTTTATGCAATTAAACTCCTCTCTTATGGTTTAGTTTAAACTTTTGCTTTTGACGCCTTTCTTTCATGTACCCCGATCGTGGGTCTCACTTGTACCTTGGCCTCACTTCATATATTAGACTACCCTTTATGCCGTACATTAAGCCCACCATTGGATGATCTAACACTCTATCCTTGGATATTTTTTTGTATGTGAAAAGCATAATTTTTAAAACATTCTTATTACACAATCCTCACAAATTTTGGTTTATTAGATGTCCAAAGCCGAGTTCTATGAGCAAGTAAAAGTATAAAGCAGGAAAGGTACCTGCAGGGCCTACTTTTCTCATTAATCCAAAATATCTATATCCTTGGCGATGCAATGGATAAGCCACACAGAGGCAACTAATTACATTCGTCGCCAAAGCACCCCATATCAAGGCTTGTAATCATCAATAAAATAGTGAATAAATTTTATGTATCTCTCAAACATGGCATGCTGGGTAATTAGCTGAAAGGTTGCCACTATTGAAGTAGTAGGTCCCACTAGTATCTGCATCCATCATATAGCAACTCTGCAGAGCCATATAAATTAAATAAATGAATTGAATCATTTGATGGTGGCCCATTCATGAATACCATATTACCGTGCTCTAGTATAACATTCCTCTATTGTCTGAACTTAGATGACATGGAGCTAAAATTACAAATGCGCCGCAAATATAGGGTGAGCCAAAAGTAATTATGTAGGAGCTAGTTTGACCCATGTTTGCTGAAAAAACTCAAAGAGAAAAGGGTATTTTTAGAAATTTGTATTTTCACAAAACCTTTATGATTAGTAAGGAGGAATGTGGGGATTGAGTTTGATAAAGGAGGGAGGAGAGTGTGTTTTTCTCTGAAAGATCATGGCAGTGTCATTTCTCAGCTGTTAGGAGGAGGTATGGGTCAAAACCCCAGAAGTTAAAGGGCAATGCTGGGAAAGTGCTGAGTTCTCATGCTAGTTCTCATCCACCTGTTTTTTTTTTAGTTCCAAGTGGATCATTTGGAAGCATTGGCTTCATTGAGCTATCAAGCAACCATAAATGTCCTTATCCAAGAATGACAAGTTGATAATAAATGTAGACCATTGGGAAAGCTCAGAAAGCCATCGGCTGTCACATTGCGGCCCCATATTTCACAATGGATCCCATGAAATTCTCTAGTCATATATAAAGGGCATGAAGCTCCTTCATATGTGGGGTCTAAGAAAGGGACAAACTATAAGAGTCAATAGTATGTATGCAGCCTTATCTTGCATTTTGCAAGAGACTGTTTCCATGCTTTGAACTCATGACTTCAAAATCACATGACAATAACTCTAGTGTTGTGCCAAGGCTCCCCTTCAATCATCTAATCTTACATATTGCAAAAAATCCATCCTACAGCTGCTTGCGGGATGAACTTAGGTCTTTGATCCTCAAAGCCTAGTTTGAGGTTCTACTAGATCGAAAAATTTGCTGACCAGATTCTCATAGGCCTTGTTGGTGAAAAGGTTATAATTTTCGGATCACCATGGATTAAGTAAGACTGCGTTGCATCTGGTTGGTGGCTCGCCAAATCAACAGAAGTGAAGGCCAACATGGCGTTTACAACCAAAACGAGCACTAAAACACGGCGCTTACAATAGGAAGTTAGACGATCCAAACAGGAAATACCAAATATAAAACAGAGAAGTCAATACTTGCACCTCTTTTCCCCTTTCCGTTAAAGGGGAAAACTGTTGACCACGAAATTATTATTTTTTTCTAAAATAAAAAAAATAGAGGAGTGCCGATATCAAAAAGAGATTTTCTTCCTAAACAAATAGGCTACCGTTTCGTAAGAGTGGGTATCGGAGTTCGAGGTGTCGCGTTTATTAATGTGGGTGATGGAAGTGAAGCGTCGAGACAAGAAACGTGGCAAGAGAAAATTGGGGCGATGACAACTCTGCCTTACTGGCAGGCATCCAGTCAATTTACAAAAGCGGCCTGGAATCTAATGCTGCCACTTGAGATTCAGATCCACCTCCCCCGTCAAACATTGCGTCATGCGGCCACGCCTCAGTCGCTTCTCCGCCACTCGCAATCCTTTCGGAGGAAAAATAACCATGGCAGAGGCTGGTCTAGTTACTTGAATGCCCTTACATTTTCTACTGCGGTGTCACTGCTTTGACCGGGGAGATTCTCTATGCTGGTCGCCCGAGCAAGAAAAACAAGGGCGCCCCTTAACCAAGACGGAATCAAATTCCATGATTGATTCCACGTTCTCCAGCCTCTCCTGAAGTGCACTCTTGAATTCACATTGAGGTGAGGTCCGCTGCATTGCTGTCACCTTAGAATTCAACTTCTTTGGGTCAGTCAAGATGGAACGAAATTCTATGAAGAGTTGTGTCTTTGGAAAGGAAGTTTGGGGGAATGGTAAAGTTGTGGTCGGGTGATCTCCAGGTCATTGGTTCTAGATATGAAAATAACCTCTTACACAATACAAGGTAGGATTGCATATTATTAACTCTTATTGTCCACCTCTTTCCTGTATCTTGCGTGTGATACTAGTCTTTGTTACTTGCTGGGGTAAAAATGGGGACCGTTGTAATAATGGATGTGCGTATTTTTTGGTTAGAAATTAACACATAATCAGGCCAAAGCATGAGTGTGGTCACTCTTGTCAATGACCTGAACCATCTAACTGGTGGAAAATTTGGAGCTGTCCAACAATCTTAAGCCTCTTAGTATTTGGCTTTCAAATGAAAGATTACATAATAATAAAAGAAATTATTGGATTCATCTATAAGTCCTTTCATCCATAGACAAATTTATGTAAAATTAGTCACTTGAAAGACTGGGCCGGCAATTGTAAATTTGTAGCCTCTTGTATTTCCAAGCGGGATTATGCTCGTGCCCTCTAAAATCACAAAAAAGAATAAACTAGTGAGATTATGTTGTTGTGCGACATTTATATCACGAGTTCAAAGCTTAAAAATATTATAAAATATAAGACAAGACAGCATACTATTAACCCTTGTAGTCTGCCTTTCTCCGAATTCATTTATGCAAGAGCTTCGTGATCAGGCTGCCCTTTTATTAATGTTCTTCGGGACCAAATTGCACTTCAATGTGACGTGATAGTATCTTCGCGTAGTTGTCGATGGGTTCACGAAGCCACGTTTAAGATTCTAAAACAGAAGGTAAGCCAGATACATTTGTTTCACTGTCTTGTAGAGTGGGATATTATTTGTCACAACAGAACGAGAAAGCTGTGGGGTTCGTCTGCTTAATGCTCTGCATGTTCAACAGATAACACGTGCAGTCCCATGAAGCCCTCGAAAGTCACAATGTCAGTCGATATATACCATTTATAGGTAGCGTTGTTTTGCGTCGTACTATTGATTTTATGGTCTTCTCTTTCTCTGGACCCTGCTAGGAGCGTCGTGCACTAAAATGTTTTAGTCGAGACAACACATGACGGTCTGCATACACTTATATAAGCATGGATTGATAGGGTATCTAATCTTATGTATAGAGTAGTTTTATGTGTCCACAGTCCAATGTTCAACTTGGCGTACGCCGAGTCTGTAGAGATATGTGATCTAGTTAAGGGATCAGGAGGATGATCAAGTGGGTGCGTGCATGGTTCTAGTCCAATGTCCAACATGGTGGAAGCTGCACGTCCCACCATGCCATTGTAGATAAAATCCAAACTCGGTTGCTATTTATCTTGCAAAGGTGATAAGAATAGCAGCTGGTCGAAGAAAGAAACGTCATTTTTTTGCCTCGAAGTAACAAAGAAAGTGATAAAAGTGAAGAGGCCAGCAGGGATCTCCTTGGGCATTGATTCGGGGTATTTTAGTAATATCGCATCCAATACCTTCTCTCCGTTCTTCTAATTGGTCATTTAAGATCTACAAAGCCTTAAGAGATAGGGTTTTTAAAGCTGAATGAATCTATACACTGCACATTTACTCCACTGGGATATTTCCTCTTTTAGAAAATTTTACCCTCTTTGTCATCCTCCTCCTTTTAACTGCCTGCCTGCGGACGATTTTCTCTTCCTTGTTTGGTAGGTTTTTTACCTCTGTCTGGAATTGATTGAACGAGGTTTTTGTTGTCGCTCAGCAGAGATTCTTCAGAAAAATCCGCGGGATTTGTGGTCGGTTTCTCATTTCTCGGTTTAGTGAGGCTTCGTGACTCGTACTTTGGTGTTTGCTTCTGCTTTTTGGACTTGAATCTCGGAGAAAATCCGCCTCTTCATTACAGCCACGAAGCGTGGACGTTATGGCAGTGTGTTACGGGGATTTATGAAGGTTAGGGTTCGGGGAATACGAAGCACAGCTGAGGACACATATTTTGTTACCATCTGTGGAAATTTGGCGGTTTTTGCGGTTTCAATGGGGTTTGCGATTCGAAATATATCCATTGTTGGGGGTCAGCAGGTTCAAGGGTGAAGATGTCAGTGGTTCTGGTTTTTGAATCTAGAAAGGGATTGAAACATTGGCTTCTCATCGTGTGGAGTGGGTTTTGCAGGAATATCGTCATTGGATAACAAGCTTTTGATTTTAGTGTTGAAAACTACATTCAGTTGGTGTTTATGATGGGCTTCAAATTGGTATTTGGACTAGGAATATGTTTTATGGAAAGGGTGGAAATTTGGGGGTCTCGGATAAGCATTTAGTGCTTTTGAATGAGAATGGAATTTCCTTATTCTATTAGAGAAAAGGGAAGTAGTTCTGGGGCTTCTTCACCAGCTCTAATGGAAGGATTTACATCAGTGGATGGTGGGAATGGGAATTTGGCATTGGAGGATCCCTTTACTGTTTCGGAACTTATGGATTTTGAAAATTATGCTGAATTGTGCTCACCTTCGACTGTGGATCCAGTTCTCCCATCTTTTGGGTTATCCTCCAGTCAAGCAATATCCGGCAGCTTTTTCTCTCTCCCAAATTCAAGTTTTAGAAGTCCAAGTAACGAAACTTTCTCTATAACGAATGGAGGTTCCATCAATGTGGTTGGAGTTTCTTCTAGCTGTGGCGATAAATTGATGTTTCAACCGGCTAATTATAACCAGTTTGGTTTTCCTTCTGATTCTTCTGATGCAGATGAATTGGGTTCTAACAAAACTGATGCTAACCATCCTCCAGCCAGTGTTTTGGATAAGGGGACGGGTACACTTTGTAGGTCACCAGGGTGGTTGCTTGCTGAAAAGATGCTCCGAGCACTGGCAATGTTCAAGGAGTCATCTAGTGGAGGAATTCTTACACAAGTTTGGGTGCCCGTTAAACAAGGAGATGAGTTTGTTTTAAGTACTTGTGACCAACCTTATCTGCTAGACCAAATGCTTGCTGGGTACAGGGAAGTATCGAGGACTTTTACATTCTCTGCATCAAGAGCATCGGGTTCTCTTCCAGGGCTCCCTGGGCGGGTATTTATCTCTGGAATGCCTGAGTGGACATCAAATGTTATCTACTACAGTAAGGCCGAATACTTGCGTGTCAGTCATGCACTCACGCATGAAGTCCGGGGATCTCTCGCTGTACCAATTTTTGATCCTCAAGATCACTCGTGCTGTGCTGTGTTGGAACTTGTTACAACTAAGGAGAAAGCCAACTTCGATTCAGAGATGGAAAGTGTTTGCCGCGCTATTCAGGTTAAAATCTCTTCCCTATTCCCCAATGTTGGACGGGTGCTTATACTTCTCATTATTACAAGTGGATTAGATTCCCTACTCTCTTGCTGTATCAATTAAGTGCCTACCCACAGTTTCTCTTCTCCAGACTGCTGACTAGTGGCTGATTGGCCTTGTGTAGTTGAGATCTGACTGCCCATTACTCTTGTAAATCTATAGCTGTAGGTAGGTTCCTAAAATCGAGTCAAACCTTTTCATCTTCATGCCACTATACTTACCATGACCTGCAAATGTGCATCTTCTGATGCTCAGTCTGATGACATGCAAATGATGTAATTGGGTGTGAAAAATTGTAACTTGTGAAAGATAAGGTTTTAGCCTGATAGTATGTGACTATGCTTGATATTTCTTGTCGGGAGAAGGATCACATGCAGTTAGAGAATAGTTACATGATCACAAAATGACAAAACATGTTTCATTACATAAACAAATCCATCTTGTCTACACTGTAACATGAACTTTCCGTGATATACTAATTCCTTAGTATTTGCAGGCTGTGGACTTAAAGACAGTTGATACTCGAATCCATCAACAGTCACAGGTATGCTTCAGATCTGAGAAAATGAATAAGCTATAATTATCTCTTACTTTTGGAGTTGCTAATTACCAGCAGTACTCTCTGTGGGCTTATCAAGTGATCATCCCTTGATCTGCAGAACTTTTCTAAGGACCAGGGTGTTGCCTTCACCGAGATAGTTGACGTTTTGAGAGCTGTTTGTCATGCACATAGGTTACCTTTGGCACTGACATGGGTTCCCTGTTGGTGCCTTGATGGAGCAATTGCTTCATTTACTAGAAAGCTTGTAAGAGATGGTGACTCTAGTCAATGGAAGAAAACATTACTGTGCATCCAGGATTCAGCATGTTATGTGAATGATAAGCAGATGAACGGCTTCATGCGTGCATGCATTGAGCATTATCTGGAAGAAGGGCAAGGAATTGCAGGAAAAGCACTTCAATCAAATCACCCTTTTTTCTGCCCTGATGTGAAAGGGTATGATATACAAGAATATCCACTTGCACATCACGCTCGTAAATTTGCTCTTAATGCTGCGGTTGCAATCAGGCTGAGGAGTACCTACACTGGCAATGATGACTACATATTGGAGTTCTTTCTCCCAGTCGGTTGCAAAGGGAGTTCAGAACAGCAACTCTTGTTGAACAATCTGTCAAGCACAATGCAGAGAATTTGTAGGACTTTGAGAACAGTTTCAGATGCAGAATTAGTTTCTACAGAAGAAAGTCATGTAGGCATTCAAAGGGGGGCAGTAATGAGTTTCACTTCTACAGACTTGTCAGTGAAAAGCAGTCAACCAACATTATCAGATGGTGAACCGGATTTTAAGGGAAGGGCGGCCTCACAGATCCAAAATTCTGGAAATGACATCGGGGAGGTCAGTGGTGATTACGAGAAGCTTCTGATCTTAGCGCTATTTATTTTATGGTGAATGACTTTCAAAGATGCTACATAGCATTAGGTCCTAGGAATTCATTTATTAAATTGAAGGACTCATCTGTTCTTTTGTATGTGATTTTTACTTGGTCTTTTGGCAGTGAGATGAGACGCATTGGCACTTTGTGAAAACACATAGTTGTCAGTCTTCTTCCATAATTAGCAAAAGCCGAAAAAGTACTTTTTTATACATTACAGAGTCTAATTATTTCTGTACAGTCATTGTAGTGTAGCTGTCAGTTTTGTGTTCTTCAATGATCGTGCTTTCTGCAAACTATATCTTTGCAATGTTCCAATTTAAATACCTTTCTACTATCTTTTCAAGGACAAAGCTTCACCTTTTGGCTAGAGTATGAAACATATTAAAAGGACACCATTTTGGCCATCTGCAAAAATTGTTGGGTCGGCTTTATGGGGACAGAAATTTAGAGGGTTCTACTTGGTGCTCCATGTTTGATCAGGTCACCCTTTCACTTCCATATTAAACCTTGAGGATACATGAGCAGGGTCCTTATGTTGACATGCAAATAATAAGAGATTGCCTCTCCACTCCATCCCTAGCTTATCCATTTCAGTCGAGTAGTTACAAAGTTCTATTGGATCAAGAGAACCTTCTTCTTTCTATTTGAACTTAGGCTTGAAAGAGTGTGTATTGGGATCTTTGCGATCTTAACTGTCAACTCCATACCAGTGCTGCCCTCTTTTTCCTACTGGTTTGGAATGTTTCAGCATGAGGGGTTTCTAATCCTTTCAATTTCCCCAATCGATTGGTACGGGTCCAATTACTGTAAGGCCCCTTATTTGCAGCCAAAAATCAAGTTCTTGCATTCTCAATCAATACTGGCTGGAAAAGGGTGTTTGTACTTGAACTTTCAGAGTTTCTATCTGGAATTCACACAGGAAAGTTCAGGCCGGTTTTCTTCAATTTGGTTTCCATTCTGGAGCAGAACATTACAGAAAGTCCATCCAGGACAAAACAGAATTGACAACTAAATGGCATGCCCTAGTATGAGCCACAATTGTTTTCATCTTGCATTTGTATAAGTCTATTTACTGCATGTATATGCATGTTTATAAGTGCTTTTTGTGTATACATCTACTACATGCATGCATATATATGATTGTTTAGACACAAGCATTTATAAAATGCAAGGTCACTGAGTCACACACATACACATGTATACACCCATGTATGTGCATATGTGCATACATGCACATATGTAACAAATATGTATTTCCTTTACTTCTGCTGTTGTCCATCTCTCTACCTCTTCTTCTCCTATTGCCTCAACAATTTGCTCTTTTGCCGCCTTCTCTTTTATGCTAATCAGTGTGTAGCAGCAAGGGGTATTAGTCCTTCCGAGACACTCACCGTTATGTGAAAAATTGAAGTGGTAGGGTGACCAAAATGAGGCTGTGAAATGTCATTTCTTAGAAGTTATGGACGTGCAAAAGTTCTTAAATACAGATGCATAGAAATATCTGAAGTACCATATTCTGGCTTTCTTATTTCTAGTCTGACCTATGTTTTGACTGTCGTTTGTTCTGTTTCGTTTATCAAATATTCTTATGCTTATAATTGGTCGTTGGAGAATAATTTTGTTTGAATCCGTGTACATTAGTTCTATTGAAACAAGGAAAGTATACCGAAACAATATCATCACCCATGAGGATCTGATAGGTCTACTGGTTTGAACTTCTGATGGAAACCCATTAAAGAGGAAAACTATGGCTAAGTTTATTGTGTGAAGGATTCGAATTACAATGGATCAATGGTCAGCCCCAATCACAAGGGAACTTAGAACAGAAAGAAAAGAAATGATCAAGAAGACTAGGGACAGAGCTCCCTCCCACTCTCCAATTCCCCACCCCCCCCCAATCCCCTTAGTTCTATTGAAACAAGGAAAGTATACCGAAACAAGATCATCACCCATGAGGATCTGATAGGTCTACTGGTTTGAACTTCTGATGGAAACCCATTAAAGAGGAAAACTATGGCTAAGTTTATTGTGTGAAGGATTCGAATTACAATGAATCAATGGTCAGCCCCAATCACAAGGGAACTTAGAACAGAAAGAAAAGAAATGATCAAGAAGACTAGGGATAGAGCTCCCTCCCACTCTCCAACTCCCCCCCACCCACCCCCCCCTCCGCAATCCCCTGCCAATTCCATCCCTTTAACATCCACCCCCCAACTTCCTCAACCGTGTAACCACCTGCTTGTAATTCTCTTCAATCATCTCCCAACAAACCTGTGTAACAACCCTCCATCTGCTGTAACTGCTTCCTTCTTCTAGAATAGGTATGATATATTGGTGATGTAACATTACCCTCCCCTAGCAGTTTCACCTTGTCCTCAAGGTGAAAGGAGGGGAATTGAGTATCTAAAATAGCATAAAGTTCCCAAGTGTTGTCACATTCAGGTAGATGCATCCACTTCACCAGGACTTCCTTCTGACCATTTGGTAGGGTTTTGAATTGTTTGATAGATTCTGGTTGAACAACAAGTTCCAATTCCTCAGTCAGACCAGAAGGTAGGGGCTGAGCTTGGGTGGAGCTTGATAAGGGCTGCTTGAGTTGGGAAACATGGAAAACAAGATGGATTCAGATAGTGGTTGGTAAATCCAAACGATATGCTACTTCTCCCACCCATTCCAAGACTGGATAAGGGCCATAAAACCTGGGGCTGAGCTTCTCATTGGGTCTCTTGGCCAACTTCTTGAACTTAAAAGGTTGTAACTTTAGAAAGACCTGTTCCCCAATTTTGAATTGAACATCTCGACTTGTTTTATCTGCTTGAGACTTCATTCTAGCTTGGGCCACAAGTAAGTTACCTTTTAATTCTTGTAAGATAACATTTCTATCCCTGAGTTGTTGGTTCACTACCTCCACCACAGACCCTTCATCAGAAAGCTGTAATAAGGTGGGGGGTTCTCTTTCGTAAAGGTCCTTGAAGGGGGACATTCCAGCAGCACCTTGAATGGTAGTATTATACCAGAATTCAGCCTAAGGAATCCACCGGGGCCATTGCTTAGGATGATTTGAAGTGAAGCAGCGTAAGTATGTCTCCAAGCATCGATTGACCACTTTAGTTTGCCCATCAGTCTGCGGATGATAGGTAGTACTCATCTTTAGCTTCGTTCCTGCTAACTTGAATAGTTTTGTCCAAAACTGGCTGATAAAGAGGCGATCCCTATTAGATATTATTGAACGAGGATACCCATGTAACCGAACTATCTCTTTAGCAAAGAGAGTAGCAACGTCTTGAGTAGAAAACGGATGTCCTAAGGGTGGGAAATGACTGTACTTAGAGATACAGTCTACCACCACAAGGATTGTATCCACCCCTTGTGATTTGGGTGAGCCTCCAATAAAGACCATGGGCAGGTTATCCCAAACTTGTTCTGGAATAGGTAAAGGTTGAAGAAGTCCTGGTTTGAGCACTTGGTATTTGTTTCTTTGACACGTGTCGCAAGTGGCCACAAATTTCTGGACGTCCCTCCTCATTCCTTTCCAAAATACAATATTGGATAGCTTCTTGAATGTATGGAAGAATCTTGAATGTCCACTAGCTAGGGTTGAGTGAAATTCATTGAGTAAGGTGGGGATTCTAGGAGAAGTCTTCGGAATGACCAACCTGCCGTGGAACAGTAGGCAGCCATGTCTCAGAGAGAAGCCTTTGTGATTGCTTGGGTCGACTAGAAGGTCCTGCAAGATGGATCGGAGGCTCTCATCTTGTTGGATTTCCTCTTCTAGTCCTGAAAATCCTTGGCACTGGGCAATAGAGAGGGCCTTTAGGTTGCATTCCAGACGTGCTGGGAATCCTCTTGGGAATTGGAAGAACCTCCAAGGATGCCAATGTCAGCCTTCCGAGAAAGAGCATCTAAAACTCTATTCTGTTTTCCTGGTTTGTACTAGATGTCAAAATCAAACCCAATTAATTTGATTAGCCATTTCTATTGTTCATTGTTAAGTACCCGTTGATCCAGTAGGAACTGAAGGCTTCTTTGATCTGTGTGGATAGTGAATTGCCTGCCCAAGAGGTAGTGATGCCACTTTTGTACAGCCAGCACTACAGCCACAAGTTCCCTTTCGTATACTGACTTAGATTGGGGGCGGGGGGCAAGAGCCTGATTGAAGAAGGCAATGGGTCTCCCTTCCTACACGAGAACGGCCCCAATTCCCTTACCCGAAGCATCTGTTTCCAGAACAAAGGGCTTACTGAAGTTTGGAATAGCCAGCATAGGAACAGAAGTCATGGCTTTCTTTAACTCGTCAAAAGCTATCCTTCTTAAGTAGATTGGTTAGGGGTGCTGCCATAATTAGTTTCTGACAAATTTGTAGTAATAACCCGTAAGACCCAAAAACCCTCTTAATGCTTTAACATCATGTGGAATGGGCCAGCTGAGCATGCATTTCACCTTGGAGTTTTTAGTTGCCACCCTCTGCCAATATTACATGGCCGAGATACTCTAGTTGAGTTTGGGCAAAACAACACTTCTTTTTGTTAACAACTAGTTTATGAGATCCCAAAAGGTGTAGTACGGTTGCTAAATGCTCCAAATGCATATTGATATCAGTACTATAAACGAGTATGTTATAAAAAGAAAAACTAAAACGAACTTAGGAAGATGTTGATGGAAGATGTCGTTTATAAGAGATTAGAAGGTGGATAGGGCATGACCAAAAACTCATAGTGACCTTCATGTGTCCTAAACGCAGTTTTAGCATCGTCTTCTTCCTTAATACGGATCTGATAGTAACTGGATTAGAGATCTAGCTTGGAAAAGATAGTAGCTCCTCCCAACTCATCTAATAATTCATTGATCGTCGGTATGGGGAACTTATCGGGAATGGTGATCTTGTTTAAGGCGTGATAATCAATGCAGAAACGCCAACCCCCATCCTTCTTCTTAACCAGTAGCATCAGGCTTGAGTAGGGGCTTGTGCCAGATCAAATAATGCCAGCCTCCGATAATTTCTTGATGATTCGTTCAATTTCGTTTTTCTAACAGTGTGGGTACCGATGAGGTCGGATATTAGGGGGTGGGGTATTGTCATGGACCCGAATGGCGTGATCATGCAGGTGACTAACTGATAACAGCAGTGGTTGGTCGAAGATATGGGCATACTAATCCAGGAGGGTCGACAGCCGTGGATGACTCATATGTGCTTGCGGCTCTCTATCGATTTGCAATCCCTGGTATTCAATCATATAACTAGCGCTGGTGCTGGGCATGAGCCGTTGCAGGGCTTTGAAAGATATGGACGACCTCAACAAGGATGGATCACCCCTGATGGTTATGCGCTTGCCCTGCACCCAAAACTGCATCGTGAGCTCACGGTAGTTGGCTGAAACCTCTCTGAGTGTTTGTAGCCATGACATTCCGAGGACAATATCGGTTCCACTTAGGTCAAAAGGGTGGAAATGGTGCTGGATCACTAGCCCTGGAAGAAGCAGAACCAAATCTCGGCGAACCCCATCTCCTTTGACGCAGTATCCATCCCCCACCTGAACGCTAAATGGTTTGGTGTTGGTCATTGGAATCTGTAGCTCGGCAACCAATTTCCGAGCAATAAAGTTGTGCAATGCCCGGTGTCTACGGTGACCCAAAAACCCTCGCAGCTTCATGATGTTGGCGACCGACATCCCGACGATTGCTTGCATCGAGAGCTCCAACCAGGTCGCCTCCTCTTCGTGCGGAGCAGCTTCCTCAGGAGTCGGAGTTTTTGAGTCCTCAAAGTCCTCTTCCTCCTCTGCTAGTAATAGCACCTGCAATTGATGGTTTTTGCATCGGTGTCCCACTGAATATTTCTCGTCGCACCGGAAACACAGTCCCAAGGCACGTTTCTGCTGGAGTTCCCAGTTGGATAGATGCTGGAAAGAATCGAGCCGGGCCGGAGAATACTCAACGGTGCAGGGGGATCGTTCTCCCCGAAACCCTGCTTCCTTCGTTCTCTCCGATAGGCTAGTTAGGGTTTGAGGAAGAAAATGACGTATTTGCCCCTGTGGACCGAGCTCAGATATGGGGCTCTTTAGTGAAGAGCTGTGGGCCCCAAGCAGCTTGGGCCCAGGTCCGCCTTTATTCCCATTGGTTCTCACTCAATTGAGAGCCGCATTTTTCTCTTCTACCTTCTGGGCCAAATCCATGAGCCCAATTAAGGAGGCGGGCCAGAACATCTTCACCTCCGCTTTCAGATCCTCTCACAGCCCATTGAAAAAGGCCCATTTTAACAGATCATTGGGCAGATCCACCAGGGGGGCTCGACATTAGCTTGAACTCCCGACGATAGTTGGCGAAGGAGGAACCCTGCCGCAGTGCCAACAACGCCTCGTAGTTGTCGTCGGACTGTGATGGCCTAAATCTCTAGAGGAAGGCGGTCCGGAACAAGACCCACGATCGGATCGGCGTCCGAGCGTCTGACTAGAGAAACCGGTGGAGGGCTTCTCCCTCTAGACAAGCCGATGCCGCCGTCACCTTCTCACCGTTGGTGAGTCGGTTGAGCTAGAAATAACACTCCGCTCTACATAGCAAGCTGTGCGGGTCCCTTCCATCGAAGATCGGAAGATCTAACCTCCGGGGTTGAAGGTCGATCCTCGGGTTGTCCAGCATCGCTGGCAGCCCATTATTTTCCCCACCCGAAGATTCCCCTATCTCGGTTGTCCTAGGTCTTCCCTTCTCCAACAAGGTTCTAGTTCCCTCTTCCCTTTGCTGCATCCAGCTCCTTATTTCCAACAAGTACTTGCCAATGGCCATCACACTGGTTTGTAGCCGTCCAACCTCCTCTTTCATGCTCCCAAACTCTGCTTGCATGTTCTGTACTTCCTTTTCTATTGTTTCTGCCTTGTCAGCTCGAGTCCTTACCATACCCCCACGACTGAACCAGGCTCTGATACCATTGATAGGTCTACTGGTTTGAACTTCTGATGGAAACCCAATAAAGAGGAAAACTATAGATAAGTTTATTGTGTGAAGGATTCGAATTACAATGGATCAATGGTCAGCCCCAATCACAAGGGAACTTAGAACAGAAAGAAAAGAAATGATCAAGAAGACTAGGGACAGAGCTCCCTCCCAGTACTTCCCACTCTCCAATTTTCCCCCCCCAAATCCCCTGCCAATTCCATCCCTTTAACACCCACCCCCAACTTCCTCAACCGTGTAACCACCTGCTTGTAACCGCTTGATTCTCTTCAACCATCTCCCAACAGACCTGTGTAACAACCCTCCATCTGCCTTAACTGCTTCCTTCTTCTAGAATAGGTCTGATATATTGGTGATGTAACAGGATTACTAACTGAAACAAGGTAGGCAAAGGCCTATAATGGAAGCATATATTATATGACCATAATTTTGTTATAAGTCTAGAGTGTTGCATATGCTTCCGGAATTTGTTTGGAATGGTAAAAATTCCATTAGGAAAAAGGGTGTAAGACAAATTCAGACTGTGTACATAGACTGGTCCAAGCAAGGGAGCAGATTCGCCGCACAAAATAAATAAATAAGGAAAATAAGTGGAGGAGCCCAAACCCCAAGGAGCCTCTCTTGAGGACAGCCATATACTTCCTCATAGCTGTCTTTGAATGTGGGCGTAGCCTGACCCTAGCTGTGTATCCATTTCCTCAATAAAATCAGCAAGTCATCAAGGACAGAGGCCTTACCTGTTGCATCCAACATATCCAATTCCAAAAATCTCTTTGTTGATCAACAGGCAAAAATTCCATGGTTGCCTCAGTCCCACTCTGTACGTTGCCCTTTTTCATTCTTTTGAAGTAGACGCATGCACGCACACACACACACAAATCTCAAACCCTGGTTGCCCAGGTGATAGACGACTCCTTGCAACAATTCAGTGTCTTCTGAATTTGCCACATTGGTTGAACTTGACTCACATACCTGCACATGGCCAGTCCATTATTATCTCTAGTGATGCCTGCTGCACCTGCTGGTTCTGGATTTGCAATATTAACACCATCAAACTTCAGCTTGGAGTATCAGGAGAGGAGACTGATTTGGCAAGTTGACATCCTTTCAACCCGGCTATCACAATGAACTGCCCATGACCTTCTCAAATTTGCTAAGTAACTCCAGGAAGAATCTTAGTGAGACAACTCAAGGCATGTGAAAATATTTACTGCAATTGCTGTAGGCAGTCAAGTTGTATCCGAAAGCAGCCTTCTTTCTGCTCCTTACACAAAAATCAGGCCATGGCAAGATAGTAGAAATTCCAATCAGACTGTCCTGCAACCAAGCCTTTGAGGCAAGAAGCCAGTGACAGTCTTAGGCATCACCTATACCATATCAAATCAGGCCAAAGTAGCAAGTCATGGATCTCTTGCCTCTTTAGATTGGACCAGCAAGTGATCAACTGTGGCTGTTTCACAACAGCTGGCTATTTTTACACTGACTATTGGGTGGTCAAAAACATGTGGTTGATTATGAGGTTCTTACCAGGAAATGCGAGCTATGTAAGATATGGGACCTAGTGGCTGCAATTCTACTAATCCAAGTGAACAGACAGCTAGATTGCATCTGTGAATCAGGTTACAACAGGGATCTCACTGAGACAAGACCGAGATCACCATTGGATCTGCACGTTAATGGCCAAAAATTTTCATCATCCGCTTTTTCATTCTTTACAGATATAAACTTTCAATTGCCTTCCTCTGTATTCAAACTGCAGTCAACTTCAAATTCAAATATAGGTCGTTAATCTCACCAAATATTTAATTACAGTTTTCAAGGAGGAATAGAATATGATCCTTCAAAAGGAAATGGAAGGAAGAACCTGACTGTAGCCTGTGAGCTAAATTCTGCAAATTGTATTCTTAGTGGCAAGTCTTCCTAGGGGTAATCACAATCTGTTAAGTACCATCCTTTTGACTCGAAGAAGAGATTTATCCTTTGAGCACCTTGGAAGGCCTCATGGTTCAAGGTCCTTGAGCCTGTGTACTTTCAATTAAATAAGTCAATCACTTTTTCAGATGATGGATGGAAGGGGGTCAATATGGGGGAAGCACTGGGTATTCTTAGCACCTGTAGCTGGATGTAAAGGACCATGCTTTTATGGATTTGGTTCTTGGTGCTGTATTCATATGATCTGCAACTTTTAGGAGCACCAGGTAGTTCTTATGGTTCAAGGTACTTGAGCCTGTGTACTTTCAATTAAGTAAGTCAATCCCTTTTTCAGATGATGGATAGAAGGGGGTCAATTTGAGGGAAGCACTGGGTACTCTTAGCACTTGTAGCTGTATGTAAAGGACCAAGCTTGTATGGATTTGGTTCTTGGTGCTGTATTCACATGATCTGCAACTTTTAGGAGCACCAGGTAGTTCTTATTTCTTTTGCATATCCAGCGGATGGACTTACAATCTGGGTTCTTGAGCTTGTATTTGCTTGGCAAAACAGATCCTGTGTTGATGAATGACAGCAATTTGGTAAAGATGCAGCCATGCGGAAATTACATTGTGCATCCTTAGTTGCCAACTGGCAGAGTTACAGATCGTGCAAGAATGTGCGAACTTCCAAGAGATTTAAACTTACCAATGTAGTCTTGTTGCAATCTGATTATAAATGTTACACCTGTTTCTGTTACCTGAACAGATTGACATCGCTAGAACTGCAAGAACTAGAAAAACTGAGGCCAATAGGCTACCAGCAGAATGACAGTTAGTAATGGGGCAAGTATGTCCCATGTTATAAATATCTGTGTAGTTGCACCACATTATATGTATCTGTGTAGTCTTGCAAGTGATGCTTGTTATTATAAGCATGAGGATCTGTATGGTGGAAAGTTGTCTTAGGATTCAAATATTCTGAATATTGTACAATCTCGAGCAAAGTACTTAAATTCATAATGCCTTGCACCACAAGTGGCGTTAAGGAAGTCCTTAAAAATTCCATGTGCACCATTTGTAGTGGAGTTGGAAACAGTGCTTCAGTGACTAGGAAAATTATACTTTTCCATGTTTTACAAGTGAGGAAACCAGGACATGCTTGCTTTGTTGTGAAAATCGATCCATTTCCACCTTGGTTAGGTAGCTTTTGGGAGTCCATATTCCGGGGAGTGCTCAACTTGTGTTCCATAAGTGGAAGCAAAAAGGAATCTGTGAGATGATCTTGAAATGCAGCCTAGCTGATAGTTTTCATCATTATGAGGCATAAAGTTTGTTAGTGCTCGGAGCGTTATTGCTTGAATTTTTCTGCCACTTACTTCCTCAAACTGCTACTTCTGCAACACTCAGGTTCTGCTCAGCCCTTCTGTTGGTTCATGTCTTCATTCCGAATTTTGCAAGTCTGCAGTGTAGTTTTTCACCTGCAGAAGTTGAAATTCTTTTCCATTTAATTTGTGCTGCAATGTGGTGCAAGTAATCCTTAAGCTTCAATGTTGAGAAGCTATAAAGATGAGAATTAATTGCGAAGAAGAATAAGAAATGTTTATATACTGTGGTGGAATTATGCCATTTTCTTATCATATGGCATGAGAGAGAGTTTGAAAGTGACGTTGCATGTTCTATTTTTCTTGGAACTACATTCTTGTCTTCTTTTCTAGCACTCATAACCTCCCCCTGCTGTAAGTTATTTCCTAAAGTAATTGTACGGGGACACCGAAAAGGATGCGTTTTGGAAACACAACCTAGATAGCCCCACATTTGGATGCTTCTAGGTACTGGTTTTTTTTTTAGGTTAAAATTTTAATGGCCATGATTAAAAAATCCAAAATGGAATAGCATGAATCATCCAATGATCGTGAGTGTTGTTGTTTAGTCAATTGCAGGCCTAAAATGATGAATGGATCATTCAAATGTGGAGCTCATCTAGGTTGCATTTCCAAATGTGTCCTTTTCTGCATCCCGACTCACTTTCCTGTTTCCTATTAGTGGACTTGACTTTGACCCTAATCCTGAACCTTGAACAAAATTGGCTAATATAAAAAAACTTCACGACTTATTAATTTGAATGTGAAAATTGAAACTTCATGACTTATCTTGCAACTTCCTCATGAAAATTCATGAGTTATTCTAGATTTGCTTCTTTGAGTAAAATCATCAATAGTTTCAATAAATTGTGCCTAATTTCAATACCTAACTACAACTTTTGGATTTTCATGTGTAATAGAACTTATGACCCATGTGATGGAACAGGCTGCAGATATAATTATACTCACCTAGTGAATTACAGAAAAAGATGTCTACATAATTATTGGTTCACAAGGTGAACAGCGGTTAACATTTTGAAATTTTCTAACCTCTCCTAAATTTCAAGCATTTGCGACCCAAATTATTGTGGAATCTGAACTTTGTAATGATCCCTGCGTGTTGTTTACCTCTGTTTTTCTGTACCTATAGTTTATTTTCTCACATTCACAACGTCCTTTCTGGTTATTGTAATTGGTTTTAATTGTTCATGTGAAAATAGGAAGTAGTAGTGGGAAATAAAAGGAAGACAGTGAATTGAGAAAGAGTGAGGAGTTGTGTAAGAAACGAAAAAAGAAAGGAAGGGAATGAAAACAAAGGCCATGGAAGGGGAAATGAAATGCAACATCGCTTGTATCCAAGAAACCAAGTGGAAAGGGGCTAAAGCAAGAGAAATAGATGGGTATAAATTATGGTACGTAGGAAAGGAAAATAACAAAAATGGCGTAGGAATAATAGTAGATAAGGAATTAAAGGATAAAGTTGTGGATGTTAAAAGAAGCAGCGATAGAATTATAATAATAATAATTGTTCTAGGAGAGCAAATTATAAATGTTATAAGTGCATACGCACCACAAGTAGGGTTACAAGAGATAATCAAGAAACAGTTTTGGGAAGATATGGAGGGAGTCATGCAAGAAATTCCCAACACTGAGCGGATATTTATAGGTGCAGACTTAAACGGCCATGGAGGAAAAGATAAGGAAGGATATGATAGAATACACGGTGGATATGGTATAGGTGAACGAAATGAGATGGGGGAGAATATCCTCGATTTTACTTTGTCATATAACCTATCCATTGCAAATACACTCTTTAAGAAGAGGGATGAACATTTAATAACCTTTAAATGTGGACTTCATAAAAGTCAAATAGACTTTTTTCTACTTAGGAATAATGAACAATTTACATGTAAGGATTGTAAGGTGATACCTGGTGAGAGTTTGACCTCACAACATAGGTTAATGGTTATGGATATCCATATCAAAAGATGGAGTAAAAGAACTAAACTTAATACACACCCAAAAACTAAGTGGTGGAACTTAAAAGGAGAGAAAATAACCTCCTTCAAAAATAAGTTGATGGTAGAAGGAAAGTGGAACTATGAAATAGAAGTAAATACCATGTGGATTAATATGGTTGAGTGCATTAAGAAAGTGGCAAAAGATGTCTTAGGAGTATCTAAAGGTAAAAGGGTATTAGCAAAGGAAACATAGTGGTGGAGTGAAACAGTTCAAAAAGTTATTAAAGAAAAATGGATGTGTTTTAAAGCATGGCAGAAGATTAGAAATAATGAAAACTATGAGCAATATAAGAATGCTAAAAACGTTGCTAAGAGAATAGTGAGGCTAAACTTAAAGCATATGATGAGCTCTACAATAGACTAGGAACAAGAGAAGGTGAGAAAGATGTGTTTAAACTTGCAAAAGTAAGAGAACAGAAGGGTAAGGACTTAGATCATGTTAGGTGTATTAGAAGCGATGATCAAAGGGTATTAGTCAAAGATGATGAGATCAAACAAAGGTGGGAAACATACTTTCAAAAATTGTTAAATGACAATGGCCCTGAGAATATAGGGATTGAAAATACTATAAATCAAAATAACATTGGATATTATAGGTATGAACGTAGGATTAGAATACCTAAAGTAAAAGAGGCCTTGAAAAAGATGAAATCAGGAAAGGCCATGGGGCCTGATGGTATACCAATAGAGGTTTGGAAGCATATGGGAGACATTGGGGTAGTTTGGTTGACCAAGTTGTTTAACAAGATTATAAAATCAAAGAAAATGCCTGATGAGTGGAGGAAAAGTTCTATTGTACCAATTTATAAGAATAAAGGAGACATACAAAGTTGCACTAATTATAGAGGGATCAAACTTATGAGCCACACTATGAAACTTTTTGAAAGAGTGATTGAGAAGAGGCTGCGTCATGAAACAAGTGTATCAGAGAATCAGTTTGGTTTCATGCCTTGGAGGTCTACCATGGAGGCTATTTTCTTACTAAGACAATTAGTAGAGAAATATAGGGAAAGGAGGAAAGACCTCCACATGGTCTTTATTGATTTAGAGAAAGCTTATGATAGAGTCCCTAGAGAGTTAATATGGAGAGTGTTGGGTGGTAAAGGGGTTTCGCAAGGATATATAGACATAATTAAAGATATGTATGACGGAGCAGTAACAAATGTTAAGACCACTAGTGGTGTGACTAGTGATTTTCCTGTCACTATAGGATTGCACCAAAGATCGGCATTGAGTCCATACCTTTTCACATTGGTTATGGATGAGCTAACAAAACATTTACACGAGGAGATTCCTTAATGCATGTTATTTGCAGATGATATAGTCTTACTTGATGAGACGAGAAGGTGTAAACATAAAACTAGAATTATGGAGAGAAGCATTAGAATTTGAAGGATTTAAAATTAGTCGAACTAAGAAAGAATATATGGAATGTAATTTTAGCAAGGAGAGTAGGAGTAGAATACCAGTCAAGATTGATAACCAAGAAGTCCCCATCAAAGACCACTTTCGGTACTTAGGATCAATAATTCATGAGAGTGGAGAGATTGAGAGGGAGGTTATCCAGAGAATTCAAGCGGGTTGGAACAAATGAAGATGTGCATCTGGAGTTTTGTGTGATCGACGGGTGCCACTCAAACTAAAAGGAAAATTCTATAGGATGGCCATAAGGCCGGCCATGCTCTATGGATCAGAATGTTGGGCAGTTAAGGAACATCATACTCATAGGATGAGTGTCGCAGAAATGAAGATGTTGAGATGAATGAGTGGTAAGACAAGAAAAGATAAAATTCAAAATGAAAATATTCGAGGAAATTTAGGGATAGCACCAATAGGTAATAAGATGAGGGAGACTAGACTTAGATGGTTTGGACATGTTCAAAGGAGACCAACAATGGCCCCGGTTAGAAGAAGTGAGGCAATACAAGTAGAAAGTTTTAAAAGGGCAAGGGGAAGGCCCAAAAGAATGTAGATAGAAGTGGTGAGGAAAGATTTAAAAACTTTGGGACTAAATGAAGACATGGTATTTAATAGAGTGGAATGGAGGAATAAGATTCATGTGGCCGACCCCTAATTGGGATAAGGTCTTGATGATGATGATGATGATGATGGTTGAAGAGAATTAAATATTGATACCTGACATGGAGGATGATATGAAGCTTTTCAGGAAATGGAATTAATAAAAGAAAAGAAAGGGAAGCCATACCATATTCTAATGTCTATTAGCAAGAGAGGCAGCATAGTTCTTCCTTGATCGGTGGTGGAGATAATGAGGAGTGTACACTTGGCTTCTTAATGAGGTCCTCTAGATTTGCCTTTCAGTATCTTTTTTTAGACTTCCAGATCTACTTCTCTCCTAGCAAATTAGCTATGAGATCAGAAACAATGAGATTATTGATTCACTAATACACCATTACTGATGAAGATTGTAAGGATATCTCTGTTGGTGGTGAGGATCTTAACAGTCTGTCATAGAGTATCTGCATTTACTGCAGATTCTGATAATTCAGTTTTATTTACAGTTTTGGCTTTGCTATTCTTGTTGCTGGGCAGGATGCTAAGGACCCACCCATCCTGCCCAGCGAGTTTGTGTTTTATTACGATTGTGCTTATGCTATTCTCATTAAATGGCAGTGTATAAGCAATAGTTGAGGACATCCATTAAATAATCGTAGGTACCCATATTTCAAATTAGGGATCTCTGATCCTTTTGATCAGTGAGCTGAAACCTGAAAAATCATAGAAGGTTCCTCTAGAGTTTGGTTTGTCTAAAACACCAACTTCATGCACAAAAAGGCCAAGTCCAAGCTTAGACTTGAGTTCGGACTTCAGACATTCTGACCTTCTGCAGAGTGTTTTTCCACGAATTTTCCATTTGTTCTAGTTACACCAACTTCATGCACAAAAAGGCTAAGTCCAAGCTTAGACTTGAGTTCAGACTTCAGACATTCTGACCTTATGCAGAGTGTTTTTCCACGAATTTTTCATTTGTTCTAGTTCCATACAACTTTTAATTTGCTTGCAAGAATTTGCAAATGTAGACTTAAAACTTAGGTTAAAGTCATTGATGAAAGTCCCCATAAGATACAGCTTTTGGTTATTAATTTGGTGTTAGAAATCTTGAGGTATTTAGGAAAGGGGTTATCATGTTATAGTGGATGGAGTAGAAATTTTTTTGACAACTAAGAAATGGGAGCTGCCCTCCATAGTTGTTATTGGGTCGTTGATTGTTTGTTTGTGGTTCTTGTTGATTATTGGTGTCTGATATTATTTTTACCATGATGCGGCTTTGTCACAATGACTTATTAATTGGTAATTTCTTTGTTTTTATTTTTAATTGACCCACTGAACATGCTGCAGCAGAATTGACTGTTTGTTCATTGATAATGTGGTGCTGCAAATAGGCGTTGCTTCGTATGTTTCAGCAACGGCCTTTGTTTCATTTACGGTGTTCTCCTTTTGGTCCTCCTAGTGAGTGCTCAATGGTGTAGTACTGCAAATAGTTGTTGCTTTGTATGTCACTGTGACTGCCTTTTTTACCTTTACTGTGTTTTCTTCTTGTCCTCCAAGTGATTGCTTGTCATAAGACATGAGCAGGCCCTAAGAAAAGTAACTGCAAGATGTCATTTTACGTGAAGTAATTTTTTAATCAGTGCCTTTATGATATATGCAGCATCTATGCACATACCATTTGGTTGGCAGATCGATTTTCTTTCATATGGAAAACTTTGTTCTAATAGAGATTTGATTTTTAGATTGATTTAAACAGATTTATATGATAAAGAATTAGTATGAGATTTCAATCTGTAATGTGACTGTGTTCTGATAACATGTCAATTCCTTTTACAGGTATCACCTGGTTCCAGGAGACAGCTGGAGAAAAAGCGTAATACAGCAGAGAAGAACATAAGCTTGAGTGTCCTTCAGCAGTATTTTTCAGGGAGTCTAAAGGACGCTGCAAAAAGCATTGGGGGTGAGATTCTATACACATTGATGTGTTCACTATCATTTTCTATTATTCCTTTGCTTTAGTTCTGCAGTACTAAAATAATATTGATTCAGTGTTAATGATTCCATAATTTGGACGACTCCGGAACATTCTGAGGTCTTGGTCTTTATCTTCCTAAAATGTATTTTATAATTAGACTGCTGTAGATGTTGTGCATTCTGAGAGCAGGGATATGCTTCTGCTTATGTATGCTAGAAATGGACTCATATTCAGATCAGATGTGGATGCATGGATGGACTTGAAAACCAGGAAACCTCGATGCTGTGACAAGAGTGTGAAGTTTATGATAAGATATCTCTTTTACTTCTAGTCCACCAAAAGCATGTGGTATCTCTTTTACTTTAGTTCACTAAAAGCATGTGGCAACTGATCATGATATAAATGACAGGAGTAAAATGCCAATTACAAATTTAGGAAGAAATATCTGTATTTTATTTAATAGTTTTGCCAGCATTCTGACATTTCAGTTTTCACAAAATGTAGTGTAGTAAGTTGATTTTGCTAGGTTTGGACTACCTGTTTATTACCTTTCTGAAATTCCCAATGTTTGCAGTTTGCCCCACAACTCTGAAACGAATATGCAGGCAACATGGGATTTCAAGATGGCCATCACGCAAAATAAACAAGGTTAACCGGTCATTAAGGAAAATCCAGATTGTGATGGAATCTGTGCAAGGAGTAGATGGTGCTCTGAAGTATGATCCTACCACTGGGGGTCTTGTAGCAGCAGCTTCCATTGTCGAAGATCTGGATAGTCGAAGTAATGTTTCTTCCTCGCAGAAGACTGTTGGAACCAGAAATCCAGAGTCAACAGCTTCAGATGTAATGCCAAAGGTTACTTCTGCCCCTCCTGCTGAGGGCAGGCAGTTCCCAGTGAAGTTGGAAGGGGGTGATTCTTCTGTGGGAGTGCACCCATCAGATTTCTTAGAGAACAAAATACCAGCTAATGCATGTATGAATGAAAAATCTAAAGCTGCTGTTCCTTCAGTTGATTGTCCTGATGAATCTAAGTTTTTAGCTTTAGAAACTGGTTTATTACAGCAGGTCAACTCTGAAGGAGTGAGGTGGGCGTACTCAAAAGACACTTCCAGTTCTTTGTATCTTGCAAAAGAGAGATGCAGTGCATGGGCTTCTAGCAAAGATGGTATGAATTTGGGGAACTCCGTTTGTCATGCAATGTCGAGGAGCTCAAGCTCTATGGCTGCAGCTGATGAAAGAGATACTGGCATAGATGTTGATGATGGGGTGGTAGAACACAATCAAGCTGCTTCATCAGGCATGACAGATTCTTCTAACTCGGGCTCAATGATGAATGGCTGTGCATCAAGTTCCCCAACTTTGAGTAATCATAAACGTTCAAAGAGTGAATCCTACGTGAGAGAAGGTGTCTCAGCAGTCACGGTGAAGGCTACTTATAAACAAGATACTGTGAGGTTCAAGTTCATACCTGGCTTGGGTTGTTTTCAGTTGTTTGAGGAAATTGGAAGAAGGTTCAGATTGCCAATTGGTACGTTCCAAGTCAAGTATCTGGACGACGAAGAAGAGTGGGTGATGCTCGTGAGTGATTCTGATCTGCAGGAGTGTGTTGAGATTTTGGAATCTGCTGGGTCTCGCAGTGTTAAGCTTCTTGTACGTGATTTGCCTTGTGCCGAAGGGAGCTCTGCAAGTGGTAATTACTTGCTGTCTGGATCATAACAGTGGTGAGGCAAGCAGTCTTTGCCATTACCCGTGAATGTTCAGATGATGTTATGACTGTCATTGAGTTGAGAGGCTCGGATCATGTTCTTGCAATAAGCTTAACTAGAATTTGGCCAGTTACATTCCGTTCCTGGCCACTCTCACAAGGAAGTGAAAGCTGGGGAGGACTTATGGAGGAGGTTTCGGAACCCCATTGTTGTCAATATACATACTGTAATGTATTTGTAGAAGTCGCTGTATCCTGCAAGTTGCAACATCCGGTCCTGTATGTACAGAAGTATAATATAGTTAATAAAAGCATTGATATATGAGATGTAGATGTCCTGTTTGTTGCACTAACAAATCAAATCTTCACCGTGTACTACTTTATTTTCTCACAATCCTTGTAACGTTTGACACTTTTAGCATGCCCTTTATCATCGTATTTTTCTTGATTTATGTTTCCTGGACTTTTTGTTCTTGTCATTTCTCTCTTGGAACCAAGATCTGGAGAGAAAATGATTGATATTTACCTCTTTTTCAGCATCTTCATTCATTTCTTTATCCTTTGAGGGAAAGGACAGCATTTCGTCCCTTAAAGTTTGTCCTTTCCAGACTTTAGGGAAGGAGGATGAATATTGCTAGAATTCTTGAAGAAATTTTCTGGAAAAGATAACGATGTGGGAATGCAAGCAGCTAAAATCTTCGGGAAGTGCTGGGAAAAGGAGTGGAAGGATCATTTCCTCTCTTTCTCAGGCTAAATGATGAAGGATCATTTCCTTTCCTTCTCAGGCTATATGATGTCCTCGATCCTTGAGATGGTCATATTCCACTATGAACCATGTTTCTTATTTGTTGATGAAAGCATTAGGTGAAATAACAAAAACTACTTTACATGGTGTCAGTGATGCTTGAGATAAGATTAGCTTACTTAAGATGGGATCTTGCTTGAGATGATTTGAGCTGGGTTAAGATGATCTAAATTTGGCATGAGATGAAGTGAAATGACTGTAAATATCACTTATGCTAGGTCGAGATTAATTGGAGGACATGCTTTAGATGGGTTAAGATAAGTTGGAGATTTTTGAGATGACATGAAATGGAGGGTGAGGTTGAATTTCAGGGTGAGGAGTGGCTCTCTTCTATACTAGGAATTAGATGAGATAGTTTAAGATAGAGGTGATATACAAACTACTAACAGCAAGCTTAGATGAAATTGAGATTTCTCTTCCCATCTCAAGCACCACTAACAATGAGCTGATATGAGATGGTTTTCATCTCATCTCAAGCTCCGTTAACAATGAAATATATGGAGATATTACTTCATCTCATCTCAAGCGCCAATAATTATGCAACCCACGTCATCTTAAGTCATATTTTGTCATCTCAAGCACCAGGAACGCCCCAAGTAAATTGCATAAGGGTTCTTATTTGATCACCGCACTTCTAATACATGCTGATAATATATAGAGATTTTTGTCATGGTGTTGGTGAGTCTTGAGATAAGATAAGTTGACTTGAGATGACATTTAACTTCAGATGATTTGAGTTGAGTTAAGATGACTAAAATTTGGCATGAGATGAGAAGAGGTGACTGGAAGTATCACCTAAGCTGCATGAATTGGATGAGATGGTTGAAATGAGTTAGAGGAGATGACTGCAATGACATGATATGTCTCATCTCCCATCTCAAGCAAAAAATAATGCTGGGGCCAGATTTTGGTGTGAGAAGAAACAGCTCTCTTTTATACTATGAATGAGATGAGATGGCTTGAGATGGAAGTGACATACAAACCACTAACAGTGAGGTTGTATGAGATTGAGATTTTCATCTCATCTCAAGCACAAATAACAGTGAGCAAACATGATATGGTTTTCATCTCATTTCATCACAAGCACCACTAACCGTGATATGGCCCTATCATCTCATCTCCAGCACCACTGGCACCTGTATTATAAATGGAACCTGCTTGTTTGATAATCCCAACTTCTAAACCATTTATCTGGTAGGCCGCACTATAAAATGAACAAGCAAACGAAATTCCTACCACTCTGGGAGCTTCTTCCTTTGCTTTTAAATCAGTACTTCGGTCACCTTTCACCCAAAAAAAGGGGAAAAAGAAATACTTAGGAAATCGGTGGTTCAAAATTCAAAAGCGCCTGATTTTATCTCACAAGTGTTATTGGAATTTGTTTCTTTGTCTTATTTTGGTTAAAGAAAATGTTCCTGGCAGGAAACTAAGTGACTCCCTAACTTTATTAAAAGCACAAAAACCTAAACTATTCTATCTTTAGAAGGTCCATATATATATATATATATATATATATATATATATATATATATATATATATATATATATATATCCTCCACAATAACTTAGTAATAAAGATGTGGATTTGTAATCAACTTATTACAACCCTTAGAAATTATAGCCTCTTGAAGGCATAAACTACCATATTCCCCACTTTATACGTTTTCCTAAAGCATCCACTACCATATGTCCCTCTCTATAAGCACATACTCTGCGCTCCAATAATTGAGAGTGATAGTGATCATAAGATTACTAGGATCTTACTCGCGGATAGTTGCTGCTGGAAAATCCTTTTTCCGTGGGTTTGGCAAAACAAGTGTGTCAAAAAACAAAAGGCAGCCCTGGTGCATGGAGCCCCCACCTATGCAGGATCCAGGGAAGGGGCGGACCACAAGGGCTTATAGTACGCAGCCTTACCTTGTATTTTGCAAGAGGTTATTTTCACGCCTTGAATCTGCAATCTCAAGATCACATGACGACAACTTTTACCATTGCGCCAAGGCTCAAGCATGTCCAAAAACAAAAAGCATAAAATCTAAAACCACGTTGAACTTGGCAAGTTCCGCATGGAGTCGGTAACTTTTGATACCACGAAAGAAAAAGAAAAAAGCGACCTGCATCATCAACAGAGATCAAGATTGGGTTTTGGATAGTCCAGTGTAGGTGAGTGCTCTTCAATACCTGGGCTTAGCATCAGGGTTTCTCATCCCTGAACGTGTTCTCTGCTTGCATTTTCGGCCGCTTCTATGTTACCTTCAAGAAGTATGGACATCCATCGGATGACTGTCTAGCTAGATATTGGAACCACTCCTATTTACCTTAGAGAAGTATGGCTATCCATCAGTAGAGTTATAGTCATGTGACCTTGAGGTCACAGGTTCAAGGTGTGGAAATATCTTCTTGCAAAATACAAGGTAAAATTGAGTACTATTAGACTTGACAAAAACTTCATAATACTTCAAAATATGTATTCCTTACTTCCTGTACGGTGGAAGCGCATGTTTTCACTTGGAAAATATGAGGGTGGACTTACTATTTCATTGATCCGATTGGGTGTGGAGTGCTATAGGGGAACACACAGAGAGATTAATCACTTTTTGATGATAATATGCCTTTCTTACGTAGAGCTTTTGGTAGTGAATGTAAATATTTACTTTTTGGCCCTTTAACTGTCAATTACCTCCGCTGCTCATACCTGAGCTTTGTCATATTTGAAGGACGAAAACGTGAGGCCAAGATTATCATACGGATTATAACTTAACTAGGCCTAGAATATAGATGGCTTTGAACATTGAGAAACGTGGGTCTTACTTGAACATTTGCCTGCTTATATTGGGCATACACCATGTATGAATTCCTAAAATATTATTCTCTTCTCCAGGGGCTCCTAAATGGGGGATGTGCATGGGACGCCACGCAAATTATAAGCAAAGTGTGCGGACTCCATTTGCCCCAGTTTTTGAGTGATCTATTTCATTCATCAGATTTAACCTCTCCCAACATGGTGTTTACTAGAATCATATCCAGTTAGTACTCATAAGGTGGGCTTAAGAAACTAATCCCCGTTGAACGAGATAACTCTTTCACTTTCCCAATTGACCATTTTCCTTGTAAGCTCATCCGAGTAGATTGGAAGATGTGCGAGAATCTAAAAACCACAGCCTATTTCATCTGCATCAGTTCATCCACGAGTGTTTGAAAATGCCACGGTGGCTTCTCTACCCCATAAAGCCATGAGATCAACACTTCATAGTTTTCCTCAATCCAGATCTCCGTCTAGAAGTGAGAAAGAATGATCTGCATACCTCTATACAACTCAAGTAACTTCACCTCAAGGTAGTCTTTAAAGACAATTGGTGAAGCAAACTCCAATAGCTTATGAGTGTTCGAATTGCCTAGCACTGTCCTGATCCTAGACAATCCTGAGGATCCCCTCAAGTGGTTGCTGCGATTTTGGCTTAAGCATCTGAATCACCTAAAAAAACTAAGAGAACTCCTTCAAACCTCTATCAATATGATCTTCGGATAGTTTTGACGTGGCCGCCAATGGAATCACCCATCTTGTAATCTAATTAACAAGCTCTTGAATTGGTGATTTCCTTCCTCTGAAAATTTTCTATTTTCTTTCTAACTAGACAATCTAAACCAAAGCCACGATAAAAAAATTCCAAATGTTACATCATTACTATTCTTCCATATCAATGTAACGCCTTTGTATACATCAACCAGAATATTGGTGACTATGTTGTCTTCACAATAGGACTCGTTGGAGAAAAATTTGAGACCAACAATGTCTGTGGGATGAATAATGAATTGCCAGGCCGGTGTGTCTAATTGAGATAAAAAAGACTCAATTACCATATATGAGGTTAAGCATTTGCCTTCTTAACAACTTTAGCGTTGCTTTAATAAGAAATTTTCCATTTTCCCATCCTCTAGGAAAAGCACAAGATTTATCTAATGTTACAACTCCCCAAACATCCTTCAAACCTTCACAAAGGTCTCATCCCCCTACTCCATTATTGGAACACTAGAGACCCAATCTATTTGAGTGTTTTGTAAACCAAGCATCATTCTTCCCTTTCTGCTTAAAAACTAAAAAAAAAGAGAGCTATCATTCTAGAATCAAACATGCTATTACTAAAATGAGGCCATGAAGCAATTGAAACACAACCATCCAAATGCTTTTTCCAATAAAAAAAAATTCAGAACTTGCACACTAGGTGCCACAAATGGGTTGCCCACTACAAAATGGTTGAGAGGGGAATGGTGGGGTCTCTTGCCTATGCAAAAAGAGCCCTAAAAAACACTAATTTTTAAGAAATGGAATTAGCTTCAAGGATACTGATGATGCCTAAAAACGAGCACTCTCATCAACTCTTGCAATAACATCATGAAAAGATTTTTGCTCCTTATAGTGAGAAGTCATAGGTGAGGACAGGCCCTCTGTTTTTTGGCCATGATGAACCTCCTCACTGACCACTTTCTCCCCATTCTTCTACTTATCTCCCCCTTAGTGATCTTGAAAAACACTGTCAACATCTGATTTACTCAACACTTTCTTATATTTCTTGGAAATTTCCCTAAAAGCAAAGTTTCTGAAGAGACACTTTCCATAACTCCACAAAACTTTACTACAAAAAGATCACTCTATTTTTGCATTTTTGCATCCTCATTTTCTCTTCAAAACTACTTCTCATAGACTATCTTTTTTATTGTCATCACCCTCCATTAGCAAAGATGAAACTCCTATCTAAAGTTGGTTCCTCCATCGAAGGGAAATCTTACTAGTTAACAACAAAACTAAAACTAACTATGGGTCAAACCAAGCATCCAAGCTATTTTCATCTTAATTTTGAGTCTTAAAACTAGAATGTTTGAAAGATATTTTATTTTCCAAGTCTTTGGCCTCATCAAACTCCAATGTTCTCTTAGCTCTCTCAGTCATGTCATGAGAATTATTAAAAAAAATTGCTCAAAACCTTCTTGGAAAAGTAAAAGCTCCTAGTCATAAGGCATAAAAGATCTCTAGAGTATGATATAATTCTTTTGAGCAATCATCATCATCATCAAAGCCTTATCCCAATTATGGTTTGGCTACACAAATATTGTTCCTCCATTCCCCACTATCAAGTGTCATGGGCTCATTTAGTCTAAAAGTATTTAAATCTTTTCTCACCATTTCTATCCACATCCTTTTGGGCCTTCCCCTTACCCTTCTAGAGCTTTTGACTTGGATTGACTCACTCATTCTAACAAGTGTAGTTTTCAATCTCTGTTGGACTGATCCAAACCATCTAAGTCTATCCTCCCACATCTGGTTACCTATTGGTGCTCCTCCTAAGTTACCCCTAATGTTTTCATTTCCAATTTTGGCATTTCTTGTCTTGTTACTCATCCATCTCAACATCCTCATTTCTACTATGCTCATCCTATGTACTGTTGTTCTTTAACTGCCCAACACTCTGATTCATGCCGGCCTTATAGCCATCATAGAATTTTCCTTTCAATTTGAGTAACACTCTATCATAAAAAAAATTTAGAGTCACATCTCCATTTGTTCCAACCCAATTGGATTCTTGGGGTAACATCCCTTCCAATCCCTTGCTCTCATGCATTATCAATCCCAAGTATCTAAAGCGGTCTTTTTGGGGACTTCTTGGTTATTAATTTTTATTAGTGCTTCATTCCCACTTCTATCTTTACTAAAAGTGCATTACATATATTCTATCTTAGTTTGGCTAATTTTAAATCCTTTAGACTCCAAAACATCTCTCAACAACTCTTAGCTTTGTGGTTACGCCCTCCCTTGTCTTATCAATCAAAATTATATCATTTGCAAATAACACGTACCATAGAATCTGCTTGTGTGGATTGTTTTGTTAACTCATCTATAACTAATGTGAAAAGGTATAGGCTTAATCCTAATCCTTGGTATAATCCTATAGTGATAAGAAACTAATAGGCCTTCCGTTAGTGGTTCTAATATTTGTTACTAATCACTCATACATATCTGTAATTATTTCCATATTACACCACCATATTAACTCTTTGTGGACCCTATCATAAGCTTTTTCTAAGTTAATAAGACCATATGGAGGTCCTTACTCTTCTCCTTATATTTCTCTATCAATTGAATTAGTAGAAAAATAGCTTCCATAGAAGGCCTCTTATGCATGAAAATGAACTAGTTTTTGATACACTTGTCTCATATTGTAAACACTTCTCAATCACTCTTTCCTAAAGTTCCATGATATGGTTCATAAGTTTATTCCATGATAATTAGTGCAACTTTGTATGTCTCCTTTATTCTTATAAACTGATATAATAGAGCTTTTTCTTCATTCATCCGACATTTTCTTCAACTTAATATCATGTTAAACAACTTTGCTAGCCAAACTACTCTAGTATCTCCTATATACTTCTTGTGACAACTAGGTTTCAGAAATAAATTTTCAAAAATATTTTTTTACATAAGTAGGGATCTCTTAGTAAAAATTTTCTTTTAAACTATTTTGAAATCATATATTTATCATATGTTGGAAAACTACACTTTCAAATCTCAGGTGTCATTTTCAAAACTCTATATACAAGCAAAATAGCACCAAAGCATAAGCACTATTAGGACCCATTGGTCATAGCCCGAACAAACTAATTTTAAACCACAATATCCATATAGCAATTATTTAATGTTTGTTACATTACTGCTAATAATATTAAATTTCAACTAAAATAAATGACTAACAACTAAGTTACTTTTTCATCATACATTGTATCAGCAATCTCTAAACTCCTATTCCAAAGTTCGATCTATTATCTTGAAGTTTCACTAAAAATTGTGGGTGGGGATGAGTACGACCACTCAGTAGGAAAATCCTTAAACTAGTCAATATAAAACTATGGTAATCACGGGTACCATAAAACATGTGATGCATTTGGTTAATCATTCGATGTTTAAAATTCATAATTTACAAATATGTTCGAAGTATCTTGAAATTTAAATGTACAAAGCATAAATTAATCCCAAAGTTTCCAAATTAGTTTAAAATATCCTGTAAATTGTAGATGTGCAAAGACATATGAAATTATGTCATATCATATCATATCATATCATATCATATCATTGAGCGACAACATCTCGCCACATTGCTAGTAGGTGATGGTCAATATCCTCAAGGATGATGACATGCCAATCCATGTCTATATAACTAGATGGTCTACAATGCACATAGAGGAATCACCTTGTAGCTATGCTCAACCACGAACACCATATGGTTTAACCATCAACTCTCATGGAGCCATGGGATTTAGATGGAAGTAGTCTTCCCATGATATATACTCCCATAATAATGGCCATACTATCAAGCATGTATTAAATTCATAGGTTAGGTGCCAATCTAAATCCTCTCAATATAAAGCCATTAGGGTATTATAACCCTCCTATACTAACTATAAGAGTTGTCTATCTATATCGACTACTAGAGTCATCTATTTATATTGGTTACAAGAGTTGTCTATAATTAATTGATATGTTTGTACCATTGGCATGCTATCAATATACCAAAATCTATACTATTGCAACCTCAGTGCATGGTTTCAAAATCAAAATTAATATCATTTTGTTCGGTAATGATAAAAACATTTAAATCTATCTTCTATGCACATCATCATCATTGTCAAAGACTTATCCTAATTAGGGGTAACCTACATGAATCTTGTTTCTCCATTTTCCTCCATCCATGTCCTTTTGGGCCTTCTCCTTGCCCTTTTAGAGCCTTCAACTTGGATCGATTCACTCCTTCTAACATGTGCCATTTTTGGTCTTCCTTGGACATGTTCAAACCATTTAAGTTTACCCTCCATAATCTTGTTACCTATTAGTGCTACTCTAAGTTTCCTCTAACATTTTCAATTCTAATTCTATCCTTTCTTGCTTGCTACTCATCTATCTTAACATCCTCATTGTGGCTATGCTCATCCTACTCATCCTACATAAATGTTGTTTCTTAATTGCCCAACACTCCGATTCATAAAGCATGGCAGCCTTACATCTATCCTATAGAATTTTTCTTTCAGTTTGAGTGGCACAACCCGATCACAAAGGACTCCAGAGACATGTTTCCATTTGTTCCAATCACTTGGCTTCTCTTGGTAACATCCCTTTCAATCTCTCCACTCTCATGCCCAAGTATTGAAAGTGGCCTTTTTGGGAAGCTTCTTAGTTATCAGTCTTTACCAGTGCTTCACCCTCACTCCTCTCCTTACTAAAATTGCATTCCATATATTCTATCATAGTTCGACTAATTTTAAATCCTTTAGATTCTATAACATCTCTTTACAACTCTACCTTTGTGTTTACACTCTCTCCTATCTTATCAATCAAAATTGTTTCATCTATAAATAACATGTACCATGGAATCTCCTCATGTAAATGTTTTGTTAACTCATACATAACTAAAGTAAAATGGTACAAAGTCAATGTAAATCCCTGGTGCAATCCTATAGTGATAGGAAAATCACCAATCTCTCTAATAGTATTCATAATATTTGTAACCATTCCCTCATACACATCCTTAATTATATTTATATAACCCCATGAAACCCTTTTCTTGCCCAACACCTACCATATTAACTCCTTACAGACCCTATCATAAGATTTTTCTAAGTCAATAAAGACCATGTAGAGGTCTTCGTCCTCTCCTTATAATTCTGTCTCAATTGTCTAAGTAGGAAAATAGCTTCCATGGTAGACCTCCCAATCATGAAACTAAACTAGTTTTCTGATAGATTTGTCCCGTGTAGTAGCCTCTTCTCAATCACTCTTTCCCAAAGTTTCATGATGTGGCTCATAAGTTTGATCACGTGATAACTAGTGCAATTATGTATATCTCCTTTATTCTTATAAATTAGTACAATAGAGCTCCTCCTCTATTTGTCTATCATTTTTTTCAATTTTACAATCTTGTTAAGCAACTTTACCAATCAAACTACTCTTGCATCTCTCATATGCTTCCAAACCTCTATTGATGTACCATTGAGCCCCATGACCTTTCTTGATTTCATCTTTTTCAAGACCTCTTTTACTTTAGGTATTATAATCCTACGGCTTGGAAAATAACTTCCAAACCTCTATAATGCTCAACACTATTGAGATTTATATTACTTTCAATCCCTCTATTCTAAGGGTCTTTGTCTTGTACAAATTTTCGAAAGTAACTTTCCCATATTTATTTGAACTCATCTTGTCTGACTACTACGCTTTGGTTATCACTTCTAAATAATTTAATATGGCCTAAGTCCTTCCTCTTCTTTTCTAATACTTTTGCAAGTTTAAATACATTTTCTCATATAACTCCGCCAATGCCGGTCCCAAGCCCGGATAAAAAAGGAGGAGGGTCTTGCGTCAGGTGCCAGCCGGCAAGGGGGAAGGTGAAGATGATTCTATTATTTCTTTCTTACAAATGAATATGCATTTGTATATTAGTTTGTGAGGAAGAAATGAGAATCATCTCCAAATTTTCTTAAAAGATGGCAACCCTTGTATCGTAGCCAGTAGACGAGGAAGTTGAAGATGATTCTATTATTTCTTTCTTACAAATAAATATACATTTGTATATTAGTTTGTGAGGGAGAAATGAAAATCATCTTCAGCTTCTAAAAATATGGCCACCCTTGCGTCGGGTAGCCAAATACAAGGGAGAAGCTGAAGATGATTTTAATGAATGTAATGATTTACATGATTTTAATGAAAATCATCTTCAGCATTTAAAACTATGGCAACCCCAACATGACATGAATCGAAATCTGAAATACGCTCAAGCTAGGGCGTGCACCATAAGCGACGCGTTGCATCGGATCCGGATGCGGTGAAAAATAGGCAAGGGTTGCTAGGGCGTTCTCCCAGAAGCGACGCGCTTACATCGGATCCGGGTGTAGTGAAAAATGGGCAAGGGCTGCTAGAGCGTCCCCTCGGAAGCGGCACGTCGCATCGAACCTGTGTGCGGTGAAAAGTGGACATGGGTTCATACCATGGAGGTCGAGAAAGGCGATAGTAAATAGGGAATCTCCAAATCATAAGATTCGCATCGCTACATGGAATATAGGGACATTGACGGGTAAGAGTTTGGAGTTAGTAGACACGATAAAACGTAGGAGAGTCAACATCGCTTGTATCCAAGAAACCAAGTGGAAAGGGGCTAAAGCTAGAGAAATAGATGGGTATAAATTATGGTACGTAGGGAAAGGAAAATAATAGAAATGGCGTAGGAATAATAGTGGATAAGGAATTAAAGGATAAAGTTGTGGACGTTAAAAGAATCAGTGATAGAATAATAATAATAAAAATGATTCTAGGAGAGCAGATTATAAATATTATAAGTGCATATGCACCACAAGTAGAGGCTACAAGATATAATTAAGAGACAGTTTTGGGAAGATATGGAGGGAGTCATGCAAGAAATTCCCAACACTGAGGGAATATTTATAGGAGCAGACTTAAATGGCCATGTAGGAAAAGATAAGGAAGGATATGATAGAATACACGGAGGGTATGGTATAGGTGAACGAAACGAGATGGGGAGAATATCCTCGATTTTGCTTTGTCATATAACCTATCCATTGCAAATACACTCTTTAAGAAGAGGGATGAACACTTAATAACCTTTAAAAGTGGACTTCATAAAAGCCAAATAGACTTTTTTTCTACTTAGGAATAATGAACGATCTATATGTAAGGATTGTAAGGTGATACCCGGTGAGAGTTTAACCTCACAACATAGGTTAATGGTTATGGATATTCATATCAAAAGATGGAGTAAAGAACTGAACTTAATACACATCCAAAAACTAAGTGGTGGAACTTAAAAGGAGAGAAAATAACCTCATTCAAAAATAAGTTGATGGTAGAAGGAAATTGGATTTATGAAAGCAAGTAAATACCATGTGGAATACTATGGCTGAGTCCATTAAGAAAGTGGCAAACGATGTCTTAGGAGTATCAAAAGGTAAAAGGCTATTAACAAAGGGAACATGGTGGTGGAATGAAACAGGTGCAAAAGCTATTAAAGAAAAAACGAATGCATTTTAAAGCATGGCAGAAGATTAGAAATAATGAAAACTATGAACAATATAAGAATGCTAAAAACGTTGCTAAGAGAATAGTAAGTGAGGCTAAACTTAAAGCATATGATGAGCTCTATAATAGACTAGAACAAGAGAAGGTGAGAAAGATGTGTTTAAACTTGCAAAGGTAAGAGAGAAGAGTAAGGACTTAGAGCATGTTAGGTGCATTAGAAGCGATGATCAAAGGGTATTAGTCAAAGACGCCGAGATCAAACAAAGGTGGGAAATCTACTTCCAAAAATTGCTAAATGACAATGGCCCTGAGAATAGAGGAATTGAAAATACTATAAATCTAAATAACACTGGATATTATAGATATGAACGTAGGATTAAAATGCTTGAAGTAAAAGAGGCCTTGAGAAAGATGAAATCAGGAAAGGCCATGGGGCCTGATGGTATACCAATAGAGGTTTGGAAGCATATGGGAGATACTGGGGTAGTTTGGTTGACCAAGTTGTTTAACAAGATTATAAAATCAAAGAAAATGCCTGATGAGTGGAGGAAAAGCTCTATTGTACCAATCTATAAGAATAAAGGAGACATTCAGAGCTGCACTAATTATCGAGGGATCAAACTTATGAGCCACACCATGAAGCTATTTTCTTACTAAGACAATTAGTAGAGAAATATAGGGAGAGGAGAAAAGACCTACACATGGTCTTTATTGACTTAGAGAAGGCTTATGATAGAGTCCCTAGAGAGTTAATATGGAGGGTGTTAGGTGTTAAAGGGGTTTCTCAGGGGTATATAGACATAATTAAAGATATGTATGAGGGAGCAGTAACAAATGTTAAGACCACTAGTGGCGTATCGGTGATTTTCCTGTCACTGTCGGATTGCACCAAGGATCGGCATTAAGTCCATACCTTTTCACATTAGTTATGGATGAGTTAACAAAACATCTGCATGAGGAGATTCCCTGGTGCATGCTATTTGCAGACAATATAGTCCTACTTGATGAGACAAGGGAGGGTGTCAACATAAAGCTAGAGCTATGGAGAGAAGCAGGTAGAATCGAAAGGATTTAAAATTAGCCGAACTAAGACGGAATATATGGAATGTAATTTTAGCAAGGAGAGTAGGGAGTGGAGCACCGTCCAAGATTGATAACCAAGAGGTCCCCATGAGAGACCACTCTCCGATACTTAGGATCATTGATCCATGAGAGTGGAGAGATTGAGAGGGAGGTTACCCGAGAGAATCCAAGCCGGGTTGGAACAAATGGAGATGTGCATCGGGGGTTTTATGTGATCGGCGGGTGCCACTCAAACTAAAGGGAAAATTTATAGGGATGGCTATAAGGCCGGCCATGCTCTATGGATCTGAGTGTTGGGCGGGTTAGGAACATCATACTCATGAAAGTCGAGTATTGCGAAAATGAGGATGTTGAGATGGATGAGTGGTAAGACAAGAAAGGATAGAATTAGAAATGAAAATATTAGAAGAAATTTAGGGATAGCACCAATAGGTAACAAGATGAGGGAGATTAGACTTAGATGGTTTGGACATGTTCAAAGGAGGCCAACAACGGCACCAGTTAGAAGGAGTGAGGCAATACAAGTAGAAGGTTCTAAAAGGGCAAGGGGAAGGCCCAAAAGAACGTGGATAGAAGTGGTGAGGAAAGATTTAAAAACTTTGGGACTAAATGAAGCCATGGTATTTAATAGAGTGGAATGGAGGAATAAGATTCATGTGGCCGACCCCAAATTGGGATAAGGTCTTGATGATGATGATGATGAAATACATTTTCTCATATAAAGATATGGATGTAATCAGTACTATGAATTTGCAATGAATTTTTCCTTGATTGACTAATAAGAATTTAGTCATGAGGTTTTATTGCATGAAAACCTAATTTCAAACTCATTTAGGTGCTTATGTGCTTTTATACAGTAGTTTTCAAAGTTGTAGTTTTTGTCTTATCTACTAGGTATCATTGTATACTCAATCCACCACAGACCATGCAGATTGATCCAAAAAGGTGAAAGTCATGGACTAGGACATTCGAGGAGCTAGAGATCAAAAGTAGTTGCAACTTTCTTAATGAACTCAGTCATAGTCATATCATCCCACATGGTGTTTACTTATTTTTTATTGTTCCAATTTACTTCTACTATCAACTTATTTGTGCATGATGTTATCTTCTCTCCTTTTATATTTCAGCACTTAATTTTTTTTTACACCTATTAAGTTTATTTTCTTTCTTCATTTTTTAATGTAAATTATCCATAGCCTTTAACCTTTTAACTTGTGTTATGTGGTTAGACTCTCATTGGGTATCACCTTGCAATCCTTAGACATTGATCTTTTGGTATTCCTAAGTAAAAAGAAGTTTATTTGAATTTTATATGATCCACTTTTAAAGGTTAATAAGTGTCCATCCCTCTTCTTAAAGTAAGTGTTTGCTAGAGCTAGATTATATGGCAAAGCAAAATTGATGATAGCTTCCCCATCTCATTTCTTCCTTCAATTCCATACCCTCCATGTACCCTATTATATTCTTGCCTTTCTTTCCCTACATAAATTTAAGTTTGCTCTTATAAACATTGCTTATGTGTTGGGAATTTCTTGCATTACTCCCTCCATATCTTTTTAGAACTATCTCTTGATTCTATCTTCTAACCCAACTTGTGGGGCGTATGTACTTACAACATTTATGATCTGCTCTCCTATAACAAGTTTTATTAGTAGAATTCTATCACTAGTTCTTCTAATGTCTACAACTTTATCCTTTAATTCTTTATCCACCATTATCCCTTCACCATTTATATTATTGTCCTTTGCTACATATCAAAGCTTATATTCACCAATTTGTCTAGTTTTAGCTTATTTGCACTTAGTTTCTTGAACACAAGCTATGTTGATTGTCCTACATTTCATCATATATACTAACTTCATATTCTTACTTGTCAATGTGCCTATACTCCATGTAGAAATACAAATCTTATTTTCCTGAGCTAATATCTTTACCCACAAACACCTAGAATGGTGTGGGAACTCACCCCTACTTACTTTCCATTGCATCTAGGCTTCAATATAATATGTGTGTACAAAATTCCAATATGATAAACCTGTGTTCGTTCATTCATTTCATGTATGCAAAACATATAATTTTTAGTAAAATATTTCATGTTGCCCACATAAATTTGAATGGAATCACCCCACTATGCACCATGCAAAATCATTTACAAAACTATAATTTTACTTGTACATTACATATTCCTCATTTCAAATAGTATAAATCACCAAGTAACATATTCCAATCTTAGTATATGTACATGGTGGATGTCACTTCAAAAATATGAGCACATATATGTGTATATCTATGGGTTAGAATTTCTAAAAATCATGAGATATCAAACCCATCAATACCTTGTGTGCTTGTAAACCGCTATGTACACTATATATGGTCTATGTCTATGTGCAGTGCTTATTGATGTGTGCATTGTAGCCTATGCTTCTGCACAGGGCCCAATGTTGCACACACTATGGCTTGTGCCTATACATAGGGCCCAGTGCTGTGCACATTGTGGCTTATGCCTATATGTAGTGCCCACTGCTGTGTGCAACATGGCATGTACCCGTATGTTGTGCACAGTGCCTATGTGTTGTGCTCATGCCCAGTGCTATGTGCACTAGTATGTGCTTGAGTACTAAGTGCATGTCTAGTGCTATGTCTTCTGGGTTGTGACTATGTGCTATGCGAGTGCATAGTGCTATATACATTGGTTTGTGCCTATGTGTTGTCTCTGTGCACGTGCTCATTGCTATGTGCAATGTGCATTACTTTGTACCTGTGTGTTATGTGCATGCCTAGTGTTATGGGCATTGGTCTGTGCCTATGTACTGTATGCTATGTGCATTCCCATTGCTATGTGCATTGGTCTATGCCTATGTGCTGTGCATGGTGTGTTGGGTGCAGTGCACAGTGATTATGTGCTATGTTTTGTGTTATTCCATAATTAGGCCTATGCAAAATAGTAATACATACCATGCTTGTGTCTATGTAAAACCGTAAATCATCCATCTTAGATCCATAATAAAACCAAAATCAGCATGCTTAGATCTATAACCAAAGCCATGATTCATCCATGCTATAATAAAATCGTAATTGTAGCATGCTAGATTTATAATAAAACAGTACAACAGAACATGCAAATCTATAGAGAGAAATCAAGGCATGCTAGATCTTTAATAAAAGGAATAAAAACACGCTAGATCAATAGATAATGATATTTTTCCTCTTTTTTAAAGATAAAATTATTATCTTGGTTAGGAAATTCCCTACGCCTTCTAACTAATTGACAAATATGTTCTTCTATAGTCTTCCTTTTCTAAAATGTAGTGTACTGTTGTCCTTCAATTGTAGCCTTTTCCCTTCTTCTTCTTCTTCTCTCTCTCTCCTCTTCTTCACTTTTTCTTTTTCCCTCTACTTAGCACTATAAGGAGAGGTCATGGCTAGTTTCCTTGTTAGTCTAGGTCAACTTTCCATCTTGCATGTCACAAATATAGTACTTCCTTCCTTTCCTATCTTGTTATTGCCCATATCCTAATCTCATTCCATTATGTGTTGACATTTCTAATTTATAGAGTTTCCTAGAACTCCCATCATTATTTTGTCACCTAAAATTTTATTCCAAAAAGATAGTTTATTTACTATCATTGAGACTTGAAATATAGACCAAAGGCATAATATTTCACTTTGTAACTAGTTTAGCTAACTTGATTCTATTGATAAATCCTTCCAAAATATGAAAACTTCAAGTCATTACACTTCCAAACCTCTATTGGTATACCATCTCACCACAAGGCCTTTCTTAATTTCATCTTTTTCAATTCGTCTTTTACTTCAAGTATGTTGATCCTACTATCGTACCTATATAGTCCATTGTTATTTGTGTTTATGGTTCTTTTGATCTCTATATTCTCATAACAATTATTATTTAGAAATTTTTTAAAATAACTTTCCACCTGTGATTGATCTTGTCATCTTTGACTAGATGTTATCACTTTTGGTGCATTTAATATGGTCTAAGTCCTTACTCTTTTGTTTCTTGTTTTTGCAATTTGAACACATCTTTCTTACCTTCTCTTGACCCTAATCTATAATAGAAATTATCATATGCCTTAAGTTTAGCCTCACACTACTCTCTTAGTAACCTTTCTAGCATTCCTATATTGCTCAAAATTATTGTTATTTCTAGTCCTTTCCCATGCTTTAAAACACAAACATTTCTCTTTAATAACTTCTTGTAGTTTTTCACTCCACCACTAAGGTTCCTTTACTGGTTGTCTTTTACATTTAGAAACTCCTAAAGCATCTACTACCACTTTCTTAGTGGACTTTGCCATATCAGTTCACATGGTGCTTACTTCTACTTCATTGTTCTACTTTCCTTCTACCATCAACTTGATCGTCAATAATGTTATCTTCTCTCCTTTTAAGTTCCACAACTTAGTTTTTAGATATCTAATAAGTTCATTTGCTTTCTTCCATCTTGTAGTGTAAATATCCATAACCATTAATATGATGACTCGAGTTTTATAATGCAATTTTAAAATAATAAGCTTTCACTTGTGAGATTGATCTCTACTTTTAAAACAATTTTTTGAAATAACTACAACAAAAATTTCTTTGCATTTGAGACTTACTCATGAAAACCTCGAGTGTCATTATTTAATTCCAATAAATAGATGATAATTTAACATCATCGATAAATGAATCATGCCATGGAAATTTTGAACAAAATAGCAGTCAATTTACATCAAATACTAAAATGATCACTCAATATCAGTTCTGGGACAACTACATTCTCTCTTAGCTTTACCTTCTCTCACCTGACTGTAGTACTAAAACTCCTTGAAGCTCCTTTTAACCTTGCTTTGATTGATTTGAAAAATAATGGATTTGGTCGAGTATTCATCATACTCAATAGGTGACCTGATACTACTAATTTGAAAACATGGCATGCAAGATACGTAATTTCAAGAGGGTTAATAAAATCATGAAATTCCTTTTTGTGTAACCATGGGTATTTATGCATAAATTATGTACTCATTTATACATTTCCAAACCATGGAATTTGTAAAAAGCTTCTTCATGAAATCATGCAATCATCTCATGTAAACACGATTATTTAGATATAAATCATTTGCATGATTATATGTCAAGGTAATAGCACTTCATATGAAATCTATCAATAAGTAAATCATTAGCAATATGAACATTACTAACTTCATAAAGTAGTAATCAATCAATCTATGGGCTACAATCTCATCAAACACATCAAGCCGATTGGTCAAAATCAATAATTTAATAATATAAAGATTTACAAATTCAGATAATAATAATGATTACTAAATTCTTAAAGTGGTAATTAATCAAACCAGATGATAGAATCTCATCCCTATGGCAGATATAATAAAAGAGGGTATTTCGACGAACACATCAAGCCAATTGGTCACGAGTACTCGTCTAAGACCATCTCAATGCAATATACAGATCGATATCAAAACCAAAATCATAGGGCCCACTATGCTCATAACCAGGCCTATCCAAAATCATGTGTCTCCGTATCTAGAGACCAACCCACCATAGCCTCCACAAAGACTATGGATATGTCCATGAAAAGGGTACCATGAACACCTCTAATGGTCGTCCCATTACCATAACAGTTGATGAAGGGACAAGTGCCACTTTGGGCAATAATAACTACCACCTTTAATGGTTAGAGACTGGGAGACCAACCCCGTACACAATCAACTTCTTAGCATAGTGCCCACCAGGCTCATTAGCCCAAAAAGAGATATACATATAATCCAAATCTCAATCATCATAAATCATGCAATTTATGCAATTAGTTTCAAAACATGCAAGCAATGCATAAATAAAAAATGTCCATGAAATATGTAAGCAATCGCAATCAAAATCATGAATCATGAGAAAGGTCAGCATGCTCATTACAATTTCCAAAAATATATTAAACATTAAAATAGATTCAAGTAACCATTTAGATTTTGGAATGCAATTTGAAAACCTAGTAGTATCAAACTACCTACCTCAAAAGATGTCACTTAATTCGTGTCTTCCTTTAGTTTAAATTATGGATCTCTTTCAAGGTCTTTATGGTATCCTGTACATAATAAGAACCTAACTATTATTTCCCAATATTTAATGATCATTAGTCAGATTTATAGATTAACGGCCTAGATTATCAATTTAGACTCCGATCCTATCCATAAATGATCAGATCTATGAGCCCAGGGTAATCATTCTTAATTCAGGGTTGATTTGGGTATCTAGATCTTACTAAGTTGTCCAATGGATCACTTCTTAGGGTCTGATTGTCTTTGATCTTACAGATCTATGCAATTCCTAAGATTTTTAAGGCATGAGCAATTAAACTTGTTCTCTTATCCTAAATTTTATTGCATAATTAGGTCTACACCATCGAGATGAATCTAATAAACTTTTTCAATCATAAATTGGATATGTATGGCTCCTGAAATTAGAGATTTTGTGTTTCATATCAATTTGACTGTCTAATTGAACTTGTGGATCAAGATTGGCTGTCACCGGAGAAGATGACCAAAGTAATCACTGCCAACGACGTTCTTTACATTGGATCAACTCCTAATTAAAAGAGTTTGTAGATTAGAACCTTATCTTCACTCCTGTCTAGTTTGGTGTTGAACCATATTCATTTGATGCTGGAAAATGTGGATTTTCTTGTCGGACTGTCGTCAGAAAACTCTATGTCGTTGAATTAGGATCTTTATCTGATCGTCGGTAACATCTACTCTAATTAAGAAATAGATAGAGAGGTTTTAATTGCCTTCTCACGAGGAATCTGTCAGTGGTATCAAATCTTAGATCCACCCCTGCTCAGATGACTGTCGTAGGGGGCAAATAGTAACCGTAGTTATAGTTGCCAAAAAAGATAGAGAATAGGTGGCAGGAGGGAGAGGAGAGGAAGAGGGAGATGGATCTAAGGTGCAATTGGGAAGAGGAGAGGGGAATTTATAGGGTGGCGCACCACCCTTTTTGGCAGTGCCGCGCCACAAATAGTGATTAGAGGTGGGCGAGGCCCACCGCCTTCGCTAGTGCCAACGTGGATTCGTGGTCGACGTGATGTTGACCAAGTAATGATGCAGTGCTAATGCAGATGCTGACATGGAATAGAAGGGTGTCGTTAACAAATAAACTCCCTACGTCTTGGATTTCTTTTTTCTTTTAATTACCAAAATACCCTTGATCTTCCAATGCTCATAACTTTTTCATGCGATCTCCTTTTTCTGTGTTCTTTATGTCGTTGAATTCCACTTTTTGAGTAGAATCTGATTATGAGAATATTTTCAATAAATTCTTAATTTAAAATTTTAAAATTAATAAAACATTTACCCTTCTAATCCAATTATTTTCTAAAATAAATAAGATATAATAATTTCATTGATTACAAATACTATGATTGATTGTAATTGAAAGAGAGTTACTCTTATTTGACTAAAAGGACTTAAAAATTTAGGTCATTACATCATTACCACCTTCAAAGGATTCCATTCTCGAAATTTTACAATTTACTACTCATTAAAGAGTTCAGGATATTTATCCCTCATTTCAAATTCCACTTCCCACATTTCCTCTTCTACGGACACATTCCTCCATAGAACTTTAGCTAATGAAATTCTTTACTTCATAGCTTCTTGATCTTCTTATCCATAATTTGTACTGGTTTTGTCTCCAAGGTCAAGTCTGGTTGTAACTCGACTGGCACTTGCTCAAGTACATGTGTGTGGTTAGGAATATATTTTCGTAGCACGGATATATGAAAAACATTGTGAACTTTTGATAACTATGGTGGTAAGGCTACCTTGTAGGTAGTCATCTCAATCCTGTCTAGGATTTCGAATGGTCCAATAAATCAAGGACTAAGTTTTCCTTTCACACCAAACCTCGTAATGCCCTTAGTCAAAGATATCTTCAAGAAAACATAATCTCCAACTTCAAATTCCAGCTGTCTTCGTCATTAATCACCGTAACTCTTCTATTGACTTTGGGCTGTGACAAGTCATTTTCTAATAAGTTTCACCTTGTTTGCACACTGTTCTACTAACTTTGACTGTATGATTCTATTTTCACCCACTTCATTCCAACACACGAGCAAATGACAAGGTCTTCCATAGAGAACTTCATACAGAGTCATATCGATGCTTGAATGGAAACTATTGTTGCATGCAAATTCAATTAACGGCAAGCTCTCTTCCCAATTCTCCTTCCAGTTGATTGCACATGCCCTCAACATATCCTTCAATGTTTGAATCATACGTTCAAATTGGTCATCCGTCTGAGGATGAAAAGTCATGCTGAAATTTAATGAAGATCCAAATGACTTCAAAACTTACATCCATAATTGTGAGGTAAAACAACTGTCCCTATAAAAAATGATACTTAGTGGTATCCACTGCAAACTTACCACTTCCCTAATATACAATTGAGACAGGCTATCAGTAGATTGATTTTGTAGGATTGAGAGAAAGTACGCCGATTTGGTTAGCCAATCGACAATTACCCATATCATATCATGTCTTCTAGATGTCTTAAGTAATCCTACTATGAAGTCCATCATAATATAGTCCCACCTTCCATTTTGGAAGCTCAAGTGGTTGTAATAATCTTGCCAGTCTTTGATGTTGAGCCTTAACTTGTTGACAAGTCAAACGTCGTGCTACGAATTCTCCCACATCCCTTTTCATACCATTCTACCATAATTGTGTCTTTAAGTCTTAATACATCTTTTTACCACTAGGATGAACAGTGTACTTAGATTGATGTGCCTCTCTAAGAATCTCTTGCCTTAATTCATCATTGGCTGGCACCACCAATCTTCCTCGCATATGAACATTGTCATCTGTCTCCCTGACGAACCCTAGTTTTCCAACTAATGTTTGTACTTCAGCATCATCCTTTTGCATCTACCAAACTTTCTCATTGATAGTGGATCTCATAGTCAAATTAGCTAAGAAGGATCTCCTATGACCTAATTTGAGTATGCATTCTATTACCTCTTGTAACAACTTCTATATTTTGGAAAGTAAGCTTGCACACATTCGTTGTGTCTTTCTACTTAAAGCATTTGCTACTACATTACCCTTCCTTGGAAGGTATTAAATGGAGAAGTCATAATCCTTCAAATACTCCATCCATCTCCTCTACCGCATGTTCAAGTCTTGTTGTGAAAAGATGTGCTTAAGACTTTTATGATCTATGAAAACTTCAAATTTTCCTCCATATAGATAGTGTCTCTAGATCTTTAAGCCAAAGACTATTGCAGCAAGCTCCAAGTCATGAGTAGGATAGTTGATCTCATGCTTTTTCAATTGTCAAGAGGCATAGGCGATCACCTTTCCATTTTGCATAAGCACACAACTTAGTCCTTTCCTAGAAGCATCACTATAGATCTCGAATCCTCCACTTCGTGATGGTAGAGTAGGTACTGCTGCAGTGGTTAGCTTCCTTTTTAATTCTTGAAAACTTTCTTTGCATGCCTCATCCCACACAAAATTCCTATCTTTTCTTATCAATTTGGTTAGGGATAAGGCAATGTGTGAAAATCCTTCAATATATCTACGATAATATCTCATAAGGCCTAAAAAACTCCTTATTTCTGTGACTGTCTTAGGTGTACTCCATTTTTCCACTGCTTCAACTTTTGTTGGGTCAACCGCAATGCCATGTTTAGAAATAACATGATCTAGAAAATTCACTTCCTCCAACCAAAATTCACACTTATTAAACTTTGCTTACAATTTATGTGTTCTAAGTTATTTAGTACTACTCGTAAATGTTCTCTATGGTCAAGATTTTTCGAGTAGATCAAAATATCATCCACAAATACTATAACAAAATTTTCTAAATAGGCTTTGAATACTCAGTTCATTAGATCCATAAATGCAGCCTATGCTTTTGTAAGTCCAAAGGACATCACTCTAAACTCATAGTGTCCATATTTGGTTCTGAATGTTGTCTTTGGAATATCCTCCTCCCTGACTCGAAGTTGGTATCGTAAATCGATCTTAGAAAAGACACAAGCTGACTGGAGTTGATTGAACAAATCATCAATACAGGGTAAAGGATATTTGTTTTTCACTATGACCCTATTCAACATGCGATAGTCAATGCAAAGTCTCATTGATCCATCCTTTTTCTTAATAAAAAGGATTGGCGCTCCTCAAGGAGATATGCGCGGTCTAATAAACCCTTTGTCTATCAACTCTTATACTTGGGTCTTTAGGTCCTTTAACTCTACTGGAGCCATCCAGTATGATACCTTTGATATAGGGGTTGTTCTTGGTATTAGATCAATGGTGAAATCTATCTTCCTTTTTTGTGGTAACCCTAGTAAGTCTTCAGGGAACACCTCTGGAAAATCATGAACCATAGCCACCTCATCTAATTAGAGCTTTGTGACCTCAGTGGCTTCTATTTTAGCCAAAAAGAATTGGCATCCTTGAGCAATGTGCTTCACCGCCTTTATTGCGGAAATAACATGAGCTCCTGAATAATCTCTTCTCCCTTGCAAGGAAACCACTACTCCTCCATGAATGTTAAAAATAATCGTCTTCTTTCGACAATCAACAGTTGCATGATGTGAGACTAACCAATCCATCCCAAGTATGATGTCAAAGTCTGTTATATCTAGGTGGATTAAGTTTACGTTCATTTGTTTGCCCTCAATTACAATCGAAACATCCCGAAAGTATATTTGTGTAAAAATGGACTTGCCTAAGGTGTCATGATTGCTAAGGAGAAATATAAGTTCCAAACAACATCATCAATAGAAGAAGCAAACTCACATGATATAAAAGAATGGGTAGAATCAATATCAAATAATACATTCACATGTCTATCATAGATGTGAAGTGTATCTTCTACTACTGCGTTGGATGACTGAGCTTGTCCTGAAGTAATGGCAAAAATGTGTCCTTGGCTTCAAGCAATCTGGTATTCTTTATGTTTGTCCTCTTTCCTCTTCTTAAGGTAATTTCTGGCTATGTGTCCTTCTTCTCCACAGATAAAATATTTGCAATAGGGTAAGGTACAAGATTTGCCTAGGTGATATCTATTGCATCAGGGGCAAGCTCTAGATTATGGGTTTCTTTCTTTATTATCAAATTGTCATTTGTGTGGGTATTGAGATCCAGAAGACTGAATGGTTCTTTTTCCTTTATTGTTTTTTCCACTAATGTAGGACTTCGTCTCCTTATCAACCTATGCTCTCTGAAAATCCTTTTCAAAAAGAGATGCCACTTCTACTGCTTTTGCTATGTTGATTGAAACCCTATCACTCTGTTCCTTAGTCTAGGGTTTAACCCATCAGTAAACTTTTCTGTAGCATTGTCTTCAGTGGCACAAACATTGGGTGAGAATCTGTGAAGACTCATAAATTTGTTTTCATATTGCTGCACAAATAGGTTGCCTTGTTCTAGATCCATGAATTCCTTCTCCTTTTGCTTTCGTACATGGCATGGAAAATACTTCTCATTACATATGATTTTGAACTCCTCCCAAGGGATGACATTATTATCATCAAAGTATGTTCTTTCAGTCGTTTCCCACCAAAAGCCTGCTTCACCTTTTAGTATGAAAGTGACCATGGCAACCTTCATTTCTTCGAGAATTTTCATTGCCTTAAATAACTTTTCAATATCAAAGATCCATTTTTTTGTTGTTGGTGACTCATCTTCACCAAACAATGATGGGGCCATCTTCTAAAATCGTTCAAGTTGGGCCTCTGTTCGGTGAACAATCCTCTCTGCATATGAGGTTCTTGCCGCAGGTGCTTGTCGTTGATTAGGTATGAACTACCCCATATATTGCATGAATAGCTGAAAGGCTTCAGCCATCCCATTCCCAAATCCAAAGGAGTCAATAGGGGATTAATGTGTTTTGGGGTTGCACCTCATCTTCTCTTAGGCGGCATCTATTTTTCAAGAGCAACACACTCTCTTTGAGGAATTTTGTCCTGCTAGTCTAAAGTTTTCCTATTGATGTAAATTGATTATAAGTTCTTTATTTCATTACTTGGTTGTGAATAAATTGAACCTAGGCTCTGATACCAACTATGATGACCCGAGTTTTATAATGCAATTTTAAAATAACAAGATTTCACTTGCGAGATCGATCTCTACCTTTAAAACAATTTTTCAAAGTAAATGCATCAAAAATTTCTTGACATTTGAAACTTACTCATGAAAACCTCGAGTGTCATTATTTAATTCCAATAAATAGATAATCATATAACATCATCAATAAATGAACCATGCCATGCAATTTGAACAAAGTATAAAAATGAATAATTACCATTCCCAAGGTTATTAATCACAACCCAAGTTATAAATAATCACTTATAGTCAATTTACATCAAATACAAAAATGATCACTCAGTATCAGTTATGGGACAACTACATTGTCACTTAGCTTTACCTTCTCTCACTTGACTATAGTACTAAAACTCCTTGACACTCTTTCTAGTCTTACTTTAACTGATCTAAAAAACAATATATTTGGTTGAGTATTCATCATACTTAGTAGGTGACTTGATACTACTAATTTGAAAACATGGAATGCAACATGCATAATTTCAAGAGGGTCAATAAAATCATACAATTCCTTTTTGTGTAACCATGGGTATTTATGCATAAATTATGTACATATTTATACATTTCCAAACCATGGAATTTATAAAAAGCTTCTTCATAAAATCATGCCATCATCTCATGAAAACATGATTATTCAAGCATAAATCATTTGCATGATTATATGTCAAGGTAATAGCACTTCATGCGAAATCGATCAATAAGTAAATCATTAGCAATATGAACATTACTAACTTCTTAAAGTAGTAATTGATTAATCCATGTGCTAGAATCTCAGCGAACACATCAAGCCAACTAGTCAAAATCAATAATTCAATAATATAAAGATTTATAAATTCATAAAATAATATTGATTACTAAATTCTTATAGTAATCGATCAAACCAGATGATAGAATCTCATCCCTACGGCAGATATAATGCACGCAGGTATCTCGACAAACACATCAAGCTGACTAGTCAGCGAATACATCAAGTCGACTGGTCACGAGTACTCATCTAAGACCATCTCAATGCAATATGCATATTGATATCAAAACCAAAATCATAGGGCCCACTATGGTCATGACCAGACCTGTCTAAAATTGTGTGCCTTTGGTATCTGGAGACCAGCCCACCATAGCCTCCACAACGACTATGGATATGTCCTCGAAAAGGGTGCCGTGAATACCTCCATTAGTCATCTCATTATCACTGCAATTGAGGAAAGGACAAGTGTCATTTATGGCAATGATACCTACCACCTTTGGTGGTTAGAGGCCGAGAGGCCAATCCCGTATACAATCAACCTCTTAGCATAGTGCCTACCAGGCTCATTAGCCTAAAAAGATATATATATATATAATCTAAATCTCAATCATCATAAATCATGCACTTTATGCAACTCGTTTCAAAATATGCAAGCAATGCATATATAAAAACTGTCCATGAAATATGTAAGTAATTGCATTCATGATCATGAATCATGAGAACAGTCCGCATGCTCATTACCATTTCTAAAAACATACTAAACATGGAAATAGATTCAAGTAACCATTTAGATTTTAGAATACAGTTTGAAAACTTAGTAGTATCATATTACCTACCTCAAAAGATGTCCCTTAATTCGTGCCTTCCTTCAATTTAAATTATGGATCTCCTTCAAGGTTTTTATGGTATCCTGTACATAATAAGAATATAACTATTATTTCCCAATCTTTAATGATCATCAGTTAGATTTATAGATTAACGGCCTAGATCATCCATCAAGACTCCTATCCTATCTATAAATGGTTAGATCTATTATCCAAGGGTGATCATCCCTAATTTAGGGTTGATTTGGGTATCTAGATCTTCTAAGTTGTCCTATGGATCACTTTTAAGGTTCGGATCGTCTTTGATCTTACAAATCTATGCAATTTCTAAGGTTTTTAGGCCATGTGTAGTTAAAATCATTCTTTGATCCTAAATTTTATTGCATAATTAGGTTTACGCCATTGAGAAGAATCTAATAGACTTTTTTTTATTATCATAAATCAGATATGTATAGCTCTCAAAATTAGAGATTTTGTGTTTCAAATCTGTTTAATAGTCCAAATTGAATTCCTGGATCAAGACTGGCCGTCGCCAGAGAAGGTGAACAAAGTAGTAGCTACCAATGATGTTTTTTACCTCAAATCAACTCCTAATTAAAAAGGTTTGTAGATCATAGCCTTACCTTAACTCTTGTCAACTTTGGTGTCTATCCGTATTCATTTGATGCCAGAAAATGTGGACTTTCCAGTCAGACTATCACTAGAAAACTCTGTGTCGCGAGATTCAAATCTTTATCTGGTTGCCTATAAAATCTGCTCCAATTGAGAAATAGATAAAGTGTTTTGATCGTCTTCTCATGAGGAATCCAACAGTGGTATCTGGTCTTCGATCCACCACTGTTCAGACGATTGTCATAGGGGGCAAACAGTAACAGTAGTTATAGTCATCGGAAAAGATGGAGAATAGGTGGTTGGAGGGAGAGGAGAGGAAGAGGGAGATGAATCTGACGTACGATGGGAAAGTGGAGAGGGGGATTTATAGGGCAATGCATCGTCCTTTATAGCAATGTTACCACCACAAATACTGATTGGAGGTGGGCAGCGCCCACCATCTTCTTCGTCATCAACACAGTTTCCAACGTTGACACAATCCTAATGGAGTGATGATGTAATGCTGATGCAGATGGGGACGTGGGAATAGAGGGTGTCATTAACAAATAGATGCCCTGCATTTTGGATCTCTTTTTTTTAATCTTTTAATTATCGAAATATCCTTTATCTTCCATTGCTCATAACTTTTCCATCTAAACTCCTTTTTCAATGTTCTTTGTGTCTTTGAATTCCATTTTTTGAGTAAAATCTGTTTATAAGAATATTTCCAATAAATTTACACTTTAAAATTTTAAAATAAATAAAACATTTATCCACCTGTCCGATCCAATTATTTTCTAAAATAAATAATATATAACAATTCTGTTGATTACAAATACTATGATTAATTGTAATTGAACTAGGGCTACTCTTATTTTACTAAAAGGACTTAAAATTTTGGGTCATTACAATTAACCTATGTTGTGTTGGTTAAATTCTCACCAGGTATTACCTTACAATTTGTACACATTGATCTTTCGGTATTCCTAAGTAGAAAAAATTCTAGTTGACTTTTATATGATCCACTTTTAAAGGTTGGTAAGTACTGATCCTTCTTCCTAAAGTATGTGTTTACTAGTGCTATGTTATATGCCAAAGCAAATTTGAGGATAGCTTCCCCCATCTCATTTCTTTCTCCAATACCATACCTTCTATGTACCCTATCATATCCTTCATTTTCTTTTCCTACACGACCATTTAAGTACGCCTCTATAAATATCCCCTTTGTGTTGGAAAATTCTTATATTACTCCCTCCATATCTTCCCAAAACTATATCTTGATTCTATCTTCTAACCCTACTTGTGGGGTGCATGCACTTAGAATATTTATGATCTTCTCTCCTAGAACAAGTTTTATTAGTAGAATTCTATCACTGATTCTTCCAATGCGTTCAACTATATCCTTTAATGTGCCTATATTCCATGTGGTGATACGTATCTTATTTTCTTAGGCTAGTCTCTTTATTCAAGCACCTCTAAAAATATGTATGAACCTATGCCTACTTTTTCGTTACATCCAGGACTAAATGTAGCACTTTGCTTATAGGGAAATGCCCTAACAACCCTTGTCCATTTTTCATATATCTGAAATTCGATGCAGCATGTCACTTACAGGGAAATGCTCTAGCATTTCTTGAACGTTGTCCACACTTCAAGGAGAAAAGGCCACTAAAACATGGAAGGATGGGCTTGAGGCAAAAGTTACCCTATTTATAATACTCAATGTTGTGTTCTTACTAAGGAACAACAATGTAAGTCTTTTTGTCCTACATCTATTGATGGAAGCCAACGAACGTTGATGGAGGTATGGAATGCTCACATGGAGTATATTCTAATATTTTTGAACAAAATTTTATAAGATTTGTCCAGGGGACTATAACAACCCTCGATTTTGGGTTCTTTTTCTTGAATTTATATTACATTTTTAATTGGAATGGAAAAAGTTATTAAATTCCATCAAAATGGAATTATGTGAAAATGACCTATAAGAAAACTCAAAATTTAACTCTAATAAAATTTGGAATGTATTGGTCGAGAAAATTCGATACTAATTTTGCACAAAATAGAGATCAAGGTAAAAAAATCACATAATTTTACAAAACTGGAAGGGAGTCAAAATTGATAATAACACTACTAAAATCCCACCTGACATGTGTGGGAGTCGAGCTTGACATGCGAGGGTCGAGTTGCCACGTGGACCTCTACTCTTAAGGGGCAATTCATACATTAAGTGGTCAGACGAAGAGGAGAAGAAATTTGATTGAACGAAACTTTTTCCCCCCTTTGATTATTTTCCTAATCACATGCTCGACTATCTCTCCCCTTCTTCCTGTCCAGTGCAATCCACCCCCTAGTAGGGAACTTGAACTATAAAGGCCCTGTCGCTCCATCCCTCTCTACCTTTCCCCCTTCAATTGTGTATGTCATTGGCGACCAACAACCACAAGCCTCATCGGTGGAAACCCTTCACCCTATTTCCCTTCCCAAAGCACCACCGAAATGGCTACTAGCCACACCTACTCGACGCCACCTAAGGCATCTTAGTGCAGCACGAGCTTGGCCTACCAATGATGCCAACAACTCTCTTTACCTTCTCCCTCCCACCTTCTTCCCTTTTCCCTTCCTCTTTCCCAAGGTGTAAGTTTCCACCATCTCTCTGTTGTCAATAAGAAAATATGGTGACTCTAATAGATCTGCTAGTCACAGTGATGCATAGTGACAAAAATGACTTGGATTGAAGATCTAAGCCATTCATTTTGTTCCCTTCAATGACCATGAACAAAATCCCTCAAGCGATTCAATGATTAGGATAGATTTGAACTGTAACTACTAGAATTTTTATAAGGATAAATGTTTTATAAATTTTGAATTTTGAAAGTGAGAATTTACAGAAAAAATTTTTGTTGAAAATATCTCATAATTAGATTCTAGTCAAAAAATAGAATCTAATGATACAAAGAACACTGAAAACGGAGTTCGAATGAGAAAGTTACAGAACTTTTAAGTATAAGGGCATTTTGGTATTAAAAAAAGGGTCAAAATTAGAGTGGCCATTTTTTATAATGGCACCCCCTCCGTCTCCGACTTCGTTGTTGGTGAAGAAATTCTGTGATCACATCTCCCATGAGGAAAGCTGATCACCAATGATAAAACCCCCACTTCCCTGCCCCCCCAAGGCAGCTTAGTGCAATACAAGCTCAGCCTGCCATTGACGCCAACCACTCTCTTTACCTTCTCCCTACCACCTTCTTCCCTTTTCCCTTCCTCTTTCCAAAAGTGTAAGTTTCCACCATATCTTTGTTGTCAGTAACAAAATATGGTGACTATAACCAATCTGTTAGTTGCAGTAATACATGGTGACAAAAATGACTTGGATTGAAGATCTAAGCCATTCATCATGTTCCCTTCGATGCCTATGAACAAAATCCCTCAAGCGATTCAATGATTAGGATAGATTTGAACTGCAACTACTAGAATTTTTATAAGGATGAATATTTTATAAATTTTGAATTTTAGAAGTGAGAATTTATAATATATAAAAAATTAAATTTGTTAGAAATATCCTCATAATTAGATTTTACACAAAAAATGGAATCCAAGGACACAAAAAACACTTAAAATGGAGTTCGAATGAGAAAGTTAAGGAACTTTTAAGTATAAGGGTATTTTGGTTATAAAAAAAAAGGTCAGAATTAGAGTGGCAGTTTTCTATAATGGCACCCCCTCCGTCTGCGACTCCGTCACCGGCAGAGAAAGTTGGTGATCATGCCTCCCACGAGGAAAGAGGATCACTGACGATAAAACCCCCACTTCTCCCTCCTCTCCCCCTTGCCCCCCCCCCCCCCCCGCAAAATTGCAATCTCTTCCCAGACCTCTCCCCTTCTTCTTCTCCCACTCCCTCTTCTTCCCTGCTCTCTCCAGCTGCCAATTTCCCCTTCATCGATGACCTGACAATTTCGACAAGCACATACCAGTGTCTACACCCACCAAATCCGCCGCTAGATCCACCCTCTTCTCTCCTTTTTCTCTTTCTGGCTGGCAAGTAAGTCTCCCCCTTCCTTTCCCTTTTCTTTTCCATTCTGAAACCCCTTACTGGACTGGCTTTCCTGGCGAGTTTCACCAATATACCAAATCCGGTAAACTTAGTCAAGACCCATCTCATAGACAGATCAAATGGGAGATCTAAGCCATCCGATGACTTAATGGGACCCAAAAAAATGTGAAAATAGGGAAATTTCGGCCTATCCTAGATGTTGATTGGGATCGGAATGATCGGACCTTCTCATCCCAGTCACTGCAATTGGTGGCCAGGACACCCATCTTGATGCACAATGGAGACATCCCATTCCAGAGTTTTCCCGTGCATGCATGCGCATGCGGGCCAATTGCAACGTGCCCATGACACCGTAGGTGTCTTGGCGATAGTGATACACTGTGTGCATTACCATCACCAGGACGTGCGCGCATATTTGGTAGAGTGCATCGTGGTGACAAGCTTTTCTGTTTTATTTAATCAGGATTAATCCTAACAGCTAAAAATGACCTAAAATGGAAAAAATCAAAATTCAAGGAGCTATATAAGCCCAATTAATGATCAGGAAGGTATGATAGAATCGTATTGATGGCGCAAACCTAGGTATGCAATAAATTTTAGTATCAGAGAATAATTTTAACTAATTATAGCTTAGAAATCATAGGAATCTCTTAGATCTATAAGATCAAAGATGATAAGATCTTATAAAGTGATTCATTTGATCATCTAGTAGATTAATATACCCACATCAACCCTAAAATAAGGACATTAACGTTTGAATTGTAGATATGACTGTTCAATTCAAATATGATCCTGATCTAAGAATTGCAACAAGAGATCTGACCATTCATTTGCAAGATCTTGATGACACAAATGTTATTGAGGGAAATCTAAACATTAAATGTTAAATCTTTAAGTAAGATCTAGTTTGAAAATGCACTAATCAATGATTGATAGCCTAAAGGATGGATCTGACCATTGAATTATGATGAATCTCAATTCAATAGAATTAACACCCTAATTATCTTCTAAGGAGGTGTGATCTATGATGGATTAGGGTTCTATTAGACCTATTAGAGCATTGATCATTGATCTATTAGTTAATAAGATAGATCCAACTGTACGTTGTTTATGATCTCTAAGTATAAGTCATAAATGTCAATCCAAGGGTGAAGGCCTATTAATATAACCTATTATTGTTTATTTATGATATGAAATGGTAGATCTATACACAGATCAATCCTAATGTAAGAGGAGTGAACCATAGATGACACAATGGACATTGATAGATAGGATTAGAGTCTAAATCAATAATCTAGGCTATTGATCTGTATATCTAATAAATGATCGATAAAGAATAGGAAATAATACTTGGATTCTTACCCTTAAATTATATCCACAACCACACAAAGACCTTGAAGGAGATCCATGATTCGAATTGAAGAGAAGCACAAATAACACCTGAGTGACATCCTTGAGGTAAGTAGTCTGATGCTACTAAGTTTTCAACTGAATTCCAAAACCTAAATGATTTACTTAAAACTATTTATGTGTTTAGTATGATTTTGAAATGATATTGAGATATGATATTCTTATAATGAGCGTTCAAATTATTCTCATTATTCATGATCTTGATTGAAAATGATATTGCTTATATGCTTCATGGACAGTTTTATATATGCATTACTTGCATGTGTTTGAAATAAGTTGCATATATTACATGATCTATGATTATTGAGTTTTAGAATATATATATATAGACACACACACACACATATATCTCTTTTTCAGGCTAGTGAGCCTGATGGGCATTATGATAAGAGGTTGTTTGTGTACGGCGTTGGCCTCCCTGCCTCTAACCACCAAAGGTGGTAGGTATCATTGCCCAAAGTGGCACTTGTCCCTTTTCGATTGTTGTAGTGCTAGGACTAAGACTGGAGGTGTTCATGGCACCATTTTTTATATGTATCCATAGTTGACCATGGATGCTGTGGTGGCTGTTCTCTATATACCAGAGACACGATTTTAGATAGGTTTGGTCCTGAGCATAGTGAGCCCTATGATTTTCATTTGGATATCACCATACGTGGTGCATTGAGAGGGTCTTACACGAGCATCTGGTTTGATCGATTACTATTTTAAGAATTTAGTAACATATATATTATTAATTTATTAATTTTGTTAAAAATTCTATTACTTGAACATATATAAATGTGTAAAGGAATTTATGCATGAATACCCATGTTTTACATAAGATGGTTGCACGACTTATTTACTTGAAAAACCCCTCTCAAATTATGCGTGCCGAATGCCGTGTTTTTGAATTAGTAGCATTAGATCACCTATTGGGTATGATTAATACTCAACCAAATATATTATTTTTCAGATTAGTTAGAGTAGGATTAGAAGAAGCATCAGGAAGTGTTATTACTATGATCGAGTGAGTGAAGGTAAAGACGAGTGTGAACGTAGCTATCCCAAAACTGGTAGTGATCATTTTAGTATTTGATGTAAATTAACTTTAAGTGATTATTTTTAACTTGGCTATGATTAACAATCTTGGGAACAATAACTATCCATTTTTAGATACTTTTCAAATTTCCATGGCATGTTTCAGTTATTGATGATGTTAGAGTATTGATTAATTGTTTAAGATGAATAATGACACTTGGGATTTTCATGAATGAGTTTTAAGAAAAAGAATTTTTAGCTGCATTTATTTTAAAAAAGTGTTTTAAAATAGAGATTGATCTCGCAAGTGAAAGCTTACTATTTTAAATTGATTTATAAAAACCCGAGTCGTTACATGAATGCATCGATGATGTACAACCACGATCTTGTTGATTTATGATGATTTAGAGGTGATCCGATACTTTAAACAACCTATTAAACAAGAATCAAAGAGATTGATGGTAAGATCGATATTGATTCTCACATATTCATCAAAGCTTATCATATGATTAATGTATGGTTTCGATGATTCTAATTTGGTCTTTTATTTTGGAGATCAACCAAAAGAAGCATGGATGGCTTAGATCAAATTTCAACGATATAGATCACCCATCAAGAACCAACATGCAAGATGAAAAGGGTTCCTAAAAGGGAATTGTTTTTAATAGACGAATGGAAAATCAATGGGAAAATAGAAGGCTACAACAAAATAAAGGAAGTTAGTGGGGAGGTTTCCAAACTGGGGGAACCAAATTAGAAGTAGAAAAGTTTATAAGTGAAAAGAGGCATGCAACCATAACACCTACCTCTCTTTCCCTGACTTCCTCTTTCCACTTCTTCCCTCTCTTTCTCACCATCTTTCTCTTCACCCTCTTGCTCTTCTCTCTTCCCCTTAGGCTGGAATGTAGGAAGCAGTCCCCCTACCTCTCTCTCAAACCCCCTACTCATTTCTCTCATTCCCTTTTTGTGACGACTCGGGTTTTTCCATGCATTTTTAAATGCAATATCTAATTCCTAAGGCAGGATGCATCCCTATTTGAAAACACTTTTATAAGAACAATGCAATGCAGCGAAAAAATCTTTTGTTTTAAACTCATTTTGAAAACCTCGAGTGTCATTTGCTTTCACAACAAACAAAGTAGTTTTGAAAATTTCTGTAATTATAAATGTCTTTCCAAGTCTATCCAGTCACAGCTCACAGCCCAACTATAATAAGTACAGACATATGTCCAAAGAAGTAGAGAGTTTACTTACATTCATACTTGTCTCTTCTTCATTTACTTGATCGTGACACTAACATGTCCTGGAGTTTCTTCTAATCCTTTCTGGACTAAATCTATAAAAATAATAATATATTTGAGTGAGTATTACTCATACTCAGTAAGTGATCTGATACAACTATTTTAAAAACACGGTAGGCAACATGCATAGTTTCAAAAGAGGCTTTCCATGTATCATCCAATTTCTCTGTTGAAACATACATTTTTGTGCATAAATCATAAGCTCATTGAAGCAATGTCAACCATGCAACCATGGAATCTTTTACCAAATCTGGTATTCAACAATATAAAGATGACTAAAATCATAAAGTAGAAGTCAATCAATTCAAGTAATAAGATCTCGACAAACACATCAAACCAACGAGTCGAATATAATAATCATGAAACTTTTAAAATAGTCATCATTCAAAGCAAATGATATAATCACTATAAATATCATGTACATGGTCTCTCGGCAACCACATCAAGCTGACTGGTCACGAGTACTCATTTACGACCATCTCAAGGCTATACGCATATCGATAACACTGAAATCATAGGGCCATCTATTCTCCTCACAAGCTGCCTCTTTCGGCAATCTGCCCACTTGGGACTCGAGGTTTTGTTCCCACAGCAGGCTGCCTCATTCAACGATCTGCCCACTTGGAACTCAAGATTTTGGTTCCCACCGCAGGCTGCCTCATTTGGTGATCTGTCCACTTGGAACTCAAGGTTTTATTCCATATGCAGGTTGCCTCATTCGGCGATCTACCCACTATCCCTACGTAGGTTGCCTCATTCGGCGATCTACCCACTTAGCATAGTGCCCACCAGGCTCAATAGCCCAAAAAGCATATACATAAAGAATCCAAATCTCAATCATTGTAAATTATGCAATTTATGCATTTATTTGCAAACCATGTGAGCGATGCATAAAATCAGTTCATGCCAAGAATCGCATTCAAGCCATAAAACATATAGACAATCCAGCATGCACGTGTAAAAGCACCACCTCTCAAAAAAACATACTAAATAAGGCAATAGAGTTAAGTAAATCATGTAGAGTTTGAAATTCCTTTGAAAACTTAGTAGTATCAGACTACCTACAAATCAAGTATATTTGGAATTGCATAAAAACATAGCAGTATCAGACTACCTACCTCGATCGTCGTCTCTTAGATCGTATCTCTTCCTTACTTGACCCTAAGTTACCTTCATAAAACTCTGTATATTGTTTGACAACAAGGATTCAAATATCATTTTCTATCCATTTATAGATCACTATTTAGATTTCTAGCTTAACAAATAGATTTGCCCTTTTTGATCATCTTTGATCTGGTAGATCTAGAAGATCTCTATAGTTTAGGCTATATTCATACTAAATAGTTCTCAGATCCTAACTTTTATAGTCGCATTAGGTCCGCGTTGTCATTACGAATGCAACGGGTCTTTTGGATTGTTAATCGAAATTATATAGCCTCCTTAATTGGGTTTTTAGTGCCGCGCCTTAATGGACGACCCAGATGTGGTGCCTAAGGCCCTGCACGCCACAGGTTTTGGGATGCGTGTGCTCCCTGGTCATACCTAAACCACATTGGCTCACGTGCGTACGTTCGAATGGTGAGCGTGCGCACGTCTGAATGGCGCGCCAGGGTGCGCATCCTGGACAGCGTCATTCGCGGAAGCGTCTTAGGCGCGGTTGCCCGCACGTCCTGGCTCCTAGGACGCCCATGCATCTTGGTCGAGTCAAGCATATGTCCGTACATAGCATGCGTGTGACGTCCCCCCAGGGAGCTTGGCCTAGGTGCGCACTACGCTCATGCGCCCCTGGGACGGCCGCACCCTGGGATGCGTTGCCTTGGATGGGTTTTCACCCCTCTGGCTTCCTTCCATAGAAATTCGGTAGTTTTCGGTAAGAAGAATGCCAGATTCGACGAGGATCTAGGCAGGGAAGGAGAGGGGAAGATGAAGACTTGCTTGGGCAGCCTGAAATGGCGCCCTTGTTGGTGGGTTCGACTCCCTCTCCCCTGCTGAAAGCCTTGGTCATCAGGTCTAGGGTTCTGGAATGAACCCATCTTCCGTAATGGGTTCTCCGGCCAGGAAACGCCAGATCCGGCCGGATTCTGGGGGAAAATGAAGGGGAAGAAGAGAAGGAAGGAGAGGAGAGGAGAATCTTACCTAGGAACCCGAGATGGAGTTTGTCGCACTCCTCGAATGCCAGTTGAAAACCTCCTTGTCAAAGATGGATGTGAACCAAATTTGAGCCGGGAAACACAGTGATGGAAAAGGGGGGATTGGGGGGTTTTATAGGATGGGAATGGCAGTGCCGCCATTTTTTGCGGCATTGTACGGGTATGGCAGTGCTGTGCACTGCCTGCCTAAGGAAGATGACACAGGGGGAAGACGACGCAGGGGGCGTGTCGTTATCAAAACAATCCCCTACGTTCCTGGGTCTTTTCCTTTTTGCTGTCAAATTACAACTCTGCCCTCCATCTTTAAATGCTTATAACTTCTTCATACAAACTCCATTTTCAGTGTTCTTGGAGACGTTCGATTCCATTTCAAGCTTAGAATCTAATGATGTAAAGATTTCTCATAAATTCCTTTATTTCCTATTTTAAATAAATTAAAATATTTAGTATATATATTAATTTCCAAATTTAGTGAAAAAGAGCATAAAATGTTTGGATCATTACACTTTTTCCTCCTCACCTCCCTCTTTCTCTATATCCCCTCTTCTCTCTTGTTCTCACCTCCACTGGCCAAACCAGTACCCTCTCTCCATCTCTTTCCTCACCACTCTCCTCACCACATCTATCTCTATTCGTTCTTCCTTGCTGCACAAACCCACGCACCACCCCTCTACTAATTCTCTCTCTCTCTCTCTCTCTCTCTCTCTCTCTCTCTCTCTCTCTCTCTCTCTCTCTCTCTCTCTCTCTCTCTCTCTCTCTCTCTCTCTCACTCTGCTCTCTTCACCTCCCCTATCTCTTCTTTCCTCTCCTTTCCATGCCACACCTCTTCCACTCTACCTAGACCGCATCAATCCTTCTCTGTTCCTCATCACTTCCCTTGTCCAGCCATCTTCATTGCTTCGGCACCACCTAGCACTGATTCACCACCCAGATCGCCGAGCACAACCCAGCACCATCATCTTCCTATCCCATCTAGCCATCTTCTTTTCACCCAACAATCAATACTGGACAGACATCCCAAATTCGCCAGCGTCGTCATAGGTCGCACCTCTGTCCACTCTGACTTCAAGCACTGGTTGCACCTCTGCCATTCTCCTCCGGCTTCTCCCTGCATCATCGATCGGCCCAGAGATGGAAACCTGATCTAGGTTTCCTCCCTTTTCCTCCCCCCTCCTTTCCTCTCTTCTCCTCTCCCTTCTCCCCCTCCATCTTCAACATCTTCACCTTGCTCGTCGGGTTCCCAATTTTTCTCCTTTTCCTCTTTTAAATTAGATTTTCCTTAAATTCTGATTTTGCCCTTTAGTCTTTAAATTCAATTATATTTGTGTTCCTACTTTAATTCCTTCTATGTCCCTATTTATTCCAGTTTTGAGTTATCTGCATTTTGCTTATCCAGGAACTATTCAATCCACACCAAATCAATTAAGGCTTAACCTAATCAACATGTTAGCCTTAATCAACCAAGAATTGTGTGTTTCTCCTTTGTTTCTTATTTGTTTGCAATTAACTTTCCAATTTCATTCTTAGGACATCCCTAAACATAACGTCTCTGATCTTTAATCTAAAATTAGTAACTTGATCTAAACCGTCCAAATCCCAAAATCATAATTTAACCTAGATCTTTAAGATTTTAAGGAATCTGACAAATCCAACCGACAGATCTTTAATAAAGGATGTTTTGAAGACATTAATGAAGACTGATCAACTTTCAAAACCCTAGATTTGAAGATATTGATGGTGATTAAGCTAGAAAAGTAGTTTTTTTTTATGTTATTTGGTTTATTTTCTTTCTTTTTTTTAAACTAAAAATTTTGTAATTTTTAGAAGTTGATTAGATCCAAACTCTGATTATAATTCCAATAATTTTTAATAATTTCTTTTACATTTTAGATAATTAAATTTTATTAAAATTCCTACTTTTTAAGTCAACTTCCCGTAGGATCGACCCATACTTGCATTAGCTATACTACAATAGCTCGTGCATTTGCAAAACATATCAGTAAGTTTTTGGCACTGTTACCGGGGATTTACAAAGAAGTTTTTATAAAATTTAATTAAAAATCTAAAAAATTAAAAAAAATAAAAATATATATATTTTTTTAGGAATTGCATAGTTTTAGCATTTTAGGCAATTTTAGGTGTATTTTAGAATTTTTTTAGTGCATAACCACCTAATTTCCTGGAATTGGTACTTATTTCTAATGTTCTTTTTCAGGGAAACAGGAAATTGGTAAGGAAATCTTCATCAAAATAGAAATTTCTCTACTTTTCTATATTAGAATTTTCCTTTTATTTTGAGTGAATCTTGTAGTGAGGCCCCTTTGTAATTTGTAATTTCCATTTCAATTTTTAAAGGGTTGTATAATACAGGCAAGTGTGGGATAAGGTAGTCCACACTTAATGTTCATCAGAAACCCCACTGTAAGTTTTCTCACTCCTTTTAATTCTTATATTAGGGTTTGCATTTACATTGTTTAGTAGTATAAGTGTGTATATAAAGCCTTTTTTATAATTGCTGCATTTTTAGGGTTTTGCATTAGGAATTGCATAGTTTTAGCATTTGGGGCAATTTTAGGTGCATTTTTCAAAAAACAATTCAACTTTTTTTTTTAAAAGAAAAGTTAAGAAAATTCAAAATCTCTATGTTCCTCTACACCCCTCAACTTGAATGAAACATTGTCCTCAATGTTTGGAAAACATAGGATCCTATATGATAATGGAAAGATGTAGAAGATGGAGATGTGAAAAACATCTTTGTAGCCTCCCAAGGAGCGCTAAGTTTTACGTCTTCAGCCAGACATAACAATAAGTGCAATGATGGCATGTTGTAAGGCTCTTGGAGTGGTAATTTAATCTGGGTCATGATACTGAGGTGTCTCTAAAGTGTCTCTTCAATTTCATTGCCAGGTAGTTCTAGGAAAGGTTTTAACCTTTGATCATTAACCTTTTGGATTTCTCCATCCTTTGTAATCTCGGTGGCCCCATGAGGCTAGATTGTGCGTATTATATAAGGTATTGTCTATCTAGATCTAAGTTTTTCTAAGAATAGATGCAATCTAGAATTATATAGTAAGACCTTTTGAGCAGGTGTGAAGGATTTTCTTAAGATATGTCTATCATGTACATCCTTCATTCGGTCTTTGTACAACCGTGTAGACTCATATGCATCTTTCCTCAATTCTTCTAGCTCATTGAGTTGGAGTTTTCTGTGGATCCTAGTAGAATCTAAGTCGAAATTGAGCTTTTTAATAGCCTAATATGCCTTGTGATCTAACTCTACTGGTAAGTGGCAGGCCTTTCCATAGATCAAGCGATAGGGTGACATTCCTATAGGGGTTTTATATGCTATACGATAAACCCATAAAGCCTCAGTAAGTCTCAGTGACCAGTCTTTCCTATTTGGATTGACTCTCTTTTCTAAAATCAGCTTTATTTCCCTATTGAATACCTCTACTTGACCACTAGTGTGAGGATGGTATAGGGTGGCTATCCTATAGTTGACACCATATTTCTTCATTAAATTCTCTAACACCTTATCACAAGTGTTTTCCCCCATCACTTATTATGACTCTAGGAGTACCAAACCATGCAAAAATATTTTCTTTTAAAAATTTTACCACAACCTTGGGGTCATTGGTTTTGCATGGTATAGCCTCCACTCACTTGGACGCATAGTCCACTCCTACTAGGATGCACAGATTTTCAAAAGTATTAGGAAAAGGTCCTACAAAATCTATGCCCCAAACATCAAAAGGTTCTATGGCAAGAATTGGGTTTACAGGCATCATATGTCTCCTTCCTAAAGTTTCTAACCTTTGACACCTTACACATGCTTTGCAATAAGTATGTGCATCCTTAAATATGGAAGGCCAATAAAATCCACACTGCAAAATTTTTGCAGCAATCTTTCTAGAGCTAAAATGGCCCCACATGCATGGTCATGACAAAAGGAGATGATTTGATTATGTTCACTATCTGATATGCATCTCCTAATTACTTGGTCAGAACAGTACTTGAATAAGTACAGATCATCCTAAGTAAAATATCTAACCTCGGTTAAAAATCTCATTTTATCTTGTTTGGTCCAATGATTACAGATTTGGCTTATAACAAGATAATTAACAATATCCCCATACCATGGTAACTGGGAAACATGCAATAAATGTTCTTCTGGGAATGACTCAATTATAGGCCCTTGATCGCTAGTATGTTCCACCACGAATCTAGATAAATGATCTACTACTACATTTTCTGAACCTTTCTTGTCCCTAATTTCTAAGTCAAACTCTTATAGCAATAGTGTCCAATGAATCAACATAGGTTTTGCATCCTTTTTAGAAAGGAGGTACTTTAAGGCCGCATGATCTGAATATACTATAACATAAAAACCCTAACAAGTAAGATCTAAACTTATCCAAAGCAAACACTACAGCTACCAACTCTTTCTTAGTGGTTGAATAGTTGAGTTGCAAGTCAGTTAGTGTTTTAATAACGTAATATATCACATGGGGACGTTTATCAATGCGCCGCCCCAAATAGCTCCAATGGCATAGTTTGACACATCACACATTATCTCGAATGGTGCAATCCAATCTGGTGGTCAGATAAAAGGTGTAGAAGTTGACTCAGCCTTAAATCACTCAAATGCTTTCTTACAGTCTTCATCAAGTCAAAAGTGGCCTCCTATGTAAGTAAATTACATAGGCTTGACAATTTTACTAAAATCTTTGATGACTCGTCTGTAAAAACCAGCATGTCTTAAAAAGGAGCGAATTTCTTTCACCGTCCTTGGTGGAGGAAGGTTAGCTATTAAATCCATTTTTTCCTTATCGACTTCTATCCCATTAGGTGATATTATGTAGCCTAATACTATCCCACTCTGTATGATAAAATGGCACTCTTCCCAGTTTAAGACAAGATTGTTTAAGTGGTGCAGCCACTCATCAAATGATGACCCAAATACTAAGAAGTCATCCATAAACACCTCAAGGAATCTTTCTACCATGTTAGAGAAAATGCTTAACATACACCTTTGAAATGTAGCTGGAGCATTACAAAGCCGAAAAGGCATACGTCTATAGGCGAAGGTTCCAAAAGGGCAGGTGAAGGTGGTCTTATCATGATCCTCTGGTGCTATAGGAATCTGGTTGTTACCAGAATATCCATCCAAAAAGCAATAATAGCTATGTCTGGTCAGCCTCTCTAGCATTTGGTCAATAAAGGGTAGAGGAAAATGATCTTTCCTTGTGACAGCATTCAACTTTCGATAATCAATGCAAACTCTCCACCAAATGGTCATGAAGTAAGGACTAACTCATTATCCTCATTTTTTACTACCGTTACCCCGAATTTCTTAGGTACAACTTGAACAGGGTTGACCCAAGTACTATCAAAGATAGGGTATATGATGCCAACATCTAAGAGCTTTAGGACTTCATCTCTAACCACGTCCTTCGTGTGGGGGTTCAATCATCTTTGGGTTTCCTTAGAAGGTTTTGCATTTTCTTCTAGATGTATCCTATGCATGCATACAGCTGGACTTATCCCTTTTATGTCTGCTATGGTCCACCATAAAGTAGTTCTATGTTCCTTAAGAACATCTAAAAGCTTACCCTCATGTTATCTAAGTTTGATGTTATTATTACAGGTAAGGTTTCATCTGGGCCTAAGTATGAATATTTCAAGTTATCAAGCAAGGGTTTTAGGTCCAAAGATGGTGGTTGCTCTATTGAGGGTATGGGGATAGATTTAGATGGTGGGAGTGGTTCCACATAAGGACCCCACTTGGAGGTATCCATGATTGGTGTAATATCTAAAAGATTGTTTACCTCCTCAATAGACTTGTCTATATCAAATTCTACATTAAAGTGCATCAAACAAGCCTCTAGTGGGCTAGAGATGTCAATGGTGAATGAATCTCATTAATTAGACTCTCTATCAAGTTGACATCACAAGGATCATCAACGTTTAAATGTTGTTGATCGGCATTAAAAAAATTAAGCTTAACCTTCATGTTGCCAAATGACAGCTTCATTACACCATTCCTACCGTTAATAATGGTGTTGGACATTGCCAAGAATGGACATCTAAGGATGACTAGGATTTGACTACCGGGATCAGATGCAGTTTGGGTGTCTAGTACAATGAAATCAATAGGGTAATAAAACTTATCCACTTGTATCATGACATCTTCAACCAAACCATGAGGTATCTTGACAGATCCATCAACTAATTGCAGTGTGGTAGTGGTTGGTTTTAACTCACCGAGTTTTAGTTGTTCATAGACAGAGTATGGCAACAAGTTAACACCAGACCCTAAGTCAAGAAGTGCCCTATCTATGACATGATGTCCAATGATACAAGTGATTATAGGACATTCTGAGTCTCTAAACTTTGGTAGGGTCTTGTGTTGAATTAAAGAGCTCACTTACTCAGTGAGGAAGGCTTTCTTTTGCACATTAAGCTTTCACTTTGTTGTGTAGAGCTCTTTTAAGAATTTGGCATAGGCAGGGATGTCTTTAATTGCATTGAGTAATGGTATATTGAATTGTACATGTTTAAATACTTCCATTAACTCATTGAAGTTTGATCACTTCCTAAATTTATTTAGTAATTGGAGAAAAAGGGCTTTAGGCACATAGGGTGCCTCCACTATAGGTTCTACAGGGTTTTTCTGTCTTTTCTGTTTTTCCTGTGTTTTAGTTGCCTCTTTTTCCTCTACAATTTCCTTAGCCTGCCCTTCTTCATTGTGGATCTGATGACCACTCCTAAGGGTGGTTATGGACTTAGCATGCTCATGAGGGTTAAGGTTCTAAGAACTTGACCCTATCTCAAATTGACCCTCAGGGTTAGGGATGGGTTGACTAGGAGACTGACCCTTTCCTATATTATGCAGTTCAACTGACAATTGGCTTACCTGCATTTCTAACTTGGCTATGGCTTGAGAATTGACATTTTGGTATTGGTTTAAAGTCCTTTTTGTCTCTTCATTCTGTTTTTCCATCATGCTCTCAATTCTATCCTCTAAACATGGTTTCTTTGGTTGCTAAGGTTGTTGGAAGCCAGGTGGCTGCTAAGGAAAACTTTTTGCTTAGGGGTGTTCAGTAGTGGTCCCCCTTGATGTTTATTCTTTGACTAAGAAAGATTGGGATGCCTAGCCCATCTAGGATTATAGGTCTTAGAATATGGGTTGTTGTTAGGTTGGCAATATGCATTCAATGCATTTGCTTAGTCTATAAGATATTTAGGGGATATTTTATTGGATGGACAAGCTAAGGTTAAATGAGAGGGACTAGAACAAGTAGAGCATACCTCTTGTGGAGGTTTTTGGGATAATGTAATAGCCATCAAAGATTGAAACATAGTTTCAAGCTTATCCATTCTTCCGCCTAATTTTTCAGCGATAGAGTCAAGCTTATAGGACGGATCAGTATGCACTCCTATTTCATAGATACCTCCTTTCATAGTGGGCTAGTTGGTTCTTTCTCTTCTATTTGAAAAATCCCATTGGTGAGAATTATTGACCATAGTTTGAAAGAATTCCCATGCCTCACTTTCATTTTTTAACATGAGGGTCCCTCCACTCGTTGCATCTATCATTTGTCTATTTTGAGGTGTCAATTCCTCATAGAAGTATTGAACTTGTTGTCATTTCTCAAATCCATGATGGGGGAATTTTTGCATCAATTCATTCCACCATTTCCAACATTCAAAATATTGTTCATCATCCCTTTGTTGGAAATTGATAATTTCACGATGCATGGCATTTGATTTGTGAACAGGGAAGAACTTGTTTAAAAAATTCTCGGACAATTGGTCCCATGTATGTATGGAACCTACCTCCAAGGAATTAAGCCATGACTTGGCTTTGTCCTTAAGTGAGAATGAGAATAACCTAAGCCTAATCGAATCATCCAAAAAATTTCAAAACCTAAATGTGGCACAAATATCAAGAAACTCCTTGATATGTAGGTAGGGATCTTCTCGGTCTCAACCATAAAAAGTAGGGAGTAATTGAATCACTCCTAGCTTTAACTCAAAGTGGTCTACATTTGTGGGAGGTAAAGCTATGCAGGATGGCGTATTGAGTTGGAGTGGTAGATAGAAATCTCTAATTGTTTTGCACTCAATCTTTGCTGATGGTTTATCCATGGGAGTAGGAATTAGGGTTCTTTTCCCTTGGTGTTGGATGTGTTGAATCTCTGGGTCTAAAGGTAATAGCTCTAGGTTTTGAGATCAATGCCTTGCATGAACTAATTCTAATCTAAATGCTAACTTTAACTCTACGTGACGCAAGCATAAGGCACAGTCAAACAATCCTTAGTCTAATAAGCAAAATTCTAATTTTCTTGAATTTGTGTGAGGACAATGCCTTTAATTAGCCTAATCAAGGCTCCTCCTCTCCTTTAGATTTGACTATTGCTTACCAGTTAGGTTTTGTACAAGGTGGTGAATACAACCCTCATGTAAGGAGGCAAGGGAAGAGCAAGGCTCTATTAGATAACCCCTAATAACCACAGTGCTCAAAAGCCACTAAAGTGATAATAAATTGAGTCTCAGTAAGTGGATCCTACGAGCATGTGATGGCCCTATATATCTCTATTGATTGATTTTAATTTGATTTGAAGGGTAGGGTAGCACGCTTGAGGTGATTATCCTTGGTAGGCCAAGGAGTGATGACAAAATCCACCCTTGATCTTATTGGGTGTAGGGTTGTGACGACCTTGGTCTTTAAAACACATTTTCATAAATATTTGCAAAGGTAGGGCCCAAAATTTCAAAACTCTTTTAAAATACAAATAGCGAAAATATATTTTCTTTGAAATTAATTTATCAAAAACCCAAGTATCACCTTAAATTACTTATCATACATAGATTTTCATATAAAATAAAATGTCTATTGAATAGCAATAGAAATACTTTTATTAAAATTAGGATCAATCTAGTGGTTCACATACACAGCCTCGATAGTCATTACATACCTTGTCCAAATATTACAATCTAAATTACAAAACAATCAATGTAATCTTCCTCAAAGTAAATACATTGACCAGTAGTTTGGTGATGATTATTGTCAAGTCTTGAGCTTTCAATCTTCCTTAACTAAATCTGAGATATTGTAAACATTCAAACATTTATAATATCTCAGAAAGCTATGCTTGGTAGGGGATTTAAGAAATATAATCAATATAACTCAAAATCAACAATTCTTTATATCCATGATATAAATCAATTTATAAATTGGATAACACTTTTATCCCCCATCCTTCATATGAATTATATGTATATACTACATATAAATAAAACCATTTAAAATCATGAATATAGTCAATATCATTAATAATATCTCATTTCCAAATTGATTTCAATATTAGCACTATGTGTTAATATTTAATCATATTGTGTTGGGTAATGTCCTCCAATATAACATCAGTAATAACTTTTACCGGGCATCTCATCATGCCATTAAATAAGGCATCTCATCATGCCATAACATAAGGCATCTCATCATGTCATAATCAATTGCATCATAATGCAAAATAATATCAAAGGACTACCATGCTTGTAGTCTCAATCTGTATAGCATGCCTAGATAACTGCTCAATACTCCACTGATACCACAGGCCAAAATACAGATCCATGTTCGTATGGGGGGAACCATGGCTGTCACAATGGCGGCCTTCCCATAATTGCCCCACCCGACATTTTGCCTCTCTTTGGGCATGGTATCATCATCATAATCAGTTTCATAGAGCGGTTGGACAAACCCTCTTAACTCTCATAGCATTGGCATCCCCAGGCATAAGCCTATCTTAAAACAAAATCACAAGCCTCCATGCTTGTATGGAAAATAATATTTCCATACTTACAGACTATGTGTCTAGTTATAATAAGGTATGCCTATAACTTCTTTCCTTAAGATTTCGAGGTCCAACTTATGTAATTCAAATCTTCTCATTCTACCCATTACGTAATTTCATAATTACTTAATCAATAACTTTGTATTCATTTTAACATCATTTGTTGCCTTAAGTAATGTCATAATTACTTAATAAATCACTTTCAATTTATTTCAACATCATTTGTTGATTCATAAATAATTCTAAGGCAACTATATTCAATCTATAGTTATTAGGATAAGATCATGTGTAAAACATATGTAACTTCTACATTGAATATATTCTTAAGGTCTACCTACCTTTACTTTCAACAATCCATCTTCTCATTGATCTTGAGAATCGTATTCTTCATATATCTATCAAATCATACATATAGAGTCATTCCTCAACTCATTTATACTTCCTAGTTTTCATTTTATCATCCTTACATAAGATGACTTGGATCTTTTTCCTTGGATCGTATTGATCAAGGATCTAATCTATTGATCTATATTTAAATCTAACATCTATTCAAAATCAAACATTTAATCTAAATTATAATTCTGTTTATTGTTCTTGATCGTTCAAGATCTCATCATGAATCTTGTTTGATCATCCTTATCTTACTTACAACTTTTATTAAGATTAGATAATTTGCTATATTTTATGTTCTTATTATTATTCAACCAGTTAATGTCTTACTGGTTGAAGATAGTTTATTTCTTTCCTAATACTAGACAGCTCCTCCTTATTTCAGAATTGATTAAGGCTTACCAGTAAAAAGCTTCTCACAGAGTGGTTAATTCAATCCTCATGTAAGGAGGCGTTTAGACCTCACAAACATTGCTAGAAGGTGAGGGAAAAGCGAGGCTCTATTAGAGAACCCCCTTATCCACCATGTTCATCATTTACTGGAGTGACCTTAGCTCAACCTTCTTTAAGGTTCCTATGAGCTCGTATACCCTAACTCCCATTTCTACTTAATTTTAACTTATGTCCATGAACATAAATAATGTCATTCATGGTGTTTATTATTTTTCTAAATTGGGCAGAGAAATGATATTCCTTATATTGTCTTACTAACTATAGACCTTACTATGATTAAGTCCATATCCATATTCATTGTAAATGTTCATCAATATCTATTTTTATTTAATTACAATTTTCATGTAATTTACATAACATGAACATTAAAGCATAAATAAGTAAATCTAACAATTAAATCTACTAAGCAAATACATGAACATTTACAATAAAATTTCATAACTCACAGGCTCATTTGAATATATCTTATTCGTCTATTTTGATCCCATGATCATATTTTGATTTCTATTCATTTTTCATCCCATTAAGTATTTAGATATTAATCTTTTATTTTTATTCAGATCTATCACATTCTCTTAATGTGATATCATCACTAGATCATTGATGCATCTTATCATATGATCTGATCTTTCTTGATCCAACCCAAATTAAAGGCATAGATCTCAATCTATCCCAAATTAGCCTTATCAGGCTCATCAATCCATATGATCTTAACTTTAGATCATCATTTAAACTAATTTTCATAGTCTAATCATGCTTGATTACTCAAATCAAGTAAATCCATTATCAGTTTTAAGATTTCTCCTCCATTAAGGTTAAATTTCTTAATTCATCCTACATCAGTCACCTCTAACTCTTGATTCCATGTTACCTCATTACTAGATCACTGATGGATCATAAATCCAAGGTTTGATCATGCCAGATTTGATTGATCTTGGGAATTAGTACCACTTTTGTTATTTATAGAATTTTACAGGGAATAAAACATAAATTTTATGTTTCCATTAGATTCTACTCTTCACAAGAAATTCAGAGCTTTTTTCTAATCTTGATTTAAAGTTAAAATGAGCTCTAAATTAAAGTTTTAAGTTTCAAATCTGTTTTGACAGTCCAGATTTGATATGGACTATCAAAAAGCAATAAAATGACCTGAAGCGCGTCACTGTCTCCAAGACGCCGTGATGATGCACCCACATGGAGCATCTCTATGTTCGTTTGAGTCATGCGTCTTTAGAGCAAATCTCCATAGATCTGTTGAGATGGTCCGATTTGGACCATCAAAGCAATAGCTCCCCAAATCAACAGCTGGATCTCACTAAAATTTTACTATGAACTTAGGTCTAGGGGTTTTGGGGTCCCACAATGCCATCCAATAGCTCAGAATTACCATCTCAGCCATTCCTGGGTGGTTCCCATCTAGGGTTCATCAGATTCGTTTCACTGGTGAACCAATCGCCGGTGAATAGATTTCATGGTGAATCCTTAGGGTTTTTTATCGAAAAACAAGGGGGTTTTGAAGGGGAGCTGAGGGAGACCTACCTGATCCTATCTGTAGCAGTGGAGAAAGCCGAAGAGGTGTTTATTTGGCTGGATTTCGGTGGGTGTAGACCGTTGTCTGTGCTCACCTGTAAATCATCGCCACCGAGATGTTTGTAAGAGCCGGAGAAGAAATTCAGAGAGCAAAAAGGGAGAAGGGAGTGAGGGGAATTGGATTCTGATTTCAGTCACGTTTTGGATGATGAAGAAGGTAGATCGGTGAAGAACTTGAACTTGTCAGGCTAGAGAGAGAGAGAGAGAGAGAGAGAGAGAGAGAGAGAGAGAGAGAGAGAGAGTCTAAGGGTCTGTGGAATCAGCCCATAGGAGGGCTATTTACCGGGTTAATTGTGTATTATTTTATTTAAAATTTTTATTATTTTAAAAAAAATAATTTTTATTCTTTTCTTATTGAAATCAAAATAGATTCCTCATCATGTTTATTCTTCATCATTGATATTCTCAGAGGATCACCTAACTTTTGTGGACTCCACACAAAAGCAAAATGACCATTTTACCCCTATGGGTAAATATAAATTCACAAAATTAAGAAAAATAGGGATTTTTCACCCCAAGCTCAGATTTAAGCGTGCTTACAATCATTCTCACTAGTTTTTTTAGTATGATTTCAAATATCTATATTTCAAGACTTGATTCATTTTTAAAAATTAACATTATATTAAAAATAATAATCCACCTCAATTTTTGTAAAAATTCTAATTAATTCCAAATAATTCCAGAAAAATTGGGGTTTTCACATTCTTCCCCCTTATAGAAATTTAGTCCTCGAAATTTAATATAACAACTCACTTATGAGTTATCATTATCTCATTTATAATTTTTTTCCTACAGTTTATTCTGTGAAATATTGACACTTAAGGAACTCTTTTATTCCCTTTTTGATTTATCAATCATATTACCATCTCCTTAAAGGTAGACTTTATTCATATAACTTGTTAGATAATTTAGCCATCCCGGCTAAATCATAACGACTATCTTGACATTTCCTAACATTTCAAAATTGACTAATTCTTATAAATAATCCTCTTGTTCATATGTCATATTTCCTTTGATTGGTGTCATCAATTTTTACATTGTTAGTCAGTAATTCTCATAATATATTTCTATCATATTGTTACTCCCTATTTCATTCAATAGAAAAACTCTTTAACATGTCTTTCAAAGTATGGATAGTTCTTTGATTATCAACCAAAGATGAAATGGTGTATTAAATCTCAATTGAATTAACTAATGTTCTTTGTATAACCTTCCAATATTTGGAAGTAAATATTTCATCTCAATTTGAAATATTCATACTTCTATATCATTTTCTTCAAAAAAAATCTTTCTGATGATATTTCTTTCCTCAAATTTTCACTATCATCTTATCATAACTTTTATAAAATCTATTCTTTTAGTATCACTGAGTCATATCAATATTCTTGAGGTTCTCATAATCAGTTATTTACTTTTTCATTGTATAGGTAACACTATTGTTACAAATTCTAAAATGTATACTTAAAAATCATTATGAAGCATCCACAATGACTTTTCTATAACCTTTCTAAGTTCTTATATGAAATAGTAACTCTCTTTACTCCAATTAAGGATCAACATCAATATTATCCTCATATCTCATAGAAATGTACTTTCTCTAGCTAGTCTTTACACTTACCAAATTTGGTAAACATTTTAATTCATGATGTTTCAAACTAAATCCATATATCTTCAACACATACTATTGCTCATTTAGCCAAAAAAATATTCCTTCATCAAATTCATAAATATCATTTATCCCAAAAGTATAACTCAAAATTCATATTGAGTTTTGAATGATGTTTTTTATTTCTAACTCACATTTTATGATAGTTGAGGTTACTTAACCTCCTCAATAACATTATTCATCATTTTAATCAATGCATAATCACAATAATCGATCCCTTTTCTAACAGTACTTGTGTTCTCCAAAATAACTTATTTGGTCAAATAAATCCTCTATATAATAGTCCTTGACTTTTCAACTTATTCAGGTCAATTGATGCCATCTTCTAAAATATCATAAAGAATTGAGCTGTAATGAGTAATAATTCAATAATAACTCAATCTCGTATTAGATTGTGAAATTTTTTCAAAATATCTTAAAATTTTCTAACTAAATCCTTCTCCATAGTCTTGAATTATTCATTCTCTATAATCACCACATTTATCCAAAATGCTTGACTTTCAAAACAATGTGTTTAGCTTCCTGTATTTATTTTTAGGGTCTTATTTCTCATATACCACGATTGTTTCCTCATCAATGTGAAAAATGTATTTTTTATTTATTTATTTATTTTATTATAGTCCATAACTATTCCAATATACCAAAATCAATCATATCAGTAGTACAAGATCAATATCCATCTTAATTTTGATGAACTCTTGTGCTGACTCATCCATTGAATTATCTTAGTAAATTCATATTTGATGTACAAGATGTATGGACTATGATCTCATTGTGAACCATATACTATCATGGTTAACTTGTTTTTCTAAAAATTTTGGGATTATAATTTCCTACTTTCACTATTCTTCCTCGTCTGATTTATCTCCAAATTTTCCTCCAGTTTAAAAAACATTCCTTCTTACTCCAGAAATTAATCATCTATTTATCAAAATTCTTCTCCTTTACTAATTTTGGAGAGAAATACTCATTATTTCCTTGAATTATTCTCAAGTTATATCCACTCTTCAAAAATTTTGGTTTTACCCTTCCTATAAAGGTTGGAATTTTTCTTACCCTTACTAACTGATCGACTAGAGTTGTCACATCTAAGTTATACCTCAAATATTTCCATGGTAAATTTATAATTGATGCAAATTCACATAAGATAAAAAAAAAAAAGTGTATAGATCCATAATCAAACAGTAATTTTGCATAGTTATCATATATAAGCAAAGTACCTTCAATCACCGCATTTAAGGTTTGGTCTTGACTGTCAGTAATAGCAAATACCCTTCCTTGCTGTCGAGGGATATTCTCTAGTTTTTGCATCCTTGATTGCCAGTTGTTTATTGCAGTTATTTGCCATGTGTCCCAGTTTCTCACATTTATAACACTAGATTGGAGGTCATTGTTGTATTGGATTAGGGTATATATTCACAGGGTGGAATCTTCTACACTTGGGACAACTCCTCTGATTTTGTCTAAAAGTAGGATTTCCTTGATTACTAGGTGGCTTGTAATTATTCATTAGCCCTTTGCCTTTCTTAAAAGGTCGTGGATTGAAGTTTCTCATTTCCACTACTTTTCCTTTTTTTTTTCTTAAAACTTCCTCAAATCTGGAGGTCATTTCTATGCACTCCGCCAGGGTCGTGGGTTTGGTACCCAACACCTCTGTTCTCAATCCTAGGTTAAGTCCTTCCAAGAATCTACCAGCAGTCTACCTATCAGTACTATAGATATGTGGTGCAAACCTCTTCAATTGTATGAATTTATTTTCATATTCATACTCCCTTATTGTAGATCTAGGAATTCTTTTTCCTTTTTGCTTGAACATGAAGAGGAAAATATTTGTTGTTAAAGACCTCTTTAAATTCTTTCCAAGAGATATTTTTTGGGTTTGAAAGAAATTCCTCTTTGCCAATCTCCACCAAAAGGCAACTTCTTGTTTCAGAATATAGGTAGCCATCTTGACTTTTACTTCTTTAGGAGTTCGTAAAACTTCAAAAGCTTTCTCAACCTCATATATCCATTCTTAAGCTTTTTCAGCATACCTCTTTCCATTATAACCTATCACCATTTTCTGAAATCTTTCCACCACTTTGTCCAACTTCTCCAATGATAGTTGAGAATTTTCAATCACTCCAATAGGTACATGTGGCAACTCGGGTTTTTAAAACCATTTTCACAAATATTTGTAATGGTAGGACCTGATTTTGAAACTCTTTTAAAATACAAACAGCAAAAACATATTTTCTTTGAAATTGATTTGTCAAAAACCTGAGTGCCACATCAAATTACTTATCACACATAGATTTTTGTAGAAAATAAAATTTCTATTGAATATCAATAGAAATACTTTTATTAAAATCAGGATCAATCTAGTGGTTCACATACACAGCCCCGATAGTCATTACATACCTTATCCAAATATTACAATCCAAATTACAAAACAATCAATATAATCTTCCTCAAAGTAAATACCATGAGTAGTAGTTCAGTGATGATTATCCTCAAGTCTTGAGCTTTCAATCTTCCTTAACTGTATCTGAGATATTGTAAACATTCAAACATTTACAATATCTCAGCAAGCTATGCTTGGTAAGAGATTTAAGAAATATAATCAATATATCTTAAAATCAACAGTTATTTATATCCATGATATAAATCAATTTATACAATTGGATAACCATTTCATCCTTCACTCATCATATGAATTATATGTATATATTACATATAGATAAAACCACTAAAAATTGTGAATATAGTCAATATCATAAATAATATCTCGTTTCCAAACTGATTTCAATATTAACACTAAGTATTAATATATAATCATACCGTATTGGGAATCATCCTCCAATACAATATCGGTAATAACTTTTATCGAGCATCTCATCATGCCATAAAATAAGGCATCTCATCATGCTATAACATAAGGCATCTCATCATGCTATAACATAAGGCATCTCATCATGTCATAATTAATTATATCATAATGCAAAATAATATCAAAGGACTACCATGCTTGTCACAATACTTTGACTAAAGGAATTACTTTAGTTCATAACTTTAGTTCTTTTCTATCAAGAATTTGAATTGCCTTCTCCTCAAAAGTTAAATCTGGTCTCAGTTCTTCTGGTATTTTTTTAACTACGTGTGTAATGTCAGGTATATATTTGCATAACATGGACACATGAAACACATTATGTACTTCAGTTAATTGTGGAGGTAAAGCTAACTTGTAAACCACTATACCAATCATGTTTAATATTTCAAAAGGACCAATATATCTAGGATTGAGTTTTCCCTTGGTTCCAAACCTCATAATCCCTTTTACTAGAGAAACCTTCAAGAATACATGATCCCCAATTTCAAATTCCAAGTCTTTGTGTCTTCTATCAATGTAACTAATTTGACAACTATGAGCTGTCAACAACCTTTTTTCTAATTATCCTAACTTTCTCTGCACACTGTTGTACCAATTTTGACTTCATCAATCTTATTTCTCCAACATCACTCCAACATGTCGATGATCGGTAAGGTCATCCATACAATGCTTCATATGGCGCCATATCGATACTTGCATGAAAACTGTTATTATTCAAAAATTCTATTAAAGGAAGATGCTCATCCCAATTTCCCTTCCAATCCAATGCACATGCTCTCAACATATCTTCTAAGGTTTGAATGGTTCTCTCTGACTGACCATTGGTCTGAGGATGAAATGTTGTACTAAACTTAAGAGTTGCACCCAATGCTTGCTGCACACTCTTCCAGCATCTAGAGGTAAACCTCTCATCTCTGTCTAAGATGATTGACAAGGGGATTCCATGAAGGCTCACTATTTCTCTTACATACAATTTAGCTAAACTGTCAACTGATTGAGTTTGTTTAATTAGAAGAAAGTGAGCTAACTTTGTCAATCTATCTACTATTACCCAAATCATATCATGTCCTTCTCTTGTCTTAGGTAATCATACCACAAAATCCATTGTGATATGACCCAATTTCCATTCTGGTAATTCTAATGCATGTAACATCCCTGCTGGTCTTTGATGTTCAATTTTCACTTGTTGACATGTTAAACATTTTGCTACATATTCTCCTATATCTCTTTTCATTCCTTCCCACCAAAAGTTTCTTTTTAAATTATGATACATTTTTGTACCCCCTGGGTGAACAGAGAATATTGACTAATAAGCTTCTTGTAATAATTCTTTCCTCAAATCTGAATCTGATGGAATAACCAATCTTTCCTGAAAACGGATGCCCCCATCTAAACCCTTGTGAAAACCATTCTTAGCACATAATTCCTGAGTTATTGTATCACCTTCTTGTGCTTGTATTACACAATCTATTGATTTAATGGTGATGTTGGTAAGTATTGATTTTGTCTTTCTACTTAGTGCATCAGCAACTATGTTCGCCTTCCCAGGATGGTATTGAATAGTGAAATCGTAGTCTTTGATATACTCCAACCATATACGTTGTCTCATGTTCAAGTCAACTTGGGTAAAAATGTACTTAAGGCTTTTGTGATTAGTGAATACATTGAGTTTTTCACCATACAAATAATGTCGCTAAATTTTTAAGGCAAACACTACAGCCGCAAGTTCTAGGTCGTGTATGGGATAATTCATTTCGTGCTTCTTTAATTGACGAGAAGCATATGCAATGACTTTACCATTTTGCATTAATACACAACCTAGACCCTTTCTTGAAGCATCACAGTAAATTTCATACCCTCCTCTTCCAGATGGTAATGTCAATACGGGTGTCGTAGTCAACCTCTTTTTCAATTCTTGGAAACTATTTTCACATTCTTCAGTCCTAGTAAATTGTACACTTTTTCTGGTCAATGTAGTTAAAGGTAGGGCTATACTAGAAAATCCTTTAATGAATCTTCGGTAATATCCATCAAGTCCAAGAAAACTATAGATTTCTGTTACTGTCTTAGGTTTTTCCCAATTCATCACTACCTCAACCTTTGTTAGGTCCACCTCAACCCCATTTTCAGAAATTATATACCCAAAAATTTGACTTTCTCTAACTAGAATTCACACTTACTAAATTTTGCAAACAATTTGTGATTTCTAAGTATGTTCAACACAATTTGTAAGTGTTCTTGATGTTCCTCTTTACCGGTAGAGTAAATCAATATGTCATCAATAAAGAAAATTAAAAACTTGTCAAAGAATTCCTTGAATATTGTATTAATCAAATCCATAAAAACAACCATTGCATTTGTTACCCCAAAAGGCATGACCAAAAATTCATAATGTCCATATTGAGTCCTAAATGTTGTCTTTGATATATCCTTATTCTTGATACGCAATTGATGATACCCTGATATAAGGTCAATCTTAGAAAATACCTTAGCATATTTGAGTTGATCAAAGAGATCATCAATGCGGGGTAGAGGATATTTATTCTTCATAGTCACACTATTCAACATTCTATAATCCATACAGTCTCATTGAACCATCTTTCTTCTTCACAAATATAACTGGTGCTCCCCAAGGTGAACTACTTGGTCTTACAAACCCTCTGTCTAGCAACTCTTGTAATTGACTTTTTAATTCCTTCAACTTGGTTGGGGCCATCCTATAAGGTGCTTTAGATATTGGAGTTGTACCCAGTAACAACTCAATAGTAAACTCAATTTCTCTATGAGGTGGTAACCCAGGTAATTCCTCTGGGAAAACATCCTGAAAGTTTTTAACCACATCAATTTATTCTATCTTGGGTATTTCGAAATCTAAAGCAACCACTGTTGCTAAAAATGCTTGACAACCCTTGGAGATGTGTTTTGCAGCTTTCATGGCTGATATGATGCATGTGTCTGATTTGTATTGTTTTCCATGAAATATAAAAATTTCTTCTCCTGGTATTCTAAAGATGGCCTTCTTTTTATGATAGTCTAACATTATACAGTACTTTGCCAACCAATCCATCCGCAAAATAATGTCAAAATCTACCATGTTTAGTAATATGAGGTCTGTATCCATTCTTTTTCCCAATACTTCAATGGGCACATTTTGAATGAATTTTCTGACTCTTACTGACTCTTACTGACTGAAGTTATCACATCTAATTCAAATCCCAATTCTTTCAATGGTAGATTCATACTTGATGCAAATTAAAGGGCAACCCTGGTGCACGAAGCTCCCGCTATGCGGGGTCTGAGGAAGGGACGGACCACAAGACCCTATAATAGGTAGCCTTACCTTGCATTTTGCAAGAGGCTGATTCCACACATTGAACCCGTGACCTCAAGGTCACATGACAACAACTTCAACCGTTGCACCAAGGCTCCGCTTCATACTTAATGCAAATTCACATGAGATAAATGAGTGTGTAGATCCATAATCAAATAGTACTTTTACATAGTTATCAGATATAAGTAAAGTGCCTTCAATCACTGTATTTGAGGTTTGGGCTTGACCAATAGCAAATACTCTTCCTTGTTGCCGCAGAATATTCTCTCCTGTCTCCCTTCCTTAATTACCACTTGTTTATTCCAATTATTTGTCATGTGTCCCAGTTCCCCACATTTATAACGTCTGAGTGGAGGTCTTTATTGTATTGGATTTGGGCATATATTGCCAGAGTGAAATCTTCTACATCTAAGACAATGCCTCTAATTTTGTCCAAAGGAAGAATTCCCTTGAATTCTTGGTGGCCTAAAATTATTCCTAGGCCCTTTGACTTTCTTAAAAGGTCTTGGATTAAAGTTTCCCATCTCTACTTTTTTCCTGTTTTGATTTTGCTTAAAATCCTCCTCAAATTTGGAGGCCATTTCTATGCATTCTACTAAAGTCATGGGTTTGGCACCCAACACTTTAGTTCTTAATCCTGGACGAAGTCCTCCTAGGAATCTGCTAGCTATTTGCCTATCCATACCACAGATATGTGGTGCAAACCTCTTCAACGATATGAATTTGTTTACATATTCTACAAAAGACATACTCCCTTGTTGTAGGTCTAGGAATTCTTTTTCCTTTTAGGCTTGACCATGAAGAGGAAAATATTTGTTGTTGAAAACCCCTTTAAATTCTTTCCAAAAGATATTTTCTAGGTTTGAAAAGAAATTCCTCTTTGCTAATCTCCACCAGAAGGCAACTTCCTATTTCAAAATATAAGTGGCCATCTTGACTTTTACCTCTTTTGGAGTTCATAAGATTTCAAAAGTTTTCTCAAACTCATATATCCATTCTTCGGCTTTTTCAGCATCACCCTTTCCATTATAGCCTATCACCATTTTCTAAAATCTTTCCACCATTTTGTCCAACTTCTCTGGTGATAATTGAGAATTTCCAGTTACTCCCATAAGTACAGGTGAAGAATGATCCTATACCGGTGTTGGAGTGTTATTTCTTTGAACAAGTGTGCTGGGCCCCGCTTCATGCTGAGCTAGAGCTGGAGCTAGTGCACTTTGTACTGCTATAGAATGTACAGCCACCTGAGGTTGTTGAAGATGGGGAAGAAGACCTCATAGTACTCTTGTTATAATTTCCTCAACATTATTTTCTTGAGATGTATTCTCCATATTGGAATCACTAATCCTCTGAGCCGTCCTCCTAGTTCTCTTCGGTGGCATCTGCTGACAAATCAAAATATCTATATAAACACTATATTTAACTAATTCTATCCTAACCTAAATTTGGATTGTCATCTTAATATTGGACATATAGGGGTTGTAAGTGGTTGGATGAACCGCTCTAATACCAACTGTGGCAACCTGGTTTTTAAAACACGTTTTCAAAAATATTTGCAATGGTAGGGCCTTGATTTTGAAACTCTTTTAAAATACAAATAGCGAAAACATATTTTCTTTGAAATTGATTTGTTAAAAACTCGAGTGTCCCATCAAATTACTTATTACACATAGATTTTTGTATAAAATAAATTTTCTATTGAATATCAATAAAAATACTTTTATTAAAATTAGGATCAATCCAGTGGTTCACGTACATAGCCCCAGTAGTCATTACATACCTTATCCAAATATTACAATCCAAATTACAAAACAATCAATACAATCTTCCTCAAAGTAAATACCATGAGTAGTAGTTCGGTGATGATTATCCTCAAGTCTTGAGCTTTCAATCTTCCTTAACTGTATCTGAGATATTGTAATCATTCAAACATTTACAATATCTCAGTAAGCTATGCTTGGTAGGGGATTTAAGAAATATAATCAATATATCTCAAAATCAACAGTTATTTATGTCCATGATATAAATCAATTTATACAATTGGATAACCATTTCATCCTTCACTCATCATATGAATTATATGTATATATTACATATAGATAAAACCACTAAAAATCATGAATATAGTCAATATCATCAATAATATCTCATTTTTGAACTAATTTCAATATTAACACTAGGTGTTAATGTATAATCATACCGTATTGGGAATCATCCTCCAGTACAACATTGGTAATAAATTTTACCAGGCATCTCATCATGCCATAAAATAAGGCATCTCATCATGTCATAACATAAGGCATCTCATCATGCTATAACATAAGGCATCTTGTCATGTCATAATCAATTACATCATAATGCAAAATAATATCAAAGGACTACCATGCTTGCAGTATTAATTTGTACAGTGCGCCTAGATAACTACTCAATGATCCACTGATACCACGGTGGAAAATATAGATCCATGTTCATATGGGAGGAACCATGGTTGTCATAGTGGCAGCCTTCCCATAACTGCCCCACCTGACATTTTGCCTCTCTTTGGGCATGGTATCATCATCATAATCAATTTCGAAGAGCGGGTGGCCAAACCTTCATAACTCTCGTAACTTTGGCATCCCCAGACATAAGCCTATCTTAAAACAAAATCACAAGCCTCCATGCTTGTATGGAAAATAATATTTCATACTTATAGCCTATGTGTCTGGTTATAATAGGACATGCTTATAACTTCTTTCCTTAAGATTTAGGCGTCCAACTTATGTAGTTCAAATCTCCTCATTCTACCTATTAAGTAATTTCATAATTACTTAATCAATCCCTTCGTATTCATTTTCACATCATTTGTTGCCTTAAGTAATTTTATAATTACTTAATCAATTACTTTATATTCATTTCAACATCATTTGTTGATTCATAAACAATTCTAAGGCAATTATAATCAATCTATAGTTATCAGGATAAGATCATGTGTAAAATATATGTATCTTTTATATTGAATATATTCTTTAGGTCCACCTACCTTTACTTTCAACAATCCATCTTCTCATTGATCTTGATCATCATATCCTTCGTGTATTTGTCAAATCATATATATACAGTCATTCCTCAACTCATTTATACTTCTTAGTTGTTCTTTTGATCATCCTTTCATAGGATGATTTGGATCTTTTTCCTTTGATCATATTGATCAAGGGTCTAATCTATTGATCTACATTTGAATATAATATTTATACTAATTCAAAAACATACATACTAACCCAATATTATGTTTCTTATTATTCTTGATTATTCAAGATCTCCTTATGGATCTTGTTTGATATGTTATTATCTTAATTACCATTTTTATTAGGATTAGATAGCTTACTATCCTTTTATGCTCTTATTATTATTCAACCAATTAATGTTTTACTGATTGAAGATAATTTATGCACTCCTAATTCTAGACATCTCCTCTTATTTTCAATTAACTAAGGTTTACCAAATAAAAGTTGTTCGCGGAGTGGTTAATTCAATCCTTATGTAAGGAAGCGTTTAGACCTCACAAACATAGCCAGAAGTTGGGGAAAGAGTGAGGCTCCATTAGAGAACCCCCTTAACCACCATGTTTAGCATTTACTGGGGTGACCATAGATTAACATTCATAAGGTTCCTACAAGCATTAAACCCTAAGTACTCTTGCTATTTGATTTTAATTAAATCCATAAACATTTAAAATGTCATTCATGGAGTTTATTATTCTCCTAATTTGGGCCAAGAAAATTATATTCCTTATATTGTCCGACTAACTATAGCCATTACTATTATTAAGTCCATGTCCATATTCATTGTAAATATTCATCAATATCTATTTTCATTTTATTACATTTTTCATGTAATTTACATAACAAGAACAATTAAAGCGTAAATAAATAAATCTAACAATTAAATCTACTAAGCAAATAAAAGAACATTTATAATAGAATATACTAATTCACATGCTTATTTGAATACATCATATTTATTCATTTTGATCAAATGATCATATTTTGATTTCTATTCAGTTTAGATCTTGATGTTTTATTTTTATTCAGATCTATCACATTATCTTAATGTGATATCATCACTAGATCATTGATTCATCTCATCAAATGATCTGATCTTTCTTGATCTAGCCAATTAATAAGATCTTAAGCCATTTTATCAAAATTAAGGGTATATATCTAAATCTATCCCAAATTAGCCGCATCAGGCCATTCATTTTTCATGATCATATCATTAGATCATCATCCATACTAATTCACAGTTTTTTATCATCCTTGATCAATCTAATCAAGGAGATTATTATGTATTTTCAAGGATTTTGTTACTTTTAATGGTCAAGATCTAAAGATCTGCTAAATCAATCATATCCAATATATTTCTTTAAGTTATCACATCATTATGTCACTAATGGATCAGAATTCTAAGGTCTGATCATGCAAATTTGACTAATCTTGGAAATTAATACCACTTCTTGTGATTTACAAATATTTATAGTGAATAAAACATAAATTTTTTGTTTCCATTAGATTCTACTCTTCACTAGGAATCCAGAGCTTCTTTTCAATCTTGATTTGGCATTAAAATGAGCTCTAAATTAGATTTTTAAGTTTATAGTCAAAACAAGGGCCCAGATTCAATCTGGGTTATTCATATCGACAGGTCGATCAGCGGTCCACCCCCTTTACCAGTGATTGCCAGTGTATGGGGAGGGTGACTTAGGATAAGCGAGACAGTCCGATTTGGACCATTAGATCACCCTTTTCCCCCTATCTCCTAGATCTGAACGAGCCATCCTCTGAGATTTCATACCTTGGGGTTTTTGGACCCCAAGAATCCATCCAATGGCTCAAAAACTGCAAAAAAATCATGTTTTATAGGTGTTTTCCATCTAGTTCACTATTACTGGATTCACCAAAAAAATCTAGTTGGAAAATCCAGTCCGGTGATCTCTATGCAAGGAAAACTATTAGAAAAGATAGAGGAGAATGAGGGGTACCTACCTGTAGTGTCTAGAATCGAAGAATATGGCCAAAAAATAATTTATGCTTGAGTTATTGTTTTTCGATGATTTCACCGGCGAATACTTCTCTAATCAACTTAAAAGTTTGGGGCTTTTGAAGATGGAGATAATCCAAACAAGATGAATGATTTAAATCTAGATTCAACGGTCCAGGGATGATGGCTAATTCAAAATAGATCTAGGATGAAACCCTATATCCGTCAGGAACGACGCGTCCACAAACGCGCTCGACGCTCCATGAGGGAATATTCCCTCCGATGCATCCGTAAACATGCTCTGCGGCTGTAGAGAGAGAGAGAGAGAGAGTGGAAGCTTGGGAATTTTTATGAAAATGTTAGGGGGTTATTTATAGGTTTATTTGTGGATTATTTTAATTATATTTGTAATTAATTTTTATTTTAAATGATTTTCCAACTTTTCTTATTTAATTCAAAAGAGATTCCTCATCATTGATATTTTTTGAGCTAACTGTCCACCAGCTCACCTAACTTTTGTGGACCCCACACAAAAGTGAATCGACCATTTTACCCCTACAGGTAAATATAAATTCACAAAAATTACAAAAAATAGGAATTTTTCACATAGGCTTAGATTTCAGTGTGCTTACATTCATTCTAACCAATTTCCTGTGAATGATTTCAAATATCTATGTTTCAAGACCTAATTCTTTTTCTAAAAGATAATATCATATTGAATATAATATTCCACCTTGATTTTCATAAAAATTCTAAATAATTCCAAAAAAATTGGGGTTTTCACAGTACAGGTGAAGAATTATTCGATATTGAAGTTGGAATGTTATTTATTTGAATAGGTGTGCTGAGCCATGCTTTATGTTGACCTGGAGCTGGTACACTTTTGTACTCCTACAAGCTGTATAGGTGCTTGAGGTGGTTGAAGATGAGGAAGAAGACCCTGTAGTACTCTTGTTATAATTTTCTCCACATTATTTTTTTGAGATGAATTCTCTATAGTGGAATCACTAGTCCTTTGAGCCGTCCTCCTATTTTTCTTAGGTGGCATCTGCTCATAAATCAAAATTTCTATATAAACACTCTATTTAACTAATTCTATCCTAACCTAAATTTGGATTGTGATCTTAATATTGGACATATAGGGGTTGTAAGTGGCTGGATAAACTGCTCTAATACCAACTGTGACTACTCGGGTTTTTAAAACACATTTTAATAAATATTTGCAAAGGTATGGCCTAAATTTTCAAAACTCTTTTAAAATACAAACAGCAAAAACATATTTTCTTTGAAGTTGATTTGTCAAAAACTCGAGTGTCACCTCAAATTACTTATCATACATAGATTTTCATATAAAATAAAACTTCTATTGAATAATAATATAAATACTTTTATTAAAATTAAGATTAATCAAGTGGTTCACATGCCTAGCCTTGGTAGTCATTACATACCTTGTCCAAATATTACAATCCAAATTTCAAAACAATCAATACAATCTTTCTCAAAGTAAATACCCTGAGCAGTAATTCAGTGATGATTATTCTCAAATCTTGAGCTTTCAATCTTCCTTAACTGCATCTGAGATATTGTAAATATTAAAACATTTACAATATCTCAGCAAGCTATGCTTGGTAGGGGATTTAAGAAATAAAATCAATATATTTCAAAATCAATAGTTATTTATATTCATGATATAAATCAATTTATACAATTGGATAATCATTTCATCCTTCACTCATCATATGAATTATATGTATATATTACATATAGATAAAACCACTGAAAATCGTGAACATAGTCAATATCATCAATAATATCTCATTTCTAAACTGATTTCAATATTAACACTAGGTGTTAATATTTAATCATGCTATGTGAAAATTAACCTCCAATATAACATCGATAATAACTTTTACCAAGCATCTCATCATGTCATAACATAAAGCATCTCACTATGCCATAACATAAGGTATCTCACTAACCATGAACATAAATAATATCATTCATGGATGTTTATTATTCTCCTAAATTAGGCCAAGGAAATGATATTCCTTATATTGTCCTACTAACTATACCTTTACTATTATTAAGTCCATTTCCATTTCCATTTCCATATTCATTGTAAATGTTCATCAATATCTATTTTTATTTAATTACATTTTTCACGTAATTTACATTACATGAACATTAAAGCGTAAATAAGTAAATCTAACAATTAAATCTACTAAGCAAATAGAAGAACATTTACAATAAAATATCATAACTCACATGCTCATTTGAATATATCTTATTTGTCCATTTTGATCCCATGATCATATTTTGATTTCTATTCATTTTTCATCCCATTAAGGGTTTAGATATTAATCTTTTATTTTTATTCAGATCTATCACATTCTCTTAATGTAATATCATCACTAGATCATTGATGCATCTCATCATATGATCTGATCTTTCTTGATCCAATCGATCAAGAAGATCTTAAGCCATTTTATCAAAATTAAGGGCATAGATCTCAATCTATCCCAAATTAGCCTTATCAGGCTCATCAATCCATATGATCTTAACTTTAGACCATCATTTAAACTAATTTTCATAGTCTGATCATACTTGATTACTTAGACCAAGTAAATCCATGATCATTTTTAAGATTTCTCCTCCATTACAGTTAAAATTTTTAATTCATCCCTGATCAGTTACCTCTAACTCTTGATTCCATGTTCCCTCATTACTAGATCATTGATGGATAAAAAATTCAAGGTTTGATCATGCTAGATTTGATTGATCTTGGGAATTAGTACCACTTTTTATTATTTATAGAATTTTACAGTGAATAAAACCTAAATTTTATGTTTCCATTAAATTCTACTCTTCACCAGGAACCCAAAGCTTCTTTCTAATCTTTATTTAGAGTTAAAATGAGCTCTAAATTAAAGTTTAAAGTTTCAGATATGTTTTGGTGGTCCAGATTTGATCTGGACGGTCAAAATGAGACAAAACGACCAAGCGCGTGTCACCATCACTGAGACACAATGCGCGTCATCTCACTGTGATGACCGCTCTGCACGTGTGCCGCTCGTACAGTCATGCGTCTTTATGCTTCTAAGTCGTGCGTCTTTGAAACAGATCTCTGAAGATCTGTTGAGATAGTCTGATCTGGACCGTCAAATCAACAGCTCCCCAGATCAACAACCAAATCTCACTGAAATTTTACTGTGAACCTAGATTTAGGGGATTCGGGGTCCCACAATGCCATCCAACAGCTCAGAATTCCCATATGAGCCATTCCTGGGTGGTTCACCAAATTCGTTTCATCGGTGAACCATTCACCAATGAATAGATTTCATGGTGAATCCTTAGGGTTTTTTATCGAAAAACAAGGGGGTGCCGAAGGGGAGTTGAGGGAGACCTACCTAGATCCCGTTTGTAGCAGTGGAGAAAGCCAAAGAGGTGTTTATTTGGCCAGATTTCGGTGGGCGCAGACCATTGTTTGTGTTCACTAGTGAATCATCACCACTGAGGTGTTTGTCAGAGCTAGAGATGAAATTGGGAGAGGGGAAATGGAGAAGGGAGTGACGGGAATAAGATTCCAATTTCAGTCATGTTTCTGAAGCCGGAGAAGGTAGATCGGTGAAAATCTTGCCGGGCTGGGGAAAACCCTAGCCGGCTGGATTGGGCGAAGCTGTTAGGTGGAAGGTGCTTCCCCCGACTTTCTAGCCTAGCACAGGCTGGTTCCCATGTCGGGCGCTTGTGAGGACTGCCACCACGGTTGGAAGAGAGAGAGAGAGAGAGAGAGAGAGAGAGAGAGAGAGAGAGAGAGAGAGAGAGAGAGAGAGAGAGAGAGAGAGAGAGAGAGAGAGAGAGAGAGAGAGTCTAAGGAATTTTGTGCAGCCCATAGGAGGGCTATTTATAGGATTAATTGTGTATTATTTTATTTAAATTTTCTATTCTTTTTTTTTAAAATAATTTTTATTCTTTTCTTAATAAAATCAAAAGACGTTCCTCATCATGTTTGTTCTTCATCATTGATATTCTCTGAGCTAGCTGTCCACTAGCTCACCTAACTTTTGTGGACCCTACACAAAAGTGAAATGACCATTTTACCCCTATAGGTAAATACAAATTCACAAAATTAAGAAAAATAGAAATTTTTTACCCAAGCTCATATTTCAACATGCTTATAATCATTATGAGTGGTTTTCCTAGAATGATTCCAAATATCTATATTTCAATACTTCATTCTTTTTCTAAAAATTAATATTATATTGATTATAATATTCCACCTCAATTTTCATAAAAATTCTAATTAATTCCAAAAAAATAGAGTTTTTATAAGGGTACCCTTACTAATTAAATTTCACACTCCATGGTAGTTTGATTAGCATAATATCACCTTAAAGCATGAAAGGTGCCCTAAGAATGCAATTAAAATAGTAAACTAATGCAAAAACCCAAAAAAATACAACAACTATAATAATAATAAAATGCTTTCTATATGCACTTATACTACTAAACAATGTAAATGAAAATTCTAATCTAAGTATTAAAAGGAGTGAGGAAACTTACAATAGGGTTTCTAATGAAGATCAAGTGTGGGCCACCTTATCCCACACTTGCCTATATTATACAACCATTTAAAAATTGAAATGAAAATTGCAAAGGGGCCTCACTACAAGATTCACTCAAAAGGAAAGGAAAATTCTAATATAGAAAAGCAGAGAAATTTATATTGTGATGAAGATTTCCTTGCTAATTTCCTCTACTTTCCTATTTTCCTGAAAAAGAAAATTAGAAATAAATACCAATTTCAGGAAATTAGGTAGTTATGCATTAAAAAGTTGAAAAATGCACCTTAAATTGCCTAAAATTCTAAAACTATGCAATTCCTAAAAAAATTTATATTTCTGAATTTTTTTTGAATTTTTTAAAGTTTTTGGATTTTTAATTAAATTTTATAAAAAATCCTTTGTAGATCCCTGGCAATGGTGCCAAAAACTTGTTGATATTTTTCGCAAGTGCACCTACTATTATAGTATGGCTAATACAAGTACGGGTTGATCCCACGAGGACTTGACTTAAAAGTAGGAATTTTAATAAAATTTAATTATCTAAAATAAAAAATAAATAACTAAAAAATTACAAAAATTATATCAGAGTTTGGACCTAATCAACTTCTAAAAATTACAAAATTTTCAGTTCCAAAAAGAAAGAAAATAAACCAAATAACATTAAAAAAAAACTTACTTTCCTAGCTTAATCACTATCAATATCTTTAAATTTGGGCTTTTGAAAGTTGATCATTCATCATTAATGTCTTCAAAACATCCTTGATCAAAGATCTGTTTGTTGGATTTGTCAGATTCCTCAAAATCTTAAAGATCTAGGCTAAATTGTGATTTTGGGATTTAGACAGTTTAGATCAAGTTACTGATTTCAGATTAAAGATCAGAGATGTTAATTAGTTCAGGGATGTCCTAAGAATGAAATTGGAAAGTCAATTAAAAAACAGAGGAGAAACAGACAATTCTTGGTTGATTAAGACTAACCCATTGATTAGGTTAGGCCTTAATTGATCTGGTATGGATTGGATAGTTCCTGGATAAGCAGAATGTAGATAACTCAAAACTAGAATAAACAGAGACATAGAAGGAATTAAAAAGAGGACACATAGGGAATTAAAGTAGGGACACAAATGTAATTGAATTTAAAGACTAAAGGGCAAAAATGGAATATAAGGAAAATTTGATTTGAAGGAGGAAAAGGAGAAAAACTGGAACCCAATGAGTAAGGTGAAGACACAGGAGATGGAGGGGGAGAAGGGAGAGGAGAAGAGAGGAAAGGAAAGGGGAGGTAACCCTGATCGGGTTTCCTTCTCCGAGCTGGCCAACGATCCAGGGAGAAGCCGAAGGAGAATGGCAGGATGCGACTAGTGCTTGAAGACAGAGTGGACATAGGAGGTAATCTGGCCAAAGGTGATCTAGGCTTGTCGGCTGGGTTCTGTCCGATTCTAGAAAACCCAATGATGATGCCAGTGAAGTTGGGACGTCTGTCCGGTACTAATCGTTGGGTGAAAAGAAGCTGGCTGGATGAGATAGGAAGATGGAGGTGTCGGGCTGTGCTGGGCGATCTGGGTGGTGAATCGGTGCTAGGTGGAGCCAAAGCAGTGAAGATGGCTGGACAAGGGAAGCTGACAGGGAACAGAGAAGGATTGATGCAATTTGGGCAGAGAGGAAGAGGTGTGGTGTGGAAAGGAGAGAAAGAAGAGTTAGGAGAGGTGAAGAGAGCAGAGTGGGAGAGAAAGAGAATTAGCAGAGGGGTGGTGCATGGGTTTGTGCGGCTAGGAAGAGAGAACAAAGATAGACATGGGGAGGAGAGTGGTGAGGAAAGAGATGGAGAGAGGGTGCTAGTCTGGCTGGTGGAGGTGAGAACAAGAGAGAAGATGGGATATAGAGAAAGAGGGAGGTGAGGAGGAAAAAGGGAATGAGAGAAACGAGTAGGGGGGTTGAGAGAGAGGTAGGGGGACTACGTCCTACGTTCCAGCCTAAGGAGGAAGAGAGAAGAGCAAGAGGGTGAAGAGAAATATGGTGAGAAAGAGAGGGAAGAAGAGGAAAGAGGAAGTCAGGGAAAGAGAGGGTAGGTGTTACCGTTGCATGCCTCTTTTCTCTTATAAACTTCTCTACTTCTAATTTGGTTCCCCCACTTTGGAGACCTCTCCACTAACTTCCTTTGTTTTGTTGCAGCCTTCTATTTTCCCATTAATTTTCCATTCTTCTATTAAAATTAATTCCCTTTTAGGAACCCTTTTCATCTTGCATGTTGGTTCTTAATGGGTGATCTGTATTGTTGAAATTCGATCTAAGCCATCCATGCTTCTTTTGGTTGATCTGCAAAATAAAAGACTAAATTAGAATAATCTAAACTGTACATTAATCATATAATAAGTTTTGATGATCATCTGACTATTGATTTTGACAAATTAAGGTTTGGATGGTCAATTGGAGCTAAATTCAAAATCAAGCTCAATTTTGCAACTTTGAACGATTAGATTATCTAATTGAATGCTAAATTAGGGGTATTTTGGCCAAAATTAAACACTTAACAGCAAGTTAGATCTATCACTTTAAGCCATAGGATCAACAAATCTAACCCTGAAAACATTTATCTAAGGTTGAATTAAATGTAAGAGTTTTTTATAGCTGCAAAACCATCATATTACTATTGGATATGGAGATGTTGAACTAGAGAGCTATTGCTTTTAGGCTATAAAGTACAATCCAACCATTGGATCGACTAAAAACTCGAGATCTAAACATGTATGACCATCAGAAATGCATGAACTCTAAATTGGACCATCCAAAATTGGATTTGGTTGTGGATCAAGAGGTTAAGGACACTAATGCTTAAAAAGTAACTTGTAATCTTGTGGGTACTACTCTAGATGTTAAAAGAGAGAAATGGATAACTGATTGATGATTAACAATGCAGATTTGATAATCCAACAACCATTGCTAATCAAATTAGTAATCTACAGCCAATGAAACATGATCAATGCTGTGAATGACTGCGATCATGTTATTTTATGCTAATCAGTGAGAAAACTCTAAAATGTGGATGATTAGAGGAGAACCTAAATCATAGATCTAAGTAAGTGTGTACATGTGTGTATAGATGTGTGATTGATCGTTAGTGTGTGCACGAACTAGATAGCTACTCGCATTAGTGAATCTGAAGCAATATATTAGAGGATAGTGGAACTAAGATTGCTATGCTTTCTAACATATTTGAATTATGATTGCATAATGAGTTATGATAAAATATATAATAAATGAAGTTAAACATACATGCTATGTTTTGAATGATGATTTAAACTATTCATGCAAACGTGCACGTTATTTATTGTGTGCCTTGTAAGAAATGTCTAAAGACTGTGAATCACAGGTAAAAACTAGATGCCTAGTAAGAGTTGTAAGACTATGATCTATAGGAAAAACTAGACGACTCATAGTAGTTATAAAATTGCAAATTACAGGTAAAACTAGATGAATCGTAAGAGTAGTAAGACTATGATTTACAAGGTAAACCAGACGACTCATAAAAAGTTGTAAGATTGTAATCTACAAGTAAAACTAGAAAACTTGTGAGAGTTGTAAGATTGTGATCTATAAGTAAAATAAGACGACTCGTAAAAGTTATATCTATAATCTACAAGGAAAACCAAATGACTTGTAAAAGTTGTATCAGATGCTTGTAAGAGTTGTAAGATTGTGATCTACAGGTAAATCCAAACGACTCATAAGAGTTGTGACACTATGATTTATAAGTAAAACCATACGATTGTAAGACTGTGATCTACAGATAAAATTGGGCTTCTTGTAAGAGTAGGTCTTAGTCCATTTAAAGATTGTGATCTATGTGATCACATGTATGAAAATTAGGCAACTCATGAGAGATGGTCTTAGCCCATCTAAGTACTATGATCTATGTGATATACAGGTGTGAAAATCAGGTGACTCGTGAGAGTTGGTCTTTGCCCATCTAATGACTCTGATCAATGTGATCTATAAGTATGAAAATCAAGCGACTTGTGAAAGTTGGCCTGGCCTACGGTGAGTTATAAGACCCCTGTCAACTTACTTATGAGAGCAGTTGATGATGGCAGGTGGTGTGACACTAGCAGGCTTCTAGGTGCTTAGGTTTTTCATGAATTTTGAGTATTTGTTTATATGATTTCTCAATGGATTTTCTAGAATTTGCATTGGACGTTTTGTCATGAGATCTATATGGTATGTGCATTTGTGGCGTGTAGTGGGATGCTTTTATAGGAGACTTGATATTACTATATATATGATAGTTGGACATTTTGACCATCTTTCAGTGTATATTGTATTATATTGAGATTTGACAATACTAAATGTATGACAGTTTGACTTTTGGTACATCTTTTAGTATGTTTTGTATTTCTCATTGAGTTAAGAATTTGATATCAATTGTCATTTTGTGATTTAAAGAAAATCTATTGACATTGATACATTGAGGTTTTATAAGTTCGTTTTACATACTAAAATTTAATCATGGATTGGCTATTGGAATATGTTTCATGAGTTTATGATTATCTGAGAATAGTTTGTGAGAATTAGAAGATATGAAAAACAATGTCTTAGACTTGCATTTGTGATTTCTCGAAATTATGTTTTAGATTTGTATTATGCTCGTATGAGATTGAGTTTGGTTCTTACCACATGTATGATTTGAGCGTAAACAATTTTGATATAAATGTATGATTTGTAAACTAATGAAACTATGATTAGAGAATAAACTATGTTTTACCATTTATGCATCTTGTTCCACCTATATGAGCACAACCTTACTTAGATATTGTATTTGTTTACAATATCTCAGATTTGATGAAATAGAATAGAAGGAAGGAAGCAAAAGATAGAATGACAAGGAGATGCAAAAGAGATCAGTAGTAGTGATGTCAATGCGAGTATAAGAACGTATGAATTTTCATTCTATAATTGATGTATTAGATTGTTACATTATGATTTATATTCTCGTGGACATGATTTATGGCTGTGACTTGATGGATTATGGCTGATAAAGTTCAAACTATCTCTTTTAAAAGTAAAAATGTTTTATTTTTTCAAACCAATGATATGCTTGGTAATTGAATGGAGATAGAGTCTCCTTTATTTTTTTAAATGTATGATTGATTTCTAATAGAGATATCACATTGCATGCAAAAAATGCATAATAATTGAGAAACAAAGAAAAGTGTTTGATTATCGATAAAAATGAGATGATTATTTTATCATTAGATCACTGTTTATAGATTAGCAATGGCACTCAAGGTTTTAAAAAAATAATTTCATAGAAAAATATTTTCACTATTTTTTTTTCAAAAAGAATTTTTAACTAGTGGACTTGCTTTCTAAAAATATGAGAAAAAGTCATTTAAAAACCTAGGTCATCATAGGGACAAAGTGAAAATAATGGTTTAGAGACTAAACTGTTATCCTAGACAATTTTGAAGATGACTTGGATGAATTTTAGTGATGATATTTTGGAAAAATGTGAACCTATTTTTCATAAAACCTCTCTCAAACCCGAGGGTTTCGTATATTGGATCAACTAGATCCTATATCTATACTTTTTTTGTTGTTGTTAAAATAAAGAAAAAAAAGCATAGAATCAAGGTTTTTAAGGTTGTTAGTTATGAAATTTGACAACTTTTTTCTGTGAAGTGTCAAATGCATTCCTCATTGAAAACTATCCAAAATTTAAGGATTTCTAGATAGGGACCTCTGGGTTCCAGATTTGAAAACAAAAATTTTAAACTCTAAGAAAAAGTGCATCATATGAAGGTTTTATATCTCGTTGGCAAAAAACTTTCATATCTTCTTCAATGAGTTTTGAATCCACTTTTCACTGGAAATGATCCAAACTTTAAAGGTTTGTAGATGAGGACCTTAGGATTCTAGATTTGAAATATTATTTTCAAAACTTTAAGAAAAAGCACATTACTTGGGGCTTTAAATCTCATTGCCAAAAGCTTTGGTCATCTTTTTAGACGAGATTTTTGCGATTGTTTTTCTCACTTTGGTCCTTGAACAATCCTTATAAGAAAGAAAGAAAAGGAAAAAGACTAGAAACAATAAATAAATAAAATATTAAAATGAGGCTCATTCTAAATATAATAGGTGATAGCTCATTAAAAGGACTTATGTGAAAATTTATTTAATAGTTGAGAGATTGATTTTCCCATCATCATCATCATCATCATCATCATCATCATCATCATCATCATCATCATCATCATCATCATCAAGACCTTATCCCAATTAGGGGTTGGTCACATAAATCTTATTCCTGGATTCCTCTCTATTAAGTACCATGGCTTCATTTAGTCCCAAGGTTTTTAAATATTTTCTCACCACTTCTATCCACATTCTTTCGGACCTTCTCCTTACCCTTTTAGAACATTCTACTTGTATTGCCTCACTCCTTCTAACCGGTGCCATTTTTTATCTCCTTTAAACATGTCCAAACCATCTAAGTCTTATCTTCCTCATCTTGTTACATATTGATTCTATCTCTAAGTTTCCTCTAATTTTTTCCCCCTAATTTTATCCTTTCTTGTCTTGCTACTCATCCACCTCAACATTCTCATTTCTGCAACGCTCATCCTATGAACATGATGTTTCTTAAACTACCCAACATTCTAATCCATAGAGTATGGCTGGCTTTATAGCTATCCTATAGAATTTTTCTTTTAACTTTAAGACACTCGCCAATCACACAAAATTCAAGATGCACATTTTCATTTGTTCCAACCTGCTTAGATTTGCTTTGTAATCTCCCTCTCAATCTCTTCACTCTTATAAATCATGGATCCTAAGTACCGAAAGTTAACCATAATTACAATGACACTATCGAACCTATGACTGCATCCACCTTAGAGTAAAAGGCCCTTGTTACATCCATTGGCCACATCACACTTGTATTGGCAACAGGGCAAAAGCCCACAAGGCAATCAATGACCCCCAATAATTTGCATTCCTTCCTTCCCCGCTCGCGCGCTCTCTCTCTTTCTCACACATGAGAATGAAGCCTTAAAGAAAGAAAGCAGCGAAAAAAAACCCAAAAAAAAAACCCGGCGAAAATGGTGCACAGCGCCTACGACTCCATCGAGCTCCTCAAGAACTGCCCAGCGAAGATCGAGAGCATCGCATCATATGGCTCCAAGCTCCTCCTTGGCTGCATCGATGGTTCTCTCCGCATCTACTGCCCTGAATCCGAACAATCCGATTCGCTGCAAACCCCAGCCGGCCATGGAATCCAAAAACAGCCGTATTTCTTGGAGAAAACACTTACTGGATTCTCAAAAAAGCCTCTGGTTGCAATGGAAGTTTGTCCATCAAGAGATCTCCTTCTATCTATGTCAGAATTGATTGCTTTTCATCGATTGCCTAATCTGGAAGCGGTTTCCGTGATTCCCAAAGCCAAAGGGGCAAATGTCTACGCTTGGGATGATCGGAGGGGGTTATTGTGCTTCGGGAGGCAAAAGAGAGTTGGCATCTTTCGCCTTGAAAGTGAGTTTCTTCAGTTCTTCTTTTTGTTTTGTGCTAGGAATTGGTTCTTTCCTTTGATTTTCTTTTGAAAAAATCTGTATATTTGAGAGGGTAAGAAGAGTTTAAGTGATTTATTTCTCAAAATGAGATAAAGCATTTTGTATAAACAGAATAGGCTAAAAAATTCTGATTTCCATACTGACACTACTTGGCATAGTTACAAAATTCTTGGGATCCTTTAATGTCGTAAATTAAACTTGTAATATCTCGAATGATTAAAGAAAACCAGCGTTTTGTGAATTAAAGGTGAATTTCGTGAAATAATTCATCTACTTCTATATGATATTTGTAATTTAGTTACAAATTCAAGTTAAAGAAATTAAAATCACATCTCAGTAATTCCCTTTTTCCCAACATTCACATTGCCGAAACCTTTTGGCCACGCTACTGACTTTGTTCAAGACTTTCCAATTAGATGTTGAACAGCCTTTAAAATCATCATCATCATTATCAAGATCTTATCCCAATTAGGGGTTGGCCACATGAATCTTATTCCTTCATTCCACTCTATTAAATACCATGTCTTCATTTAGTCTCAAACTTTTTAAATCTTTCCTCACCACTTCTATCCACGTTCTTTTGGGCCTTCCCCTTGCCCTTTTAAAACTTTCTACTTATATTGCTTCACTTCTTCTATCTGGTGCCATTGTTGGTCTCCTTTAAACATGTCCAAACCATCTAAGTCTAGTCTCCCTCATCTTATTACCTATTGGTGCTATCCCTAAATTTCCTCTAATATTTTCATTTCGAATTCTATCTTTTCTTGTCTTACCACTCATCCATCTCAACATCCTCATTTCTGCGACGCTCATCCTATGAGTATGATGTCCCTTAATTGCCCAACATTTTGATCCATAGAGCATGGCCGGCTTTATGGCCATCCTATAGAAATTTTCTTTTAGTTTGAGTGGCACCCGTCGATCACACAAAACTCTAGATGCACATCTACATTTGTTCCAACCCGCTTGAATTCTCTGACAGCCTTTAAAATATTAGTCTAAATTGAAGGGTGCAGTGCTATTATCAGATAGGGGATTGTGGATGTCATTTCCCGATGCTTACAAGCAGGGACTTTTTTGAACGGTTGGTTTTATTAAATAATAGTATACTTGCATACTTAGACGGAGGAAGTCAAGATAATTACAGCAACCAATCAATAAGATAGTGCACTACAGTAATACCAAAAAAGTTTAATCAGTAGGAATGTTGTCAGATATTGGCATAATAGGTCTTTCTACCCCTGATTTTGCCAAATCATCTGCTACTTGAATTGCTGATCCATGAACATGTCTGAGATGGCAAGATTGTCATATCAAAATGAAAATAACAAGTAAATAACAGAAGAAAGAATGGTTATTCCCTGTTGGAGCTATGACCACAAAATTAGATGGAAGCAGGTCACTCTAAGTTTTGAGAATCCTTTGCTTTTACATTTTCCTACATATTTATTTTTAATTAAGAAGATAGATTTTCTTCTTTTATGACTAGCAAGCCATTTTGCTTTTCCTCCTTTTCTTTTTGGTTTTTGTTGATGGAGATAGAGAGATGCTAGAACTTGAAACTTTTATACATGGGTAGGTTTTATTGGTTCTCCTGGATGGAACATTGTTTGTTGGTTGGCAGTGCATTAATGGATTACCAACTTTGTATCCCCATCCTCAATGCCACAGTACATCTTTATAATTCTTAACCATTGCATATTCTTGTAACTTTTATTTGTGGAAAATGATGTTGCGGTATGGAAGTGAATGTCTACTTCTGTAGTTCTATTTTGAGCAATTTTTATTTCAAGTTATTGTTTAAACATTTCTTTTTCTCTTTTTTCCAAATATTTTCTTTTAATAATTGGTTTTAACCTGGCTATTTTTTATGCTTAGGAGGGCGTGAATTTGTGGAGGTGAAGGAGTTAAGTGTTCCTGATGTTGTGAAATCAATGTCTTGGTGTGGTGAAAATATATGCTTGGGGATTAGAAAGGAATACATGATATTGAACACTGCAAATGGTGTAACCTCTGAGGTATTCTCTTCTGGAAGGATTGCGCCACCTTTGGTTGTCCCTCTTCCATCAGGGGAGCTTCTTCTTGGGAAGGTACTTGTCCTTATGCTATTATTTGGGACTTCGTTAAAACTGGTTCTCTTCTTACCTAGTTTTCACCTTTAACGATGTTTGTGCACTGCCTCTTTCTCATTAGAAACATCTTTTATGAGAACTGAGCTTAAGGAAGCCACAAGGGAGCAAAAAACAATGATGGTGTAATCATGCCTAGGAAGTTATTTTGCATCATATTTTCTTCTTTCTGGTTTCTGCTTGTGTTTTTCTAGTCTGGTGGTGATTGGCTGGAGTTTTTTATGAGAATGATGGAGCTTAGTTCATAGGTTAAAAAGCGTATTTTAAGTAAAAATTGAAAAGAAAAACTACATTTTTCTGTTCTTAGTGTATCTTTTTCTCTCATATATCTCAATTTTTAGTAGTTTCATTAGAGATTTCTTACTGAAGAACCATCCCAGTTCCTTACAAACAAATAGGTTGCTTGTAATCAACTGATCCAGATTAAGTGAAGCAGTTCGATGAAAATATTTTATTGAGTCTTAATTGTCTTGACGGCTGTAAGCATGAGCTGTTTTCACTTTTGACTATTTTAAGCATGTGTTTAAACCTTAGATCAGTAACCAGTTGGTTAGAAAACTGACTTAGTGAACTTTTTAACTAAGATTAAATTTTAAACATGTTCCAAGTAGTTGGACATAAGCATAATTTAAATATGAGACTTTCTTGTTGATCCTATGTTGCTTTTATTTTGAGTAATGATGATATCTGTAAATGGTATCTGTGTCTCTATGGCCTTCTCAAATTGAAAGTTTAGATTCATAATGTAAAACAATGAATATAGACCATCAGGCAAAAAGGATACCTGAACTTCCCAAGGAGGACACCAACCCAGCAAAGAAACATAGGTTAATGGCTCCGAAGTCAAACCATGTTATTTGAAACCAGATTTGGCATGGATATGAAAGTGCATGAAAAAGGTTGATTGAACAAGCCTGAATGCTTGTTCTAAAACTATGGCCATCTTTCATGGTGGCTTATGCTTTTACCCTTCCCAGCTAGTAGCCTTGAGAGTATCATCACCCTCAACGAGCATATTGTTGGCAAACAGTAAATTAAATCCATGAATCCTGTACGACTTCCCCACTTCTGTATGACTGCATTGCCAACTTGCACGGGCCATCTATGCTTATCATCAAAGTACCCTGTAGAGTTGGCGGGATAAGAATTTCTCTGCATTGCCAACAAGCCCATTTATATATGTTATAAGCCGAATTATCCTTTAAAGGAGGCACTAGTCTGTGTTAGTAATCAATGCTCATCATTAGTCCATCCATTCAAAAGTAGTCCCTAACTCCCTGAGGACAATGCAACAGACAATTTATTGTTCACGACGAATGGTTCATGTTCTACTTGTTTAAACTTATTTTTCTTTATTTTGGGCTACAGTAATTTGCGTAGAATAATTTGAATAATTGAAATTTAACATTCTAATGCATCTGCAAGAATATTGATTATACATATCTGTTTGTTGCATGATTAGGATAATGTTGGAGTTTTTGTGGACCAAAATGGGAAGCTTCTTCAAGAAGGCAGGATATGCTGGTCAGAGGCTCCTGCATCAGTTGTCTTCCATATGCAGTATGCAATAGCTCGTCTACCAAGACATGTTGAGGTAACTTGGAGATGTTAACATGGTTAAAACCTAAGTTGCCGGTATGGAAAACATAAATAGAAAAAGGAAACACAAAACGAGGTAAGTTGAATTGGGGAAACGAGTTTCTCCCAAAAAAAAAAAAGAAAGTTATAAAAATTACACAATTATTTTAAAATAAAAATGAAAAAATTGCCAGAAAAGGAGAAAATTATAAAAAAATACAGAATTTCATAGATCAATTAGAACACATTATATCTGAATGTAGTAGCAAGAAATGAGTGTAAGTCATCAATACAATTGCGAACCAAAAGCAAGATTCATATATGAGAATAAGAGATACTATACAACCATATGTAACTTATACAATTGAGATTTAGAGTTCAAGACTAAATTTAAAGATGCAATCTATGTATTAACAACCAAAGTTCAAGAATCAGGATTCTAAGTTCCTAACTTCCCACGTGTAAGGAAAAGTGTTGCCATTTCAAGCCAAAACAAGCACAATTACAACCCAATACTCTAAGTATCCAAAAAACACATGTAGTGATGAAGCTCATCTCCTCTTAGTTTGAATTTCTTATGGCATGTTCTTTCTCTTGCCGTTTGGATCGGAAGAAGTAGCACCTATCATGTTATCTTTAATATAAGCTATTTAGTTTTGTAATAAAAATAATTTAAGTATTGAAAAGAAAGCTAATAATAAAGAAGTTTCACTCAAATTGTAGTATTAATTTATCCTTGCTTGACGAGTATAGGTAGTAATACGAGATTGGGTACCGGCCCTAATATCTCTAGCATCTCTACCTCTACTAAGTAGATCCTCAATTAGAACATTGGGAGCATCATTTTCCTCTACTTCATCATGAAGCATGAAAGGACACAATTGAGAGCAGCTATCAAAAGTGGAAGGAGCAAAATCAATGTTATCAACTTATCATCATCATTATCGTCATCACTTGAAATTTCATCCAGTCCCTGCCGTTCTTTTTCTTCTGCTTCTGTGCTGATACATCAACTGATGAGAACTCAGGATTAATGTCCCAATGTTTGATATCAGCACCTTCATATTGCATCTTGTTAAACCTAGAACATTCAAAAAATTTATAAGGACCAATATATGAGAAAGTTAAAGGGTCTAGGCAAGGCTAATGAGTGGAATCATTGTATACCTAAATAACAGCCTCAAGTTTGACTGGATAAAGACCAAGGTATCAGCATGGCTGGAGCTTAATTTGTTATGCTTCATGCTGTGGATATAGTTGTAAGTACTAGATTTTCTCTCAGTTGAAGAGGAACCAACAGGCTGTGCAAGGACTTCCAATGCTATTTGTTGCATCTCCGTAGTTGCCTAACTATGCATGCTCTACCAATTTAGGGTTGACATCATTTCTTGGGCATCTCTAGCTCCAAGAGAAGTCCACATCTTTCCTCTACGCAGCGCAAACTTGACAAGTTGAGATCCCAATATTTTGGCTAGGTTTGGAGCCATTTTTTCAATTGCTAGGCAGCTCCATTGCATAACTCTTTATCTTGATCCACCAAAAGTAATTTATGCAACTTCAAAATTATTAGTATTTATAAACTTTTAAAGGAAATGCATCATAAAAGTATATAAAGGATAGCACTTCGAACTTGGCTGACACCTTGGCTTTCCTCTTGGTGCTGGAAGTTGTAAATATGCGGGCTCATAAAATTTTTGGGTCAATGCATGAGCTAGGCAATGAAGAGGCACATTCATCTTCGACCACCTTATGGCTACAAAATTGCTTCAATCTTCCACTTCATTTCAATTTCATCATTTTTAAATTCCACCAAGACATCTTGAATTTTTCCCTACATATTGTTTTGCCCTAATTGGTATAAGGTCTTGATGATGATGATGATGATATTGTTTCGCCCTCATACATCTCCCCTATCATGGCACTCTCTATCAGAATATCTAATTATCATATAGTTTGGCTTGGTGATGTCTAGAGGCAACTTCATCTTTTTCCAGAACTCTTCTTCATTGTTGATGATTCCTTCAATTTCAATTGCTGCATCCTTAATGTTGGGATCTTAGATTCCTCTCACTTGCTTCATGAGACAAAATTTGTAGTGTTGCTTCACCTTTAGCATTCTCTGCACGATGACATAAATGAAACCAAACATAGTCTTCTTCAAGTTTATAAGTTCAAGATGCGAAACACTCCTGAGGATGGCAAGGGCGTGAGAGTTGTTGTTGATGAACTTAACCACTTTCTTGCACGTGAGGGACAAGTCATCCATCAACAGAAACTCCTGATCCAAGTCTTTGAAAATCAAGTTCAGTGTATGAATCACACATGAGGTTCAAATTATGTGAGGAAAAGCTGCATTAACCTCATCACCTACATTCTGAGCATTAGCGGTAAGAATCTGGACCACATTTGAGGGCCCTACTTTCCTGACAGCCTTAATTAATAATTCTCTGATATTCACTCCCAACTTGTCTATTCCAGAGAAGTCTCAGCAGGAAGGAAGACACTGCCATCTATGTTTTATGTCAAATCATCAATCCGCATTTGATTCCTTATGTTTGTCTAGCTATCTGACACAATTGATAGGCTAAACCTTGGCCAAGAATCTTTGATTGACCACAACTCTCTATTTACGGTCTCTTTCTCATTATCAAGCAAGGTAGTTCTTGTCTTCTCATACCCTGGACTCTTGTAGTTTTGAATCTGACTAAATGCTTCAATCATTTCTACCTGATTTGGAGACAGTAATATATTGAGTGGAATTCCATTGGCAACCAAGCATCTCAACACCTTGCAGTGCACATTATCTCTTTCTTGAGCCTTAAAAGCCTTTGCAATAGAGCTAATTTCCCCAATTCCCCCCACCCCCCAACTAAAGGGCCTGAACTATTGGCATTTGAAGATTTACTATTCAAATCAAGCCTCGGCTTTTTACAAGGTCTTAAACTTGGTTGCAGTTTTCCCCTTTCTACAATTCGTTTCACTCTTTTCCTTTATTCTGAAACTCCTTTTACCTTATCAGAATCCTTGATGCCTCTGCTTTGCCCCCTTTCATGTTCCATGAAGTGCCCATAAACCTTGTTATAAGTTCCAAAGTAGGTTTCCTTGCAAAACCAACATGTGAACATCTTTGAGCCCCCTTGTTTTTTGCCAAATTTTTCTGTACTTCAACAAACTGACACATGGGCATGTCTGGCTTCACCGTCACCCTTACACCACCAACAGACTCACTTTGACCTTCTTAATCACCTAAATCAATCATATAATTCTGAAATCCTTCTTCTTCATCCACTGTATCATTACGATCTGCCATGATTCACTTAAAAAAATAAATAAATCAACACATGCATAACACATAGCAAAAAAAAATAAGAAGAAGAAGAAGAAGAAAAAGATTATACATAGTTTGCCATAACAAATACCAAAATAAGGAAAAAATAAGGAAAATTCACAACAGAAATTAGATAATTGTTAATTCTTCAATAGCCTAAGAGCCTAAGATGCTTACATAACTACTAAGAGCCCGAAATCAGGTAGATGCTAACTCAGAATCAGGTTAAAATCACATAACTACTAAGAGCCTAAAACCATACTAACTCAGAATATCAGATTATTAATGTGAAGATTCTGAAGTAAAGCAAGTAGTGCAGTATTAACAGCAAATAAAGCATTAAATAATGAGGAAAAATGAAAAAGAGATTTAACCAGACAATAAAACAGCTTGCAGAAAAAATGGAAGCTCATTGGAAAATGCAGAGGTTGTTGGAAATGCACAGTTGGACGAGAAATGCCGAACTTTGGGCTGAATAGAACAAAAAACAAGCAAAGAGAGACTGATATAGAGAGGGAGTTAGAGAGATTGAAAAACACAGAGAGATTGAAGAAGGACCTTATGGTTGAATGTGCTTACTGTTCTTCTTTCCTTTCCTTCTTCAACCAGATAGACACAAAGAGATAATGACAAAGATGGAATGTTCTGGAATTTTGAGGGAGGGAGGGAGGGAGGGAAATGACAGAAGTTTAGGGCTTCTGCTGAATGGGTTTGTGGAAATTGGGAAATCGAGTATAGTTTTCCCCTGAATCAGCAACAAAAAGATAATCCATAAAAGTTTCATTATTTACATGAAACCTGCAATGGACATCTTGTAAATAATTCAAACTTTAAACCCATTATGTAAAACCAGTAAGAAAAAGGAAACAAGTTTCTTTGGTTGAAGAAACATGTTTCCTGAAACTAGGAAACTCGAGTCACTAGTTGGAAACACGTTTCAGTGAATAGGGAAACTCATTTCCTAAACAGCTGAATCTTGTTCACAATTTTCATAAAAACTCATTTCCCCAAATGAGGAAATGAGTTTCAGAGCTAAGGAAGTGCGTACTTGTCACCTCTGGGGAAAAAAGGTACTTCTTGCTTTAGAAATGCATTTTGTGCGGGAGGGGCGTTTCCTGCAACTTAACTTGAAACCATACTCCTTGTTGTTTCTATTGTTTGATTTTTAGTACTTGGATGTTGCAGATACGGTCGCTCAGAGCACCTTATCCATTGGTACAAACAGTTGGTCTTCGGGATGTCCGCCATCTGCTTCAAAGTAATAACTGTGTGATTGCTGCATTAGAGAATTCTATATTTGGAATGTTGCCTGTTCCTCTTGGTGCACAGGTATATCACCTGCTTTAAATTTCTAACCACACATATATAATGGCAATCAATTGCTATTACTGTTGCTTTACTAGTCCTGGAAAGATGGTGTTTAGCATATTTGTTTTCATGTTACCAGTTTGGGGGTTCTTTATGACTGCCTCTTTCAAGTAGATATAATTGAAAGGAGTGGGCAGAACGATATCTTGGCAAACAAAGATTTAGAATATCGTGTTGTAAAACTGTACTGATTCCACAATGTGCGGCTTGTTAGTTCACAACATTCAAAGGATCAAATTATAAAAGAATTCTCTGTCATGGCCAAATCTTATGAAATATGAGAATAGTCAGCTCAGCACTGAATATGAAAAGCTCAGTAGTTTCACTCATGATCCTTGGCTTAATATTGTGGTTTAAACAGTCCTAAATTATAAATAGTAGTCCGTACTCTATACGGCTAATATTATTATGAATGCCTTGTATGGGCAATGACTGGCTTGAAGCTTCTTTCCAAATTGAGTGCGATGTGGCATTGTTTTATATTGATTGTATCTCATTAGACATCAAGGTTAATTTTGACAAGGATCTTATAAGTTTGTGATTTTCATACTTAAACCTTTTGAATTGGTCATTCTGTTTTCTTTCTTATTTATTTTTTACTTCACAATTGCAGATTGTACAATTAACAGCTTCTGGGAATTTTGACGAGGCCCTGGCTCTATGTAAGCTACTACCACCAGAGGATTCAACCCTTCGAGCTGCAAAAGAAGACTCTATTCACATCCGGTGACTATTTCTTTACTGCATTGACAATTTGCTTGTGTTAACTTTAATGATCGGTTACCGAAAGATGGTGTATGAAGGAATCTTGCCAAGGATGTTCTCTTAATATCCTCTTCCTGAAATGCAAATGACAATTTTTTTACAGAAGTCCAATATATACCACATATTCATTTTATGTTTTTTCTATTTTGGTTTCCTCTGTTGGACTTACTGCATTATGTTACATGACACTCTCTGGTTCTTTGTACTACTTGGTTGAGGTAGGATATGCTGAACTGTGAAAGGAAATGATCCTGTAATTGTTGCACCATTAGATGGTTTCAATACCCATTGTATTTTTCATGTGGATCTTGGTTGATTTTTTTGACATTTGAGTCCACCTTCAAACACCTTAGCCAAATTACCTCTGATGGGTGGATCCTGACAACTATGATTGCAGCATCCGTCCTACTCTTGATGGTGACTCTTTGAGTTGGAATGTCTGGATGGTAAGTCCCACCTTGCAAAACCTTGCCTCAGAGAACATTCTGATTGGATAATCCAAACTACCCGGACCGTGTTTGAAATTTCAACTACTGCTTTATGGTACTGTATTGTTCATCATTCTTGTGTCTCTGATTAGAAAATCTGCTTTTTGGATTGTCTATGTTGGTCGATATATATGTTTTTTGTATTGCTCTTTGAAGATATCCTGTTTGATGATGCTTTAGACAGTTGTCTGATCAAGAAACTGGAAGTGGATTCTTGAAGGAAATGATGAGGTGGTTCATATGGAAGACATAAAATGGTCATAGCAGTTTCTAGGCATTGGGTTTGAGTGTTTCAACTAAATGGTTTCAGTGAAATCTGTGTTTCTGGTTAAGTTAACTGGTACTTTCTTTTCCTGGTTCCCATTGATCCATTGGGTGATGAGATGAACAGCTGTATGTAGAATGACCCTGTATGAGATCCTTTCTGGTATTTTTGCCTGAGGAGAAAGTGAATTCTTGATTGTTGCTTTTTCTTGGTTGGTAAGAGTAGCCATTATAATTGTCATTCAAAAGGAAAAGAAAAAAGTAAAAGAATACCCATAGAAGAGTACATCCAGTCAGAAGTGTTGTACAGAAGCATTCTATGGTCTGTTTGGTGGGAGAATTACTCAGTATTATAAGAACCTTTTGTTTGATCCTATCCAAACAACTGCCAGGTGGATCCCCCTTCCTCATGATTCTTGGAACTGTTTTGAGGAAGTTTGTTTCTAATCTGTGTCTGGTGAGTGATGGTGTCATAAGGATCTGAATGGGAGAAGTGGTTAAAACAGGTCCTATCAGCACAATGTGTCTGCCTTCTAAGAAATCTTTTGACTTTTCTACTGTTTTCCATGTGTTCAAAGAGCATCTTTTTGGATGGTATTGAGCAGTTTATGGAGACTCTGGAGAGCTTCCTTCTTTCCTTGTAGCCCATCAAGCAGTCTGCCTGTGAAGCTGCTGATACGCTTGGTCATGATGAGTTTAGGAGCTGAAATTACTATCTCTTGTTCATTTCCAATTTGAGGGATTCCTTTGTCTTTGTGGGTTTAAATGGTTGTTCTCCTTTTTATTCTGCTTTAGGCTGGGTTGTTCTAGCATCACATGATCTTCTACATTTTTGCTATAAGATGCTACAATCATCTTTAGAAAAAAGGGAGCATCTTTGGCTACCCTTTGCAATGAGGGAGATTTCCAGACCTAATTGCATGGAATCTGCAGTGAGCATGTGAGACATTGCAAACTTTGTCTTAGAGATTATGGAACTCCTTTAGAAGATGGACTTCTGTAATTTGTCTGTTCATGAATGCGTTATTTCTGCTCCTACTCGATCTTTGGTGAAGCTTGTAAGTTGATTTTCATTCATCTTCTTCTTTATTTTTTCTACTTTATTTTCATTTCACGTTGTATGATTTGTATCTGTGGGATTTATGTGGCTGTCTACTTTCTGCAGTGATTACTAGGAAAGATTTCTTTTATTTGCTGTAGAGATGTAAGAGAATTAACAGCAAATTATCTGGATTGTAAAACCAGTGTGAGACCATTTGCTTGATACAGTTAACTCACATATTTTGTCTAGTAAATAATCTAGAGCCAGAGCATAGAACCATGCTTGCTGTGACAACGATTCCTGCCTATGCTTCGGTGAACTTTATAGTGGCTACATGCTTGATAGATATGGCATTTGCTTAAGCTTCATTTACTTCAATTCCAGCACTCAGGGTTAGAATATGAGAGCTCCATATTCAAACTGACTGATTATTTGGTTTGCTATATGCAATTAGTAAGTAAATGTTTAAAACATCTAATTATGTTCTACCTAAAGTAATGTAAATCTTGATCTAGATCTTGTGGGTTTTCAAGATGTAAATATCTCTTCACATGAAGCAGGGGATATATTCCTTGTCCCTCAGAATAAAACCTAATGAGTCTGATAATGAGCTGCCCCCCAAGCAGGAAAACCTTCCTTTAAAGGGATACTTCTGCTGGAAAAAGTCTCAATATCAGGATCTCTGCTGAAAGGGTTTCCTGGGAAATGCTAGAAGATATCTCTCTCCCGTACGACCAAGAAAGCGATTCTATTGAGCCAGCAAAAGGCCATAGAGAATTCTTTTTCAGCTATTATGGCACTTGCCCATCATAAAATCTTCAGTATTATCTTTACACTGTGATTCTTTCTGATACAATGCTTGACAAAAATCATGTCCTAATCTTGTAAAATTGGCCACTACATATTCTTACTGAGTTTAGGTTCTTTCCAAGAATATCTTGTACTAACTTGATACTTTTCAGTTATGGACACTACCTGTTTGACAATGGGAGCTATGAGGAGGCCATGGAACAATTTTTGGCATCATCAGTTGATATCAGCCATGTACTCTCTCTTTATCCATCCATAGTTCTTCCAAAAGTGTTTACCATTTCTGAGCCTGAGAAGGTGCTTGACTTTACACCAGATGCTGCATATCTCTCAAGAGGTTCATCTGATGTCTCAGATGAGATGGAATCATCATCTCCATCCCAGGAATCTGATGAGAGATCAGCACTTGAATTGAAGAAAATGAGCCACAATGCTCTCATGGGTCTCATCAAGTTTCTGCAAAAGAAGAGATTTGGTATTATTGAAAGGGCCACTGCTGAAGTAACCGAAGAAGTTATCTTAGATGCTGTACAGGACAGTTTTACTGCATACGATTCTAATCGGTTAAAGGGTTCAAGCAAGGTAGGAACGTATTGCATTTTGCTTTAGATGTTTTTACTTGGTATGACCGTATGAGTTATTCATGTAATTGTAAAGCGAAATCTGTTGCTTGGGTTAAGCATTGTGGGTACATTTTTGGTGAATGATCTTATGCAATTTTAAATATTTCACATTCTATGTAACAGTTCTAGTTTATGCATTGGCATGTTAGACTCAGATCAATAGATCTTTTGGAAATAAATAAAATTAAGATTTACGTATATTTGAATGGTTAACTGAGATGCATATATTGCTTCTTCTTATTTTTTTCCCTAGCATCTTTTCTGCATTTTACTTTAAGTGTCCAAGCTCCAACTTATAATGTTTTAAATTTCTTTCTAGTTATCCAGGGATAACATTGTGTTTCCTCTATTTCTCTAACCACGATATCTCTGAATACTCAGATCCGTGGTCCCACCCATATTAGCTCAAGCACTAGGGAGACGGCAGCGATTCTGGATACAGCACTCATCCAAGCTCTGCTTCTTACAGGACAATCCTCAGCTGCGTTAGAGCTATTGATGGGTACCAACTACTGTGATGTAAAAATATGTGAGGATTTTCTGCGTCAGAGGAATCATTATGTAGCATTGTTAGAACTCTACAAGAGCAATGGAATGCACCGCGAGGCTCTTAAGCTTCTCACTCAACTAGTGGAGCAATCCAAGTCAGACCAGCCACAAGCTGAGCTCAGCCAGAAGTTCACAACTGAAATGATCATTGAATATCTTAAGGTATATTGCTTAGTGCTTGATACTGCATCATCTTTTGGAAAACAACAGCAGCTAATATCAGTGCCCACGTGTCTGAATTAACCCTTCAAACTCAAACACTAATTGGTTGAACCCAGGTTCATGTTATTTGCATGTATTCTATTGTGGATTTTGGATTGGTTAAGTGCTTGTGTTTGCACATTATCAATTTCCTAGCATAGAAAAGGGAAAAAAAGAAAGAAAGAAAGAAGAAGCCTAGCCATAAATGGCAAATAAAAATAAGTTTTAAACTTTTCAACATAAGTTGGGTGAGAATCATAAACTTCCTAAAGCAATTCTAAGAAAAGTTATTATCTTTTGTATTTTTTGACTTTTCGATCTATATTAGTCACAGGGCCAATAAAACAAGTGTGTTTTCCTATTCTGAAGGAAGGTTTCTATTTATAACCAAAAGACTACATTTCCTCTGGAATTTCTTAAATTCTTCACAAAGGAAGTCTAGGGTACTCTACCTTTGCAATTTCTTTGTAAACTAGCTTTTCTTATAAAAACCATATTCTGTGGTTTATCATTTGAATATTTAAAAATGGAAAACAAGTAAGGGAATGAACCACATATTATTTAACAAAAATGATATTTCCAATTTGGAATGTCTTTACTGCATTTTTTTCTTTTTGCTACTGGTATTTGTGTCTTATCTTCTATCATCTGCTGGTATATTCACTATTGTTATTAATTGCTGAAAATATATTAATAATTGGAAGCTAAACTTCATATCTGTGCCACTTGCTATTTTATCTTGAGCCTGTTCTTGCACCCTGATCAACGCTTAATCAATAGCTGCAAGGAAATGTTGGAAGAAAGTTGTCTTCAGAGAGGCATTTGATGTTCCCCAAAAGGCATAATGAAGATACCTTTCATCAGAAACCTTATAAACAGCCATTGACTGCCATATCATGTTTGCCTTCTTCCCAGATTGCTGAACTGTGGGCTTTTGGTTTCGTACCTGAGTCTGACAAAGTTTGATCATTGCTTGTATTGTTCTCAGTTTCTCATGTATTTTTTCTGGTATATTTGCAGCCTCTTTGCAGTAGAGATCCTATGCTAGTTTTGGAATTCTCAATGCAAGCTATTGAAAGCTGTCCAATGCAAACTATTGAGCTCTTTTTGTCTGGGAATATCCCAGCAGATTTGGTTAGTTCTTACTTGAAACAACATTCACCGAACATCCAGGCAACGTACTTGGAACTCATGCTGGGTATGAATGAAAGTGGCATCTCGATAAACCTGCAGAATGAACTGGTTAGACGTTTCCTCTTTTCCCACTTCTTTCAAGAGTTATTTGTTTGGAAGTTCAATTGTTAATTGAAAATGATTGCACATGGTGAAGCCCAAGCGGCAACTCAGGATCACATGTGTAATCCCTTGTATCAAATTAGTAGAATTGATCCTGTATTATCAAAATCTCAGCTTTCAAGTTTCCAAATAATTTTGTGAAATACAACAAGTTTGAGAGGCCACTCAATGTCTTACTAATTTTAGTTAAAGTACCATTAGAGAGGATATCCCCACATGTGGATTATTTGGAGATTCTTTCAACAAAACCATCTCAATTACTGTTATTCTGTATGTTAGAGACATTCTTCCTTGTATCTATATCGCCATGATGAGTTTAATCATCTTATGGTTGCTTGCATTTGCATTTGATGATGGGTCCTTACTGTTTTTTAGGACAGTGGTACTGCATATCCAGAAAATGTGCTTGCCCATCGTGCTGTTGCTTATTTTGATCATGAATTATGCATTCTTCTTGCTTGCTTTTATGGACATTTTCTATTTTGCTTCTATTAAAGTTAGATTAATTGATAGATTGAGGATTGACATATGGCAGGTGCAAATCTATCTATCAGAAGTACTTGACTGGTATACGGATCTTATGGCCCAGCAGAAATGGGATGAGAACACTTACACTCCAACTCGAAAGAAGTTATTATCTTCTTTGGAGAGCATCTCAGGGCATAATGCAGATGTCCTATTAAAAAGACTGCCATTAGATGGTTTGTACGAGGAACGCGCAATTTTGCTGGGGAAAATAAATCAACACCAGCTAGCTTTATTGTTGTATGTTCACAAGGTATTTGTTACTATTGTAAAGTATACATTTCTGTACATTTTCACTTTAAGGGTGAAACTCCTGTCAAAGATGTATGCTTTATGTAGTCTTAGGTTAGGAAAGTGGTTGCTTAAAGACATATTACTTAAACAAAGGATATGGAAATGGAAACATGGTCTGTGATCTACTAATGTTAAAATTTGCCGTCACTTTTCTTCTCTTTTTATTGGTTTCAATTCCATTAGAAGGAAAAGAAAGAAAAATTTTTCATGCATTATTACATATCAAAAAATGCTTTTCTTATGTCCTAAAATAAAAATAAAAATTGATATTACATATGTGGTTAGTTAACAGGGTATGATTTCATTCCGCATGTTGCCGTCTGCTATTGGGAACCCTAAAGCAAGATTGCTCTATTTAAAAGACTAAAATCCTTATGTTGGATGCATGGGAGAGCCGTGAAAATGCATGTTGGAGTCATCTTGTTACAGTTACAGCGAGGAAAAAGAAATTGTTGGTTTATGTTTCAACTGCTTTGTACCCTTAATTTAGGTTCATATGTATTTATTTTTGTAGCTACGTTTTATGATACCTTTTAATATTTTCATATAGCTGTAGAAATGTAAGCTGTGATGGTGGGAAACGTATGACAAAGATGATTTGAGAGGATAATTGTAGGCTTATCTCATTTTGCACCACTTTGTAGTTGCTATCTGGGTGGAAGTGGAACACAGTGGTGCTTCCTTATCGTATAGAGGGGTCTCTCCTTGCCAAACTTAATTTCCTGTCGTAGCAACTGGCATTCTATATTCTCAGGCTGTCAGTCCTGGTAATATTTACATAATATCTGATGTTTCTAGAGATAGGCATTCGTAACAACATGATGTCCATGTCAAAGTTGTATATTCAAGAAGAACTTTCTGTTCTGCTAAGTACCTTGGCAGTGGTGGCTACTAGTTCTTCGAAAAGTTTTACTTACATCATAAAGAGACACATGGGTATTACTTAATGGGCACAGCTGTTTGTCAAATTGAACCATCATTTTGACTTTGCTGTTTGCTTGAAAATTGGAGACTGACTTCTAGCATGGTGCATTTTCTGCTCCTACTAAAGACTAGAAAATGGTGTTATCTCTGAAATTGTTGGGTTTTGACTCCTTTCCTTCATGTTGTGGGCTTTATGGAGTTTGCTTTTCCTTTTTGTCTTCGTATCTGTCTCCCTATTTGAATTTGGGCATCTATCTTCTTTTGTTTGGTTGAATGCAAGATTTCATTAATGGGCATCATAGATTCTACTCCTTATACATGTAGCAGTAGTTGACTTCTTGACAAGGGAAAGGACACTTCATTTGGACAGTTTTACTGATCTCATCATTTGCCTTTCTCTCTTTCTCTCTCTCTGTGTAGAACAGCTTATATCATAACCTGCAGTTTGCATCCGACTCCCATCTAAATAAATATCTAGGACCAGGTTTTGCATGATCATATGAGGATTCCTCCATTTGTCATTCTACATGGCTTCATCATCTCCTTCCCAAGGAAGGGCCCCTCATCAGCGTGGTCTGTGTACCAGCTATGTTACAACACTGTTCTTTCCAGGAATTCGGTTATGTGCAGATGGCCCACCAAATGCTCACGGATTCAAGTGCATGTACACTTTCAGATTTTAAACTTTCATGGTTCAATGTTCTTGTTCACCACCCCTTGAGCTCGTTTGAAGTTTTGAACACCGATAAAAACTACACTTTGCGGGAATAAAGTAGGTGCTATATTCTTTCCTATTCCTGCTGGAGTTCCATAGGGGATCTATTTTTTGGTTGGCCAGATAAAGTCAAACACAATTATTGGTCCTCATATAGTCCTCTGCAGTTTCCATGTTGTTAGCCCTTCCTAGGTAGATTGGGTCAATGAGAGACCTGCTTCTGTTCTTCAAATAATTCTAAAGTGTATACTGAAAGAAGGGAAAGAGAGGGAAGCATCTAGACAAGCTCCTGCAAACTCAAAGAAAGATGACATGTAAGCAGTTTTTCTAGCTGTTGCAACAAGATTCAGAAGGGTGCAAGTGCACACCAGCATTAGTATTTTGAAGTAAAATTGCCAATATTGATGATATTGTCGGAAAAGAACTGAAAGGAGTAGAAGGATAGCTGTATATATGAGCTAGCAGTTATGTGGCATGGTTTTAGCGTGATGAATTGGATTTGAAGGTGGTCTTGGTCAAGGATGAGTCTTTGTGGTGAGGTTGCGCATGATTTACTCTATCTATCTGTCTCTCTCATCATCATCAAAGCTTTATCCCAATTACAGGTTGGCTACATGAATCTTGTTCCTCCATTCACCTCTATCAAGTATCATTGTTTTCATTAAGTGCGAAATAAGATTCATTCCATGAGGTTTGCCGAAGAATTTTTCACTGGTTGGCACTTGACACAACCCTCCTCCTTTATCCGGGCTTGGAACCGGTCTTGAGATCTAAAATCACATAGGGGGAGTTATGATTTTCTCTCTCTCTGTCTCTGTCTCTGTCTCTGTCTCTGTCTCTCTGTCTCTGTCTCTCTCTTAATTGATGGCTGACCTGTTGTACTTATTTGGGATGCTATTTGTTTTCTCAGGTTCTCTCTCGATGTCTCTCTTTGGGGGTGATAAGAATGCTTTGTCTATCTGTCTCTCTCTCTCTCCTGGTAGGAGTCTACTTTTGTAGATTTTGTTCTAGAGACCTTTTTTGGCAGATCTAAGCCGTACATCATGTTCAGGATACAGAAATTAGGTAACCCTAAAAAAAATCAATGCATTTGGTTGATTTTAGTCACATACTTTGGGTCTTTGAAAAATAAAAAGTTGGATGATACTGATTTTTTATCCTGAGAAAAGGCTAAAAGCATCCAATTGGCATGAAATTTGATCTCTTGCTTATTTAAGACATTTTGAACATGATGAATGGCTTAGATCTACAACATAGTAGCACCATGAATGCCAAAAAACATCTCCTACAGGAGTAGTATGTTGCTATGCACATTCAGTAAACCACTGAAGCATGTGGGCCCACTGTCAACAGCTTTTAATATTAAAAAAGCAGAAATTTCATCTCATCCTCTCTTCTATCTTGTATATATTGCAGCAGCAAAGCTTACCCTGCAACTCCAATAATGTGATTTAGAAATCAAAGGACCAGAAACCTTGCATTCAAGGGTCTGTCTCAGGTAAAGTTTCTGCAGATAGCAAGAGGAAGCTCTCAAGGAAAGAGAGTGAAAGGAAAAGGTTTTAGCTGTCTTTGGTGATCCAAGGGCTCTTTCTCAGGATCCTGGCCATTTATCTTCTGGGTTGTTGTGCTATATATAAGCTATTCCTCAAAAATCTCACCTATTAACTCATCCCAGCCTTTTATTTTCTTGATGTAATATGGTAGGCAGATTTTGGATACCAAAGGATGAAATGATCCAATGGATGGAATTTTGGATCAAGGCTTGGAGAGTGTGAGTGTGTGTGTTTATCAGTGGGTGTCTGCGTCCTGAGTACATGCATATATGTCTTGGACCATCAATAATGAATTTTCCTTAGAGTTTGGTTACTTGATTAATCCACTTGCTTCCATTATGTCAATATTAATCACTACTGTAGGAACCATGATTCTTACTTACAGCGACAATTATATGTCTCGATCCAGGATATTTGAGACTTATTGCTTGTATGAGTCTTTCCAATACTTCTATGTTGGGATTAGTTACTAGTTCCAATTTGATACAGATTCATATTTTTTGGGAACTGGTGGGAATTTGTTTGCATCTATTAAGAGGCTTTTGGTTCACAGGACCAAGTGCAGCAAATGCTTGTCAAAAAGCATTTGCAACTAATCATGTAGGGAATTTTGGATAACGGTTAGACCCACAACAAGGCTATTTAAAATAGAAACATTCTCAGTTTGCTTGCTAGGACTTTTCATATATAATTTGGCTTATATATAGAATTAAAATAGATCTACAAAATGTAGAACTGGATTACAAACTTTATGAAGAATGATTTCTTTATTTAAGAGATAAATTCTTAAATGGATAAAGGGAGAGCTAGGAGAGGGGACAGGGGTGACATGACTATTATAAGCAGAACTACCAGTTCCTTTTGTATCAGACTTCAAATTGATATTTATTCTTTTTCAATCTTGGATCTTTCACGTATTGCCATGAGAACTTTTTTATTCTAAAAATTTGAGTAGTTCTTCCCGCATTATCACATCAATTATTTCTTCATAATAATGCTTATCGGATGTTTAATTTTGTAGCTTCATGCAGCCGAACTGGCACTGGGGTACTGTGACCGTGTTTATGAGAGTGGGAAGGACCAACCTTCTTCTAAATCACATGCTAATATCTATCTCACTCTTCTGCAAATCTATCTTAACCCTCGGAGGACAACAAAGGAATTTGAGCAACATATTGTGAATCTTCCCTCATACCAGAATTCTGGCAATCAGAAGGTTGGTCCAGTCAAAGCAAAAGGGTCCCGTGTAGCTAAGAAGATTGCTGAGATAGAGGGAGCAGAGGATGTTCGCATCAGCCCCAGTGGTACTGATAGTGGGCGGAGCGACTGTGATGGTGATGAACCTAGTGAGGAAGGAGGTTCTATTATGCTTGATGAAGCTCTGGATCTTTTGAGCCGAAAGTGGGATCGTATCAATGGGGCTCTTGCCCTCAAGCTCTTACCAAGAGAGACAAAGCTGCAGGTATGCATTGACTCAAGAGAAGCTTCTTAATGCTCCTTGATTCTTTTCACAATTACTGAAACTATGTGATTCCAATGATGATACAATATGTCAAAATGGCTGAAGCTAAATATACACCAGTTTATCTACAAATATGTGAACCATAGAAGACAAAAAAGGCTAAACAAGACAAGAAAAAAATAGATAAATCCTTGTCTTGCCACATTTAACTGTTGATATGTTTTCACAAGACTTCAAAACCTGAAAGTTTTGTGTCTTTCTGCAAAGGGTGTTGGAATATATCAGTATTTGTGGCAACAATTATGATCATTATTTTGCCTGTATTAATCATTTGTAGTTGTCAAACCAGTCTTTAAATAAAAACCATATATGGGCAAATCTTGGGTGAGTTCTATTTCACTTTCTTGATGATTTTATTGAATTATTTTGCCCTTGGTCTGTGATAATTGTGATTAACATAGTCTTGACTTGGTGAGTCTGCTGTGAGTATCTTTTCTAAGATCATATATTTGGGCAAAACAAGCCCCTGAACCATGTTGCAGTCCTTCAATCACGGCTAATTCATAACTTTTCTTATGGTCTTTCTAATTCTGTAGAACACAGCCTGCTGTTTCATTCTATGCATGATATTGGTTCTTTGATGCTGCAGAACTTGCTTCCATTTCTTGAACCTCTCCTGAAGAAGTCTAGTGAAGCTCACCGGAACTCTTCAGTAATCCGGAGCTTGAGACAAAGTCAAAATTTACAGGTATGTTTGCTCTGAGTTGATAAAGTTTTTGAAAATATGCAGCCACCTGTTAAAGGACTATTCCAATTTAACTAGAAAACCAAGTAGAATTTTTCACTTTTTAAAGAGTTAGTAGGTCATTGAACCCTTTGACTTCGTCATGGCCTCAATCAAGTGTGTATGATCTTATGAAACTATCCTTTTAAAAGTTTTCTTTTGAGTAACTTATCTATAGTTTCACTTGTTATGTAAGAACCCAATTTGTTGTGATCTGTAAAGCATCTAACCTGTTTGTCAGTGTTAAAATATCTTATTTGTTGTGTGGCAGGTTAAAGATGAGCTTTATAAGCATAGGAGAACAGTTGTGAAGATTACCAGTGATAGCATGTGTTCTCTGTGCAACAGGCGGATTGGAAGTAGTGTTTTTGCAGTCTACCCCAATGGAACAACACTTGTACATTTTGTTTGCTTCCGAGATTCGCAAAATATAAAGGCTGTAAGAGGCACACCTCTGAAGAGAAGGGGTTAGAAGTTTATTAATTCAAGGTAAAAAAAAATTTGCTCTTCTTTCTCCCCTTGGAAGGTTGTATTTTGGCAAGTCTATTGGATTCAGTTAGTTGCCAGACAACAGAAATAGCTGCTGAGAGAGCTATACCTATTTTAGCTTTAAAGCAGAATACCTGGTTTCTTTAGTAGCTGGTACACTCTGAAGTTCACTCAGTTATGGTGAAATTATGAGAGAAACAGTTTAAACCAGCCAATTGGTTTGTTGTTTGTATAATGATTTTGCAAGTGTTGAGGAATTTAAAGATGTTTATACCTCTGATTACTACCTAACTTGAAGGTTCATGCTGCAATTAAAAGCTAGGTTTCAAAGTTCAGAACCATATATATTTTATTCAGGGAGAAAAGGAAATTTCTAAACGCACGATAGTATGATCCCTACAGCTTTATGCAAGAAAATAAGTAACAATCTAATGTATGTTGAATTATAAATCACAATGTTGGAGAAGTGTTTATATATGAAACTCGACTAGGAGGCTGTTTTTCAGCTTTAAGTCTGTCATGGTTTTGAAACATTATTGGAACTGGTAATCCTTGTGTTCTACTAGTATAACCTTAGAATCAGCTACTGAGAATGGCAATTCCATTCTGTTATCATTTTAAGTCCTAGGTGGTGCAGCCCATCAAATGATCTTTTTTTATTCTTGGACTCGATTTCTGGCACACCATATCTGAAATAACTATTGCAACACCAGTAAGCAGATATTTAGCAGCTGTACTAAAAGATGGTGCCAATTTTACCTGTCTTCTATGACTATAACATCGATCTGCCAGTTTAACACTGATTGATGGAGTTAAGTTTTCTTGAGTAATCCTCTATCTGAAAGGAAATAACAGTGTTCATTCTCTTACGGAGAGGTGAGCATGCTTAGAGGACTAATTGACTAAATACTGACATGTAAGGTTACCTCTGGACATCTGCGTTGAACATAGTTATTTACACTGGTTAGTAGGATTTGTAACTTCCAATTTTCCTCCATTTTGGCCTTTCCAGTGTTTCTTTCAAAGAGTTAAATTGAAGGCCGATTCTATCAATTACATGCCTTGCAAGTTTGGTGCCACGGTTGTAATTTCTAGAAAGAACTTTATGCATATTCTCTTTATTAAGTACCTTTATCTACGTTTGTGTATATTTTTTGGATTATTTGCCTTTACCTATTTTCATATTAGTTGTGTAGTGCTATCTCTGACCTAAATATGTGCAGATTTGCTCTGGATTGCCTTTTGGCGCAAGTTTGTGTCCAACACTGATGAGGATTTCCAGATTTCTGCATACTGCACTGTTAGAGTCCAACACTGATGAGGATTTCCAGATTTCTGCATACTGCACTGTTAGAGTTCCTGTCTTTGAGTGGTTTCCAAGAGAGTTTGGTTGACATGGAGTTGCATGCGTTATGTTCGTATTACTTCGTGAGACAAAAATTGGGGTTACCTTTTGCTTTCCGGATTAAGCTTCAACAGGTCATCATCTGTGTTTCCGAAATACCTGAAGGATCATCTCAAATCTGTGCCAACTCAAGCTGCAGCATACACTTCACATAGTTGGAATGGTGCTTGGTTCTCAACTCAGCTTCATGACGTCTTCAATATTGGACGTTGTCTGTATCTCATGCCTTCTATTTTAGGATCCCAACTTGTGAAGGAAAATGATTGCTAATGCAGCTGCAGAGCATCTCGCACTAGTTACTAAGCATGTTTTACCTTCTTTTTGTGTCAAGCTGGATCCTGAGGGTTGTTTCTTGCAACAAAGGGCTCTACATCGTGGGGCTCGTTCTGTTATTGCACAGAGGTCTTCGATGTAGAAATGTAAGCCTTTTATTGAGAGTTTGTATCGATTCTATTTCTTCTCACTGAATATCTTTTGTTTCGTTCTGGAGATGGTTAATGTTGTTTGATATATATATTGTAATGATCATTCTGCCTCAAGATGAACAAGTACAGCCCTTCTTCCTTTACCTTTTTGCTTTATTGTCTCTTGTCGCTGAATCCCATTAGAGCTGTTTAGGTCTTAGCCTTCTAGAATTAATAAGCCCTTGTTTGTTTTATTTGTATTTTTATTTTTAAATGCGACGATTCATTCATAAAATAAATAGAGGAATGCTAGGCCGTAGACACCCTTATAGAGCACTTTCCTAGAAGACCCTTAACTTTTGCCATAAAGAGGCCTACTTTGAATGATCGGACCTGCTCAGTGATTGGTCTAGCCTTGAATATCTCATGTGCAAAAAGGCACTAGTTGCATGAGCTTAGCATCTTAAAGCCATGGTTTTGAGACTTGAATTTAGACCATTATTTATATAAAGATTATAGCCGTTCATTACTGTGGCAAAGGGCAATGCTATTTCAGAAGTAAACTTTATCCTATCTGCTTGCTGTTTATGCTAGGTATCTAGGGTTAGAGCAATCATATATGCGGGTTGGATCATTAGAAAAAGGGGCGTGGATACCTTCCCAAAAATGAAAAAGCGCGCTGATTCCTTGTGCAGACGCCCTATCAGCCAAGTAATTTGCACCCTCGTTTCTTTGCCTATACTAATGCAAGCCAGTATGTCACTTGCTCTTACTTGGCCGTTCCGTCGGCCCCTTGCACTTATCACCAATTAGAACGCTCCATCTTGGTCCGGTGTTCTTTGGGAGTGTTTCCACATCCCACGTGTCTGCGTTTCGGTACAAATTGCAAGGATTAGCAGCAAAGGCAACCCATAATCAAGGGTTGATCATTCCACGTCATTGTTTTTGTTTTGTTATGTTTTTTTGTTTATTCTGTCTTTGTTTTGTTTTTAAACTTTGCCATGCAGGTACCAAGACCTGATGCAAAAGGAGGAGGTTCTTGTGTCATGTGCCAGCCTGCAAGGGAGAAGTTGAAAATGACTTTGTTATTTCTTTCATTCTTGCAAATGAATATGCATTTGTATATTAGTTTGTAAGGAGAAAATGAAAATAATCTCCAGCTTCTTAAAAGTATGGCAACCCTTGCGTTAGGTGCCAGACGGCAAGGGAGAAGTTGAAGATGATTTTGTTATTTCTTTCCTACTTGCAAATAAATATGCATTTATATATTAGTTTGTAAGGAAGAAATGAAAATTATCTTCAGTTTCTTAAAAATATGGCAACACAAATATGACATGAATTGAAAACTAACATTCCCTCAACCTAGGGCATTCCTCATAAGTGACGCGCTACATCGGATCTTGGGTACGGTGAAAAATGGGCAAAGGTTGCCAGGGCATTTCCTCAGAAGCGACATGCTACATTAGATTTTGAGTGTAGTGAAAAATGGCAAGGCATGCTAGAGCATCTTCTCAGAAGCGACGCGCTACATCAGAACTCAGGTGCGATAAAAAGTTGACATGGGTTCATGCTATGAAGGTTGAGAAAGGCGTTGGTAAATAGGATGTCTCAGAAGCATAAGATTTGTATCGCACATGGAATATAGGAACATTCACAAGTAAGAGTTTGGAGTTAGTACACACAATGAAATGCAAGAGAGTCAACATCGCTTGTATCTAAGCAACCAAGTGGAAGGGGGTTAAAGCTAGAGAAATTGATGGGTATAAAGTATGGTATGTAAGAAAGGATAATAACATAAATAGCGTAGGAATAATATTGGATAAAGAATTAAAGGATAAAGTTGTGAACGTTAAAAGAATTAGTGATAAAATAATAATAATAAAACTTATTCTAAGAGAGTAGATCATAAATGTTATAAGTGCAGGCACACTACAAGTAGAGTTAGAAGATATAATTAAGAGACAGTTTTGGGAAGATATGGAGGGAGTCATGCAAAAAATTTCCAACACTGAGGGGATATTTATAGGAGCAAACTTAAATGATAATGTAGGAAACGAAAAGGTATGATAGCATACACGAAGGGTATGGTATAGGTGAACGAACTAAGATGGGGGAAACTGTCCTCAATTTTGCTTTGTCATATGACCTGGCCATTGCAAATGCACTTTTTAAGAAGAAGGATGAATACTTAATAACCTTTAAAAGTGGACTTCGTAAAAGCTTAATATACTTTTTTCTACTTAGGAATACTAAATGATTAATGTGCAAGGATTGTAAGGTAATACTTGGTGAGAGTTTAACCTCACAACATAGGTTAATGGTTATGGATATCTATATCAACAGATGGAAGAAAGGAAATGAACTTAATAGGTATCCAAAAACTAAGTGGTGGAACTTAAAAGGAGAGAAAATAACCTCATTCACAAATAACTTGATCGTAGAAGGAAATTGAAACTATGAAACAGAAGTAAACACCATGTGGATTAATATTGCTGAATCCATTAAGAAAGTGGCAAAAGATGTCTTAGGAGTATCTAAAGGTAAAAGGTAATTAGAAAAGGAAACACAGTGATGAGTGAAATAGTGCAAAAAGTTATTAAATAAAAACTTATGTGTTTTAAAGCATGGCAGAAAACTAGAAATAATGAAAACTATGAACAATATAAGAATGCTAAAATGGTTGCTAAAAGAATAGTAAGTGAGGCTAAACTTAAGGCATATGATGAGCTCTACAATAAACTAGGAATAAGAGAAGCTAAAAAAGATGTGTTTAAACTTGCAAAAGTAAGAGAACAAAAGGGTAAGGACTTAGATCATGTTAGGTGTATTAGAAGTGACGATCAAAGGGTATTAGTCAAAGATGATGAGATCAAACAAAGGTGGAAAACGTACTTTCAAAATTTGTTAAATGACAATGGCTATGAGAATATAGGGATTGAAAATACTATAAATCTAAATAACATTGGATATTATAGATATGACGTAAGATTAGAATACCTAAAGTGAAAGAGGCCTTGAAAAAAATGAAATCAGGAAAGGCCATGGGGCCCTATGGTATACCAATAGAGGTTTGGAAGCATATGAGAGACATGAGGGTAGTTTGGTTAAACAAGTTGTTTAACAGGATTATAAAATCAAAGAAAATGCTTGATAAGTGGAGGAAAAGCTCTATTGTACCAATTTAGAAGAATAAAGGAGACATACAAAGCTACACTAATTATCGAGAGATCAAACTTATAAGCCACACTATGAAACTTTTTGAAAGAGTAATTGAGAAGAGGCTACAGCATGAGACAAGTGTACTGGAGAATTAGTTTGGTTTCATGCTTGGGCGGTTTACCATGGAAGCTATTTTCTTACTAAGACAATTGGCAGAGAAATATAAGGAGAGGAGGAAAGACCTCCACATGATTTTTATCAACTTAGAGAAAGCTTATGATAAAGTCCCTAGAGACTTAATATGGAGGTTGCTGGGCGAGAAAGGGGTTTTGCATGTGTATATATACATAATTAAAGATATGTATGAGGGAGTGGTAACAAATGTTAAGATCACCAGTGGCAAGACTGGTGATTTTTCTGTCACTATAGGATTGCACCAAGGATCGGCATTAAACCAATACCTTTTCACATTGGTTAGGGATGAGTTAACGAAATATTTGTACGAGGAGATTCCCTGGTGCATGCTATTTGCAGATAATATAGTCTTACTTGATGAGACAAAGGAGGGTATAAACACAAAGCTAGAGTTATGGAGAGAAGCATTAGAATATAAAAGATTTAAAATTAGCCGAACTAAGACAGAATATATGAAATGCAATTTTAGCAAGGAGAGGAGTAGGAGTGGAACACCAGTCAAGATTGATAACCGTAAAAGACCACTTTCGGTACTTAGGATCAATGATTCATGAGAGTGGAGAGATTGAGAAGGAGGTTACTCAGAGAATCCAAGTGGGTTGGAACAAATGAAGATGTGCATTTGGAGTTTTGTATAATCGGCAGGTGCCACTTAAACTAAAAGGAAAATTCTATAGGATGCCCATAAGGTCGGTCATGCTCTATGGATCAAGTGTTGGCCAGTTAAGGAACATCATGCTCATAGGATGGGCATCATAGAAATGGGGATGTTGAGATGGATGAGTGGTAAGACAAGAAAGGATAGAATTAGGAATAAAAATATTAGAGGAAATTTAGGAGTAGCACCAATAGGTAACAAGATGAGGGAGATTAGATTTAGATGGTTTGGATATGTCCAAAGGAGATCTAAAATGGCGTTGGTTAGAAGGAGTGAGGCAATGCAAATAGAAGATTCTAAAAGGGCAAGGGAAAGGCCTAAAAGAACATGGGTAGAAGTGGTGAGGAAAGATTTAAAATTTTTGGAATTAAATGAAGCCATGGTACTTAATAGAGAGGAATGGAGGAATAAGATTCATGTGGCCGACTCCTAATTGAGATAAGGTCTTGATGATGATAATAATGATTTGTTTTGTTTTTAAACTCGTAACACAGACAACCGGTCTTTCTATATACAATGTTTCCACGAGTATTCTTAGAGTACAACCACACTTAATGTACACTATGGCCAAAAATATCTATGAGACACCCTTAACGTGCAAGTACCTTATATCTCCTAAAGGATGTGATGCACTAACTTGAACTTGTGACCTACTTATAAGACATACATCTTAGTTTAACCTCCGGTTTAGCTAAGCTTATGTGCATCATTCAACATCATTGTTAATTTTATGTCACAAATAAAAACTAATTCCAACAATAAAATTTCCTTTTCAACTTCTAATTACACCTGGCACTAGCATGCCTAATAGTCTCAAGAGTTGAGCCATCAAAACATAGCTGAACAAGTGCGGAGGTGGGAGGAGAGGTTGGTGGGGTTTATTCATTTAACTTGAGTACATTTAGATTATGATAAATTATGTTATTTTGCTGCAAATACATTTACACAAGAAACCAATCAATAGAAAAAGGACTGAATTTTATGGAATTAGCATATTCTATGGTTCTTTCTTTCCATTTAGCAATTTGTTAAGGAGTGACAAGATGAAGGCTTTATCAGTCGATGAAGGAATTGGACTATGGAGGGTAGCCTGGACCAAGGAGTTGCCTACTATGCTCGTGGATTTGGCCTATGGAGTAAGGATCAGTGAAGTTGATCAAGTAGAGAGAGAGAGAGAGAGAGAGAGAGAGAGAGAGAGAGAGAGAGAGAGAGAGAGAGAGAGAGAGAGAGAGAGAGAGAGAGAGAGAGAGAGAGAGAGAGAGAGAGAGAGAGAGAGAGAGAGAGACTATAACATTGAAGTGTTTATGAACTGAAGTCTTAAGATTTATTGATGGTAGAATGGATGTTAAGTACCACAAGGTTGGGTCTATGAAGTTAAAGAGGGGCATCACATGGATGTGGTGGCATTGGAATATCGCATGGGCAAGTTGGTGCTTGATTTGGTGCCTATTAGGGTAGCTAGCTTGGTAGATTGTGTGGGCACCTTGGGGCTTGCCACATGATCTCTTGGTGGAAACATGCTTGAGGTTTGGGTGGGCAAGTTTGGGCTTGCCTTGGTGAAGAAGGATACAAGGGTCTTCTTGGCTTAGGCTATAAGCATGGGTAGAGTATGCATGGCATGAAACATAAGGTGGCTTGGCTTCTGTGTGGACTATGGCAATGGAGTTAATCAAGTGAAACGGGTCTAGGAGGATAGATTCTTTGAGTTAAGGTGTAGGGCATTTGCCTCACAAGGAGAATAGTGGGAAAATTTGCAAGGAGTGCAACAAGGATGCACCCAAGCCAAATGGTGAATGGGGTGGCAAGATTGATTGGTGTGATTGAGTTATAATGATAAGCATTTGGTGTGCGTATAACTAAGGGGAAGGTACGTGGCATGACTTGATTGAGATATGTGCACGAAAAGGGTTTGTAAAATTAAGTTTAGTGCATTGATGATGGAGCAGACATGATGGCATGTAGGAGAATGTCACAGAGTGATAAGATGGAGGCTCTCTCAGCCCCTCTATTGGAGTTGTTCAAGTGACTAGGCTATGGATGTTAATATGTGAAGGAGACTTGCTAGCCAAGGAGTTAGCTTGATGTGCTTGTGGATTCAGCCCAAGAAGTTAGGCCTGCATTAAAGGATCTATGAAGTTGGCAGGATGAATTGGTTCCTGTATTGAGGCTCATGGTACATGGCTTGACTTTAGAAGCCTTTACTCTAGAATATGTGTGGAAAGTTAATCTAAATATCTAAGTTTTAATAATCTTATGGATCTAGATGATAGATAATTGTATATAGTTTCCTAGAGATGATTCGAGTAGTTCTTAACCATTAAATTTTATTCGATGATAATTTGACACATTCATTAAGGAGATGGAGGTCTACTTATTGGATATAGCTCCTCATTTACAAACTCGACTTCAGAGTAAAGGAGTGAACACATTTGAGGTTCTCTTTGTGTGCTTTGGTATAATTAATTGTTCCAAGTCCTTAGGAGTGTACAACTCTAGGATCTTGGTGTTGGATTATGTACAAAAGATAGAAAACTTTTCTTGATTTCAATCAAGAACCTAAAACTTAATTTTAATCATATTTGTAACAAGTGAATTAGAATTTCAAAACTAGAATAAATATAAAGGAATGTACCTTGTTAGGATAAAAAAACATGAACCCTCTATTTGGTCCACCACTAGTTGAAATCAACAACTCCTGTAGTTCATAGGTCTAACCCTTAGAACTAGAAGAGAGGAAGAGGGAAACTATAAACTCACAAACTTGAGAAGCACTCAATGGGGATTTTTCTCTCTTACTGATGCATGCATCCTTACTCAAGCAATCTCTAGTTTAAGACAACTTCTAGTTATGCCTGTAACTAGCTTATTTGGTCCTAGGAATGTTCAAATTAGAATCTTCTCTAAGTTTTCTAATTGGGAAACACTTTTTTAACAGGCATTTTTTAAAAATTGGATAAGATGATATGACGTTTAGCATATTTACCAATTGATAACAACATGTGGCCCACATTAGAATATTAAATTATAAGGGTAACCTTCATGTATAATTATCATTTTATCCTTATGAGTAATTATCATTATATACTCCTCACATATATTTAGGCCTGGCAATTCGGGTTGGCGGGTCGTGTTTGTATCCACATGAACACGACATGCTTCGAGTTTGGGTCGACACGAACACGACCCGCATAATAATTGTGTCAAAAATTCGTAACCCGAACACGATACAATTATTAAACGAGTCGACACGACACGACTTGTATAACACGATTAAATAACTAATATAGTAATATAGGACGGTTTCAGAAGAACCGTCCTATATTACTGCTCTAATATAAAATTTATGGTGCGACAAAAGATAAATTCAGACAACACAAGTCTACTATTGCAGGGACACTTGATTAGGCGGAGGTATACTGACTTCATACAAAAGATATTGAGAAGGAATTGGAAGATCTAGTTGGGTGCGCAAAGGCCCCAAGCCCGTCCAATCGCCGTCACCTCACTTAAACAACCCAAAACCTTTGCTATTCGGTAGCTGTTTGGATATGAAAAGGTTCATAATGCAGCTGGAGCACCACCTGTACTACTGATATCATATCGGCGAATTTGGCTGCCCATTTGTTTTTTTTGGGGCGCCGCCTGTACTACTAATAGCTGTACTACTACTATCAGCTGAAAAGGTTCATAATGCAACTAGAGCATCGCAGGAACCGGAAGATCTGGTTGGCTGTGTAAAGGCCCCAAGCTCGTCCAATCGCCGTCACCAAGCCCCAAGTCCCAAGCTGTACTAGTTCATTGTCTTTTGTTGGTATAATATAAGATGGTTGTAATATAGATTACATATTACATATTACCATATATTCATATAGGAGGACATCCTCTATTACATGAACCGTCCTATATTATATGTTACCATATACTCATATAGGAGGACGTCCTCTATTACATGTTACATATAGGACAGTTCCACATGAACCGTCCTATATTACATATCATGTTGTAATATAAGACGGTTCCAAATGAACCGTCCTATATTACTGTTAGTTCACGATAAATAAATAGGTCGCATGTTAAGCAGGTCAACACGATGGGTCACGTTGATTGACCCCAACATGGCACGATTTTTGGCATGTCATTTTCGAGTTGACCTGAAAATGACACGAACACGATAAGACTCGACATGAACCCGCTAAATTCATGTTGGGTTTGTGTCGTGTTATCGTGTTGTGTCATATTTTGCCACCCCTATGTATATTCATTTGTGACACCAACACAAGGCGGGTGGACCCACTTACCCTTAAGCATGTCATTTTTGTACATTCAAGTATAATGAGCTTCATCTTATTTAATGAACTTAAATATCTTTCAAAACATCTTATTGTATATATGTGTATATGTAAAAAATTACTTTGATAAATATCTAATCAAAGATCACTGAAGCTCTTGAGTTTTTTTAGTTTTATTTATAAGATGACTTGCAATAATACATTGTTCTATATAAGAGTGTGGTTTCTATGTTGAATATCCTATACCTTTCATATGTTTATAAATATCTCACCATGCTTAGAATCAAGCTTGATTATAACTCATCATATAATACACTTAAGACAAATATTGTATCTCATAAGGAATATAGATTTACCAAGTCTAAGGGTAATATTTGTTATTTGAAATAAGTGACATTAGGCATTCTAGACATCTAAGGTCATATCCTGTATGTAAAACTTTCACACATTCTATGTATGTTCAAGGTCTTTACCTTAGATAATTTGAGAATTAATTATTTTCTTCTTACAGAAACATCCATTTAACAAATATTTAACAATTAGGTTTTTCATTTCTATTCTTACTTTGGGATTATCTTAGGTTTACATTTCTCATTCTTATGGTTGTCAAACATAATTTTATGAAACTTCTACTATATTGCCTAAGGTTTTGAGATCATTTCATGATTATCAAACATATAATATTGGTTTACAATAAATCTTATTAAAGATTACTTTTGGATGCATAATTAGCACACCATGATAATAAAAGATTGCATTCATTCAAATCATTTCACGACAAATATCGTATAATTGGCTTTGTAGGGCGTACATTCTAACACTTGGATAAACTGACTCAGGGCTTAGGATTGAGGCTTGGTATGCGTGTTGCACAGTTGTAATGTTAAAGAATTTGTAAAGTCATGACAACTGACTTTAAAGTAGTTAAAACCAAGAAGGAGGCAACTAGCCTATGGTTTGAGACGTGAAGGTGGCAACTTGTGGAAAAGGGTACTTTTCACCATATTAAAGCTACCACATAAAAAGGGGGAGGGGAGGTGGGTTGGGGGGTTTAGTGGAGAGGGCTACTTGGTCCATAGTGGCCCACCATGGATGTCAGTTGTGGGATTATATTGGCATGATTTGATTTAGAGTGGAGTGAGCTTGTGGTGTGGTGCACATGAATAATTGAAAGTAGAGCGAGCTTATGGTATGCTATGCATGACTACTTGAAATTGGAGCAAGTTTGTGATATGATACGCATGAATTGATTGAAAGATTCACTTCTAGAAGGCATTTGTAAGGAGATAGGTGGATAACCACCTTTGTTGGGGTCTCATGCTCAGTTTCTCATGAACATGGGGCATGCACTTCAATATACTTTTGAAACTCTCTTTCTATATTATTCCAATTTTTGTGCATTTTGCAGCTGAAATTTCAAGTGTATGGTGAGCCATTTTATGATGCATGAGTCAATTTCCTCCTTGAAGTTCTCTAGAACTCTAAACATGTTTGAGCAAGTTATGTAAATATTGGGGTGCACACCTTAATCTTGGTCGTTTTCAATGATTTTCATGAAGCACCAGTAAAGAGTGATAACCAAGAAGTCTCTCAAAAAGACCAACTTTGATAATTGGGATTGATACTTCATGAGAGTGGAGAAATTGAGAGGGATGTTGTTTAGACAATCCAAGTGGGTTGAAACAAATGAAGATGTACCTCTAGAGTTTTATGTGATAGGTAGGAGCCACTCAAACTGAAAGAAAAATTCTATAGGATGTTGTAAGGCCAGCCATACTCCAAAGATTAGAGTGTTGGACAATTAAGGAAAAACTTGTACATAATATGAGCATAGTCAAAATGAGAATGTTGAGATAGATGAGTGGTAAGACAAGAAAGGATAGAATTAGAAATAAAAACAATAGAGTAAACTTAGGAGTAGTACTAGTAAATTACAAGATGAAAAAGGATAGACTTAGTTGGTTTGAACATATACAATGGAGACCAAAAATGGCAATGGTTAGAAGAAGTGAGTTGATTCAAGTTGAAAGCTGTAAAAGGGCAATGGGAAAGGCCAAAAGAATGTGGATAGAAGTGATGAGAAAAGATTTAAAAACTTTTAGACTAAATGAAGCCATGACACTTGATAGAAGGAAATGGAGGAGCAATATTTGTGTAGCCAACCCCTAATCGGGCTAAGGCTTTGATGATGATGAGCTAATCCTATGAATGGGTCATACCCTGAACTTTTTCTTTTCAATTATGCTTAGTGTACCCTAAATGAGAGTTCCATGAATGAAAATAGATCTCACTGCATAATAAAATTTGGGTTGAGATGGTTAAGTAGGGCCAAAATTGTCCGTCCACATGATGCTAACTAAGTCACATTGTTGGACAAAATTTCCTGGGATTGAGCGAGTAGACTTGAAAATGGGCTCCATTGCTGGGCATGTTGTGGGCCCTGCGTTGGGCTTTTGGGCCTCTAGAGATGGGCATAACTATGTAAAAAGGGCATCGATGACGACAAAATTCATCACCGAGAGTTAGAATCCTTCCCTAACGACTTTTAATGATGAAAAAGATTTCTTGTTGATGCCCTCATCCGCTATGGGTTAATGACAAATATTATTTCCATTACTAATTTAGTGATGGATAATTCTGTCACCGATGAAAACAAAATTCCATCACAAAAGAATATTTGGTAATAAAATGCTGCAATGGATTTGTTTGTCACTAATTTATAAAAAGATTTTCTTTTTCTTGAAATAAAACTAGTGATGAAAAATGTCATCACTAGTTTATACCAAAAATATTATTTCTTGAAATTTGTGAGAGATATTTTCCATGGCTAATATTGTCATGCAAGAATTTAGTGACACATATTTATGTCACTAATAATCTTTGGTGTTGGAATATTTTCGTCACCAAATCATCACTAATATTATTGTAAATGTAAGAATTTAGAGACGTAATACTTCCTTCATCAATAGTCCTGTATGATTAAAAAATTTAAATTATTATCATAACCTGTTAACCAGTATTGCAATTGTATCAACATCGACTAGCCCTGGTCATCAATATTCAACAAAATAGCGTCAAAGTTAATGTTCTGCATATGGTAATATAAAATTAAAAACAAAATATAACAATTTTGCTATCTCTCGTAATAGTCAAATGCAATATCCAAATAACAGGTCGCTTAGCAAATAAAAATTTGGGGGCATGATCAATCATGCACTGGGGCCGTCATCATGCAGCTTAAGTTGGATTTGTAACAAGGGGCCCAACTCTACCAACATACCACGGATGTCCCCAGGAAGCTGATCTCGTGTTTCTCCTTGTAGCTCTTGGCGTAACTCCTACATTGACATTATGAACTTGGATGCTTGAAGTGGCTCCTTCGTATCTTTAGCAGTTAATTGTTTTGAAGGGCTGCAGTGATGTTGGGGATGGGCATGTAAGCTTTCTGTTTGAGGTTTACTTCTTTCGAGCTTTCGCTATTTTCACCTCTGAAATCTGTGCAATTCTCCACCTATGAACAAAGCTATGTAGACATCTTTACTACATCGCAGATTACTGGAAGAATTATGAAGTTAACTGAGAGTCATTATCTTTGTTTAGTCCTAACTCTCGAAAGTAAAAATAAGTTGAATGATGCATTTACTAATATATGTTTAAATTACAAGTTATGGTCTTTACTTATAGAACTTATATATGGTCAGCCCTGGATAGGTCCCCCCTTTGGATGAATTGAGAAAATCCAAATTGATCACGCACGTTGATTTTAAAACGCCTAGATAGGAATCACTTTGGATGATCTAACTCATTCATCTTGTTCATCCTTTCCTATTTGGTACCCAAAATACTCCTCTCAATTTTGATACTTCTAGCTATTAATCGTTTTAGTCAAAAGATCGAATGGTCACAATTTTAAAAACACAAATAGCATAGCAACACTCATCCAACGATAATGAATTTCAATGTCTAGTTAATGCAAGGGATACCAAAGAAGATGAGCAGGGTTAGATCATCCAAAAATGGGCCCAAAATAGGGGGTCACGGAAATCAGTTTGGAAGATTCAAGACAAAACCTCAATGATAAGCTAAGAGAAATCATCTTGACGGAGGGTGGACAAATAAAATCAGGAGAGAATAGAGAGAAAATTGCAAGAAAGAAAATAAAAACAAAAACAAAAGAGCTAAGGGAGAAATTAGAAGGTAAGGGAAACTAAAATTGGGGGTGACAATATGATAATTTAGTTGCAGTAATTAAAGAAAGGGGGTGGCAATATCATAATCAGCAATATTTTATCTCATCACTGATATGGTAAAATTTTTTTACACAAATTAGTGGCAGATTAGGCAAAACCATGTTGTTTTGGTATTTATTGAGTGACGAATTAGTATGTCACTAATTCGGCGCAATCTTTTACGACATTTTCAATATGTTGGCCTAATTCAGTGATGGAGCAGTGATGAACTGTTTTGGCACTAACCTGTATGAAATTAATTTTACATAAATTAGTCAAGGATTAGGAAAAACAGAATTTATTTATCCATCACTATCTGACGCCATTTCCCCTTAATTTAAAGGTTTTAAGTGTAATTCAGTGACGGACCACTCGTATGCAATAATTAGTGATAGATTTGGTGACAGATAGTTCATCACTAATTCTAAAATTTCAATTTCACGAGTTTTTAGTGACAGGTACAAATTTCCGTCCTTAAATCCATCCCTAATGTACAAAAGCAGGGATCACATTTTTGCCATTAACAAGAAGCCTGAATTCTTGTAGTTCTTGATCTCGAGCTAGAATTTGGTCGATAGGCAGAAGTGCGTTTCCTCCACTGTTGGGATCCCTCCTTCCTTGTCTGCCAGATCTATGAAATGCGTCAAAAGCCTGCTGACTGGGCATATGCCACGACTGCTCTACTATACTGGGAAAGGGCAGACCACAAGAGTTTATAGTGCGCAGCCTTGCCTTTCATCTCTGGAAAAGGCTGCTTCCACTCCTTCCATCTTTGACCTCAAGATCACATGTCCACGTCTTTAACATTGTGCTAAGGCTCCCCTTCAACACTTGCTTCCTTAAAATCACTGGTCTTGCACACGTTCCGCGTACATGGATGCTCCATTTTCCCACAGAGTCAATTTCTACGTACTGAGCCGAACTGCTAGCAGACACAACTCACCTCCCTGCTTTCAGAAGACGTAGAGGGTGACTGCGAGCACTGGGCCTGTCGTTGGTTGGAGGTAAGACGGTTGTCTTGCCACGCTCATATTTTCAACTCTTTTACGCCTGAATGTAGGAAGCCACCTTCTCTCTCTCTCAGTGGTTCGATGGGACCTAGAAGACAGGCTGCCTTCAACAGTATCAGGTCGGGCGTAGTTCTGGAACTTAGTCCTAACCTCTTACACACAAAACCTTTTCAATTTATCGAGGTTGGTAGGTTTTCGTATGTTGGATCCATCCATCTTTCGTAGCTTCATGGCTGCTCTCGTCAGGATTTGCTCGTTGGAGTACAACCCTTCCCATTTTTCACGAAGCTTGCCCCTTGGATTATGATGCGTAGCCTCTTCTTTCGAGACCAAGTCGCCTTCTTGATGTGATAGGAAATGAATGTTCTTATTCACTACTCTAACTACCCAACTTTGATATTTGCGTGAAGCCTTTGCTCATCCAAGAGCAACTCTTCTTGTTGCACCCGTGCCTCTTCTTCTTTGGTCCATTCCTCTTCAAGAGTGACTAGCAAGGAGGGAATTTCCATGTCTAATGGGAGCACAATCACCATTTCATATGCCAAAGTGTAGGTGGCACCGTTGATATTCGTGTAGTTGTCCTATAGTATCACAAGGCTCTAGGTAGTTTATCAAACCAGTCTCTTCTCCGGTTGATCATTTACTGAGAATTTTCTTTTGGTTTTGTTGGCTACTTCCTCGCTTTTATTCATTTGCGGCCTAGAAGAAGACTATCTATGACTTTGTATCCCGTACTCTGTGCAAAGACATGTAACTTACTTCCTGAAGTGAGAACCATTATTGGTGATGATCTCATGTGGTATGCCATACCTTTAAACGGTATTTGGTGCGGATGAACTTTGTTACATTAACCGAGAGAAGTCACTAAATGACTCTACGTTGATTCATTTGGAGTAGTCAATAGCCACCGATATGGATTTGTGTCTAGGAGAAGTAGGCATACTGAATTTGGAAGAGAGTAAATGCTTGCAATCTGCATGCTCTTAACATTTTTGGCATCGCTTGGCATATCGACACTATCTACTTGCATAGTTAGCCAATAGCACCCTTGGCGTTATATCCTTCTTGCTAGTGCCTTCCTACTCATATATGGTCCACATGGTCATTCATGACTTCTCACGAGAGTCTTCTGGCATCCAGTTCACTAGGGCACCTCAAAAGAATCCATTGAATCCCCTTAGATATAACCCCTCCGACACAATGAAATAATTAGGAGATCGGTATAATCCTCCAACACAATGAAATCATTAGGAGCGATGTCTATCAAACTCTTGCTTTTTATTGATGTTGCCAATGAAGAACGGTGCAAGAGATAAAATTGGATATCATGATACCAGAGTTTTTACCTACCCTCGTTTCTCCACTTGTGTGGCAGGAACTTGAGGGAGAGAGGAGTCGTAGTGGGTTAGAGTTGATGATGGAGGCCAAGGTGGCAAGTGCATATGAACGAAATTTTAGTTGGACCTTTTGATGAAAGTGAAGGCAGTCTTCTCAAAATTAGCGATTAGGAAGTCCAAGTATTCTCCATAAGGTTCCAATCGTTCTTCTTTGATTTATCACTCCCCTTTAGTCTAGGAAATGATCAATATGGAATAAAATAACATCTTGATTTGAAGGAGATGTGGAATTTCTTGGAAAAGGAAATGTGGTATTTTTTGGAGATACCAAGACTATCCTAACTCCTTTTCTTTCTTGATTGAAAGCACGCACCATCGAAGTTCATATCCTACCTCTTGTTTTCTATTTCTGTTGCCATAATTTTCTTATTAGAGAATTCATCCTTTACTTTCAAAAGATGTTTTGATTTCTGCCACTGCTCTACTTGTCTTTAACTGACTTTTGTGTAACATACTAGAGGTTGAATTCTGTTAGGAGTAGTAGCTATCGGAAGGTCCTCCCAATAAGTGCTAGTTTCTCAAAGAGATACTTTAATGCATCCATTCAAGAAATATAAAAAAACTTCATGTATAGTCATATAGTGCCATAGCTTTTCGGTAGCCCATGCTATGGCTAAACAAGTCTTTTCTAATGCCAAATACCACTGCTAATACTCTAATATATTATTGCTAAAAGTAATTTAAATAAATGATCCTTTCTCTTCCAATTTCATTGTTTTTTGTGCCAATATACACCCCAAGGTTGATTCATTAACTAAAGATACAATAATAGAGGCTTTTCTAGGAATGACGATACCAAGACAATGGCTTTGGCTAGATAACTTTTAATCTTCTCAAAGGCCTTATGCTATTTTTCATTCCATTCTTCTCTATTTACTTTTTTTAATAACTTCAAAATGAGCTCACTAGTGGTGGATTGAGATATAAATCGGCTAAGAAACTAGGCTTTTTCTAAGAATCACCTAAATTTGTATTTTGTCCTTGGCTAGGGCATGTCTTTCATAGTCTTTATTATGGTAAGAGCTGCTTTCAGACCTTTGATGCACACCATGAATCCTAACAATTTCCCCAAGGTCATTCAAAAAACACACTTTTGTAGGTTAATTTTCAACTTAAATTGGCCAATCCTTATGAAAACGTTCTCCATAGTTACTAAGTGATCCTATCACTCCTTCGATTTGACAATCATATAGTTTATATAGAATTCCACTCTGCATCATGTCGTGCAACAAGGTCGTGGTTGCTTCTAGAGTGAGTTGCCTCAGCATTTTCAACCCAAAGGTCATAACCATATATCAAAACACCCCAAGGATTCATGAAGAAATTCTTCTCTTGGTTTTTAGGTGCCATTTGAATTTGATGGTACCCTTACAATCTATCCATGAAATGTAGAAGCACATGGCTAGTAGTATTATTGACAGGACATTGATGTGAGATGGAGAAGAAGTTGACTTTTAAGCTTACCCTTAAAATCTAAGCATATTCATACTCTTCCATCCTTTTTATGAACCAACATTGTATTGGAGACTGTTTTGGATAGTGTAGAATCCTCACAAAATTTATTGAGAATTGCTTCATGACTTCTTCTTTAATTTTGTCTCTCATTTCATACCTTGTTCTTCTTAGTTTTTACTTGAAGTGATTAGCATCAGAATACAAGGAAATCCTATGTTGGACGATTCAGGGTCTATTCCTGGCATATCTGCTTATGACTAGCCATACACATCTTAGTTTTGAACAAGCAAACTTGTTACTTCCTCATGCTTGAATACAAAGACTATGTTGCCTATCTTAAATTCTTTCTTATCTTCCAAACTACCTACCTAAATGATCTCTACTTCATCTTCACTAGGTTGTCTATTATGATTTTTTGAATTTTCATTTGTTACCAAAAGCTCTGTTAGGAGATCAAAATTCTCATTGAAGTATAAGGTTTCATTTTCATTGAGGCAAAGGTATACTTAAAATACTTGTTTGTTTTTTTGAAATGAACAATTAAATCAATAGAATATATGACCACAAAAGGTCTAGATACATCAGCTTTTGAGGTGGAAAGAGTTTTAGAAATTTTAACAATATTTACAGTAGAAAGAGTTGGATCTAGTTTTAGGTCAAGGCCAATGAGATTGATATAGAGGTTTATATCTTCAAGATGGAAGAAAATCTAAATGGATTGTTTGACATCTTCTTCCTTGATTTATGCCATTCTTAAGTATCAACCAACTATTCTTTCTCATCCTTAGAATGTTTATTGCTAAAGAAGATTTTAAACCCATGACAGATTTGGTAGGTAATATGATTGCTCACAGGGCTCACAAAAACCACAGTAGGTGAAGTCTACTCCTTTGATGATTTTTCCATTAAGAGTAAGGGAGAAAGCATTGGGTGTTTTGTGTTTGGCTTTGATTCACCTTTCTAACATTGTGGAACATACCCAAACCAACTCATGTTGTATTTTGTCTTTCACCTCTCCATCACATCATGATCTCTTGACTCAATTATTGATCTAAGCCTTCATTTTATGATGATAACATAACTTCAAATTATAGAGTTGTTATCGTGTGACCTCAAGGTTATGGATTCGATGCGTGGAAATAGCCTCTGAAAAAAATGCAAGATAAGGCTGTATACTATAGACCATGTAGTTTGCACCTTCCTCGGACCCTGTACATGCTATAGCTTTGTGCACCAGTCTGTCCTTTTAATAAAACTTCAAATTATATGTTTCTAACATATTTCTAAGTGTATATTATTGGATAGAAGGTTAAAAACAATTAGATGCAAAATTGGATAATATTTTTAAGTATCAGTCACAATCTATTGAAATATGATTCTCGTCGACCAATGAGACTTAGCTCTGAAAAGCTTTCTAGTCAATTGATATTAATCTAATGATGGATATTACTTCTAGCATAGCCACCTTTTGATGGTCTATAAATCAGTAGTCATGATCATATGCATCTTCCCACATGGGCCCAAAATGTCAAATATCAACTTCCCTATATTTAGTAGTTTTAACCCTTAATTTAATTTAATTTAAATATTAATAATTAGTATTTATTTTATAATTTTGTACATCCAGGCTACAAATGAGAAAAAAGGTACTTTGATAATTTTACCCTTAAAAGAGAAAATTTAGAAACTGAGCATTGTCATGGGCCTGCATATTATAAAGCATATATTTTAAAATTAAGAATGAGAAATGGGTATTGTTATCAACTTTAGAACATTCAAAAACCCTAAAGTAGAGACTAAACCTTATACATATTAAAGAGAGTGTCATTATAAAAAAAGAAGGTGATAGGCTTCCCATTAATAAATACATACATTTTATCACATTTGAAGAGCTTATAAGTGAAGATTGAAGGTCACATGTCTAAAATACCAAACATGTGAAGCACTTTAAGTCCGAGGCTTAAAGGAGCATATTCCACTCATATTTTCTCTCTCATCACTTTAATAGGTGACCACTTAAAGGGGGCACACAAATTTTCCTCAACCACCCAATCACTCCCATAAGCCCCACACATTCAGGACTCCTTATCCATGTAAAGTCTTCAATAATTTTGAATTTGAATGAAAGAGAAAAGAGAAAGAGTGGATACGATGGAGAGAGAGAAGAAGAGAGATAAGGAGGAAGGAAGCTCCCTTAACTTAGAAGTCTCCTAATGCATCAATACACCTATGTATTTTGAATAAAAAGAAAGAAATAATGGATAGAGAAGAGAGAGAAAAGGAAAGGAGTTGGAAAGATAAGATATGATAAGGAGAAAAGGAGGGATTTTCATTGAGAAATCTTCCGCATCCTCTCAATTTCTATATATACACAAAAAGGATGTGTTTTTCATATGGTGGAGGAGGTTCCCAAATTGCTTTGGCTATACTTCAAGGAATATTCAAGAAAAAAGGTAGCATCTAACCAATCACTCTCCATCTTTCATCTTCTCCCTTCATACATTCAAAGTTTTTTCCTTTGAAGCATTCATCCCATCTTCCATCCTATTCCAACCAACACTATGCCTCATTCCTATATTCAACGCCCCCCACCCTACCTCCCCCCCACATACTATCTTCTTCCTTCTTTTATAACTTCAACTCATAAGTATAGCAGTCCACTTCTCATCCATTCATACTCACTTCCTTCCACATCATAATACGTCCTAACTATGATCTCATACTCATGTATTTCCCATGCATGCCTCTCTCATATTTCATACCACCATACTTCTTGGCAGCCCACTTCTCTGCCTCTAAAATTCATAACACCTATTTTTCCATCTTCATCTCCCTCCATAGTTGGTTGAGTGTTTCTCCTTAAGTGAAAGTGGCTAATAAGGTACTGATCTATAGCTTGGTTGGGTGACGCAACAAAAGCTAAGTCATTGTATGGTGTAGGAAAGCAAGGTGGTAGCATGGGTTGGAAGAGTTTATAAAGAAATTTTGTTGAGTGATACGACAAGTAAAGTAGTGAAATCTATTCCATTTTATAGAAATTTCCTTGCTTTATTTTTATATTTTATTCATGAATTTTTTTTCATTCATAGTGAAATGAAAGTGCACTTTCCTTCTTTAGTTAGTAACTTGTTTACTTTGCTTTACTTTTAGTTTGCCTTCCTTTACCTTAATAAAGTTAAGACTAATTTGAAAGTAACTTAATACTTGTCATAGTCATAATAATAAGATTAGAATAATGTTCATATTAACTTAGGGTATCTTAAATGAAAGTATTCTTAATTATCAATTTAGGAAATAACAAATTGACTTATATATTTAATATTCTTTCATAGGTTATATCATGCATATCCTGTAGTTAAGAAACTAAATATGATAGGTTAATTAATTGGTTTGGAGAAAATTAGGTAATTTGTGCCATAAGAAGACAAGTTGTACTAGAAATAATTAACTAAATTAAGAAAAATCCTAAAATTGAGAAAATACAGACTTTAGGTCTCTTTAATAGAAAAACCTAAGTTACTTGAATGTAATATGTTTAAATTGAATATCGTAGGTTCTAAACATTAGACTTTAGTTAATTGGTTAACTTTATATCTCTTTAGTAGTTAAGTTTAATTGCTTATTTATTTCTTAATTCATTGGATAGGATAAAGTAATTTGATTATATTTTAAATAAAAATCCTAAATTTCTAAATTTGAATCCTTGTGGGATGGAGCCTCTTATGCTTAATATTACCCATAGAGTTTAACATGTTTTTTTATTTTTTATTTTAGGTTTATGTAGCATTATCATAATCTCAAGAGCATAGCAATATGTTTTTTGTTCATATGTAGATGATGCATAGTGATGTTAGGTATGGAGCTTCCATTCCTTTAATTGTTCGATGTTAGATAAGAAAACATGTACTACCATTAACCAATTAACTCAAGAGGGCGTGGAGCTTATCTTTGGTGGACTCGTAGCATATCCTTTACAACATGGTTTGGATATGAGATAATAGAGTCTTTGCTGTTTAGGGTTCTTTGAGATAATAGAACTTGCTCACCTAAACTTCTAAGGCTTTTTGGGTTGATGAGACTAGCTTGGTTAGATTCCTCATATTTTACTACTCTTTAGGTTAGAGTCCTTAATTTTTGGGATTGTTCAAAAGTTTAGTTCATCCAATGACTCTTAGGTCTCATGAATTCCATTTGTAGAAAGACTAAAGTCTCTAAAATTTTAGTTGTTCAAGGATTCTTAGGTCTTAGGACTTTTAGTCACCCAAGGATCTAAGGCCTTTAGAATTTCCTTCATTTGAGAACTCTTAGGTCTTAGGAATTTCAATCATCTAAGTCATTCATAGAACCTTTAGTTTTAAGATTTCTAATCATTCAAGGACTCCAACGTCTCTAGAACAATAGTCATTGAAGGACTCTTAGGTCTTAGAAAATTTAAGAATCCTAGGAGGTTTGTAGAATTTTCATTGATTGAGAAGTCTTAAGCCATATGACTTTTGTTTCGTTAAGGAGCCTTAGACCATAAGAATTAGATTTGAGCAAGAAGTCCTATAGATGTTGGACTCTAATTTTTTTTTCTAGAAGTCATGTGACTATAGGACTCTGATTCATTTTAGGAGTCTTAAGGCCATAGGACTTAAATTCATTGTTGGAATTTTAAGCTATGGAACTTTGGTTTATTTCAGAAGTCCTAAGTTATGGAACTTTGATTAGGTTTATAAGGGAATTTTTATAGGATTTCTAGGAGTCCAATTTCCCCCAAGAGTTATAAAGTAGTGGACCAGTGGGTGAGTAGGAGAGAGGTTAAAGAAAGAAAATGTTGGTGGAGAGATAGACTCTGGGAAAATAGGAAAAAAGATAAAGTGAGGAAGAGAGAGTTGTCTATGTGTAGGAAATTGGAAGAAAATAGAAGGAAAAGAGATAGAAATAATGAAATGGAGAGGGAGAGGGAGAGAGAGCAAGTTGTGTGAAAGTAAGGGTCTAGCATAGAGAAAAGAGATGAGTGAAAGTGGGAGTCAAAGATCAAGGCATTAAGAAAACTTATGCATGGTGGAGAGAGAGAGATTGAGGATTACTAAGTAGGGTCCGTTTCTTTCATCTCTTTTTCCTAAAAGAGTTTAATCCAAATCCAAAGTAGATTCCCTTTTCTTACATATGAAAGTGGATAGAAAAGATATGACTCTTAAGCAAGCCCACTTATTTGGCATTTTTCTCTTTGAAACTGGAGTCTTAGAAAGAGTTGGAGAGAGAAAATGACGCATTCTTTTTTGGATGCATAGTCCCTTGACCTTAGGAAAATAATTGGAAAGAATGGAAGAAGGTGGGACTCTTAAGTGGCTCACCTTTGTCATTTTTCTTTCTCTTGAATGGATAAACTTTTAAGAGAAGAAAGAAAGAAAAATAGGGGCCTAGTTTTAGGTGGGGTCTCCTATATTCTAGAAAGAGGAAAGGAATTTGAGAGGGGATGAGTGTTGAAAATGTTGAAGAAAGGTAAGATGTTTTCCTTATTTTATTCGATGATTGTATATGCAACTAAGAGGCCTTTATATAGATTTTACAAGGTTGCAATGAATGGTAAATGTCTGCAATTAGGCTATAGTCAATGGCGATGTTTATGGTGCTGATTTGCTCCTTAAATGCAGCACATAATGTGTGCTGAAATTCTTCCTTGAATGTAGCTACAGTTACATCCTGTCATGCCCCTGCAAGATTGAGCTTTCGCCAAGTCTGCCAATCTTGGTCTATGATTGATGAATTGCTTACAAGCAATGGATTTTGTGAAAGAATTTGCAAGTTGATTTGTAGTATGAATATGAGACACTTGTAGTTGGCGTTTAGAAACTTGATCGGGCACAAAGTGGAAATCAATTGCGATATGTTTCATTCATGAGTGAAAGACTAGATTAGTAGAAAGATAGGTGGCTCCAACATTATCACAGTATATGGTTAGAATAGTTGATTGTGTGATGTTGAGTTCCAATAATAAATTGGTGATCCAATTTAGTTCAGCTGTAGTGGATGCTATAGCTCGATATTCAACCTCTGTGGATGATCTTGCTACTATTTTCTGCTTCTTTGACAACCAATTGATGGGATTGGTTCCAATAAAAACCATAGTTGACATACAATCATTAGGGTTTCTTGCCCAATCCGCATCAGAAAAGGTATGAACTGTCATAGGTGAATTTTTACATATGAAAATGCCATGGTTGAGTGAGCCTTTGAGAGAGCGAAGAATGCGTTTGATTGGTATCCAATGATTTGTTGTAGGTTTGTGCATGAATTGAGAGAGTTTGTTTACTACAAGGGAAATGTCAGGCCTGGTCAAGGATAGGTACTGCATAGAACCAAGGACTTGGCGGTAAGTGGTGGCATTGGTAGAAGGGCTACCATCATGAAGTTGGAGTTTTTCAAAAGAGTATATTGGTGTAGATATTGTTTTTGCATCCATCATGTTCGTTTTGAGTAGAAGATTTGAGATGTATTTGCTTTGAGAGAGAAAGAGATCAGTTGGAGTCTGTGTAGCTTCAACACCCAAGAAATAATGCAAGTTGCCTAAATCCTTTAAGGAGAATCGACTAGCAAGTTGGTCTATGAAGGCTTGTGTTATAGAGTTTTCGTTTCCAATGACAATAATATCATCAACATAGACTAGGAGGTAAATGATATGATTGTTTTTTGTTTTGATGAAGAGAGAGTTGTCTGATTGTGAGTTTCAAAAATTGTTAAATAGGACAAACATCCGAAATTCATGATACCATGTTCATGGTGCCTGTCGAAGACCATAGATTGCATTATTCAATTTGCACACATAGGTGGGAAATTGAGGAGTGAAACTTGTAGGTTATTGCATAAATACATTATTAGAGAGAGAGAGAGAGAGAGAGAGAGAGAGAGAGAGAGAGAGAGAGAGAGAGAGAGAGAGAGAGAGAGAGAGAGAGAGAGAGAGAGCCTTGTAAAAATGCATTGTTTATGTCCAGTTGTCGAAGTAGCCATCCTGAAGTGACTGCAAGGGTAAGGACTAATTGAATTGTTGCTGGCTTTACAACAAGCTGAAGGTTTCAGTAAAGTCTATACCAGGTCTTTGGTGAAAACCTTTTGCAACAAGACGCGCTTTATAGCGTGCAGTGGTTCCGTTTGGGTTTCATTTAACCCGAAAGATCCACTTACAACCAATAATGTTTTGTGTGTGATCAAGTGGAACAAGGATCCAAGTTTTATTATTGATGATGGCATCATACTCTTCACACATAGTTTTGGGCCAATGCGGATATTTTTGGGCTTGGGATACACTGGTGGGTTCATTAAAAGAGGACTTTGTTTGAAGTGTGGTGTTGAGGTTAAGCATTTTACGAGGTTTAAAAATGTTATTTGTTGAATGGGTGACAATTTTTTTGATAGGAGAGAGTGATGACTACATATGAGAGAGAGGCGAATTACTAACTTGTGAAGAATTTTTGACAATAGTTGCCTTTGTCATAGTAGAAGTAGAGGATGCTTGGTTGGGCTGATCATTGTCGTTGGCAATATTAGAGATTGCGTGCCCACTCGATGAGTTAGATGTGGAACAATAGTTATCATAATTGAGTGAAAGGACATGTGAGTTGCTAATTAAATGAGGCGATTGTGTAAGGTGAGAAGGAATGTATTTACAGGTGGATGAATCAAGTTCAGTTATGGATGGAGATATATAGAACTTATTCCATTCTTGAAGTGTGGTTTTATTGACACATGAGTCTTTTTGAGAAAGATCTTTAAATGGAAAGATTGATTCAATGAATTGAACATGCCTAGAGAGGAAGACCTTTTGTGATTGAGGGTCATAGCATTTGAATGCATGATGTTGTATAGAGTATCCGAGAAAAGTACAGGGGCGTGAACATGGTTCTAATTTGTGAGTTGAATATGGTCTTAACCAAGGGAAGCACAAGCATCCAAATACCTTTAATTTTTGAAATTTTGGTCTTTGGTGAAATATTTTTTCAAATAGTGATTGAGATTGTAAAACATGAGTGATCATTCTATTTATTAAATAAGTGGCTATTTGAAAGGTAGCTATCCAGAAATGAAGTGGTAGAGAAGTTTGATGGAGTAAGATGAGTCCTGTTTCAACAATATGTCTGTGTTTGTGTTTAGCTGATCCAACATATTCGAGACTATAAGGAGGAGATTGTAGGTGTTGGATTCCAAATTGAGAGAGAGTGTGAGATAAACTTGTGTATTCTCCACCACCATCTGAATAAACTGTTGTAATTTTGGTTTTGAAAAAATTTTCCACCAACTTTTTAAATTGTTAAAAAATCAAAGGTACATCAGATTTAGCTTTTAGAGTATAACCATGTGTATTTGGTGAAGTAGTCCACAAATATGATGTAAAATCGATAATGATCAAAAGAGGTAATGGGCACTGGTCCCCAAATATCAGTGTAAATAACTTCAAGAGGTTTGGTACATACCAATGTGGATTTGTGGAAGGGAAGTCGGTGACTTTTATTACATAAGCATGACTCACAATGGGACTTGACTGTCTAAAAGGGCAGCCCCGGTGCACAAAGCTCCTGCCTATGCGAGGTCTAGAGAAGGGGCAGACCACAAGGGCCTATAGTAAGCAGCCTTACCTTGCATTTTGCAAGAGGTTGATTCCATGCCTTGAACCCATGAGCTCAAGGTCACATGACTGTTTGAGACTTGGAAATGGGTAAATTAAAGTGGGTGATAATGTTGTTCTAAACTGAAGAAGAAGGATGACCAAGTCGTTGATGCCAGATATCTGAAGAGGCAGTCGTAGAGACAGATAATGCGGTTGGCAAATGATGATGAAGTGTTGATGACAATGGCCATTCATAAATGTTTCCTCTACTCTAGCCTTGGACCAAGGATGCCCCCGTATTCAAATCCTACACAAGAAACATGTTAGGAAAAAATTCGATAGAAGTATTATTTTGTTTACAGAATTGAGATATTGAGAGAAGATTTTTCTTGAGTTTGGGTGCAAACAAAACATTATTAAGTTTAAAAGTGACAATGGGTGAACGGAGTGAAGTAGAACCTATATGAGATATTGTTACCATCGCCAACCATGATGTCTTCATTACTACCATATTCTGAGTGAATAGATAGGTTTTGAAGGTTGGATGTCATATGATGGGAGGCACCAGAGTCCATTACCTAGTTGTTGTTTTATGTTGCAGGATTAATGGCCATGAAGTGTGCTTGTGGCCAATTGTTTGGCTTTTGACGAGATCTACAATTCTTGGCAGAATGTCTAGGTTTGTCACAAAGTTGGCAAACAACTTTGGTTCTTCCAGGGCCAGTAGTCTACCTTTGTTGTTGAAAGTAAGCATTGTTTGGATGAAGTTGACCTGGTTGATTGAAGAAACTATTTTCTTGTGGAGGTTGATAATAACGTTGCTGCTTGTTATATCCTTGAAAATTTCCATGTGTTGTACTATTAGTATTTTGACCCCTATAGCCACTTGATTGTTTGTCACTTCCTCTGTTGTGTGTCTTCTGATTGAATTGAGGGGTGATAGAAGTATCTATAGGTTGCCTGTGTTCATCTCTTTTGGTATATGTTTCATGATCAATGAGTTTGTCATATAGTTCTTCAAATGTCAGTGGATTGTCCTTGGCTTGAATAGCGGCAATCAATTCTTTGAAGTCACTGCTTAAGCCATTCAGAACATGTGCAACTACTTCGTCGCTGGGGGGGTGTCCAATCATGACTAAAGCATCAATGATGCTTTTCATTGTTTGCATATAGTTGGAGACAGAGTTTCCCTCCTGCTTTGTTTTCATTAATGTGGCTAAAAGAGTGAACATACAAGTGCTGGACTTGCAAATGAGGTCTCTAATTTTGTCCATGCTTCTGCAAAGGTGTTGCACGAAGTGATGAGTGGAGCAATGGGGCTATTCACAGATGCTTGAATACCTAAAAGTACCAAGCGATCTTGTTGCATCCACAGTCGATAGTCTTGATTTTCAATCTCGTTTCCTTCAAAATTTTTTATTTTCTCACCCGGAGAAGGAAGTGAACCTTTAGTTAAAGTGGGCTCTACTCTTTACTATCTATTACCTTTTATTTTGCTTTTTCCAGCTAAAGTGGGCTATTTAAACTTCTCCCCAAATCAAAATACAATTTAGGATTCATAGGAGACCTAGACTTAAGTTTTTTTTAAATGGTAGGTATCTAAAAGGGTCCTAACATAAGAGGTTGTTTTAGAAAAGAGTTTTAAACATGATAGATTCCCTTTTGGAGAGTTCTAATTCCTTTCAAACACATAGAAGGCCCTTCGTGTTTTTTGGTGAGATGGATTTGATAACAATACCCCTCCAACACATTTGCACGCTAAATTATTTATTTACTCGCAAACCTGAATGTGGTAGATGGGTTGAGTGTGGGTAGGCATTTTATCACCCCATTTAAGAAACATGTAATTCTACTCATACTTGTTTGACCTTCAAATCTTAAAGACCTGCCCCTTTGTCACCTCTAGAGATGGGGATAGTGGGATATTTCCCAACTACTCCTACTTAAAGGTTACAACAAATCAAACCAAAGTGTAAGGAAGAGCTTGATCAATAGCAGAATGGTGCAAGGCATACACGGAATTGCCTATAGCTTGGTCAATATAAAGAAAACTATAGGTTGTTGTTTTCTATCTTCTATGCATGATCGAGGGTTTGAAAATTAAGCCAAAGTTGCTCCAAAGAAATCTCTTTACAACTTATATTACAAAACTCTCTCTCTCTCTCTCTCTCTCTCTCTCTCTCTCTCTCTCTCTCTCTCTCTCTCTCTCTCTCTCTCCATACATACAAAGTAGCAAAATTGTCAGATACCTTGCTTAGCTACATGGAGCGCTATATATAAACTATGGGTAACTTGCTGGATGCCAAGTCGGCTGGTGGCATGGTGGCTTTTGAGTCATCAAGTAATGGTGGCATTTCTTATCTGCATTTAGTATCTCAGCTTTCTTCTCCCGTGTGGGAAGATAAAAGTGCCACGTGTTAGTTTTGCTATTATAAGAGCAGGCACTTATAAGAGTAAGCTATGATAAGAGATGCACTCATAAGACATAGATTAGACAAGGTGTTACAGCTTATCTCCCCAAGCCACTGATTATAAGCTAGAGGAGTCCTTTACATGCGATGCGTGACGGACGAGAGAAACATTGGGACTACTTTGATTCTTATGATAAAAAAAGAGAAGCTTTATCCTTTATGTCTTAAGCATTTAATGTTCTCATGCTACTTCAATCACATCGTCAGGCCGTTCCCTAGGCATAAGCTACTAGACTTGAGATAACTAGGAAAGGACATAGTTCTTAGTCCAGTGAGTGGGTTTTAGGCCTAGAGATGGCCTTGATGTCAGGCTAGATGTTGGTCAATGGTCAGAAGTGTGTTTCTTCCCCTAGGGGCCCAGTCCTGGATAAATGAAAAGGGTCTAAAGCCTACTAATTGGGCTTGTGCGATTGCTGCTTTGCCATACGTTATTTGGTGTGCAGTCCATTGGGTGGGACCTTTTTCTTTTTCGACTTTTAGCTATGTCATTAGATGTTGGAAGTCCTGAAAAGAAAAAGGTGGTCTTTTACAATTGCCAAACCACATAATTGAAAGTTGAAAAACTCGTTGGACAGTTTTTTGTCGTAGAAACAAAAGCAAGAATGTTTTGAGATATGAGAGTTGGTTCTGGAGAGCCAATAATTTTCTTTAACTTAAAGAGAAATGCTAATTAAACCCATAATAAGGTGCTTATGTGGTACTGCAGATTGTATACTTTTCATTTGTGTATATATAGGCCATTGTCTATGTATCTAAGTCCGTCTCCAATATGTCCTTGATATTCGCAACGAATTGTAGGAATGTTCTATGATGAATGCTAAACCAGTCACAAGACACATGGAAAATTAACATTAATTTCATACTTCTTGTCTCGTGATTAAAAAATTCCCCTAATCGGTTTGTATCCTTATCATCTCATGATGCCAAAATTTCTTCAATTTGGATGCAATAAAGACAAGGGAAATTTTCAAATTCGTACCCACCATTTTGCCAATCTCAAAACTGAGGCTAATTGTCAAACATCCACTTGCCGCTAAAACCTAGACGGAATTCTCAAGGGCTATTGAGTTTTCCTTTAAAAGACTAAATAAAATACCAAGCTCCAAGGTATTTAAATAAGATGAATCAAAAGGAAAAGAAAATTCGTCCCCTCTCCCCTTTCTCTCTTTTTCTCTCTCTCGTAATTATATGTTACAACCGTTGTATCATAGGCATTTATGAAATTAAAAATTGGGTCTACTTATTTAGTCTTTTCCGCAATTCAAAAGTTCATCTGATTCACCTTATCTTAGGTGGCCTGATTACGAAATCTCATATCTTTTGGATGTCAATAGATTCTTCATTTTTAGACATTCAGAAGTAAAAAGGATGGTGTAACACAACAGAGCTCTAAGACACAATACCTTCTATTTTTTGGCTTCAAAAGGTCAAAAAATAGAGAACTTAGAGACGTCAAAAGACATAAGATTTGGTAGCCAGACCATCTGAGATGAAAATAAATTAGATGAGCATCTTGGATCTCTGAAAAAATTGAAAAAGTAGGGCCGATTTCCAATTTCATGAATGCTTATAATTCAACTGATTATATCATATAATTACTCATCTCTCTCTCTCTCTCTCTCTCTCTCTCTCTCTCTCTCTCTCTCTCTTAAGGGGTTCTAGTGCACTTGAATCTCATCTTCCTTCACATAGGCCCAAAGATTAATGGCTAGGATCACCGATAGATGAGATCCATGGGCTCTAGAGATAGACATCAAGAAATGAATGTTTTAATTCATGATATATATGTGTCCCACTTGTAATTACAGGTGGAGGTACCTAAAAACTATATTGGTTATTCATCCTAGTAGTGAGCACGGTAACCCCCACTTTCCGACTTTGGATGAGTCTTGTTCATCTGATTTTTCTAACCATTGGCATCTTACAACTTAAAAGATAGGATTTTTAGATTCCTGAACCAGTCTCCTTAAATATTACCATGACAAGGTGATTCTAACATCTAAAAGATGAGCTTTTCAGATTCTGAACCATTCAAGTGCTTCTGACCTTTTAAGTTTCTGTGACTAAGAGCATATATTTCAGACTTTGGACTCAGCCAACCAGTATTATTTTAGGATTAGCACTCGTCCAAAATAAAAAAAATTAGACGAACGGGTCAGATCAACCAAAAGTAGGACCTAAGACACTAAATTAAGGCATGTACAAAGTAATTTCAGCATATACTATAGGACTCCAGCATTCCTCTTTTACATATCCACGAGCTTTTGAATTATCCTTTTAGCAAAATCATCCCTAACATTTTTGCACTTGCAAAGCTTTTCTTTGCCACATCCGCCCGACCAATGTCTTTCTATAAAAACAGCAAATTGTCCCAGCGAAAACTCATGTTGACCCACCCTCCGTTGCTCTAAATTAAAAATTCAAAGGTGACAGCCTTACCAAATATGAGTTACCGTACGATGGAGGCTTATTTACAGCTATTAAATATTCGTAGCCCTAGACACCCCTATTTTTCACCCATTTTTCTTTTTGTTGCAAGTGATGTGATGGATGCACGGGTTGATATTGAGCCTACATCAAGATCAATGTATGATTCACATCCCACCCAAAGTTAATGTTGGCTTATCAGAGTGGACAAAGGTGTTGTTGCTTTCTCAATCTTACCTGACCGACGAGGCCCTTATTTTGTGCAAATCTAATGACATTTGGTCGGTGACCAGGTTCACATCAGCAAACAAAATGTTTGCGCACTTTGTTATCGATGAGGGGGGGGGGGGGGGGGGGGCGATGAGCACACTTTGTTACTAATTTTAAACATCAAGCATGAATACACAAACAATAGTTTTTACGCCTAGCCAAAGATATCGCATGTCATGAATGAGAAAAATAGCAAATGAGAACTCGCCTCTGGAATTCCTCTGTGATATATGCTCGGATTATGAACTCTAACCTATACTATTTGAAAGGGCAAAACTGCCAAAAAGAACCCTCTGAGGATGCCTTAACTGTAGAGAAATAATGGATAACTTCTTGCCCTTATCATGCATTCAATTCTAGCCCTTATACGTACGCATGGGGGAATCTCTTCCAAATACATATAAGAACGATGGTATTGACCAACTTTCAAAACGGGTTTTGGACCATTTGCAAAATTGCCAAAAGTTCTAAATTGTCCTCAAGTGTCCAATGAGACAATTGAAGTAACTCAAGTGTCATGTCAACGCCCCTTCGCTTATATGAGGAGGGCGTTCTTATTCATAAAGGGCTCTTCTTTGTCCTTAATGTCTCAAAGTTTTTAAAACACATTTTTGAAAGACATAATCATGTTAGTTTGACAATTACTATGCAAAACCAATTGTATATGAGAATTTTTTTGATAAGAATGGTCTTAAAAAGTAGCCGAGCATTATATATTTTAAACTAGACTCGCGTCTATGTTATATTACATTCCATTCAATTTCAAAACATTCCCAGTGTTTATCAATCACAACCCAAATATAAATGTTAATTCAAATGAAATATAATTCAGTACTTAGAGAAACATAAACTCCAATTAGCCTTGCTTTCACTTTTTGTTTTGCCTCTTATTCCTATAATTCTTCACTCGTACACTTCCCAAGCTATTCTGTAATGTTTTTGTAGGTTGAGTATATGGGGTAATACTATGTAGACAGAAATAAAATTACAAACTGAAAATCTACTGTACTACAATATGATAATTTGAAAAAACATTTCTAATGCAAGAAAACCACTAGATTAACTTCTTTTACTTAGTCTATATAATGCATCTAGCACTTTATTTGTATACAAATGTATTTGTGCATATCTCTATCATTAGAAGAAAAGCATAACAACTTGAAATTTTCAAGTAAAATCACAATATATTAAATAAAATTAAAAATAGTGTAATACTTAAAGTAATGCTTCATGCCTTCACTTGTGCCATAGAGTTTCCAACTCTAATTGGCAACATCTACCAATCTAGTCATGAGATACTCATCTAGCAACCATAACCCAACTTCATCTTTTGAACCATCATCTTGCTTCCTAGAAGCATAAGAACAAATATCATGGGATCCAAACTATGTTCCAGAGCAACTCTACCAAATTGTGTTCCCCAGTATCTGACAGGGACTTCCACTACCTCCATCATGGGGCCTATGGATATTCATCTATAGCTGGTAGTGGCCTCTACAATAAATAAAAAATCTCACTCTTTAGATGTGGGTACCTACCACCTCTAGTGGTTAGAAACCATGTGGCCAACCTATTCGAATATCCTAGCATGGCTCCCATAGGCTCATCTGCTTGTTTCAAAATTGAAAATTTTATATATCACTATACCCCTATATGTTTTGCAAAATCTTAGGCAAAACTCATTATGTAATTCAAAATATACATTGTATGAAAGATCCTTTTCAAGATAAAATAAATACATAACATGATTTGCATCATAATTTACTTTAAGTAAAATGAAACATTATTGCACTATTTTGAAAACTCATTCGAAAACATCAAATATAAGGCATAATTTCATGCTCAAAACCATGCATAACTTAGTATCAATTTAGAGTTCAAAACTTTCTATTTTTTTAGCATAGCAACATGCTAACTATCAGCTTGTTTGAGCTATCAAAAACCTTGCTTTACAATGGTTTAGTAACATGCTAAGAATCAAATTATCAAATCTCACTTTGAAAGTTCAACCATGGTTTTATCAAGTGTATTTTGCAACTTAAAACTATGTTTTATAAATATGGTTTACAACTAAAAAACCATCTTCAAATATATGTCCAATTGGTTAAAATGTTAGCATGCTAGACCTCAACCTAATAAATACCAACTTTAGGATTTTAAAATTGCACTTTATAAACATGGTTTATCATTAAAAAGCAACAATTTATAGAGCATGTTTTACGCCCAAAAACTAATGACCAAAATGCCATTCAATTAATTTAAAATTTGCAAGCTAAAAAGCTTTACTTTTTAGGCATAGTATAAGGCTCAAAACCACCAATTTTCATGAATTCCTTTTTGAATAAAAATAAAGTTTAGGAGAACATATTAGCACACTAAAACAATAATTTTAGCTTTTCTTAAAGCTACATAAAACATACTAAATATTAAGGAACCACAACATGCTTAAAACTATTCACGTATGGTACTTATAACATGCCTAAATGCATATGGGAGATACTCCCTATTAAGACTTATAAACTAAAACCATCTTTTATAGGATACTTTATAAGTCCAAAATTTAAATAAATTAAGGAGATGATATCGTGTTAAAAATGGTACCATAAGAGCATAATAATCATGCCAACTAAATCAATCCTGAGGAGTAATAATCCTGATAAAAATAGTAAATAATAAAGGCTGGTAATCATGCTAAACTCAAGTATAATATTCATCTAGAAGTCAAGCATAAGAGGGCTTAACAATCATGCCAAAATTTGAATATAATAAAAATCAAATTAGGCTAGAAAATATCCAATACAGGGCGTGGTAAGCATGCTAGAAAACATTCACCATAGAGAGTGTTTATAAATATGTGCCCCAACTTAGTGATTACCATTTATCAAATATTGAGAAAAATACCACATTTTAATTTCCAAAAACTTAGAAAAACTTGTGAAAACCTAGTAGTTTTAGAGCTACCTACCTTTGTGATGATTCTCATGAAAATTTCATAGTTTTCCCTTAGCTTTTCCTTCCTCCTTTCTTCTTCTTCTCCCATAGTTTTTCCTTCTTCATTCTCTCTCTCTCTCTCTCTCTCTCTCTCTCTCTCTCTCTCTCTCTCTCTCTCTCTCTCTCTCTCTCTCTCTCTCTCTCTCTCTCTCTCTCTCTCTCTCTCCCCCTTCCACATTTTTCTACTTAGTGTCCTAACTTAGCTGCCCCATTCCTAATACCTTTTAATGTTTTTCTCCTTAGCTGTTGCCCAAGGTAGACTACACCTTTCAAAGTTCAACATCTTTATATTTAGTATCCTAGTAGTCTCATACTCTTTCCTTCCATTCCATGCCCCACCCTAGCCCCCTTTCTAAACATTTTTTTTTTTTTTTTTTCTTGTGTTGCTTGGCTGCTAAGGTAGAAAGTCTTGCATACATATTATGACTCCTAGACTTCCTAGGCTTTTGAATAAGACATCCTATTTGTGTTATGAGTCCTTAGTAAAAGACATCTTAGCCATTAAATATGACATTTAGAATTGGCCTCACTTATTAGAAATGTTTAGACTAAGTGTGGGCCCTCACCTACTACAAAATGTCCAAGCTCAATAAAAAGGTGTGCTATTATCAACCTTCATAATGAATACACTTATGATACATACTTGTAATGGTCAGATTTGGGGCATCCATATCATCATCATCATCATCATCATCATCATCATCATCATCATCATCATCATCATCATCAAGACCTTATCCCAATTAGGGGTTGGCCACATGAATCTTATTCCTCCATTCCACTCTATTAAATACCATGGTTTCATTTAGTCCTAAAGTTTTTAAGTCTTTCCTCACCACTTCTATCCACGTTCTTTTGGGCCTTCCTCTTGCCCTTTTAGAACCTTCAACTTGTATTGCCTCACTCCTTCTAACTGGTGCTGTTGTTGGTCTCCTTTGAACATGTCCAAACTATCTAAGTCTAATTTCCCTCATCTTGTTACTTATTGGTGCTATCCCTAAATTTCCTCTAATATTTTTATTTCTAATTCTATCCTTTCTTGTCTTACCACTCATTGTAATGACTCCAATTTTGTAATATTAAAATCCCAAGTTAGCAATGAAAGTTTAGTTTTTGAAGATAAGGGCATTTTGGTCATTTCACTATTCACCTTGACTGAACCCAGAAATTTGGTCCTGAAAATGATACCATTAGGTGCGTCTTGGAAGAAGGAATCCAACAAGACCAAAATCACCCAAAACGGAGTTAAAATGAGCAAGTTATGTCCCTTTGAAGTTTAGGGGCAAAAATATAATTTTTACTAAAAAACGGATTTAGCCTGCAAAACACAGGGGCCCGTTTTGATACGGGCATCCTTCATCTTCAACCTCCTTGAGGGTTCTAGAATGGTGGTGATTAGAGAAGAAATCACAGCCATTCTGGAGGTTTCTCCACCGCCATTCAAGGGCGGTGAGAGCCCCCTCCAGAACCCTCTTATAGCTCTATAAATAGAGCTCTTGGGCGTCTCTAATGGCAGCCCAAAAGCTTGAGGAAAACCCATTTTGGAGAAGCAACCAAGAGGAAAAATGAGGAGAAAAACCCAGCAACGAGCCAGGTATACCCAAGATCCCTCAAAACCCGTCTTCACAATAGTCCTAAGCTCAGTTTCCCTAAGTTTTTGCATGAAAAATCTTGCAAAATAGAGCCCTGGAGAGTCACCAAGGACCTAGGGACGTTCCCTGGGCCACACCGGTCCCCCCAAACGAGCAGAATGTCCCACCTGGACAAAATGCGTCAACCGCGTTCGATAGAACCAAATGGGAGCGTCTGTGGACATGCCCGCAAAAGGAACAGACGGGCGGGAAATCCGGCGCGTCTGCAGATGCGCTCACTGAGGCGCATACCGCAGACGCGCAGCGCGCTAGCGATCCGGGATTTTCTGCTTCTTAAGGCAGTTGGGTCGCATGCCACTGATGCGCAGCGCGCTAGCATTCCGCCTTTTCACTCTTAAGGTCCTTATGTACGTATGACACTAAAAAGCTTATAACTTGAGATCTAGAGCTCCGATTGAGGCGCCGCAAAAGGCCTTGTGTCCATGTCGACGACGTGGACACACCCAAACTATAAAATCCCTGATCAAGGCCCAATCAAATGTGGGCATGACCCTTAGAATAGGATGGTGGCGCATGACCGCTAGACCTTTGGAAAACTGATGATGCCAAGGCCCAATTAGGACCTTAGGACACTCATAAGCATAGGGATGGACCCTTAATGCCTAAGTAATAAGACCAACTACTCTAAAACCTATTAAAGATAGGCCAAACTAACCTTGATTCCCAAACCATGTTCAGGAGCATACGAGGACAACTGGGTTAGCGCGACCTAGCCAGGTAGGTGCTCTATCGCTACTAGACTTTTTTTAAAAGAACTATGATTGTTTTGAGAATACATGTTTTAAGTATATGACTTGTTTAGCATGACTTAATTCAGCATGCATGTGATAAATGCTTTATGCATAGACATGTTTTGTAAATGATTGCATATACATTATGCATAGATATGTTTTGCAAACTATTGCATACATTGCATGATTTGTGACCATTAAGTTCTTGCAAAAATTGCATGTCCTTGAGGGTTACCAAAAGACGCTAGAATGCCGAGGGCCAGGCAATTGTGAGGGACTCGAAGAGGACATGTTTTGAAAAAAGAGAGGTTTTCACTTGTTTGATCTGATTATGATTTGGGCTGATAAGCTCGTGGGCGCTATGCCGAGAGGTTTGGGTTGGCCTCCAACCTCTACCACTATTAGGTGTATGGGTACCACGCCCAAAAAGAGCAACGTCCCTACGTCGACTGCATGTGGTATAGGCTACCACTGGTGTCACGACACTGGGTCGACGTGTCATAGGCCCCGTGGAGGCTATGACCGAGTGTCCTCAGGTACCCGGGGACCACATGGCGAGGAGGTCATGGGCATAGTTGGACCCTATGGTTTTGTGGACTTATTTGCATTGCATATGGCATGATATGAGGTTAGTCGACCATACCATACTAGATATCCATGAGTTGGATTCAATGAAGCATCTTATGCATATCATAATGTTATGATATATATGTATATGATACTTTCGATTTTGGATTATGTGATCCTTTAAGTCGTTAGTATTTCAGTTTGACAATGGATTTTAATATCGATATTGAACTTGAGTATTCAGACATGCACATGTTTTGAAAGAGCATATGATTTTAAAACATCTCATGCATTATAAAACTAGTAGTGATAGGCTCCTACTAAGTATAGTATATACTCACCCAATCCTCAACATTTTTCAGACACAAAGTAAATACTTAAGGGCAAGGAATGCTTGTGACACACGACACCCAGACTAAGTGCAACTAAGTAAACCCCTACCTTATCTTTCAATGGTACTTGATTGTAGTTACTCTCTATAGCTGAGGCTGTGACTAACACTTTCTTGGGAATAATGTCGATTTAAAACTTTGCCATGGCTAGATAATTTGAGAATGTATTTTGACACTCAGGGTTTTTTATGAAAGATTGTTTTCCAAAACAAAAAGATTTTCATGCATTTCATACTTATAAAACAAGAGATCTCGCCTTTTCTTCAAAATTGCATCATATAAAAACCCGGGTCATCACACTCATCCATCTCAACATCCTCATTTCTGCAACACTCATCCTATGAGCATGATGTTCCTTAACTGCCCAACACTCTGATCCATAGAGCATGGCCGCCTTATAGCCATCCTATAGAATTTTTCCTTTAGTTTGAGTGGCACCCGCCGATCACATAAAACACCTGATGCACATCTCCATTTGTTCCAACCCGCTTGGATTCTCTAGGTAACCTCCCTCTCAATCTCTCCACTCTCATGGATCACTGATCCTAAGTATCGAAAGTGGTCTCTCATGGGGACCTCTTGGTTATCAATCTTGACTGGTGTTCCACTCCTACTCTCCTTGCCAAAATTACATTCCATATATTCTGTCTTAGTTCGGCTAATTTTAAATTCTTTTGATTCTAATGCTTCTCTCCATAACTCTATCTTTATGTTTACACCCTCCCTTGTCTCATCAATTAGGACTATATCGTCTGGAAATAGCATGCACCAGGGAATCTCCTCATGCAGATGTTTTGTTAACTCATCCATAACTAATGTGAAAAGGAATGAACTCAATGCCGATCCTTGGTGCAATCCGACAAAGGACAGAAAATCACTACCACGCCACTAGTGGTCTTAACATTTGTTACTGCTCCCTCATACATATCTTTAATTATGTCTATATACCCCTGAGAAATCCCTTTACCACTCAACACCCTCCATATTAACTCTCTAGGGACTCTATCATAAGCTTTCTCTAAGTCAATAAAGACCATGTGTAGGTCTTTTCTCCTCCCCCTATATTTCTCTACTAATTGTCTTAGTAAGAAAATAGCTTCCATGGTAGACCTCCCAGGCATGAAACCAAACCGATTCTTCGATACACTTGTTTCATGTTGTAGTCTCTTCTCAATCACTCTTTCAAAAAGTTTTATGATGTGGCTCATAAGTTTGATCCCTCGATAATTAGTGCAGCTCTGAATGTCTCCTTTATTCTTATAGATTGGTACAATAGAGCTTTTCCTCCACTCATCAGGCATTTTCTTTGATTTTATGATCTTGTTAAACAACTTGGTCAACCAAACTACCCCAATATCTCCCATATGCTTCCAAACCTCTATTGGTATACTATCAGGACTGATTTCATCTTTCTCAAGGCTTCTCTTACTTCAAGTATTCTAATCCTACGTTCATATCTATAATATCCAGGGTTATTTAGATTTATAGTATTTTAAATCCCTATATTCTCAGGGCCATTGTCATTTAACAATTTTTGAAAGTATATTTCCCACCTTTGTTTGATCTCATCATTTTTGACTAATACCCTTTGATCATCGCTTTTAATGCACCTAACATGCTCTAAGTCCTTACCCTTCTATTCTCTTACTTTTTCAAGTTTAAACACATCTTTCTCACCTTCTCTTGTTCCTAGTCTATTATAGAGCTCATCATATGCTTTAACTTTAGCCTCACTTACTATTCTCTTAGCAACGTTTTTATCATTCTTATATTGTTCATAGTTTTCATTATTTCTAATCTTCTGCCATGCTTTAAAAAGCATTCGTTTTTCTTTAATAGCTTTTTGCACTGTTTCATTCCACCACCATGTTTCCTTTGTTAATAGCCTTTTACCTTTAGATACTCCTAAGAAATCTTTTGCCACTTTCTTAATGGACTCAGCCATATTAGTCCACATGGTATTTACTTGTATTTCATAGTTCCAATTTCCTTCTACCATCAACTTATTTTTGAATGAGGTTATTTTCTCTCCTTTTAAGTTCCACCACTTAGTTTTTGGATGTGTATTAAGTTCAGTTCTTTTACTCCATAATCTTTTAATATGAATATCCATGACCATTAACCTATGTTGTGAGGTTAAACTCTTACTGGGTATCACCTTACAATCCTTACATATAGATCGTTCATTATTCCTAAGTAGAAAAAAGTCTATTTGGCTTTTATGAAGTCCACTTTTAAAGGTTATTAAGTGTTCATCCCTCTTCTTAAAGAGTGTATTTGCAATGGATAGGTTTTATGACAAAGCAAAATCGAGGATATTCTCCCCCATCTCGTTTCGTTCACCTATACCATACCCTCCGTGTATTCTATCATATCCTTCCTTATCTTTTCCTACATGGTCATTTAAGTTTGCTCCTATAAATATCCCCTTAGTGTTGGGAATTTCGTGCATGACTCCCTCCATATCTTCCCAAAACTGTCTCTTAATTATATCTTGTAACCCTACTTGTGGTGCATATGCACTTATAATATTTATAATCTGCTCTCCTAGAATCATTTTTATTATTATAATTCTATCACTGATTCTTTTAACGTCCACAACTTTATCCTTTAATTCCTTATCCACTATTATTCCTACGCCATTTCTATTATTTTCCTTTCCTACGTACCATAATTTATACCCATCTATTTCTTTAGCTTTAGCCCCTTTTCACTTGGTTTCTTGGATATAAGCGAAGTTGACTCTCCTACGTTTCATCGTGTCTACTAACTCCAAACTCTTACCTATCAGTGTCCCTATATTCCATGTAGCGATGCAAATCTTATGTTTTGCAGATACCTTATTTACTATCGCCTTTGTCGACCTCCATGGTATGAACCCATGTCCACTTTTCACCGCACCTGGGTTCTGATGCAGCGCGTCGCTTCCGAGGGGACGCTCTAGCAGCCCTTGCCCATTTTTCACTATACTCGGGATCCGATGTAGTGCGTCGCTTCTAGGAGAATGCCCTAGCAACCCTTGCCTATTTTTCACCGCATCCGGGATCTGATGCAGCGCGTCGCTTATGGGGAACGCCCTAGCTTGAGCGAATGTTATTTTTCGATTCATGTCATGTTGGGGTTGCCATAGTTTTTAAAAAGCTGAAGATGATTTTCATTAAAATCATTAAAATCATCATTAAAATCATCTTCAGCTTCACCCTTGCCGGCTGGCTACTTGACGCAAGGGTGGCCATATTTTAAGAAGTTGAAGATGATTTTCATTTCTTCCTCACAAACTGATATACAAATGCATATTTATTTGTAAGAAAGAAATAATAGAATCATCTTCAACTTCCCCCTTGCCGGTTGGCTACCTGACACAAGGGTTGCCATCTTTTAAAAAGCTGGAGCTGATTTTCATTTCTTCCTCACAAACTAATATACAAATGCATATTCATTTGTAAGAAAGAAATAATAGAATCATCTTCAACTTCCCCCTTGTCGGCTGGCACTTGACGCAAGACCCTCCTTTTTTATCCGGGCTTGGGACCGGCATTGGCGGAGTTATTTGGGGCATCCATATATTATTGAAAAACTCTTTTCTAGCATAACCATCTATTCTAGTCTTCATCATTCAATTTATGCTATCAACAATCAAATTTTCATATTTTAAGAAAAATCTTATTTTTTTAGTTAATGGTAAAAATTAGTGTAAAATATAAGATTATTACATTATTACAAACAATTAAAAAAAAAATTTCCTCTTTCCAGATTTCAGCACTCATCTTGCCTCTTCAACTTAATGTTGTCGCCAAAGGACTTTTACTAGAGAAATCTCCTTATTTCTTATCCTTCATTCCTTTTAATCCAAAATTTGGACTGCTTTCAATTTTTATTGAGTTCATTTCTTACACGTGCATAGTTATTCAATTGTTGTATTTTGAAGGGTCGAATCTATGATATATATAGAAATATTACATATATACTTATTTATTTAGTAGGTTTTGGCCCTAGAAATTGCTTAAACATCATTAATTACGATTAATTCTATATCTTAAAGGTCCATAGTATGAATAAAAATTGCACAAATTTGATAATTTTACCCTTGAAAGAGCTAGTTTACCTTCCAAGCTACATTGTAAACCTACCTACACATGCCATCATGAAGTTCCAAAGTTTAGACTAAAAATTGGGTGCTATTATCAAAGTTAGAGCAATTAGAAACTCTAAGTGGAATATCAAGCCTTATATGTTCAAAATAGGTCATTTGTATTGAAATGACGGTGATAGAACTTTCCCAATATGCATACAAGCTAGCCACCAACTTGGGAAGCTTTTGAGGGAAGTTGAATTCATGTACAAAGAGATGATATACAATGTGAGCTTTCTAAAACAAAATAAGTCATAAAACCAGGGCTTGCATAAGGCTTCTTCCTTGCACTCTCTCTCCTACTCAACCAAAAGAAGGGGCCACCGAAGGGGGAGTACAAAATTTCCATGCAAAGGTGGTGATTCCCACTTTGGTTTTATGTGAGTACAAGGATAAATTAGTATGGTTGGTGGAGAAAAACAAGTAGGAGAAGATAGATACAATTTATGAAAAATCTAAGGTTAAAATTCATCTTACTTTTCAAGCACTTAAAGTCCAAGATCTATCCTTATTGGTACACATTCTAAGTTGGGAAGATTCTAAGTAAGGATAAATCCATGAGAAGTTAGATTGCAATAAAGATAAAACTGAGATCTCATTGGTAGAGATTTTTTCAGTGGGCTACCCACTTATTTTTAAGAAGAAAGACATCCCACCTTGGTGAAATCCTATTGGCCAGAGAAAATTACAATGGGATAGGAGAAAAATAATGAAACACCTAGAGTTGATAATGAAACCTTAAAGGAATCTAGGCCATCTAATGTAGGGTAGTCCAATAAAATGGATGAGAGTAAATAAGCCCTAAAGAAGATCTTTTTGAATAAGAACACTCTAACCAAATCTTAGTCATTTAAGCTAGGATAATGATGATCCAAGGGCCATGAATGAAGCATTGAAAATTCATAAGACCTAGCCACTTTACCCTTGTTGAAAAGTTAAATCATAGTCCTAAGGAAGTAAAGATCTCAACCACTCATTATCATCTAATGACTTACATCCATCTTAATTTTTTTGAACTTCAATGTACAATCGAAGCCTTCCACGCATCCCACTCTCTTCCTTTTCCAATCCAACTACTTTCCCCAATTTTCTGCTCTTTTTTCTATCTTCTTTCCCTCTTAGCCAATCCTCCTTCCTATCCTACCATATGCTCTTTCTTTTCCACCCTTAACTCCTTCCTTTCTATATTCCTATTTCGTCTCATAGTATTCTTCATCAAAGATGGCTACACAAAGTGAGTCTATACGTCACCCCCCCTCCCCCCCACCTTCTCTATCTTGCTCCCCATCTTATCATCTCATCTTAACCATGCCTTTTTCCTCCCTCCCTTAGATCTCATTCATCCATTTCTAGGGCTTTCACTCCAAAAATCTATAAATAGGGGTGAAGTACAAGTAATCATGTCTTCTAATTTTTCCTAGAATTCAAAGCTAAAGCTAAAATAAATAAAAGGAGGAAGATCACCCTTACCTAAGATCCACAAGCCTCACATGTCTCATTCCTTGGATTAAAGGTAAAGGTCTCTACCAAACCCATTCCCCATATTTTATTTTTTATCCTTCTCTTCTTTTCCCTGATCTTTTCGTTGCATGCATTCACTTCGTTTACACACATCCATTTTATGCTTAGATCTCTCAAGCATCTTTGTTATGATCTTGGATTTGCATGTTTGTTTTCATATTTTATGCTTACATGCATAGCCTTCTTTTTATGCTCATTCACTCTTGCATTGTAAGCATCCATGCTTTCTTAAGCATTTCATGTTCCACCTAGGATAACACACACTTACCTTGTTTTCTTATTTTGTATCTTCAGTGCACCCCAAGCATTCATTTTAGTTTATTTTGCATGAATAGTCTCGTTCTTAATCTAAGTTGCACACCATTTAAGTAGTTCCATTCTTATTATATGTAGCATGCATCTCATCTTTCACAACACAAGCACACATCATTCCCTTCTTTGGCATTGCATGTACAAACTGTCTCTTCCTTCCTTCGTATTCTATGCACAATCACCTTCACCCTAATTCCACCAATCTTTATTACACACACACACACACACACACACACACACACACACACACACACACACACACACACACACACACACACACTTTTGTTGTTTAATTTCCACACGCCCATTCCCTTCTCTTCCATTCCATGCATACTAACTGCTATTCACTTCATTACAAACCCTCCACCTTCCTAGACTCCACCACCTTACCTACATAGCACGTACCACCATGCCCTTTCTATATAACCCTAATGTTAAATTCCATTTCCAATGATTTCTAAATTATTTTTGGATGAGATGCAAATTGGAAATTTTGTGAATATCATTTTTAACTATTTTCAAACATGATAGAATAGTATTAATAGGTTTTTTATGTTTTACAAAAAAGCATATCGATGTTAAAACTACTTATGTAAGATGCAATAAGTATAATGAATGAACCTAAACTATATAAATTACACTATAATCCAATATGCAAACTACACTAAATGCAACTATAAGAAGAAAATAAAAGAGCATAAGAAGCTTACAATGGGGTTTCTGATGAAGATCAAGTGTGGGCCACCATTCCCCACACTTGCCTAGTATTATTACAACCTATTTAAAATTAAAGACATAATTACAAATTACAATGGGGCCTCACTACAAGTTCGCTCAAAAAACGTAATCAATAAAGCAAAAAAAATCCTAAATAAGTTGATGAAAGTCGCTATTCCTTTTGCCAAATTTTTCTGCACAAAACAAAAAATGATGGGTCAATTTGTGAGGAATTAGCAAAATATGCAAGAATGATGTAAAATCCTAATATAATGTAACCTAAGACTAAGACTAAATTAAACAATCTAAATAAAGATCCAACCATAAATTCATTGTGATTCCCCTGCAATGGTGCCAAAAACTTGGTATAGCTTTAATATTATTCGTAAGCATACAAATCAATGTCATAATTTATACATGAGAAAGGTCAATCCTATGAGAAATTTCATAGAATTTTCAATTGATTGGATCTTATTTAAGTTGCTTATCTTAGCCAAAGAAAGAAGGTTTTGATTAAACCAGGAATTTAAACAACATGGAATAGGAAACATGTATAAAATTAGAAACATGAACTGAAAGAAACATTCTAAAAATAAAGATATTTGATGAAATTAGAAACTTTCCTAATTAACATGCATTCAAATAATGAAACTAATGCAAGACTAGAATGAATGAATTTAGAAAACTTTTACTTAAGGACACTTACTAAAAATGAAAACATTCATAAACTAACACTTTCCTAAATCTAAAACTTTCTAAAACTAAATTAGAAACTTTCTAAACTAACCTAAGATGCAAAACAAGTAACTATTAAAATTTAAACTTAACTTGAGTAAAGAATCAATCGACAATTTAGACATGAACTTCAATCACCATGAACATGACCATGAAAGTGTGCACATGGTTCATGGAGTAAAACATGGCAAAAAATTATGAATTAGAAACTAATAACATGTAAACTAATCAAAGAACTAACTAAACTAATTAAAAAGCTAAATGGTTCCTAAGATTTCAAGCAAACAAATTGTATGGATTGCTAAACATTACATATGAAACATGAGATGAAAAATTCCAACAACGTGGTTTATATGAAACTCAAATAAAGTAAGACATGGAAAGAAACTAAACATGCATACAACGTCAAGAATTAAAGTACTTCAATGCTAGAATTAAACAATAATCATCCTCCTCAAATAAGTTTATTGATTGACTTAAAAAGTATATCAAAATTGGTGCACATGTACATAAAGAACAAGGGTAGAAATGGTGCGCTTTCTAATGCCTAGAACTTGATTCAAAACAAGAATTAAACATACTCCAGTGCTCTCAAATTACTCTTAGATATGATGCATGTGCAACCCAAAAAGAATTCAAGAGAATGAAAGCATGAAAGAACATGAAGATGGAAGCAAAGAACAAGCAAAATAACCTCGATCTAAGCTAAAAACAAGGCAAAGAAGAAGGGGAAACAAGAAGGATTAGAGTTGATGTTCTCTTGGCTGTTATCACAAGAGAAAAGATAACTTAGATCTTGAAGAACTAAGCAAGAAATTTGGGAAAACCAGAAGCAAAGAAAGAGGAACCAAAGAGAAACAGTGTGTAAGGAAGTAAGGCAACAAAACAAACAAGCAAAGCTAAAAGATAGAATAATGGAAACAAGAAACTAAAGCAAGGTACCAACCTATAATTGAAGTTCAAAATCCAAATAAATAAAGCAAGGAAAAGGTTGTTGAAGACATTGATGAACCAACCAAAGTGTTGTAGTCCAAAACCTTTAAGAGGATTTCCAAGTATAAGTGCTTGATTTCAAGGAGTTAGGAGTTAGAAGCAACGACCTTCCTTTTTGAAATAGTTGTGGAATTCATGGGCATACATAGATTTTTGGGTTTCCAATATGCTAAGATCCTATCCTATGAAGAAGAAGGGAATTAGATATAGGACTCAAGGTAGGAAAGTCAAGTAGTGATTGGAGATAGAAGATTAGAAGGTTAGGTGAGTGGGTGAGGTAGACTTTCTAATTATGAACAAAGGAAAGGGGGGAGTCATTGAATTCCACCTAGGATGAGTTGTGGAATCCCTTTCCTTAAGGTGTATCATGTGTTGGGATGGAAAGAAGTAGAAAATGGTAAGAAAGAATGGAGAAAAGAGGTAGGCAGGTGAGGTAGTTGAGGGAAAAATGAAATTAGAAAGTGAAGTTGTGTTATTGGTGGAATTACAAGTGGGGAGTGTCAACTTTCAAGGAAGGTAGCACGAAACTCCTCCCTTTTAATCATGTGATGTGATGAGTAGGAAAGAGAGAAAAGAAGGGGAAAAGAAAGGGAAGGATAAAGATTTTTTTATTTGGTTTCTTTCTTGATTGGTCCACCCATGCATGCATATCTTACCATTTTGATTATCACTAAAATTCCTTTCTAATTATTACTCGAATAATTCAATTTTAGCATAGATAATTGCTTAAAAAGTCTCCTTCAATAGTGTAACTCAATGTGGCATGACTCTCATGTGGTTTGGTGGCTTACTTTTGATGGTTCATTGCTTGATGGCTTTGATAAGTATCTAATTTTGCATAAAAACTATCAAATTGGTTACCTATGTATTACAACTTATAGGGGTAAGTTAGGATTTTTAAACCAAAATTTGTAACACATACACTTTTGACCTAATAACCCAAAAGTTTGATATTTTGTAAGCCCAGAGGCTAATTTGAGGTAAATATGAGATTAATCATATTTTTAGAAATTAATTAGAAAATTTCTTTTGTAGGAAGAGAGATGATGATCTGATGGCCGAGATCTATCTGGATAAAATTGAATATCAAGATCAAAAGATTGAGTCAAAGCCTCAAAATCATCAATCCAACATGAAAATAAAGGTCAAGAGCATCTTGTGGACCAACAATGGATGCAATAAAGGTGGCCAAAGTGGGGCCCATGAAGTATGCCATGCACTTTCACTACCTTTGCATGGGGTGCATATAAGTCATCTTAGCCATATAAGCCATATGAGAAGGTGACAAGCTAAGGAATCCAAGCTAAACCATTCAAGCCACTCAAGCCAAGGGATGGAGCCATGAAGACACACTAAGAGAGCCATCTAATTGAGCCATGAATCCTAGCCAATGGAGCCCTCAAAGCCATTAAACTAAGCTAAATGGAAGGCTAGGATTGGAGGAAAATCAAGAGGATTATCCATGAGATTCTAAGAGATATTTTGAAGGAAATTAAGAAAAATTCATTAGGGTAAGTTGGCATGTGAACTGATAGGAAGATATTCTTCTATTTTTCATGTTTTTTAATGTTTTTTCCACCTTTTTTTTTTATCACTTTTCACCTCATCACCAAGCAGCACCACGAATTTGACTTTCTATTCAAAAGTCCTACCATTCCAAGACTCTTCCACCTTCCTAAACTCCTATCACAACCACCTAACTAATTCCCACTTCCTCAGAAATCATGTAGCCAATCATATTTTTCCCCTCATCCTACTTTCCTAGACTTTTCCTGCCTATATCTTTCCTCCCACCTTCCTCTCTATTTCATACCTCGTCCCATCCATCTAACTTGCTAATTTCAAGGGGTTCCACAATTTTTGAAGGGGGGAGATGTCCCTCCCTAAAAAAGAGGCATTTCCCCACCTTAATACAACAAAAAAGGCAGCCCTTGTTTTCTCTTTAAAGCCCTAGGTTTATGCATCATCTATCCCCTAGATATCCTATCTTTTCTCTCCACCTTAGGATCACCCATGAGCTAGGTTAGGAAGTTCCCAAAACAAATAAAAAGAGGAAGGAAAAAAAAAAATGTGAAGGAACTCTTGGAGAAGGGGAAATTTTCCCTTTTTAAGAAGGCATTCTCCACCTTCTTCCCTCTTCTTGATTCTTCAACATCTTTCTCTCCACGGCAGCCATTTCCTCCATGCTTCCACCCCTCTTCCATTGGATATTCTTCTTTTTTATTCCTTGCTTTGTTACTTGTGTTATTTACCTTGCTTTCTTGTTCTTTTCTTCCTTACCTTCATGCACTTTATCTTTATGCCTTTGCTTCCCTTGAATCTAGCTTGCAATACTCTTATTTTTTTACTCCATTCTCTTAAAATCTAAGTTATTGTTTATTTGGTAGTGATAGCCAAGAGAAATAGTAGCATAAATCTTTTGAGTTACCTCCATCTTTTTATGTGGTTTGTACTTAGTTCAAGCTCTAGTTCGAGGCTGTTTTTGTTTTAGAATAGTTTCATCTTCCTAGCTTCTCATCTCTTGGGTTTCTTTTGGGTTATAATTATATGTTAGCTAAACTTGATTTACTGTTGTTAAAGTGTCTCATATGTAATTGGAATCAAATTCCATGTCTTAAAAAAGCATGCAAGTCCAACAATTGTATACATGTTCATGGGTTCTCTTTTTAATGTAATTTGGCATTCATTCAATAAAGTTCTTTGAGGGTTATCATTGGTGCTTATTTCTAGCAACATAGTAATCATGAATGATTCGTGCTTGATGTTAGCATTTATTATTACTGGTTTGATTGATCCTTTAAGGACTTAATTAGACTTTTAGAATGTTGAGTTAATGCTTAAATTAGATTGTATGATAGTTAGCAAGAGTTCTATTAATTTAAGTCTATGTTTACTCATAAATCATGTGCATGGTTTCAAGGTGTTTTTCCTTAGAAAAATTGCTTAATTTAGATTAGATTTCATGCTCAAATTCTAGTTTTATTCATGTATCCCATGTTAGATTATTTTTTGCATCATAGTTCATGCACATTGTCATGATCATCTATACATCTTATTACTTTGTTTCATGCATACTATCTAGTTTAATTCCATGCATATCACTTGTTTAGTTGTTTTCATAAGTATTACATGTTTTGATTTCTTAGTTAGGTCATTGTTTAGGTTTAAGTTTGCATGTTAGGTTAGTTGAGAAAGTTTCCACATTTAAAGTTCTAAATTTAAAAAGTTTCTAATTTCATGCATTTTTTTATTTCCATCATTAGTTTAGTTTAAAATCACATTATCTTGGCTAGGTTAAGTAATTTAAAGTAGGCACCGCTAGTATCACATCTGTTCGATTTCTCGTGGGATCCTCGCGTGAGAATACTACAATTGATTTGTGCGCTTGCAAGTTTTATTTAGAAGGCTTGAATGGCTTGGCTTACTTAGGTTTCCTTGTTAGACTAGGAAACCTCATTCATGGCTTTAATTCTCATGCAAAGTTGACAAAATTATATAGCTTTTTATATGGGTCCTTTTGGTCACCTTTGATGCTTCCAATTACCTTCTCGAACTTTATTTGCTTACCTAAGATGATCTTGAAGCTTGATTTAGCTTTGAAATTTTGAAATTTTGCAATTTAGGTCTTTAGCCCTCTATTGATCTTAATCTTCAAATCTTATCTTTCTTCATCTCAGCTATTAAATCATCTTCTCAACACCTACAAAAGAGTAAAAACTCTAACTAAATCCTAAAAAATTATGATAACTTATATACTTACTCCGGATTAGCTCCTAAACCTGTCAAATATCAAACATTTGCATTATTACGTCATAAATGCATGTGTTATAAATTCTAAAAAAACTCTAAAGTAATTCCTATAATTTATAACACATTGACTACTAAGTGGGTACTTTTTATACAAAATCGAACACTTATCATATCACATCAGCAACACCATTCCTATATGAGGAGGAGGTTCTTACCCATTTAAGGCTCTTCTTTTTAGTTGGGCTCTTCCTATAACCTTTCTCTAGAATGATTTCTTTCAAATCTTTTACATTTTTCCTATTTTCTCTTAGTTTCTCCTTGTAAGTAAGGTCTTCTAACATCCTAGGTTTCTGTCTTGAGAAATGTAACCTCCAAGATGGGGGAAACCGTAAAATAGAAGTGCTAGTCAATTTGCAGGGTAAAGATGGGATGATGTGGAGAGTTTTCTTATAACTTGCCTAGATGTATTTGTGACACCTAGGTTATGTGTTTCTTCTTGTTTTGATGTATTTTTTAGCCAATTTGTGGTGTAAATCAATTCAAAAGCAGTGAATCTCTCTTTGTTTGTGATTGCTTGTATATTGAGTTTGGTTTTGGATGTTATTCTCTTAATTTGATCTAGTTTTCTCATCTTGCTTTACATTTTTGGAATTTTTTATGTATGTGGATGTAATCATGTACGCCCGAGGTCAATGACCTTGGTCCCTTTTGGGAACGAGCAAATCTCATAAGAACATTTGTTAGAATGTGGTAGCACAAGGGTAATCATGTGCCTGATTTTTGCATATATTTTTGGAAGACTAAAGTGTCTATTAGGTTAATGTTTTGTTTGAAGATCAGGTGCCTTATTCATCACCTTTTGTTGTAACTGACATATGTTTCTTGCTCAGAGACACAAGCAAAGGTTGCACCACAAAAAATAGCTACTCTTATACTAATCAAGTATTTCCTCATCACTCTTCACATGGCGTTAATCATTATTATTAGCACAGGATAAGTATAGATCGTCCAATTATGGGTTATGTGGGTGAGGCTCCATCTAAGTTCCTTCCCATTTGATAATTGATGCACAAGTTTTCGGTTTTTTGGGTCTTCCCCTTGCCCTTTTAGAACCTTCAACTTGGATTGGCGTTAATCATTATTATTAGCACAGGATAAGTATAGATCGTCCAATTATGGGTTATGTGGGTGAGGCTCCATCTAAGTTCCTTCCCATTTGATAATTGATGCACAAGTTTTCGGTTTTTTGGGTCTTCCCCTTGCCCTTTTAGAACCTTCAACTTGGATTGTCTCACTTCTAAAAAGTGTCTTTTTAGTCTCCATTGGATATGTCCAAACTATCTAAATCTAATCTCCCTCATCTTATTATCTATTGGTGTTATTCCTAAGTTTCCTCTAATATTTTTATTTTTAATTTATCCTTTCTTATCTTGTCACTCATCCATCTCAACATCCTCATTTTGGATACACTCATCCTATGTACATGTTGTTCCTTAACTTCCTAATACACTGATCACAGAACATGGCTGGCCTTACAACATCCTATAAAACTTTCCTTTCAGTTTGACTAGTACCTCCTATCACACAAAACTCTAGAGTTGCATATTCATTTGTTATAACCTACCTAGATTCTCTAGGTAACCTCTCTCTCAATCCCCCTGCTCTCATAAATTATCGATCCAAGTATAGAAAGTGGTCTTTTAGGGGACTTCTTGGTTATCAGTCTTCATTGGTGCTCTACTCTTGCTCCTCTCTTTACTATAGCTACATTCCATACACTAATTCATAGTTTAGCTATTTTTAAATCCTTTAGATTCTAATGCATCTCTCCATAACTTTAGCTTTGTGTTTAGGCCGTCCCTTGTCTTATCAATCAAAATTATATCATTGGTAAATAACTTATACCATGGAATCTCCTTGTAAAGATGTTTTGTCAACTCATCTATAACCAACGCGAAAAGGTAAGGGTTTAGTGCTAATCGCTGGTGCAATCCTATAGTGATAAGAAAATCACTAGTCTCGCCATTAGTGGACCTAACATTTATACCGCTCCTCCATACATATCCTTAATTACATCTATATACCCCCATGAAATCCCTTTATCGCCCAAAACACACTAAATTAACTCTGTGGGGACCCTATCATAATCTTTTTCTAAGTCTATAAAGCCCATGTGGAGGGCCTTCCTCCTCTCTTCATATTTCCCAATTAGTTGTCTAAATAGGAAAATAGCTTCCATGGTAAACATGCCAAGCATGAAACCAAATTAGTTTTTTTATATGCTCATCTCATGTTGTAGCCTCTTATCAATCACTCTTTAAAAACCTTTCATAATATGGTTCATAAGTTTGATCCCACAATAATTAGTGCAACTCTATGTCTCTTTTATTCTTATAAATTAGTACAATGAAGCTCCTCCTCCATTCATTTGGCATTTTCTTTGATTTTACAATCTTATTAAACAACTTTGTCAATCAAACAACTCTAGTATCTCTCATATACTTCCAAACATCGAGGACTAGGACCTTTCCTGATTTCATCTTTTTCAAGACCCTTTGACTTAAGTATTCTAATCTTATGGTTGTACCTATAATGTCCAATGTTAATTGGATATATGGTACTTCAATCCCTTATCATTTAGCAATTTTTGAAAGTAATGTTCACACCTTTATTTAATCTCCTCATCTTTGACGAGTACCTTTTGAACATCACTTTTAATGCACTTAATGTGGTCTAAGTTCATACCGTTCTGTTTTTCTTTTACAAGCCTTCTCTTGATTCTATTCTATTATAGAGATCATCATATACATTGAGTTTAGCCTTAATTATTCTCTTAGCAACCTTTTAGCATTCTTATATTACTCAAAGATTTCGTTATTTCTAGTCCTCTATCATGCTTCAAAACCCACATTTTTATCTTTAATCACCTTTTGCATTTTTTCACTCCCTCAACAAGTTTCCTTTACTGGTTGCCCTTTACCTTTAAATATTCATAGAACATATTTTGCCACTTTCTTTATGGACTCAACCATATTAGTCCACATGCTGTTTACTTTTATTTCATTGTTTTAAATTTTCCTTATACCACCATTTTGTTTGTAACTGATGTTATCTTCTCTCCCTTTAAGTTCCATACTTGGTTTTTGTACACCTATTAAGTTTATTTCTATTCTTCCATCTTTTAATGTAGATATTTAGTAACTTATTTTGTGAGTTTAAACTCACGTAAGGTATCATCTTACACAATCTTTTGGTATTCCTAAGTAGAAAAAAGTTTACTTGGCTTTTATATTGTCCACTTCTAAAGGTTATTAAGTGTTCATCCCCCTTTTTAAAAAATGTATTTGCCAGAACTATGTTACATACCAAAGCAAAATTGAGGATAGCTTCTCCAATCTCATTTCTTTCTCCAATATCATACCTCCATGTATCCTATCATATCCTGCCTTTTCTTCTCTTACATAACCATTTGTCTGGTCCTATAAATATCCCTTTTGTATTGGGAATTTCGCGCATAACTCCCTCCAAATCTTTCCAGAACCATCTTTTGATTCTATCTTCTAACATTATTTGAGGTGTTTATGCACCTATAACATTTACAATCTGCTCTCATAGAACAAAATTTATTAGTATAATTCTATCATTGGTTATTTTAACATCTACAACTTTATCCTTTAATTATCTATCTACCAATATCCCTACGCTATTACTATTATTGTCCTTTTGTACATACCACAACTTACAACCATCAATTTCTCTAGTTTTAGCCCTCTTGTACTTGGTTTCTTTAATACAAGCAATGTTGACTTTCATGTGTTTCATCTTATCTACTAACTCCAAACTCCTATATGTCAATGTGCTTATATTTCATGTGACAATACCAATCTTATTCTCCTAGCATAGCTTATTTACCATGCACTTTTTAACCCCCATGACATGAACCCATGCTTACTTTCCACTACACTTGGGTTTTGACGCAACATGATGCTTCCAAGAAAATGCTCTAGTAGTCCTTCCCATTTTCCACTACACCTAAAGATCTAATGTAGCATGTCACTTCTTGAGGAATGTCCTAATAGCCCTTGACTATTTTTCATTGCACCCAATGTCTAATGCAACATGTCACTTACGAAAACTCTAAACCAACAGTGGAGTTACATACATACATATAAGCATCCTTGTATTTCTTTCTTTCTTTAGGGGTGCTTGGTTAAGATCTGACCAATAGGTAAAGGACTATTAAGGCTCCCATAGTTTAGCCTTCTTTATATGCTCTAGTGAATATTCTTGAATTTTTTTTCTTTCCTTAAGAGTCTTCTTAATTACAAGTCAGAGCCGAATGACAAAGGACCACTAAGGCCCCTGGAGTTTAGTTATCTTTATATACTTTTTCGCATCCTTACATTTTTCCCTTTCTTTAGAGGTGTTCGTAGTTAAGGGCTATAGTTGGTAGGTAACAAATCACTCAGATCCCCATAGTTTATACTTCATAATGTATGTTTAAGCATGCACCCCTTTATTTTTCTCTTTCTTTAGGGGCGTTCTTGGTTTTGGAGTGGAGCCAGTGGGCAAAGGACCACTACGACCCTCAAATTTTCCTTTCTTTGATTAAAATTTTGTATCCTATACTATTAGCAAAGAAATTTGTAGAGACTGCAGGCTCATTAAAACATTAAACCTACAAGAAAGCCTCCAAAGGATATCCAAGACTATACTGAACATCTAACCCACGTGGGTGTCACAATACCCACACTAACTTGAGCTACACATGCATGGGAATCTTGCGGACCCTAACTGGACAGCCATCCAGGCTAAAACACGCAGGTGGTGAACCCTTCACCCCAAAATCCTCTATATGGACATCTTCTCATTCCACTGCGTGTGAACCACTGCAGCATGCCCCCACGCACGCCCACAACCTGTATGCATAGTCCTCAAGTAAATATATGCATACTCTTTTCCATGATCCAAACCATCTACACGCTCGGGCATAGACCTACTCGTGTATGCCAAAATGACTTGGAAAAGAAAAAAGCAATACTTTCACATTCAACAAAACCACCGCATATCAAAGGCTAGTAATTCGAAACGGTGAGATCTTTCACATATTACACTTTATAAATGCACATACTCACCAGCTGAGTGGTTTCGGTTATTGAAATAGCGGATCCCAGACTTCAGCCAGCTAATATTTTCATACACCATATAACAGCTCACCAAAGTCGAAGGCGGTGGAAAAGGACAGGGTGCTAGTTCCTCCATGACCAACCATTCGTTAGTTGGTTCCCTCTCTGAATTGGCCATGGCCCCAAAATCCTCTCCATGACGTATTGAAGCTGCATTGCAGCGCCAATCACTTGCATAAAACGCTCCTTTTGTATGATCTAACACCATCTTGATCGCTCAGACTACGTCTGTCTTGCATAATGCTTCTATCAGTGGAAATTTTTTGTTTAAGAGATCCAAAGCTAGGGCAATCAGGAGTACCCTTGCAAAAGTGGGTGCTACACAACAACTTGTGTCCCATTTCTACAATAGCCCTCCTTTCACATTGCTACCATATAAATGATTCATGAAGCAAATAAATAAGCTAGAGAGATCTCCACAAACAAATGCCTTGCCCAGCTAGTCACAAACAACTCTACATCTCCCTAAGAATATGCTTGGTCGCAGGTTTGAGTTAATACTTTCTCCTTTTGCCAGAGGTTAGATTTAGGAGTGTGTGAGTAATATGTTTTGTAATATTGCCTTGTACCCCAGAGAGAGAGAGAGAGAGATCCACTATCTGATAGGATCTATGAACTCACATCACTTTTTATCCGAGTGCTTTTCCTAGGACAGATGCATGGATACCATATTTCTCTCCTTGCTCAAGTTTACCTTCAACAGAGCCTAGATGATGAAGACGAAGACTATGGCATTTGCATGACCATTATCTCTATTGAGAAGGCATGGTATAAATGAAGGCATCAATATGATACAGATCAAAATTTCTACATCACCACGTTACAGCAACTGCCCATGAGCACTAAAATTATATCATTGGCCATTCCATTACAATGAACAGGGACATGGACATGGACAGAAGAAATTTGCACACCTGAGCAGAGATTACTCTTAGCTGCTTTGAGTTGCAGTGGCGGTGGCCCCCAATACATGGTCATTTTCTCTACCAGAAGCTTTTGACTTCAGATATGAGCGGGCTACTTCCAACATCATTTCAGTTTCTTTCTTGTACTGCAGCATACGAAGAACACGCACAAGTTATCAGTTTTAAAATACTTGCTGCACGGAAAAAAAGTATTGGCAGATCACAAGTTCATTACAGATATCCTTGCAACTCCTTTTCTGCTGATAATAAAAATAGGGAATTAGCAGATAAGTAAAATATTCCACTTTAAATAGTTTCTGAATCAACTTTTGGTCTGTAGGTATCAGATCCATAACTTACAGCTGCAAACAAAAGATCATCATCATCAAGACCTTAACTCAATTAGGGGTCAATCACATGAATCTTGTTCCTCCATTCCCTAGTACTAAGTGTCATGGCTTCATTTAGTCCCAAAGTTCTTAAATCTTTTCTGGCCACTTCTATCCACGTTCTTTTGGGCCTTCCCCTTGTCCTTTTAGAACCTTTGACTTAGATTGCCTCACTCCTGACACATGCCATTTTTGGTCTCCTCTGGACATGTCCAAACCATATAATACTAATCTCCCTCATCTTGTTACCTATCGGTAGTATTTCTAAGTTTCCTCTAATGTTTTTATTTCTAACCCTATCCTTTCTTATCTTGCCACTCATCCATCTCAACATCCGCATTTTGGTGATGCCCATCCTATGTATATGTTGTTGTTCCTTAACTGCCCAACACTCTAATCCATACAGCATGGCCAGCCTTACAGCCATCTTATATAATTTTCCTTTCAGCATTACAAACAAAAGATGAAAGAAATATTTCAAAAAGGCCGCAGGAAAAGCACCACTAGGGCTACCAATGCCAAAGAATTAGATAACCTAAGAAGGTTTAAGTAGTTATGCAGGTGCATGTTTGGGCAGAGTGGATATTGAATAGAAAGTATATGGAGCATCTGAAACATGCAGCAACCAAAAATCTTCTGAAAATAAAAAAGCAGTGAACTTCATCATTCACTTGAAATATTAACTATAGACAATGAGGGTCATATAAAAAGTGGCAAGGAGAATATGAAATGCATGTGTAAGACTAGTTTCTGGGTAATCTAAGCTATTCACGATTAGTCCTCTCTTAGATACTCTACACACCAAAAAGCACTATTGGATGATCTTAACCCATGCTGCTCTGAGTTGTAAACTTACGACCAAGAATTATTCATAGTTGAAAAGCCCAGTGGTTAGAATCATGCAATGGTCGTGGTTTTTGGTCCATAGCCTATGTAAGACATAAATGATGAATGGCTTAGATCACCCATACTCTAGGCCGTATGTGCTTTCCTCATTTATCTATCCTTCTCCAATCCTTCCTCTCTATCCCTACCCACTTCTCATATATACATAAGAGATAGAGAGTGCAATTATAAACTAGCCCGCCTCTCAAACCGCTGTGGCCGGAGTCTTCAACAAACCCAGCAGTTCTGACATCAGAAGCCTTAATGAATGCTGCTTGCAGAAGAAGAACGATACCAGTCAAGAATTGGTAGAACTGAAGTGGAAACATGAGTACAATCAGAAATCATTTTTTCATAATTGTGGATCATTATCAATACTAAGCCCATTTATCACAAAGTGCAAACGAAAACCATTACCTTTTTTTATGAGTAATCCATTACCATGTTTCTTGTTAGGATTTTCTGTTTTACAATACACCAAACTCACAAACTATGTTTGAAGAAATGTAAGTTCAGTACTGTAACTCAAGTTTCCACTTCTTAATTAGGAAGGCCAAACTGGATGGTGCTTGGACCAACTAAAGTAGAAATGATTGACTTCAACATTGATTAGCACAAGAGCACTAGCTATTAAGTTGTTGAGGGGCTAAACATTTGCAGCACAGAATCAACTAAAGGAGAAAATGAAACCAGAATGATTCCACAGTGTATACAAACCTCATTGACAGCTCCAGATCTTATCTTTGACTGCATCACGCACCATTTCTTGAAATGTACACCTGCAAAGTTCTCCTTAATTTAGCATTTAATGGACCAGAGAACTCACCTAAACCAATGAGAGAATCAGCAATTTGAAGATAAGATAATGACAAGGAAACACATCTGCAGTTTCCATGTTTGAGTTAGTTGTCAATAAAAGTCTCAATGTTGGTTGACTAAATGGGAAGTACCAAAATAAAAAGATCTGACAAACAATGACAATGATGATCATGTTAATACAAATTACTAAGTAAAAATAACAATTGTAGTAGTAATGTAGTCCCCACTAGCCTGTTAGGATGATGGGGCCAAACATATCTAAAGGTATCTCAGCCTTTTATGCATAAGCATGGCTGTGAAAATAGGCAGTTCTGTGACTGCCTGAAAAGCATCATAGAAATACAAGAAAAGAAAAGATTTCATAAAAGAAGAACTAAAAGGTAAGAATGGGACAATCATATTAAGGAAAAACATCAGTAGATGAGGGTTGCATAGCTCAGTAAAGCAGAAAGAGAGGCTAAGGTAATATGATATGACAAGGGCGTTTACTTAGGCTTCTGAGAAGGTAAGGGAGAAATTCAAGTGGTTAGGAGAATGAAATGATGATGCTGCTTCAAATAACAAAATCACTGACAAGAAAAGAAAATATATGAGATAAGAAACAAAAAGACCAAGGAATACTCATTTCTGGACTTCTATTTTTCTAACACAATCCCTACATGAAAAATAGTATGCAATTTTAACTCACTGAGTTTTCACACAACCAAGCAGTACTATTATGCAAGAGTGGTTGTGGGATCCCCACATTAATATTGTTGGCTGACTACTAGCCATGAAACTATGGTTCATTGGCAACAGTGCTCATCATCAAGAAACTTTACCCGATTAGGGGTCTGTCAAATAAATCTTGTTCCTCCACTCCCCTCTATTAAGTGTCTTCGCTTCATTTAGTCCCAAAGTTTTTAAATCTTTTTTCACAACTTCCATCCAGGTTCTTTTGGGCCTTCCCCTTGCCTTTTTAGAACCTTCAACTTGGATCGCCTCACTCCTAGGTAGTGCTGCTTTTGGTCTCCGTTGGACATTATACAAACCATCTTACCCACTGGTACTACTCCTAAGTTTCCTCAAATGCTTTCATTTCTAATTCTATCCTTCTTGTCTTGCCACTCATCCATCTTAACATCCGCATTTCAGCAACACTCATTCTATGTGCATGTTGTTCCTTAACTGCCCAACATTCTAATCGATAGAGCATGGCCTGCCTAAGCTGCCTTACAGCCATCTTATAGAATTTTCCTTTCAGTTTGAGTGGCACCCTCCAAACACACAGAACTCCAGAGGCACATCTTCATTTTTGCCAACCCGCTTGGATTCCCTAGGTAACCTCCCTCTCAATCTCTCCACTCTCATAAGGTATCAAACTATCAGAAGTGATCTTTTAGAGGGAGTTCTTGGTTATCAATCTTTACTAGTGCTCCACTCAAGCGCCTCTCCATGCTAAAATTTCATTCCATATACACTGTTTTGGTTCAGCTAGTTTCAAATCCTTTAGTTTCTAATGCATCTCTTCATAACTTTAGCTTTGTGTTTATGCCCTCCCTTGTCTTATCAATCAAAACTATATCATCTGCAAATAACATACACCATGGAATCTCCTCGTGTAGATGTTTTGTTAACTCATCTATAACCAACGTGAAAAGGTGGGGGCTCAATGCCGATCCTCGGTGCAATCCTATTATAATAGGAAACTAACTGGTCTCTCTGTTAAAGGTTCTAACGTTTGTTACTACTTCCTCATATATATTCTTAATTATGTCTATATACTCCAATGAAATCCCTTTATCGCCCAACACCCATCATATTAACGCACTTGGGACCCTATCATAAGCTTTTTCTAAGTTAATAAAGACAATGTGGAGGTCCTTCCTCATCTCCCTATATTTCTCTATCAATTGTCTAAGCAGTAAAATAGCTTCTATGGTAGACCTCCCAGGCATGAAACTAAATTGATTCTCCGATACACTCGTCTCATGCTATAGCCTCTTCTCCATCACTCTTTCAAAAAGTTTCATAGTATGGCACATAAGTTTGGTCTCCAGATAATTAGTGCAACTTTGTACCCTCTTTTATTCTTATAAATTGGTACAATATAGCTCTTCCTCCATTCATCTAACATTTTTTTCTATTTTACAATCTTACCAAACAACTTTTTCAACCAAATTACTCTAGTATCTACCATATACTTCCAAACCTCTATTGGAATACTATCAAGCCCTATGACCCTTTTTTATTTCATCTTTTTCAAAGCCTCTTTCACTTTAGGTATTCTAATCCTATGGTCATATCTATTATGTCTAACATTATTTGGGTTTACTAAACTCTCAATCCCTATATTAACTGTAAGGTTCAAATACTTAGCCTAGTTTCATTAAGTGCCCCTCTCACAATTAAGAGGTGGTGGGTTGGAGTCTACCCATCATTTACAAAAAAAGAAATGCCATTAAAAAAATAAAATATTAACCATAACTACAATGGCAAAGAAACTTACCCATTTTTATATCTAGAGTGCAAGAGGATTCCGAGTTTGTTTCTAACGACCACCTGCAATGAATCTGAAACAACATCAAAGTCCTTGTCATCAGTATTTGTTAGAAGAAATGGAAGAGAAAAATGTTTCGTAGAAACATCATCACTAGAAAAGAGAGTCACAGCCAAGTTATACTTTATACGTCCCTGCTACAACAAAAAAGATCGTTTCCACTTAAACCTTGTCTGCCAGTTCATCTCCTTACCTAAACCCACCCACCAATAAATTCACATTCTAGTGAATATGTCAACCTTAAAAAACAATGATACAAGGAGATTTACATACAAATACTTTTGAATGAAATTTGATTATCTTATGTCCTAGCTATCCAGCAAAATGACAGCATCAGGTTAATGGGCACTTTTATTTATGCTCATATGCGGGGTCCAAGGAAGGGGTGAACCATGAAGGGTCTATAGTATGCAGCCTTACCTTGCATCTTGCAAGAGGCTGTTTCCACGCCTCGTACACGCGACCCCTAGGTCACATGGCTACAAGTCATCCATTGCACCAAGGCTCCCCTTCAAATCCAGGTATCTTTAATGGCAAAAAATGTCCTTTTAACCAGTGTAAGCCAATTTACAGATAAAAATGTTAATTCTGAAGAGATCTTATAATTCAAATGTTGAAGTATAAGTAAAAGAGTTGATAATATTCAAATTGAGAAGGACAAAGCAATCGGAGTACATTGTTTACAAGAAAAAATTATAATGAGAGAGATTATGCTTTCTGCAAATGAAGCAATTTGATTCTAATCTTAAGCGTATTCTGGATTCCCAGGCCATATGCACACGTGTGTGTGTGTGTGTGTGTGTGTGTGTGTGTGTGTGTGTGTGAGAGAGAGAGAGAGAGAGAGAGAGAGAGAGAGAGAGAGAGAGAGAGAGAGAAATATTTATTAGAGATTCCCCTACTGGGGAGATGCTATCCAGTACCTTTTTTTAAGATCTAAGCTGTTCATCCTGTTAACACACACACACACACACAATCACCCACACCCCTCTCCCCAACCCCACCCTACACACATGCATATGTAGGCTATGTGTGAAAGACACGCCAAACTACTACATGATCTAAGAAGTATTTTGTTTGTTTTCAAGAATCAAGTTGTCCTGATTTTCAACCCAATTAAACGTAGGCTAACATCACCCAACATTGTGATTCTTGGTGTGTAGGTATTCTGCGCAAGACTGAACCAGATGAATGGCTTAGATCTTCCCAAAAAGCATGCCTATCCCTTAAAAGGGACATCTTCCATAGATACTCCTTTTAGACATCTCCAGTTATCATTTCTCTCTCTATATGTCTTAACAAAAATATAGATGTACATATATAGGAATTCAGAAAAAGATCAAAGCAACTAAATGTTTAAGGATAGAGTGGACAGAAGATCAAATCAAATCTAACAGACAAAAATGCTAGATACCTCAAAGTATGAGCCAAATGGAACATCATGTGCCTGTTGAACTGTCTCAAACACCTGAAACAAGAGTATAGATTTTTAGAAGGAAACTATACAATCACACAGGACCAGAAGCGAACCAGAACAACTGAATCTTGAGTATCAATCATACCAGGGTTTTCTTATCAGCTGAAAGAACAACATGCTGCCACTCTGTCATGGCTGAATCTGGCGGGCACATGGGACTATTGCATAGACTTCTAAACGTGATTTCCCTGACCTGACCATCATATTCATCTGCAACACGCCACTGCCCACACTGGAGACAAACAAACATATCACCAATACTTCAAAATCCTGAAGTTAATTGTCAGTCGGAAATCTTTAGTCATCTAACACTACATTTGCTCAAGTAAATTCCAGCTATCGGGATTACCATTGATATGAATCTAACTATTATCAATTTATTCGCAGGTATCAATAGGCTACTCACGTGCACCAAGACTGCACACTTAGTAAGCTCACATATGAGCAAGAGGCTGGGATCTCATTGCACTAAGGCCTGCATGAACAAGGAATTTAATGGTGCTAATAGACTAAAATATATTTTCCCTCAGAGCTTTCTTTTTGGCTTCCATCTTCTGATAATGGCAAATAAAAAGCATAATCTCAAACCAAAATACACCTGAGAATTGTTGCACACTGCATGCAAATAACAAGTTTATTTTAGTCTAGCCAGTAGCCACAAAAGGGTCCAGTTCCCCTGCCAAATGTCAATGCTGAAAAAACTGGACAATCTTTTCCTCCACAAAGAGTATTTACCCCCCAAAAATAGCAGACGAACACCCTCACAAGCAGAAGGAATGGAAATATGCAGCTCCAACTAGAGCTGCATGATAATACATAAAGAAACAAACATCTCAATCTTAGGATCCAATTTCTCTAGCTAAGTACAATGTCAGAGAAATGGCAATCTGTTTTATTCCAGAATGATACTACATTCCGTCTCATGGAAACTTACAGATAACTTTCCTAACAAATAACAGATATATAGGATACGATTCTAGCTTGGCATTTTGTCTAAAAGCAGAAACAATCACTCAAGATTGCAATTTTCAAATATCAAAATCTTAGATATGAGAATTGTAAACTATAATGCTTACATTAAGATTAGTGTCCTTTCGTGATAACCTGTACTCATGCAAGAACTTTGAATCGTCACTCAGCAACACATCAAAGAACTGCTCTGCCGTGCATGGAAAAACTTCCTGGGGAAAGGAGTTAATAAATCTGATCAGGAATATGTTAACAATTTTTTCCAAATCGGCGTTCACCATAGATAAGAAGACAGATGCATACATTGACAATGCCAGCTAGAACATCTTCTTTGACAAAAGGCTGGAACTTCTCTGTCTTGGGTCCAATATCTTCAGAAATTTTCATCTGCCTTCTACTACCTCTGACAGAGCTGCTATGCGCACGTAATGCAGCATGTGCCTTGCTCTACAATTTCAGAGAAGCAATGTAAGAAAAATAGACTGTTAGATTAGTAAACTGGAAACCACGAAGGTGTAGAATTATTTGGCTTGCCAAATCTACAAAGGCAAGACTACTATATGTCACTACATACAAAATACCACAGTTACAACAATTATTTTATTAACAATCAGTGATTGTTAAGATCTATTGTATCAGAGACAAAATTATGAATACAGTGCCCTGTTCACACTCAATAAGTTAAAAAGGGGCAGCCCACTGCACTAAGCTCCTGCATATGCAGGGTTGGGGAAGGAGTAAACCACAAAGAGTCTATAGTATGCAACCCTACCTTACATTTTTGCAAGAGGCTGTTTCCACGCATTGAACCCATGACCTCTAGGTCACACGGTGACAACTCAACCATTGTGCCAAGGCTTAGGTGCATAGAGGAAAAAATAAGCAAGAGTCTGAAGAACAGTAAACATTTTCAAAATCTGCTGACAGTAACTACTGCCAAAACAATTGACAAGATTGCATCATAAAGTGAAACTTCCTTATAGCAATTGACATGTTCCTTATAATTTCCTAATAATAATTACCATAAAGCATTAGCTGACGAATTAATTTTAAAAATGCAAATTAACTGCCTGCTTAGATGATGCAGAAGCACTAGATTATGAGAACAACCACAGATCAAGAAACACACCTTCTTTTCAGCTTCTTCAGTTGCCCGAAAATTCTTCGTGGCACGTTGTAGAGCTCTTAATGCGTGATTTCTGTTCCAGAATGATGCAAACTTATACCTTACTCTACCTAAAAGTAGATAAAGGAAAATCACCATATAAGAATATGCTTCTTTAATGCATTATATAATAACACCTTCTAGCGGTTCAAGAGATAAAGACCTTCATCAATTGCAAAGGCAAAGAGGACTAACATCAAAATGATGAAAAAATATCAATGTAACATAGTGATAAACTGATTGTAATAATCAGATGTCAATTTATCTACAATACTTAAGTTACCCTGCTGTATTTTTTTTGCACAAGGACATGAGTACATCAGCTAGAGAAAAAATATGCAAATATAAATATAACATAAATGTACACACGGAAGGGCACATAGATACATGTGTGTGCGTGTAAATTTATTCTGCACTCAAGGTGATAAATGTTATATTGGCCACAAGAATACAAACACTTATTCAAACATTCAAAGCCTACGCAGATCCACCAAACTTCAGAATCTTATATAAATGCAAGAACTCACAACTAGAAACTTTATCTCAATCAAGATGAGCTCAGATAGCAACAAATCAAACAATCAATGATGCAGTAGAACAATAATATTTCAACAGCAATGTGTTATGTAAGAGCTACAGAGGTGACGAAGCAAATCAAGAAGGTGGGGGAGTCTGAGGCTTTGCAGTGAAATTTTGAAAGTGATAAGTTCAATTTTCTGCCAAATCAGATTTCCATACTTTGGTCTGATGAGTGGTTGGTCTAGGGAAAAGGAGGGCTTGTGTACTCCTCTTCGTAGTACTAAAGTAACTTCACTGCTCTGCACTTATTGTGTCACATCACTTAAAAATAAAACATCAAGCAAGCAGAACATTGAGATTTTGAAGCCCAATGAAATTCAATGCTGCAATAGCTAAGTAACGATGATAGGCAAAATAGTGTTTTGACCTTATGGAAGAGAGAAACAACTAATAATGGACTCCAGAACTACAAGCATTGCAAAAGAAAATCTTATAAGTATTCATGAATTTACATTCCATCTATACTATTGGCGTGACTGGTGACTGGTGATTTTCCTATCACTGTCAGATTGCACCAAGGATCGGCATTGAGTCCATACCTTTTCACATTAGTTATGGATGAGTTAACAAAACATCTGCATGAGGAGATTCCCTGGTGCATGCTATTTGCAGACGATATAGTCCTACTTGATGAGACAAGGGAGGGTGTAAACATAAAGATAGAATTATGGAGAGAAGCATTAGAATCGGAAGGATTTAAAATTAGCCGAACTAAGACAGAATATATGGAATGTAATTTTAGCAAGGAGAGTAGGAGTGGAACACCAGTCAAGATTGATAACCAAGAGGTCCCCATGAGAGACCACTTTCGATACTTAGGATCATTGATCCATGAGAGTGGAGAGATTGAGAGGGAGGTTACCCAAAGAATCCAAGCGGGTTGGAACAAATAAAGATGTGCATCGGGTGTTTTATGTGATTGGCGGGTGCCACTCAAACTAAAGGGAAAATTCTATAGGATGGCTATAAGGCCGGCTATGCTCTATGGATCAGAGTGTTGGGTAGTTATGGAACATCATGCTCATAGGATGAGTGTCGCAGAAATGAGAATGTTGAGATGGATGAGTAGTAGGACAAGAAAGGATAGAATTAGAAATGAAAATATTAGAAGAAATTTAGGGATAGCACCAATAGGTAACAAGATGAGGGAGATTAGACTTAGATGGTTTGGACATGTTCAAAGGAGACCAACAACGGCACCAGTTAGAAGGAGTGAGGCAATACAAGTTGAAGGTTCTAAAAGGGCAAGGGGAAGGCCCAAAAGAACGTAGATAGAAGTGGTGAGGAAAGACTTAAAAACTTTGGGACTAAATGAAGCCATGGTATTTAATAGAGTGGAATGGAGGAATAAGATTCATGTGGCCGACCCCTAATTGGGATAAGGTCTTGATGATGATGATGATGATGATGATGATGATGATGATGATGATGATGATGATGATGATGATGATGACGACATTCCATCTATATTATATATTAAAAAAGTTCCCCCTCCTATTCGAAGTGCGATTAGAGAACTGATTTTTCTACAAGTTTTATAAAAGATATGGTCTGAAGTCCTGTAAACATAGACTATTACCCTATATTCCCTCATTAATTCATTGGTGAGGTCTAGCGAAAATATACTATTTTCGTCCTTAATATCCCATTCAAATATCACATAAAGAGAAAGATAGGATGGTTTTTTAAAATTTTCCACAACTTTTTAAGTTAATGGTAATTGTAACTAAATATTAGGAAGAAAAAACCATCCCACACATTATAAGTCAAGAAAAGGCCCATTCATTATTGTTTGTCTACAAATATCCAAATTTTGATGCCTAATACCCCATAGATAGTTCGAACTGTATAGGAACAATGATCAATTTTAGCTCGAATGATTTATAGGGGTACCCTACCTTCTCTGATCCATTCGACACGCCCAATTTCTTTTCCATCGATATGCCCTGCAATTTGTACTTGAATTCCTTTAGTATCATCCTGTTTAGTTAATTCAATAGCTTTTTTCATTGCCTTTTGAAATGAAACTCTATTCTTTAATTGTAGAGCTATATATTTTGCAAGAATATTAGGTTGTCCATATGGTTTTGCAACTCTTGTGATAGCAATGTTAAGTCTCTGATTCACAGAATTAAACCCTTTTTGTACACTGCATTTCACTGCTCCACTGGAAATTCCCTCTGCCCCTACCATACTCCAGCTTGGTAGTTTCCACCACTTGTCCAAGGTTGAGCCCTGGGATTTGACAGCAAACTTGAAAAGCCACCTATAGATGCTTTACGCCCAATCATTCCGGATAATGCTTGCATCCTCTGTCTTACCGTACAAAGCGATATGGGCATTCATTCTCTCGAGAAAGTACTCTATTAAGAAGGGCGTTACAGTTCTTTATTAAAAAAGACATTGATTTTCTAAATGACGTTATGAAATGAGCCCACATATCTTTGTATTGATGCCTTGCTCATTATTAGTCTTCTTCATTATATTATTGCAATACACATCAAAGATAAAGGGTCCAATCCGCCATCCACAAGTTATGGATCGGATTTGGGCCAGACGGAATAAGCCTTTTAGAACCATTCACTGCTGCAGCTAGATTGAAAAGCAGCCTGCCCGCGGGGGAGTCCAAAAGGAGGCCTTCTCCGGTTAGGCTAGCACAGAGTTAGCCAATTATGGTAAATAAACATTAGGAAAAATCTAAAGATGTACCATAATCTCCCCATTTTTCTTATAGGAGTGGGGTTTAGAGAGAGAGACCCCTTCCTATTTTTTCCTAACTTGAAGCATCACTCCTACTTGTCACTAACCACTCCCCCATATTTCTCTCTCATGATAGTTCCTTCTTCATTCTTTCTTTGTTCTCCTCACCAAATTCTACGGTAAGTCTTTCTTTCTTTAATTATTCAAAGATTTAGTTGCCAAGCAAGGTTTAGATTCTAGTATAAAGGGCAGGCCCGGTGCACGAAGCTCCTGCCTATGCGGGGTCTGAGGAAGGGGCAGACCACAAGAGCTTATAGTAGGCAGCCTTACCTTCCATTTTGCAAGAGGCTGATCCCACGCCTTGAACTCGTGACCTCAAGGTCACATGACGACAACTTTTACCATTGCGCCAAGGCTCCCCTTCTATATTCCAGTTTAGATTCTAGTCTATATTCTATAAATTGGAGATTTAAGTCTCTTACAAGAGAAGGGGTCTATTTGGATGACTTTAGAACCAAATTCTTTGACACAAGGTGAGTACTATTTTTATGTACTGCACTTGAGATTGTCGATCAAAGATTGCTCTATTCTTCCTTTGAATGATTTTAGATGTACATCTCCTCCTTTGAATGGTCCAGGTGTAGATCTCCTAGCTATTATTATTGATCATAAAAGTACCATTCAATGAATAAAAAAATATTTCCTATTTGTTACCCTATTTTCTCACCATGCTTTTCTATTTTCCCTCCAGTAAATATCCAAATATCTCTCCTAAATTGAAGATAATCTGATCCTCTTTTCATTCCATACTTGCCCATTTTTCTCTCAATTTTGGATTGTCTATGTTTGGGTCTTATTTTCTCTCCCTTTCTTCCCCGTGCTCTTTTATTTTCTCTCAAATACATGGTCAAATATCTTTCTTGAATTAAAGATAATTCACCAAATTGCTATTGTCTCTCCAATGACTACTGACCATTCGCCTCTCTCTCTCTCTCTCTCTCTCTCTCTCTCTCTCTCTCTCTCTCTCTCTCTCTCTCTCTCATGCATCACCATCTAGTCCTTTACTAGGATGTTTAAAATATGTCATAATTCCCCAATATCAAACATCTCAAAACCAAAGAACATATACTTAGAATTTACCTTCTTAATATAATTCATATCAAAGCAAAAGGCAGAAGTCACAGGTTTCTTTCCAACAGAAAGAACAGTAGATAAATCACTAACCATCAGGACTCCCTAGAGGTGGTACACCGTGTCCACCAGAACCCATACGAAGAATTATGGTAATAGCGGGATTAATAAATGCGTGTTGGCTCCTCTTTATCTGCAAATATTAGTTCTCAAATGGGTTACAATACACAGGCATTTCTATTCCTTTAGGCTTACAAAGGAAGAAGGGGGGGTGGGGTTGCGGGGGCGGGGGGGATGGATAATAAAAGCATAAGATAAGTGGTGCATACCTCATCTATGTCTTCAAATGGAAGGATCACCTATAAAAAGAGAATACACATAAAAAATAAGCACCTTGTACAAGTGCATTCTGTGAGGACAAATTTTAAACCATCATGTAAAATGAGCATCTAAGAATCCATTTAGAATGCTCATCACTAAGACATAAGAAAAATAAAACATTTCTTTCTCTTTCTATTAAGGTCTACTTTTAATATAAATATGAAGTAACATAAAAGAAAATATAAGGTGGATAAAACTAGAGAATAGATGGGTGCCTGATATCTACCTTATTTTAATACATTGCATGCCCATCCCATCCTTCGGCAAGCTATAACTCCAACAGATCACACCTTTTGAAATATCTGAATAGTTCACAATGTTGTCCACATCCGACAGAAGCTATGCAACAAAATCTCATCCTTCAAATGATCCTAGCTATTGTTTCCTTGAGTTTAAAAATGATCAATGAAGGAATTCATTGTCCATTTTCAAGTTAAACAAGCTTATTTTGTAACTATACAATAGATGAGATTTTAGGTGCATAGCTCATCAAGGATGTGAACAAAAGTGTGAATGTTTTGCTTCTTCCAAAAGGTGGGCCCATTTGAAGTTATAACTTGTCGAAGATTGGGATGGGTGTGCACCTATGAAAAAGGAGTGCGCAGATCAAGCACCAAAAGACATCATGTGAGATGCTAAAAATTATTATGTGTTGATTGTGAGATTAGAGGTTCCAAATGACAGTTCATCAAATTTTCCTTGATTAGAAATTTACCATTTTCTTTAAAGAGTTGAAGGTTGTGAGATGATCTCATGAAAAGCATAAAAGCCTCAATCGTGGTGCAAGGATGAAGCAGCTACATTTACAGATACTTTAAAGGACATAAGAAATATGAAGGAGAAGAACTTGCAAGTCGGAAGGGGGAGACTGATAGGTAGAACAACGACATGCCAAAGAGATAGTATTTATGAGTCCCGACTACAACTGATAGTACAAACGAGAATATCGGGTCCACTGAAAGGGGTGTCTATTACCAACAAATGATCAAATAAGTTTTTGGCTCAAAGAAGAACCTTCCAGGATTGTCTTGACATCTTTGCCAACCTGCATGAGGTACACTTTGTATTGTTGAGCCAATGAGTCTTTCAGAATAGGGCACTTGCAAAAGTACTGGGAGTATAACTCCCAACAGTATTGAGGAATTTACCCAAGCAATAACATGTTCATCTCTCACAAGCCAAGCCTTATATCCTGTATATTCATCCCTGCGATCTAAAGTGCAATTGAGGTACCCTTCCCACCTTTGTTATTTACAAACTTGTTCAGAGATATCAATGAAGTGATCCAAAAAGCACTAAAAAGTCAATTGGAAGGGTCGCCACACCAGCTAGCAAACCAAGGAAGGGAGGTTGGAGGGAAGAAAGGATGAGAAAGAAGCACAAACAAGGTACACAAGGAGTGATAAGGCATCAGTGACAGTTAGAAAATCAGCAAGAAGACAGAAAGGAAACTCAAAAAGACCAGAGAACATATTCTTCCGTGATGGAAGGAAAGTGTTTCAATCATTGCATTAAGATTTTGATCAAGACAGAGATTGTTTGAAGGGTGTCAGAGAGATGTTGAGTGATAGCACAAGGGGTTAAATCGTGCAATAGGGTTTAAGATTCTGGTTTGCGGTTCCATTGCCTATGATTGGGGCTTTGTGGTGCTTAGTCTTTCATTGGCTACAATTTGGTTTCTATGGCATGGTTACAATTTATGATTCTTTATGTATGCTTGAAGAGGGAAGCAATTACAGTTACATGAGATGGAAATGAAATAAATTAAGAGCGGAAACGTTTCTACAAGTGGAATACAAAAGAAGTGCGAACAGGTGAGATGGGGTTTGGGTAATGAGAAAAGTGTTGTGAAAACAATGTTCTTCTCTCACTCAATCTAGTTAAGAATAGCATCAAAAGCATGTACACACTTAAGCCCAAATATGTGGGACACACATCTGTGCACCACGCCTTGATTCACCAAGCCATAAGACTTAGCCACTCAAGGTACAAGCCTGCACCATGAGCCAATGCATGAGACAATTGTCCCTGTGGGCACATTTCCCCAAGTTTGTCATCCTTTGCTCTTGCAACATGCCTCCTAGTACCAAGGTTAACACACAAAGCAAGCCAATATCCAGTGGAACTCAACTGAGCTAATATTGTTGCTGCCGCCCCACTCTATTATACGGAAGGTGCAAGCATGCCTCTAAATACTGTGCAGCCCTTAGGGTGTTGCTGATCTTCACAATTCAGCACCTGCCACATGCAAGGATTAGTCCCTGTTTTAGCTCCTCAAGCAACCACCAAAGCTGTTGCCATCAGTCCTTTTAGCACGCACCTTTGGCCCAATTAAGAATAAACAATGGGTGTGTGGACCATCACAGCCAAACATCACAATTGTACCAGTGACCTTGCTCCTCACATGCTCATATAGGCTGTGGCCACATAGCCCCCTTGTCTTCTGGTCTACCTTTCCCTATAAAGTTCATGCCACCACCTAGCCTAGCAAGAAATGCCCATCAAAGGTGCTACCAACACACACTTTTGAAAACTATCCATCAATGTGCACCACCCGCATGCCATGCCAAAGGATCGTGATACTCTCATATTAGTTCATCCTCCAAATAGACGTCACACCTAAGATCTTCAACCTAGGTCTATTGGGACCCCTAGTCTACAATAATGTGGACCACATGACTCAGTAAGCTGTGGCTGTGTCTGAAGCCTTCTCTAGTAAACCTGTAGAATACATCTAGGGTAACAATGAATATTCACAATCTTACTAAATGTCGAGTAACTCCTCTACTGGGCATAAGAATCTCCACCTTGGCAAGTATCCATCAGCTACTAAGTGTCCAGTAACTCTACTAAACCTGTAGAATGTGAGGCATCTAAAACAAGAATCTACACCTTGGTTACTATTCCAACATGCTACTAAATAACTACTAATGCCTTTATTAGACCTGAAGAATATGAGACATCTAAAACTATAATCTCCACATTGGTAAGTATTCAACAATCTTACTTAAGTGTCTAGTACCTCCTCTACTAAACCTATAGAATATCAAACATTTAGCACAACAATCTCTGCCTTCAAGTAATTCACGAATTCAAAGATGCTTGCAATCATATTATGCTTCTACCTTTAGAATCCAGTACTCTACTATAGCTGTAGACATGTAGCATTAGAACGTCCAGCTTGGTTCAATAACTATCACCTTGAAGACTCTATGCAGTGCCTTTCTGTTACTAAATCTAAGTATGACAAACCTCCAACTGCTTGCTAGTACCACAAACATCCACTGGCCTTCAACAACCTCAAACTACATAGCACCATCAAGTCATTCTAGTCCTAACTCCACCTGGGCTAATCAAGCTGACAAATCTCCACCTTGGTTCCATCATATGATGCTAACTCTACTTATTTGCTAGCACCATAAAGATCCCTTTAAGAACCACCAACTACACATGCAATCAAGTCATTTTGGTCTTGATTCCACTTGATTCAATTAACTTGGCCAATCCATGTGCAACCAGTGGCCAACTAGCCAACTCCCTTAGAGAATCTCAATCACCTCTCCACCTTCACAAATAACTTCTTAGCCATTGCTTATGTCTTGAAAACTTATGCACTCCATTTCCATATACCTTCTTATAGGAAAACCAGCAACCATACTCCCTACTAGATGATATTAAACGACCACACTTCTCTTTTTTCACTAAACCAGGCCACCACATATAATTTTTCATGACTCCATTTGCTGCCAAATACTTGCAACCCTTGAAGTCAACTGGCTTAGAAAAATCAGATTCCTTCGCATCTTTTGGAACATAAGTTAGACCACCCAAAATGTAAACCACCGTTCAACGTCTTGATTTTCACTGTTATGAAATGGTAATGTCACAAGAAGACCTATCACTCAAAGGACATTATACTTGCCTCCCTCCCAAAACAGATGAAGATATTCTCTCTTGAACAGAAATACTAAAATTTAAAATCAACTTATCATGAGAAGAAGGGCACATATCTATGGATAGCTTTGAGGAGGTATCCATCAAACTCAATTAGTCCATCCGCCACTATAACTACATTGACGCTGTGATCTTTCATGTCAGCTTGCTTCCAACAATCATGCTTAAAGTGGCAAAACTCTTTTGCAGTGGTAAAACTGCAAACCCTTGCCATCTATGTTGTATCCAACTTGCCTCGAGATCTCTTGTCAAATGACCTAACCTTCTGATTCTGTCCACGAACAATAAAACCTAGCTCTTGTACGTCATCAAGATTAGGTTTTCTCCTAATCTCATTAGACAAAAGCAATGTCATGACCTCCTCTTCCATACTTACTGTATCTTCCTCAAATAGTAGTGCTGTCATAGATTGTCGTATGAATCAGAAAGTGAGGTAATAAGCAATAGAACCTCAGCTTCTTCCTCCATCTTGATATCAACTTTAAGTAGTGACCTAAGATCCCAATGAAACACATACCTGTGCTCCAGAAGATTTTGTCATCCTCTATCTTCAACCAGCAAAGTTTACACTTCAGATGGAACTTCTTTCTCAAACTCTTCCTATTGTAGAGATTTTCCAACTTCTCCAATAAAACATATGTTGAATCTTCCCACTTGCTGACAACCCTCAACTCCATATCTTCCCACCTGTCACCTCTCATTGTCTTTGATTTACCTTCAGAGCTATTAACAAACCCTAGTACACTGGGATGTCCTTCACTCTATGGAGTGAAACTTTACTTTCCATCAAGCTCCTTAATCTCAAATTTAGTGTTTAACACCTTTACCAATATTGTACCTCAAAGGAAATGTCCAAAGATCCCTAAATTTTATACAACATCCTAAATATTCTAATCTTTATTTTCCCAAAGCCCTTGAACCTAGTCCTTCGATACCAATTTGTTGGGAAACAATTTCCTTATCTCCTAGAATCCAATTGCCAAGAATGGAACCATCAATGTACCTCATTTAAGCCCACGTATAAGCAACACACAATTGCACTGTGTCCTAATCCATCAAGCCCTAAGACTTGGCTGCTCAAGTTATAAGCCCGCACTATGAGGTCATGCGCCAGACAACCATTTTATAGAGCGTGTTCCTTCAAAATTTGCCATCCCTGCTCATGAATGGACCTCCTAGAACCAATATTGACACACAAAGCATTCCTCAATGCTGGAACTAGCACAATAGCAGTCAGAATACAACTAAAGGTGATATTGTCCTTAGTCACCCCATTGTACCAAGGAAGTTGTAGCCTTCATCTAAATAATCCACAACCTGCACCATAGACCCTAAGGGTGCTGCTGATCCTCCTGGTTCATCGCCTACCACATATAAGGTCAGTTCCCACTTAGCTCTTCAAGTAACCACCATAGTTGTCAGCTGTCAGTTCTCCAATACAAGCTCCTTCAGCCTAAGTAAGCATTGGCACAAGGGGTGTGTGGTCTACCACAATCTGACATCACCGTTGTGCCAATTACCATGCCCCACACATGCTCATATAGCTCATACCCACGTAACTCCTTGACTTTCAAGTTTACCTTCCTCTATTAAGTAGATGCCACCACCTAGCCTAGTAGGGAGTGCCCAGTACCCACCAAAGGTGTTATGGACACACTTGTGAAAACATGAAAAAACAGCCCTAGACAAGCCCATGCTCGTGCATTATTATGCACCGGGCCCGTGATGCTCACATACACGTTCATTCTCCTATGATGCCATCTAGGGCTTCCAACATATGTCAATCCCCAGTCTACTACAATGTGGGCCCTCAAATACTATAACTTGTGGATAAGCATCCAATACTTCCCTACCAAATTGGTAGAATAGACTTCGCGAGTATTTCTACAATCTTGTTAAGTGTCTAGTAACTCCTCTACCAAGCCTATAGAATATGAGACATGTAGCATTACAATCTCCACAGTGGCAACTATGTCGTTGCCTTGTTAAGTATCTAGAGACTCAACTAAACCCGCAGAATACGAGACATCTAACACAACAATCTCTCGCTTGGAAAGTATTCCACAACACAGCAAATTGTCTAGAAATTCCTCTGCTAAACTTGTAGGATATGAGACATCTAGCACAAGGAAAAGGTAGAGGGAAAAATAATTGGAAGAAGATTTGCTAGATTTTTAGATCAGGAAATGATTTTAAAAAAGATAAAAGGAGATAGATGAGAAAAAGAGGAAAACACCTTTTACCATGCAAATATTCTTTAGAGATTAATGAACAAATATTAACTTAGTCAACTCAGTTATGTGTACATGAACTTACAATAGGGTGTCTATGAATAAATAAATATATTGCAATTGGATGTGCTATATATACCCCTAGTTCACCAAATCTCATGAAAACTAAAGGGCCTTACATGTAAAAAACCATTAATATATAATAGTAAAAAATATTTGGACATTCTAGTCATGATCAATTTGCTGATATTTTAGTTGAGCAATCATATAAGATAGCCAAGCTTCCTCGACTAACAAGAAATCTAGGATGTGGTTTCTATTGCTTTAACCTAATGAATCATCAAAAGTTTAGACACTTTCATTCCCATTACTTGTGTTCATCACATGCTTTCCTCTTTCTTTTTTCTAAAATATAAATAAAAGAAAACATCCTTTTCATGTAGCATGTCCTTGTGCTTGATTAAAGAAGGTGAATTATCCAGTACCTTTGATTTCTCATTACAAAGAATTTTCAGATCTTTAGAAGATGACTTCTTAAGAATTGAAGGAACATATCTAGGAGTTGATATTAGGTCAAAGTTAAATGTGGCTAGATAGATTCTCCTAAAAGTTTCTCTAATTTTATTATGTTAATTATGTGAGCTTTTAACATTCAAAAAATAAAATTGGGCTAATGTGGAAACCCAAACTCAGCTTGTAGATGTGCTTTGCAGACGCTTTGAGAAATATCAATGAAGTGTTTCCTTGGTCTATCGGCATTAAATGTTGGAAAAGTTAGATGTTTGGTGTCTATAAACTAAGGCCTCCTGTCTTTTCTGTCCTCTATTTATTGCTCTAATATCTCTAAGGTGAAACTTCAGAGACCTTTGATATTCTTGGCCAGGAATTATATGATGCTCTCCAGAGCGAACAAGATATATATCAGGCAGAATGGAAAATTTGTGGGTGGTCCAATTTTTTTTGGTTTCTAGTTATCTAAGCCGTTCATCTTTTTGGGCCTAACCAACATTACCTAAAGTATTAAAACTCTTAGCTAAAAGATAACAATAAAGAGCATGTCTTTTTCCATTTTTCAGCCACACGATTAACAACTTAAAATAGTAAAAGCTTAGAAGCACACTACACCATCTAGTTTATGGGTAACAAATGGGAGAAAAACATGCTCTTAATGTTCATCTTTTAGCTAGAAGTTTTGATATGCAGGGAATCTCAGTTAGGCTGAACAAGATGAACAGCTTACATCACTAGAAAATTGGAAAAAAATTGCCTATGCACTTTTTTCACTCACACTGACATATACTCCTATTTATTTCCAGAAGCATCATATAATTCCTCATTCTTGGCATGGATTTTTCTTTATCATTCTTACACTGGTGTTTCTTGTCAAAATTTAGATATTGGAACCTTGGCTTTTTAGAAACAATTCATCATTATCACCTGCACCTTATCCCAATTAGGGATCAGCCACATGAATCTTGTTCATCCATTCACCTCTATTATGTGCCATGGCTTCATTCAGTCTAAAAGTATTTAAATCTTTTCAGACCATTTCTATTCATGTTCTTTTGGGCCTTCCCCTTGCCCTTTTAGAGCCTTTGACTTGGATCAACTTGCTGCTTCTAACCGGTGCCATTTTCAGTCTCTATTGGATATGTCCAAACCATCTAGGTCTATCCTCGGTCATCTTGTTACCTATTGGTGCTACTCCTAAGTTTCCTCTAATGTTTTCATTCTTAATTATATCCTTTCTTGTCTTGTCACTCATCCATCTCAACATCCTAATTTCGGCTACACTAATCCCATGTACATATTGTTCCTTAACTGCTCAACACTTTGATCTATAAAGCATGGTGGGCCTTAAAGTCATACTATAAAATTTTCCTTTCAATTTGAGTGGCATCTGCCGATCACACAACACTCCAGTGGCACATCTCCATTTGTTCCAACCAATTTAGATTATTTGGGTAACATCCCTGTCAATCTCTTTGCTCTCATGAATTATCGATCCCAAGTATCCAAAGTGGTCCCCCTCTTCTCCTTACTAAAATTGCATTCCATATATTCTATATTAGTTAAACTAATTTTAAATCCTTTAGACTCTGTAGTATCTCTCCATAGCTCTAGATTTGTGTTTACACCCTCCCGTGTTTTGTCAATCAAAACTAAATCATCTGCAAATAACATGCACCATGGATTCTCATCGTGCCAAATTTTTATGAACTCATCGATAACCAACATGAAAAGGTACAAGCTTAACGTTGATCCTTCATGCAATCCTATAGTGATAGGGAAATCATCAGTCTTTCCACTAGTGGTCCTAACATTTGTTACCGCTCCCTCATACATATCCTTAATTTGTACATATAATCCCACGAAACCCCTTTCTCTCCCAACACCAACGATATTAACTCTCAGAGGACCTTATCATAAGCTTTTTTCTAACTCAATAAAGGACATGTGAAGGTCCTTCCTCGTCTCCCTATATTCTCCATCAATTGTCAAAGTAGGAAAATAGCTTCCATAGTAGACCTCACAAGCATAAAACCAAACTAGTTTTCCAATACACTCATCTCATGCCATAGCATGTTCTCAAGTTTTGTTTCCCAAAGTTTCATGGTATGGCTCATAAGCTTGATCCCACGATAAATAGTGCAACTCTACATGTTTATTCTTATAAATTGGCACAATAGAGCTTTTCCTCCATTCATTTGGTATTTTTTTCGATTTCACAATCTTGTTAAACAACTTTATCAACCAGACTACGCTAGTATCTCCCATATACTTCCAAACCTCTATAAGTATATTATCAGGCCCCAGGGCCTTTCCTGATTTCATCTTTTTCAAGGCCTCTTTCATGTTAGTACCCTAATTCTATGATCATATTTATATAATCAAACATCATTTCGGTTTATGATTCTTTCAATCTCTATATTCCCAATACATTTGTCATTTAGCAATTTTAGGAAGTAACTTTTTTACTTCTAATTGATCCTGTCATCTTTGACTAGTACTCTGTGGTCATCACTTTTGAATGCATTTAACATGATCCAAGTTCTTACTCTTCCCCTCTCTTATTTTTGCAAGTTTGCACACAATTTTCTCATATCCTCTTGATCCTAGCCATGTGTAGTGATCATCACACGTCTTGCCTTTAGCCTCACTTACTATTCTCTTGGCAACCTTTCTAGCATTGTTATATTGCTAAAAAATTTCAATATTTCTAGTCCTCTACTGTGCTTTAAAACACACCGTTTCTTTTTTAATAACTTTTTGCACTTTTTCACTCCACCATCAAGTTCCTTTAGTGGTTGTCTTTTACCTTTAGATACTCCTAGAACATCTTTTACCACTTTCTTAATGGACTCGGCCATATTAGTTCACATGGTGTTTACTTCTTTCCATTGTTCCACTTTCCTGCTACCATCAACCTTTTTATAAATGATGTCATCTTCTCTCCTTTTAAGTTCCATCATATTAGTTTTTGGGCACCTATTGAGTTCTTTTCTTTTCTTCTATCTCTTAATGTAAATATCCATAATCATTAACCAATGGACAATTCTCGAACATAAATAATAATTACACTTGCGAAATTGCATTCCTAGGAAGGGTGTCAAGATTGATAGTCTTTGCGTTGAACAACGGTTCCCTATACTCCAAGCTTTTCATGTATCTTCAAGTTTCCTAATTAAGTTCCTTTATCATTAGTAGGATAAAAAGAACAAATAAGGCAAGGATTAAAAAGAACACCAACCAGAAAGCAGCCACAAGACAACTCTGGTAGCTAAGCTGACTACTAGATAATGCAGTCAAGCTAAGCATTGAGTAATTAAAACTCCTAGGTACTAGGATGGTTTGCCTTATGTGGCTAGATAAAATCTTGCTTGCATGAGTGAGTCAAGCATTTAGTTGGGGAGTATCGGAACAGTTACGGCTACTCCCTTGAGACTTGAATAAAATGATTCATGGTTTAACAGCTACTGCTCCAGAAATACTCACTTTTCAGTGTGTTCCTTTATGGAAAAAGGAGGCCAAAGAGCCCAATTCAGATGCTTTTCTTAGCAGAGTCATACCAGAAAAGTCTCCAGTAGCTATCTATACATGACTCTCATTACATATTAGTCTAGAAATACCAATATAACAAAACACCCAATAAACAGCAGGAAGTGCTAACTTCTGCTGAATTCTAGCACCTGGATAAGCTCAGTTTATGGAAGTGATATCAAGGCTGAGGCTGAATGGGGCTTTCGTAGAATCCTTTGAGCCAATTTGGGCCCATAAGTGTTTAGGCCTAACAGTTTAAACATGGCCAAATGCAGGCATCTGCGTCTCAATTTTTACCCCTCAAGTTTCATGTATGTAGTTGGTTGTAGATAACCAATTGCCACATGGCAGCATAGGCTCCACATGGATGAAAATTTGTTACAACAATTGGATGGAAAGTTGAAACCTATAATCTAGTATGAGAAAAATATTGGACGTAATAAATTATAACACATCCATGTCTAGAACTTTTCCTCAGGACTTCAAATTTATACTTCTCAGGAGAAGAGCATAGAAAATGTATGAAACCTAACACGGTTTGTGAGCAATGGAACTAATTACTCATGTTTTGAAAGCATCACGTTTCCAACTTATGTTAAGCATCTAATTAATTGAGGGAAATAATCAGTAGAGAAATATTTCAAATAAAAGCAAGCAATAGGGCCACAATGAATAAGGATATCTAACCTTGATTTGCTTAGAAAATACATTAGAATGGAAGCAAATGTGCCATGTGGAGACATACATGCGCCCATGATACAAGAATGACCTCTCCAATGCACATGAAAAACTATTTTCAACAACCTGAAATAGGGCCTCAAACCATCAGTATGTCATTTGAATTCACCCATAAATGCTCTTTCAAAAACCAAGTCTTCAGATCTGGTGAATTGATCTAAACTTGTATGTGAAATTCACATCACAAACATGTCTTCAACAAAATTAAGTGAGACCTACCTCATCTGGATGAAGGTTAAAAATAGTCTGCAAGGGGCCAGGTTTTTGATGGACCACTGTGGGCCCTTGCTTTTCTGATGAAATCCTTCTTCGAGTATCGGCCCCACCAACACCATTCAAAGGCCTATCACAAAAGCCATACATCAACTACAAACAGGGAGAAACTCTTTCACAGTAAACAAATGTCAAACCATGCATAAAGTTGAACTTAAAGTAGCAATAATGCTAGATCACCTTGACATGTTTATCATTTTAAAATTAATTTGTTAGGTAATACAAATAATAACTCTAATGCAGGCATACAAACGCCAAAGTATAAAAAGTTTCCAAAGAATGATAAGATGACATGAAAAATGAATGCATTAGATGGAGGTAAAGCATTTCAAAGATTACATATGCAAAAATGGAGCACACTGGCACATATATGTTTGGAGATAATTTATAATTTATATTAATCTGCTAGATGTTTCTTCTGAAAAAATTCATATCAGTCCCACCACAAAAGTTAATATAAGTATTCAACAAATCCTGCTTACCAGAAAATCATAAAATATAATTTCGGCATCCTGAAGTTTCTGATTCCAAGATCTAAAAAATCATCATCATCATCCTCAGACCTTATCCCAATTAGGGGTCAGCCACATGAATCCTGTTCCTCCATTTCTCTCTACTAACTGTCATGGCTACATTTAGTCCCAAGATCTGAAAAATACCTATCTGAAAAATACCTAGCTAAAAACCACATGATCACACAGGATTTGAGACCTACTACCTCTGAAAGACGTTTCAGAAAACTGTTACAGTAAAGAACTTAATCTGAGAATGGAAGTTATAAATCTAGAATGTGAAATCTTAGATAAGAAACAGCAAAGAAATATCCAAATAGTGCATAAAACTCTCCTTGAAATTTCATTCCTGCAGAAGAATTCCATAAGATCTTTTCATCTCACCACCCAAAGAAGAAGCAAACAGAAAAGCAAGTGCATATAACGTGAAGAGAATACCTTCTTAGCAGCATGAGATATTTAACTGCAGGATAAACAGAAACTGGAAAGACCTGCAGTCTCCTTGATTCCCAATCTTGGTGCTGTATACATCCTTGTTCAGAGTCCCCTCATTAAAATACAAGTTGAACCCCCCAGAACTTATTTGCCTCAACACTATGCATCAACTCCAAAATCATTAAAGATCCAATGCCAAGTCTCACTAAAGACCTTAAAACTAAGCCATAAAATAGATCGGGTAAAGATAGCCATTTTTCTTATCCTCAATTATTCTCTACTAAATTAGCTCTTTACTACTTCAGGGTGTTTCCAGTGACAGAACCCTGCACCGTTGCCCTCAGTTAATGAGAACCACTCTCAAGTTGACATTTTCCTGAAACTGGCCCAGTAGATGCACATTATAGCAATGCAGTTCTTCAAATCACCCATGTAATATCTAGACAAGTTTTTTCTTCCATCAAACACAACAGAGTTTATTCGACATGATGACAAAGCAAACCTTCTGGCAATATCTACTTTCTTCAGAATGGAATATAAATATGCAGCTCGTTGCATGATTAAACTTGAATAAATCTGCGACATTGATCATGTGGAGTATGATTAATTATCCAGTACCTACATCCTAGGTATTTCCGCTGATTAACTGAGGACTCAAAGAGGAATGAACCTTTTTCTCTTTGACCTTGTTGGAACTGCTTGTCTGGATTCCTCTCATTGCAGAGACAACATACTTCATTTAGAATCTATTTTATCTAGTTCAGTAGTCAAGAGGAGGACATCAAACCGTATTTGGAATGTGATTGATCAATGAGTTGCTAATGCGCATCTAAAAATCCCCCATTGAGTGACAGCTACCAATCCCATTGAAGGACTTGTATATCTAACCATTGAAGGGAAAATAGAAATGATGATTGAAAGGAACCCTCCAAAAAGCAGGCAACCTCCCAACCTTGCAATAATGATTGCCGATCATTTAGATACATGCTGTTGCTTGCAGTTACCCCTGAGATTGGATGCTCAGGAAAAACCTGGCTATCCTATTTGTGGGTGGAATGCAGGTAGAAGTATCATAACCAGTAGTTGGCCCAAGCCTCAGGGATCCATCCAACAGTTTGATTAGCTGAAGTCATCATCATCATCAAGACCTTATCCTGATTAGTGGTTGGCCACATGAATCTTGTTCCTCAATTGCCCTCTATTCAGTTTTTAGGGCTCCATTTATTACCAAAGTTTTTAGTCACCACTTCTATCCATGTTCTTTTGGTCCTTCCCCTTGCCCTTTTAGAAACTTCAACTTGGATCACCTCACTCCTAACCAGTTCCATTTCCAATCTCCGTTGGACATGTCCAAACCATCTAAGTCTAATTTTCCTTATCTTGTTGCCTATTGGTGCTACTCCTAAGTTTCCTCTAATGTTTTCATTTCTAATTTTATCCTTTCATGTCTTGCCACTTATCCATCTCAACATCTGCATTTCCGTAATGCTCATCCAATGTATGTGTTGTTCCTTAACTGCCCAATACTCTAATTCATAAAGCGTGGCCGACCTTATAGCCATCCTATAAAATTTTCCCTTCAATTTGAGTGGCACACGCCAATCATAGTAAACTTTATAGGTGCATCTCCATTTGTTCCAAACTGCTTTGAATTTCTAACCTCCCTCTCAATCTCTCTGCTCTCATGAATTATTGATCCTAAGTATCAAAAGTGATATTTTAGGATGACTTCTTGGTTAGCAATCTTTACTGATACTCTCATTTGCTAAAATTGCATTCTATATATTCTATCTTAGTTTAGCTAATCTTAGATCTTTTAAATTCTAATGCATCTCTCCATAGCTCTAGCTTTTTATTTATGCCCTCCCTTATCTTATCAATCAAAACTATATCATCTGCAAATAACATGCGCTATGGAATCTCCTAGTGTACATGTTGCTACTCATCCATAACCAAGATAAAAAGGTATAATATAAATGCTGATCCTTGGTGCAATTCACTAGTGATCCTAACGTTTGTTACTGCTACCTCATACATATCCTTAATAATATCTATATTCCCAGTGATACCCTTTTCTTGCCCAACACCCACCATGTTAACTCTCTAGGTACCCTATTATAAGCTTTTTTTAAGTCAATAAAAACCACAGATGTCCTTTCTCCTTTCCCTATATTTCTCTATCAATTGTCTAAGCAAGAAAATAGCTTCCATAACAGACCTCCTAGGCAAGAAACCAAACTAGTTCTCCCATACACTCATCTCATGCCGTAGCCTCTTCTCAATCACTCATTCAAAAAGTTTCATTGTATGGCTCATAAATTCAATCTCCCGATAATTAGTACAACTCTGTATGTCTACTTCATTCTTATATATTGGTACACTAGAGAGCTCTTCCTCTATTCATCAATCATTTTCTTTGATTTTAAAATCTTGTTAAACAATTTTCTCAACCAAACAAGTCCAATATCTCCTATATATTTCCTAACCTCTATTGGTAAACCATCAAGCCCCAATGCCTTTCTTGATTTCATCATTTTCAAGGCCTCTTTCACTTCAAATATTCTAATCCTATGGTCGTATCTATAATGTCCAACATTATTTAGGTTTACAGTACTTTCAATCCCTATATTCTTAGGGTAATTGTCATTTAGTAATTTTGGAAGTAACATACCCTTTGGTCATCGCTTCTAATGCACTTAACATGCTCTAAGTCCTTACTCTTTCGTTCTCTAACTTTTGTAATTTTAAACACATCTTTCTCACCTTCTCTTAATCTTAATCTATTATAGAGATCATATGCCTTTAGTTTAGCCTCACCTACTCTTAGCAACCTTTTTAGCATTCTTATATTGCTCAAATTTTTCATTACTTTTAATCCTCTGTCATGCTTTAAAACACACCTTTTTCTCTTTAATAACATTTTGCACTTTTTCACTCCACTACCAGGTTTCCTTTATTGGTTGTCTTTTACCTTTAGACACTCCTAGGACGTCTTTTGACACTTTCTTGATGGACTTTGCCATATTAGTCCACGTGGTGTTTACTTCTATTTCATTGTTTCAGTTTCCTTTTACCACAACTTATTTATAAATGATGCTATTTTCTCTCCTTTTACATTCCACCACTTAGTTTTTGGACACCTATTACATTCATTTCCTTTCTTTCATATTTTAATGTAGACATCCATAACCATTAACCTATGTTGTGAGTTTAGACTCTTACAGAGTACCACTCTAAGATTCTTACGCATTGATTGTTTAGTATTTCCAAGTAGAAAAAGGTCTACTTGGCTTTTATATGGTCCACTTCTAAAGTATGTGTTTGCTATAGCTAGCTTATATGTCAAAGCAAAATCAAGAATAATTTCCCCCATCTCATTTCTTTCTCCAATACCACACCCTACATGTGCCCTATTATATCCTTCCTTTTCTTTTCCCACATGAATATTAAGTATGATCCTATAAATATACCCTCTGTATTGGGAATTTCTTGCATGACTCCCTCCATATCTTCCCAAAATTGTCTCTTGATTCTATCTTCTAACCTTCGTTGTGATGCGTGTACACTTGTAACATTTATGATCTACTCTCCTAGAACATGTTTTATTAGTATAATTCTACCATTGGTTCTTTTAACATCTACAACTTTATCCTTTAATTCTCTATCTCTCGCTATCCCTACGCCATTTCTATTATTGTTCCTTCGTATGTACCAGAGTTTATACCCATCTATTTATCTAGTTTTAGCCCTTTAGTTTTTGGATATAAGCGATGTTGACTCTTCTATATTTCATCATATCTACTGACTCCAAACTCTATATTCCATGTGGCAATACAAATCTTATTCTCCTGAGCTAGTCTATTTACTCGTGTACTTCCCGAACAGCGAGGAAACCCATGCCTACTTTCCATTGCACCTCGTTCTGATGTAGCATGTCGCTTACGAAGGAATGCTATAGCAACCCTGGCCTATTTTTCATTGCACCTGGACATCACTTGTAGGGGAATGCCCTAGCGGCCCTTGTCCATTTTCCACTACAACCAGGGACCCGTGCAACACATCGCTTACAAGGAACACCTTAGCCTAAGGGAATGTCAAAGTTTTGACTCATGCATTATTAGTTGAAGTATTGCATGCAAGTCAGCTTATTGTAAGGTTCAATTTCTAAATCTCAGTTGTGCCTTTACTAATTCTTCATTGATGCCCAAAAGTTCATTTTTCTTTGTGAAAGATCCTTGATAAATCTTGGGCCGCAATGGGAGATAGCTAAGACACAATGGAGCAAGTTGTTATGTGAATCAACAAAAGTTTTGGTACCATAGGACTAATTTGAGCTTGAGATGGTCAAAAAGTACTTTCATAGATTGTTCTACAATTCCAAAGGATAGGAGACTCAAAGAACTAACTCGCTTTAATCTACTCAACACATGTTGGAAACTAGCAGAAAGATGGTATTTATAGATTAAAATTTCCATGTAAAGTGCAAATATAGCAGTGGCATTTAAAAGAAGGTACGGGATGACTCAAATGAACATAAGATAGGTACGACGAGGCTCAAATAAGCAGTTACCTAGAAGAATTTGTAGCCAGTTTCATTGATTTAATATGTAGACAAACCTGAGAGCACATAATAGATATTCCCAATGAGAAGAGGTTTAGATGCTTAAACTGCATGAACATTATGATTTGAAAGATGAAGGATACCTGTCCTGATGGGCTATCCAATGTATGCCAGACTGCTCCAGTTTGACCTTCACTTTCAACTGGAACAGTCACAGAGCCAAGGGGAGTGCTTTTCCAAATGATGTCCCAATCATATATAGTGATGTTAATCTACAAATGTAATTGAAAATTAAAATCATAGAAAATAGTGCATGAAACATAATCTAACTCTAGGAGCTTATACAATGCAAAATATATCAAGTCCTGCAGCTATTTTGTCAAAGCTCTATCAAGAATGAATGATATACAACCTCCTTTCATATGCCAAAATATCCGTCCAAAAGGTTTGTGATTCCCAAAGCCCCATCATTTATTTAATGAAGATCTACTTATTTGCAGAGACAAAGCATGCACATGTACACCACACATACACACAAGGACACACACACAAAAACAGACACAAAACACTATAGAGTACTAAAATCTGCTCTTTCAAATATTTAAGCAGAAAAGATTGCATACTCGCTCCCGATAGGGCTCTTATTAATCAAACAATTATGGGATTATTACATCTCTAGAAAATGCCAATACACACATCCCTTGGTTGATGAAAGAAAAACTTTGATTTGCATTCATGACCTTGGCTTATCATGATCATTTAAGTAAATGTGCAAATGGATGGAATCTAGAATCCATGTCCAAAATCAAAATGAATAAAGACTCATATTCATGCCCAAAGCCCAATCATGTCAAATGTTCACTTGTGTCCTTTAAATCCAATGTTCAATGGGAATATCCATAAAGGGTTCATAGGATATCCAACAGAGTAAATTTAGTTTCCATAGGAAAAGTTCATGGAGTGTCTATTGTACACATGATCCCTGTTAAGGAATTATACTCTTCCTTTAACTTATTTATGAAGCACCCGTTAAGAAGAGGAACAAAAAGAAAAAACACATTTTTATTCTTTTCATGTTATGCTCTTAACGAAACATCTTCTTTTGTGTTAGAATTAAAGAAAAGATTGAAAGAGCACATTTTTCACTTTTTGTTTTACACTTTAAGAAAATTAATTCCCTAACTAGAGAGAGGTGTCAATGGAAAAGGAACATATTTAAACCCATTAAATTGTGAGTCCACTAACATATCTAGACTTTAACGAGGGAAGAGAGATGTTTAAAAATCCTACTCTCAATCAATCCTTAAGGTAATGAACTTCGCACAGTACATTTCCTTTCATAGTATGAAAAACACTTTAGGAGATCTCTCTTCATTCCCACATCCCACTAATACTAAGATCGTTCAAAAAGAGAGAGAATGAAAGATCCTAGTCTTTCATAATCTCAAGATGTCTCTCAAGAGTATATGTCATTTAAAAAGGATGAGAGAGAAAGAGAGAGAGTTATCTCCAATATCTAGTAGAGGCTTCAAAAGGTATAAGCATGAAAGAAAAGAAGTCCAAGAGATTATAACCATAAACATCACTTCATTTATTATGAATAACCATGATATGTCTCAATTAATTCATATAAGCAACCATGGGGGTGTCAGTTTCTAGATTTCTAGAGCTCTGTTTTGTTTTTCCTTTATTTTCACTCTTAGTCTATAAATTAGAAAGAGTAGATCTAGAATGTCTTGGAGAAGGATTCAAATACCCATGTAAAAAGATAAATATGAGAAACGATATTCTAAGATGCATTAACCACACCTCGGAGGGAGGAAAGATTTTATAGATTACTAAAAAATAGAAAATTTCTGGGTTTCCTTTTTACGCTTATTCCTTGAGAAATGAATGAAAAAGCATTGGTTCGTTGTCTTCATCTTTTGTTCAACAGTCTGATCATCATCATCATCATCATCAAGACCTTATCCCAATTAGGGGTCGGCCATATGAATCTTATTCCTCCATTCCACTCTATTAAATACCATGGTTTCATTTAGTCCCAAAGTTTTTAAATCTTTCCTCACCACTTCTATCCACGTCCTTTTAGGCCTTCCCTTTGCCCTTTTAGAACCTTCTACTTGTATTGCCTCACTCCTTCGAACTGGTGCTGTTGTTGGTCTCCTTTGGACATGTCTAAACCATCTAAGTCTAATATCCCTCATCTTATTACCTATTGGTGCTACCCCTAAATTTCCTCTAATATTTTCATTTCTAATTCTATCCTTTCTTGTCTTACCACTCATCCATCTCAACATCCTCATTTCTGTAACGCTCATCCTATGCGTATCATGTTCCTTAACTGGCCAACACTATGATCCATAGAGCATGGCCGGCCTTATAGCCATCCTATAGAATTTTCCTTTTAGTTTGAGCTGATACAGGAAAAAAAGAAGAGAACTCCATTACCAACGCTCTAATGCAGGACTCTAATAAAACAATGGTTTCCTTGCTGTATTTTTGCTTGTTGCATTCTCTCAAGATGAACTAGATGGTGAGTATTGGATTATTTGAATGATTCATCCTTTGCGCTTTTTTGGAGAGGTTTCTTAAGTTCGAACTTTGAAAACAAATACCAAATTTAAAGATTACAACAAGAATTGGAGTCATCATCAACATCAAAGCCTTATCCCGATTAGGGGTCAGTTACATAAATCTTGTTACTCCATTCACCTCTATCAAGTGTCATTGTTTCATTAAGTTCATGAGTTTTTAAATCATTTTTCACCACTTCTAACCATGTCCTTATGGGCCTTCCCCTTGCCCTTTTAGATCCTTCAACTTGGATCAACAAACTCCTTCTAACCGGTGTCATTTTCTGTCTGAGATGGACATGTACAAACCATTTAAGTCTACCCTCTCTCATATTGTTACCTATTGGTGCTCCTCCTAAGTTTCCTCTAATGTTTCATTTTTAATTCTCCTTTCTTGTGTTGCAACTCATCCATCTCAACAAATTCATCTCGGCTATGCTCATCTTATGTATATGTTGTTCCTTAACTACCAAAAACTCCAGAGGCATATCCCCATTCGTCCAAACCACTTGGATCCTTTGGGTAACATCCCTCTCAATCTCTCCGCCCTCATAAATTATCAATCCCAAATATCAAAAGTGGTATTTTAGGTACTTCTTGGTTATCAATTAACCGGTGCTTCCCTCCCCCTCTTCTCCCTACTAATATTGCATTCCATATACTCTATATTAGTTTGGCTAATTTTAAACCCTTTAAATTCTATAGCATCTCTGCACAACTTAATCTTTGTGTTTACACCCTTCCTTGTCTTATCAATCAAAACTATGTCATCTGCATATAACATGCCCCATGGAATCTCCTCCTACAAATGTTTAGTTAACTCATCTATAACCAACACAAAGAGGTACGGGCTCAATGCTGATCCTTGGTGCAATCCAATGGTGACGAGGAAATCATCGTTCTCTTAGCTAATGATCCTAACATTTGTTACCACTATCTCATACGTATCCTGAATTATGTCTATGTATCCCTAGTGAAACTCCTTTCTCACCCAACACCTATCATATTAACTCTCTGGGAACCCTATCATTTGTTTTTTCTAATTCAATAAAAACCATGTGGAGGTCCTTCCTCCTTTCCCTATATCTCTCCATCAATTTCCTAACAAGGAAAATAGCTTCCATATTAGATCTAGGCATCAAATCAAATTTCCTCCATTATTCTTATATATTGGTACAACAAAGCTTTTCTTCCATTCATCTAGCATTTTCTTCTATTTTAAAATACTGTTAAACAACTTTGTCAACCTAACTACTCTAGTATCTCCCATATATTTCCAAACCTCTATTGGTATACCACTGCATTCCAGGGCCTTTCTTGATTTCATCTTTTTCAAGGCATCTTTCACTTCTGGTATTCTAATCTTACAATCGCATCTATAATAGCCCAAGGTTATTTGGGTCTATAGTTCTTTCATTCTTTATATTCTCAAGGCCATTGTCATTTAGTAATTTAAGAAAGTAACTTTCCCACCTTTGATTGATCTCATACTCTTTGACTAGTATCCCAAGGTCATCACTTTTAATGCATTTAGCATGGTTTACATCCTTACTTTTCTATTCTCTTATTTTTGCAAGTTTGAACATATCTTTTTAACAAGAATTATAGTAAAAAGGACAGCCAGGTGCATGAAGCCCTTTTGTATGCAGGGTCTGGGGAAGGGGCGGACCACAAAGGGTCTACAGTATCTTTACCAAAACCAGAGCTCAGTTAGTCATCGGCCATAATAAAAGAGACCCAATTACTAATACAGAACCATGAAAAGGGGGGAGGTTATCCAATAGGCATCTAATGATGAAGAACCAAAAAAGAGTAGTGCGATACTCAAGCTTCAGTATTAGGATTGTTGAGATCATTTTTATGTGCCTCCAGAACATCTAACTCATGATCATCCATCAACTCAAGAGCATTTTGAACTGGGCCACTCTCCATTCATAGCTTCCTAGTCTTCCCATTTGTAAAATTATCTCTAAATTCCCCAATAAGCAAAGTAGCCATCTCTCTATCAAATTTTGCCTTGTTTTCCTCCATGATTGAAAAAGAGAGCTAAAAACACAGTCCTAATGGCTGAAAATGGATTGAACACAGATAGAATAGAAGTTTGAACAGATATGAATGAACAGAAAGACTATAGAGCAGAGGGGTGGGGAAGAGTAATCCGACAGAGAAATGAACTTGATTTTTCTTTTCTTAATGCAATTATAGAACTCATTTTCTTGGTCAACAGTAACTAACTGGTCTGGTTTCATATGGTTAAGTGGGACAAGTGGCAGGTTGAGAACGTACCTCCCTTAGAGATGCAGTTAATGCATATCAGAATATCATAACCATATGTGTGTGTGTATGAGTGGTAACTCCGCCAATGCCGGTCCCAAGCCCGGATGAAAAAGGAGGAGGGTCTTGCGTCAAGTGCCAGCCGGCAAGTGGAAAGTTGAAGATGATTCTGTTATTTCTTTCTTACAAATGAATATGCATTTATATATTGGTTTGTGAGGAATAAATGAAAATCATCTCCAGCTTCTTAAAATACAGTCACCCTTGCGTCAGGTTGCCAGCCGGCAAGGGTTTAGCTGAAGATGATTTTTGTTATTTCTTTTATGCTTGCAAATAAATATGCATTTGTATATTAGTTTGTAAGGAAGAAATGAAAATCATCTCAGCTTTTTAAACTACGGCAACCCAAACATGACATGAATCGAAAACAGACATTCCCTCAAGCTAGGGCATTCCACATAAGCAACGTGTTGCATCAGATCCCAGGTGTGGTGAAAAATAGGCAAGGGTTGCTAGGGCATTCTCCCAGAAGTGACATGCTACATCGGATCCCGGGTGTAGTGAAAAGTGGGCAAGGGCTGCTGGAGCGACCCCTCAGAAGCGACGCGCTACATCAGAACCCAAGTGCAGTGAAAAGTGGACTGGGTTCATACCATGGAGGTTGAGAAAGGCGGTAGTAAATAGGGTATCTCCAGAACATAAGATTCGCATTGCTACATGGAAAATAGGGACATTGATAGGTAAGAGTTTGGAGTTAGTAGACGCAATGAAACGTAGGAGAGTCAACATCGCTTGTATCTAAGAAACCAAGTGGAAAGGGGCTAAAGTTAGAGAAATAGATGAGTATAAATTATGATACGTAGGAAAGGAAAATAACAAAAATGGCATAGGAATAATAGTGGATAAGGAATTAAAGGATAAAGTTGTGGACGTTAAAAGAATTAGTAATAGAATTATAATAATAAAAATTGTTCTTGGAGAGCAAATTATAAATGTTATAAGTGCATACGCACCACAAGTAGGGTTACAAGATATAATCAAGAGACAGTTTTGGGAAGATATGGAGGGAGTCATACAAGAAATTCCCAACACTGAGGGGATATTTATAGGAGTAGACTTAAATGGCCATGTAAGAAAAGATAAGGAAGGATATCAGCCTCTTGCAAAAATGCAAGGTAAGACTGCCTACTTTAGGCCATTGTGGCCCGCCCCTTCCCCAGACCCCGCATAGGCGGGAGCTTTGTGCACTGGGGCTGCCCTTTTATGATAGAATGCACAGAGGGTATGGTATAGGTGAACGAAATGAGATGGGGGAGAATATCCTCAATTTTGCTTTGTCATATAACCTGTCCATTGCAAATACACTCTTTAAGAACAGGGATGAACACTTAATAACCTTTAAAAGTGAACTTCATAAAAGCTAAATAGACTTTTTTCTACTTAGGAATAATGAATGATCTATATGCAAGGATTGTAAGGTAATACCTGGTGAGAGTTTAACCTCACAACATAGGTTAATGGTTATGGATATCCATATTAAAAGATGGAGTAAAAGAACTGAACTTAATACACATCCAAAAACTAAGTTGTGGAACTTAAAAGGAGAGAAAATAACCTTATTCAAAAATAAGTTGATGGTAGAAAGAAATTGGAACTATGAAACAGAAGTAAATACCATGTGGACTAATATGGCTGAGTCCATTAAGAAAGTAGCAAAAGATGTCTTAAGAGTATCTAAAGGTAAAAGGCTATTAGCAAACGAAACATGGTGGTGGAGTGAAATAGTGCAAAAAGTTATTAAAGAAAAACGGATGCGTTTTAAAGCTTGGCAGAAGATTAGAAATAATGAAAACTATGAACAATATAAGAATGCTAAAAATGCTACTAAGAGAATAGTAAGTGAGGCTAAACTTAAAACATATGATGAGCTCTATAATAAATTAGGAACAAGAGAAGGTGAGAAAGATGTGTTTAAACTTGCAAAAGTAAGAGAACTGAAGGGTAAGGACTTAGATCATGTTAGGTGTATTAGAAGCGATGATCAAAAGGTATTAGTCAAAGAAGATGAGATCAAACAAAGGTGGGAAACATACTTTCAAAAATTATTAAATGACAATGGCTCTGAGAATATAGGGATTGAAAATAATATAAATCTAAATAACATTGAATATTATAGATATGAACGTAGGATTAGAATACCTGAAGTAAAAGAGGCCTTGAAAAAGATGAAATCATGAAAGGCCATGGGGCCTGATGGTGTACCAATAGAGGTTTGGAAGCATATGGGAGATATTGGGATAATTTGGTTCACCAAGTTGTTTAACAAGATTATAAAATCAAAGAAAATAACTGATGAGTGGAGGAAAAGCTCTATTGTACCAATCTATAAGAATAAATGTGACATTCAGAGGTGCACTAATTATCGAGGGATCAAACTTATGAGCCACACCATGAAACTTTTTGAAAGAGTGATTGAGAAGAGGCTATGACATGAAACAAGTTTATCGGAGAATCAGTTTGGTTTCATGCCTGGGAGGTCTACCATGGAAGCTATTTTCTTGCTAAGACAATTAGTAGATAAATATAGGGAGAGGAGGAAAGACCTACATATGGTCTTTATCGATTTAGAGAAAGCTTATGATAAAGTCCCTAGAGAGTTAATATGGAGGGTGTTGGGTAGTAAGGGGGTTTCTCAGGGGTATATAGGCATAATTAAAGATATGTATGAGGGAGCGGTAATAAATGTTAAGACCACTAGTGGCGTGACTGGTGATTTTCCGGTCACTGTAGGATTGCAACAAGGATCGGCATTGAGTCCATACCTCTTCACATTAGTTATGGATGAGTTAACAAAACATTAGCACGAGAAGATCCCCTGGTACATGCTATTTGCAGATGATATATTCTTACTTGATGAGACAAGGGAGGGTGTAAACATAAAGCTAGAGTTATGGAGAGAAGCATTAGAATCTGAAGGATTTAAAATTAGCCGAACTAAGACAGAATATATGGAATGTAATTTTAGCAAAGAGAGTAGGAGTGGAACACCAGTCAAGATTGATAACCAAGAAGTCCCCGTGAAAGACCTCTTTTGGTACTTAGGATCATTGATCCATGAGAGTAGAGAGATTGAGAGAGAGGTTACCCAGAGAATCCAAGCAGGTTGGAACAAATGGAGATGTGCATCTGGAGTTTTATGTGATCGACGAGTGCCACTCAAACTAAAAGAAAATTTCTATAGGATGGCTATAAGGCCGGCCATGCTCTATGGATCAGAGTGTTGGCTAGTTAAGGAACATGATACTCATAGAATGAGCGTCGCAGAAATGAGGATGTTGAGATGGATGAGTGGTAAGACAAGAAATGATAGAATTAGAAATGAAAGTATTAGAGAAAATTTAGGGGTAGCACCAATAGGTAATAAGATGAGGGAGATTAGACTTAGATGGTTTGGACATGTCCAAAAAAGACTAACAACGGCACCAGTTAGAAGGAGTGAGGCAATACAAGTAGAAGGTTCTAAAAGGGCAAGGGGAAGGCCCAAAAGAACGTGGATAGAAGTGGTGAGAAAAGATTTAAAAACATTGGGACTAAATAAAACCATGGTATTTAATAGAGTGAAATGGAGGAATAAGATTCATGTGGCTGACCCCTAATTGGGATAAGGTCTTGATGATGATGATGATATATGAGTGGTAATTTCAACAAAGAGTTGTAAGTGTAAAGTGCAAATGACATATGATTGGTTGGGAAAAGGTTTCTAACTGCCATTTCCTCTAACTTTTTCTGTTTTCTGCTTTTTTCCAGCCAATCAAATGTCACTTGCTCCTTGCACCTGCATGAAACAGCTGAAATTAACACACCTACAAAGCTCCTACCTATTCAGTATCCGAGGAAGGGATAGACCACAAGAGTCTATAATATGCAGCCTTACCTTGCATTTTTGCAAGAGGCTGTTTCCACGCCTTGAACCCGTGACCTCAAGGTCACACAACAACAAATAACTTGCATGGGCACTGGTAATGACAGCTTCTTTGTCTGCACCGATACCAACTATGGCATCATGTAAGTGTCAAACATTTCAACTACAAACATAACAAGATCCAAGTCAGTTTCAACCTTTGATTATTTGACATCTGAAATCAGTATGTCAGTCCATCCACCTCCTGGACAAAATGAGACAACCTGCCATCTATACATGAGCCAAGACTCCTAGATATATTTAAGTTGCTTCTTTACCCACCTATCTCTAATATTTAGGCATAGAGCTTCAGCGCTGAGCCCAGCAGTAAGTTGTTTAGTCTCTAACCAAAGGTTGCGGCTTCAAATCAGCGCACCCACCAACTTTCAGAAAAGAAAATACTAATGGTAGGCAAATTATGTTCTGGTTTTATGGCTTAAAAAATTCTAAGAAGACAGGTCCAATCCATAGATGTGGGATTACAAGATTTGGGCCTTAAAATGGAATAAGAAAGAAGATAAATGAATTATCTCAATAATCAGAAGATTCCACATGGAAATTTTGAGTTTAGATGTGCATAAGCACAATATCAAGTCCTAAAAGATATCTCACTACCCATCATCACCAAATCAAATGTTATGTTGCAAGCCAATCCATTGTATGAGATAAAGAGGCTCTACCTCAACAGGAAGCTCATCAACATAAAAATCGAACTCTTCTCCCCACATTGGGTTTCTTGAACCAGGAACCATGGAACTGTGTCAGCAAAGAGAAGATGAATCTCAGTTAAGCCAGGGCCTTGGATGCAGCTGAAAAGCTTTTAGTGTCCAATTACAAAATAGAGTGAAAATTGTGACAAGAAACCTAACATGCAAACAAGAAAAACAGATAAGATAAACTTTTGGTTGTTTAAATGAGACACGCAGGAAATGGCTAAATATAAATAGACAAGACAAACTCATGCTATGGCAAAAGTCAGCTATGTCAACTATTACTTCTAATGGTCAATAAAGGAATGAATGGAAAAAATGCTTAAAGGCAAAGAAACAGTTGATAGAGTAAAATAAATTGAAGTGATTCAAAGAAACAGTCAGATATGTTATGTTCACATGAACTGAAGTGATTAAGTTTCTAGGTGAAGAAATAGACTAAAATGGCAACCCCTCATCTCATAATCTCCAAACATCTCAAGAGAACTGTTTCAAACCCTCATTTCATAAGCTCCAAACATCTCAAAGGAAAATTTTGACAAAAGATGAAATAAAGAAAGAAAAATCTCAAAAGAAATGGGCAGCAAACACAAACTATACAAAATGAAGCATCTAAAACATCAACCACAAGAAAATTAGAGAGACTCCGGACGTAATCACCTAAATCTTTTTTGGGAGCCACAAGTAATAATAGCATAAGGATCTGATGTTCCATTCAAGTTTGCACCAATTAGGTTCTTTGCTGCCAGTAGTTCTAACTGAAACATTGAAACAACACTTGCATTGTTAGGAATCAAAACACGGATAGTTACAATATGAACAGTATTATAAATCTAATTCACATAAATCGAAAGGAAAAAGTTTATTGGAACCAAACAACCCCTCTCCTAACAGTACAACAAATTGAATAATAATGCAATAAGAAAAAGAAAAGGCATGGTAACTTCTGAGCTCACATGGGAATATTTTTGTACACATACATTTATTTCTATACTGTAACAGATCACAAATACCTTAATCACATATCCAGAAGAGCTTTGTGAATCTCCTTTCAATTGATCCATCTACAAAATAAGTTCAGAACTGCATGTCAAACAAATGGGAAAATTACTCCATGAAACAGATTACTAACATCCAACTAAATTCACAAACAATGATGTACAACTACACAAGAAGGCCAACAAAGTCAACTAGCAGAATAATTACTACCTAAGAGATGCACCATGCCAAAGAAGTCAGAGCTAAATATGGTAAAGTTATCTATCACTCATAAGGATAACATGAGAATGATATCTATAGCCAGCTACCCATAGCTTGGAAGGGAAATCTGCTGCTCTTGTTTGAAACAAAGGAATTCGATGTTTTGAAGTAAAATAAGAATATAATAAAATTGGATTCAATTTATGATGCAAAATTTTCATGATGATGCCTGCAGAAATGTAACATGCTAATATCATCCAGAAATAAATAAAAGTAACAAAGAAAATACATTAAGGAGAAAAGGTAATATGCTACACTTCATACATGACAGTTCAGCTGATTTTCTAAAAAGTTGAGAATTTTGAAAATATTAAGTGTCTCAACTATAAAATAATAAGTCAGTTAGTCAAAGCAAATCAACAGCCTCCAGAAAGCATGCAAAACCCATACCCATATAATTGAAGAAAAAATCATAATCATTTGCTGGGTTGACTATGTCTCTTGAATCAGAACAAACATCTACACATTGGCATATAATGAAGCAATTCGTGGTCTGTTAGAGATACTGACACTAAGCAAATATAATGCTTTTATCAGATGAAAAGAATTGAACACATCAAATCATCCAACTCCCAAGTAACATGCTGATGGCCCAACCACTTTCACTGCCAGCTTCATTTGTAGGAAGTTTTTACCTTATATATGCATTGACAATACCAGTACACAGGTGTACTGATAGATTGATAACTGCTGTTAACAAAATGGACATTCACACAGAAGGAGAATTGGGACAAGAACTCTGTGATCCTTGACCTGCAACAGGTAATACCTAATGAACAGAAGATGAACCTTCACAAACCCCACTAAGCTAGCTGGTTTCAATTAAGCTATATGAGCTGTATATAAATTAAACACTACTGAGCAAGGTTTCCTGCTTTTACAAATTAATGCAGCTTCACATATCAAATTGATTTTCCGCTCTTTATGGTTAGAGGTAACGGTGTCAGTTTTACATATTCTACAGATAAATAAACATTTTTTGAAACAAAGGTAGCTTCTGTTCCAAAATAAAGCAGTTCAACATCTCACTTCTGGATGGACAATGCTATTTATGTAAACTTACAATTTTATTCCATATCTACATCCAATACATATTGTCAAAAAAAATATAGTGAAAACAGAACCAAAATATTCCACTTTTGTTTCTTTGTTCTAGTTTCAGACCTACAGCTTTTAAAGAAAAATCATAAGGAAAGAACCATCAGAAATGGTGAAGCAACGCAATTTTCAACTGAGATTCAACAAAAAATATCAAACACAATGTCAAACCAGTCTAAGTTGTAATATGGGAAACTTCCAAGAGAATTCTTTTGGGGCTTGTAGTTGATACAAATCTCAGCTAGCATGACCCTTGATATTAAAGTTTTCATTACCTTCCGAGCAACGAATAATCTGAATTGTACATGTATTATGTCAACATAAACTCCAATTAGAAGCTAACAAGATCCTAGAAGTAACATTACCTCGAGACCATAAAAACAAAGAAAAAAAAGAAGCAACGAACAGAACATCAAAATAATTGTCATGATATCTGAACTTATAATTATAAATTCAACGCCAATTATGGAAAGAAATAATTTAAACTAAGTTCTCATACAGTAACAAAGCAGAGCTCCCAGCGCCAATTCCATATGAAAAAGATATTTAGAACATAAAACCAATACCTACATTGAGACCGGAAAAACCTAAAGGATTGTGCAACTGTACCTTATCCTTATCGTTGAAATAACGAGGAAGCTCGCCGCCTGGATCATCGCCAACTGCGCGATCATCTCCCAACCCTCTATCTCCAGAGGAAAAATTCCCCAAAAGAGAATACGCAGCAATTACGAAAAGCGCTGCCGAAACCGCGATCTCAATTTCCCACAGCGACGGAACGAGAAAATCGAAGGCGATTTCGGCCATGTCGAGTGAGAATTCTTCTTATAAAGATCAAAGAGATGTGAAATTTCAGGTCTCCAAGTAGAATTTCTAGGGTTCTGACAATCAGGAGATCCATGCGAGAAAGAAACTAATGGAGTTTGCGAGCATTTTGTGGGGGTGTGTGCGTGGGAGGGAGAGAGAGAGAAAGAGTCAAGTGAGGTTGGTTGGAGGGAGAAGAGAAATATTGATGAAATTAACGAAGAAAGGGGAAGAAAAGATGGGTTTATTTATTGGTCTATAATTCCTAAAATGCCCTTCGCTTACTTTGAAATCCCTCATTCTTGACTTGAAACAAACGTGTGACTCAAGGGTATTTGCAACAAAATCATTTGACCTAATTTCCATTAAATACGAAAATGACATTGACCAGCAATATGACTAAAATACCCTCCGTCATCGACCGATTCTTCAAACTCCTGTCGGGAAAAGGAAGGTACTCGAAAAGAAAAGGGTGAAGAAAATCGGGATGGAGCATTTTTGTGTAGATTACGGAGTCGAAAAGCGCCCTTTTATGTACAGAAATATCGAAAATGCCACCTTGTATGCTAGAGATAAACGTCAAAAAGGAGGGCGATATTTAAAAGGTGTTTCGAGGGCCTGCCAGCCGAAGAAACATGGAACATGTGAATGTGTCAAGCTCTATTTACGTGACAAGAATACCCTCGAGAACGTTAAACGAATGGAAGGGCAGTTTGGTAATTGAAATTCAAAGTTTTGACTATTCAAACACCGCGTGGCACTGTCCCAAGAGTACAAACCATGTTGTCAACCGGAATTGGCTCAGGTCTAGAGACTAGAGAGACTGCTAGAACGGATAGTTTTTCCAAAACACCCTTACTCAATCTGATAATTACAAAAAAGACCACTTCTAAAATTGTCATCGATAGATCTTCCGGTCACGCGGAGTAAAACCCACTTTTAGAAGGGACCCCAATCAATGCGTTGCAATGCCTGGGAAGCATGCACGGATTGCATGGATGGGCCAAAGCTTAATCAATCTTAACCGTTCATTCATCAGACAAGCCATCCGCGATGCCGACATTCAAAGTCATTGGATCTACACCATGAGATCAAGAACCTAAAGAAGATTAGAGAATTTTGAGCAACATATCACATTCAATAGCTAACAATACATTTATTTACGATGGTTGGGAAAATAAAAAAGGGTCGGCTCCGTGCAGAAGCTCCACGTATGCAGGGTCCAGAAAAGGTGCCGACCACAAGAGTGACATGCTCAAAATGGTTGGAGAGTATATGTAAAAAAAATTACACGTGAAGTCCACATTTTTGGTGATCCAAAGGAGTTATCATGTGGGTCATGTTTCTGCCATTATCTTTTATTTTGAAAGGTAGATGAAGTTTATTAAAGATGGGTCACAATCAAGATGATCATAGACCTAGAAAAATGGCATGAAATGCCGACAGTACAAATCAGAGAATTACACAATTAGACAGGCGAGGAAGCACCTATTAGAGTCGTAGTAATTCTCAATCTGTTAGTGTCATTGTAGAGGAATCCTGGTAGCGAACCCAACAACACCCCAGTAGCAGTGTAATTCCTCCGTACCATTGATTCATGCCGTTCATCTGCCTCTGTCAATTTGGATATCTCGCGATCTAAAAGCCATACCAAAAGAAAGTCCATTGCTTACAGAGAGCTTCTGACCGTCCACGGGTCCATGTATGGCGAGATTAAAGTACCATGCTAGAGTGCCCTTTTGATATTTGTTTTGTGGCGATACATATCCAAAATTAGGAAGGTCGGATAAATGGTATGGATCAATAATATGTGAGGCTCATCATGCAAAAGTAAAAGAGTTGCATTGCCGTTAGGGTATTCTCGCGCTTTGTACTAGCTTTTATGACCTACAGAGGCTTAGTAAAGTTGAGAAAATGAAAAGATAGAAAGCGTTGGCAAATCAAAGGTTAGGATTCTCCACGGTAAGATTCAAGAGTTTTAACCATTCTAAGGGAAGTACGGGGAGTAGAAGGCTGCTTGGGACGGGATACCAAGGATGCCAATAGCATAGGATAAGTCACTATCTGTGGATAAGTTAAGCCATGGATTATGATCCCTAGAAGGAGCTGCCCCTTAAGAAGAATGTTTTGGACACTAAATAAGTGGGATCTTACAATGTAGCCACCCGTCCTTGCCGAGAAAGCTCGTTGCATATAACTGGGCATCTGTGCATTTCGTTGGAATATGCTTGGTCGCAGTGGTAGAGTTGTCGTCATGTGATTTTAAGGTCATGGGTTCAAGGCATAGAAACTGTCTCTTACAAAATGTAAGGTAAGGCTACACACTATTGATCCTTGTGATCCATCTACATACATGCAAGCTTCGTGCACCGGGGCTGTCTTTTATATTCGTTTACTTAGTCTTTGCTGAGAAAGCTTGTTGCATATAATCCGGCATCTTTGCATTTTGCTGGAATACACTTGACCGCAAGACATGGGAGAGTCTGCCAGTAATTTACTTCGTAAGTTTCAGTTGTACCACACACTAAGACAATCCTCCGACTGCGCAAGATTTTTTTCATCACTGTTTTGAACTTTTGAGCTGCCCATGCTACTGTGCAGAAGACTTTTGGGGCATGAACTATTGGCAAGATGAATGGTTTGACCACCAATAGCTGAGCCCCATATGCCCACTTAATGGCCAGGCCTGTTCTTTGTTCTATGGGCACGGCCAGCATAGAATTCCTTGTGCAGAAGTATACTTCACATTGGCCTTTTATTGATCAAACCATCCATTTCTTGGTGTACAGTGGATAGGTAATAATGCCTCGTAATAATGTCTGTCAGGAAACCCTAGCTATTACAGTATTAAATTCCACAGGAAGTAAAAGAACACAAAAGAAGGGGAACGAAAAAATTGCCGTGATTATGTTAGAGAGCCTGAAATCTCTGGTTGCCAAATTTGAATTTCTTTGAAGGAGGACTAATCCACTGAATCACGTCATTATTAAAATACAATAAGAGTCCACGGTCAAGATTAGAGGAAGTACACGCCCCTAATCTTGTCATTGAATTTATATATAAATTTCTAACGCCAGTTTCATGTGATAGAAAGTTACATTTTATCGAATGCTAGAATTAGCCAAACCTCATGCTGTTTGAACTACCTTGTCATCCAAATCAGGAAATGAGATAAACAGATCATATCATTCGAAAGTGGGCATCCTCTATACCAAATGTTGGATAACAAATGCCATGGATTGGTTATATGGCCAAGATTTTCGATCCCTCAGATCACATCTTTCTATCTGATACCCCTAGATTATGGAGGCTTTGTGGATGAAGGAAAACCATTTCGCTTTTACTTCCTGACTGCTTGTAAATTTTAAAGGGCACAAATCAGACGGATGACCCAACCCAGTTAAAGCAGAACCCACTGTCAAAGTGTTATGTTATGCAATGCTACAAAGAGAGAACTAGCAGCCAACTCCATCAAGAACCTGCAGTCATGGGTTGATCCTTTCTGGGTCATAAAAGGAGGGGAAATTATGACCATCATGAAAAGGAAGAAGGCTTTCCCTTGTTTCCGACTCATCAACCGTGAAACCAGGAAAAAGCTAAAAAGATAGTGGATGTCACGCCTTTCCTGACATTGACTTTTTGGTCCCAACCCATTAGGTTGAATCCTCTAATCTAGCAGATGACTCCGAGCCAGTCATGGCGTGTGGAACCAAATCCATATGGGTGACTTTGAACGAGTCCAATGATCGCGATGAGACATACCTTTTTTTTTATGATACTCTCTTAGCTGAATGGGAGCCTTTGCGCAACAGTAAAATTATCATTTTGAGCTTCAACATGAACAAATTGGACTGGAATGTTTATTTAGGCAAAGGATTTGATCAAGTAAGAAAAAATAAAATGCTTACTTAACACGAAAATATTCTTTCATGTGTTAAGCATAAAAAAAAAGGGCAAGAAAAGAAAGAATACCTTTAAGAAGGAAGAGTTTGTCTAAGAAGGAGATCAAAGCCTTATCCTTGAGTGTCGAGGAGAAATAGAAAGATGAGAATTGTTTCCACCATGGAAAGTCGAGACAATAGAAACGAAATTGTAAGGCTTGTTTATCCTCCAATAAGAACAAGTCTTCGAAAAGGTAATTTTCAGACCCTTTATGGTGAGACTAATATAATTGGTCAATTTTCTTTATCTTGGTAAATTGATTAAGGTGCAACTCTTGTGTTAGCAACTCGTTGTAGAGATTTAGGGAAAGAAGAAAGCTAAATAATGGAGAGGTCTTACTATAGATGGGCACAGATGCCAACATAGTTGTAAAAGTGAGAGGAGCTTATAATTTAATTTTAAATGATGAAAGGATTTTAAGTTTGAAAGGTTATATATATGCTCATACACCCTTTATAGGAGGCCCTCTTGCACGTAAACTCAAGCCCCAAGCACAAGCTCATCTATCTTGGTTAGAAATTAATTTGATAAATGTTAGTCTCAAGATAAACTCACGAATCTCTCAGTCAATAAGACACTCATACCATAATGGTTCACCATTCCAATTAAAAGCTTAAGATAATAGGAAGTAGGCTAATATTGTTCTTATGTTAACAGGTAGTGTCTTTTGGTTGAGCTTGAAAATAATAATAATAATTCAATATTCTTCAAATACTTGGCTTTAACTATTTTGACCTAGATCTTTCTTTCTTATATCATTTATAGGTACATTAAGGTGGATACAGAGTATGAATATAGTTATAATATTCTGGAAAGTTGTGCAGTAGACTATGCAATTCAGTTTTTTGGGTAGCAAATATTCCTTTCATTGAAATGCCTTATTAGAGATAATTTGCAAGAGAGGTTTGACATGCAAACATAAAATAAGACAAGTTTAAAGGTGTGAAAGTTTAACCATGACCTATCAGACCCACTACCTACACCTGTTTAACCTGCGTTATGCATGAGCATTTCACAACATATATAAGAATTACCTGTAATTGGCCTGCCAATTTAATTCTCAAGTAAGTCAATCCATAGATGTGAGTCCATGGCTTGACCCTAGTACATTTCCATTTATTTTGTAGATTTTTGCAAAAAAGTCCTTATTCTACATTACTTTTGCTAATAGGCCATTACCTATCATTAAATGTTTAATAAATTAAGATTTTAAATGCATTATATAAAACACCCCTAACATCAAAGCTTATGCTTACAGTGACCCCTAAACTTGGATTTTGGATGTAACTAGCAACCCAACTAAATTTTGTGTATAAATAGCCCATGAACTTTGAAATTTTGTCAGCCTTGGGCCCTAAGAGAAGGAAGGTGTTAACTAGCCATGTAAGTGAGAAACAATTTGGTTATTTCACTTGGCCTGCTTCTTAAACAAAACAAATCGCATGGGAGAAGGAAAGACCCTTAGAGATAGAATCCCTTATGTAAGAATAATTTTATCCACAATTTCTTATTCTGATCCTAGACAACTCATATAAGTCTTAAGTTCACCATGATCAATTTTGAGAAGCCTCTAGATTGATTGGAGAATGAATTTAGAAATTCACTTTCACTAAATTACTTCAAAATTCAAATAGTATATGGACATAATGAGCTTATTTAGTCTTCTCCTTCAAAATCTAAGGGATGAAGCACTCCATGAACATAGAAATAATAGCTTCATAGTAGGAAATCATTGGACTAGGCTCCATTTAAGAGGTGGGAGAAGCCTTTGTAGATACAAGCCCAAGCGATTTGTTTAGCTCAAATCCTAGTCTTGAACCATTTGAAAAAATGGTTCAACCCTTCTTGAGCGTCATGAATTCACAAGTCCACATATCTAACAAGGAAGATATTATTGATGGAGAAACTAACTATATTAAGACTACATGATGTAGCAAGATCATGCACTACATGCAAAACAAAAATATATATTATACAAAAAAATCAAACCTTTGCAGTACTGGATTCATCATCATCATCATCATCATCATCATCATCATCATCATCATCATCATCAAGACCTTATCCCAATTAGGGGTCGGCCACATGAATCTTATTCCTCCATTCCACTCTATTAAATACCATGGCTTCATTTAGTCCCAAAGATTTTAAATCTTTCTTCACCACTTATATCCACGTTCTTTTGGGCCTTCCCCTTGCCCTTTTAGAACCTTCAACTTGTATTGCCTCACTCCTTCTAACTGGTGTCGTTGTTGGTCTCCTTTGAACATGTCCAAACCATCTAAGTCTAATCTCCCTCATCTTGTTACCTATTGGTGCTATCCATAAATTTCCTCTAATATTTTCATTTCTAATTCTATCCTTTCTTGTCTTACCACTCATCCATCTCAACATCCTCATTTTTGCAACACTCATCCTATGAGTATGATGTTCCTTAACTGCCCAACACTTTGATCCATAGAGCATGGCCAGCCTTATAGCCATCCTATAGAATTTTTCCTTTAGTTTGAGTAGCACCCGCCGATCAAATAAAACACCCGATGCACATCTCCATTTGTTCCAACCCGCTTGGATTCTCTGGGTAACCTCTCTCTCAATCTCTCCACTCTTATGGATCAATGATCTTAAGTATCAGAAGTGGTCTCTCATGGGGACCTCTTGGTCATCAATCTTGACTGGTGTTCCACTCCTACTCTTCTTGCTAAAATTACATTCCATATATTCTGTCTTAGTTCAGCTAATTTTAAATCCTTCTAATTCTAATGCTTCTCTCCATAACTCTAGCTTTATGTTTACACCCTCCCTTGTCTCATCTAGTAGGACTATATTATCTGCAAATAGCATGCACCAGGGAATCTCCTCATGTAGATGTTTTGTTAACTCATCCATAACTAATATGAAAAGGTATGGACTCAATGCCGATCCTTGGTGCAATCCTACAGTGACAAGAAAATCACTAGTCACGCCACTAGTGGTCTTAACATTTGTTACTGCTCCCTTATACATATCTTTAATTATATCTATATACTCCTGAGAAACCCCCTTACTACCCAACACCCTCCATATTAACTCTCTAGGGACTTTATCATAAGCTTTCTCTAAATCAATAAAGACAATATGTAGGTCTTTCCTCCTCTCCCTATATTTATCTACTAATTGTCTTAGTAAGAAAATAGCTTCCATGGTAGACCTCCCAGGCATGAAACCAAACTGATTCTCTGATACACTTGTTTCATGTCGTAGCCTCTTCTCAATCACTCTTTCAAAAAGTTTCATGGTGTTGCTCATAAGTTTGATCCCTCAATAATTAGTGCAGCTCTGAATGTCTCCTTTATTCTTATAGATTGGTACAATAGAGCTTTTCCTCCACTTATCAGGCATTTTCTTTGATTTTATAATCTTGTTAAATAACTTGGTCAACCAAACTACCCCAATATCTCCCATATGCTTTCAAACCTCTATTGGTATAGCATCAAGTCCCATGGCCTTTCCTAATTTCATCTTTCTCAAGGCCTCTTTTACTTCAAGTATTCTAATCCAACGTTCATATCTATAATATCCAATATTATTTATATTTATAGTATTTTCAATCCCTATATTCTCAGGGCCATTGTCATTTAACAAATTTTGAAAGTATATTTCTCACCTTTGTTTGATCTCATCATCTTTGACTAATACCCTTTGATCATTGCTTCTAATGCACCTAACATGCTCTAAGTCCTTACACTTCTGTTCTCTTACTTTTGCAAGTTTAAGCACATCTTTCTCACCTTCTCTTGTTTCTAGTCTATTGTAGAGCTCATCATATGCTTTAAGTTTAGCCTCGCTTACTATTCTCTTAGCAACGTTTTTAGCATTCTTATATTGTTCATAGTTTTCATTATTTCTAATCTTCTGCCATGCTTTAAAACGCATTCATTTTTCTTTAATAGCTTTTTGCACTATTTCATTCCACCACCATGTTTCCTTTGTTAATAGCATTTTACCTTTAGATACTCCTAAGACATCTTTTGCCACTTTCTTAATGGACTCAGCCATATTAGACCACATGGTATTTACTTCTGTTTCATAGTTCCAATTTCCTTCTACCATCAACTTATTTTTGAATAAGGTTATTTTCTCTCCTTTTAAGTTCCACCACTTAGTTTTTGGATGCATATTAAGTTTAGTTCTTTTACTCCATCTTCTGATATGAATATCCATAACCATTAACCTATGTTGTGAGGTTAAACTCTTACCGGGTATCACCTTACAATCCTTACATATAGATCGTTCATTATTCCTAAGTAGAAAAAAGTCTATTTGGCTTTTATGAAGTCCACTTTTAAAGGTTATTAAGTGTTCATCCCTCTTCTTAAAGAGTGTATTTGCAATGGAGAGGTTATATGACAAAGCAAAATCGAGGATATTCCTCCCCATCTCGTTTCGTTCACCTATACCATACCCTCCGTGTATTCTATCATATCCTTCCTTATCTTTTCCTACATGGCCATTTAAGTCTGCTCCTATAAATATCCCCTCAATTTTGGGAATTTCTTGCATGACTCCCTCCATATCTTCCCAAAACTGTCTCTTAATTATATCTTGTAACCCTACTTGTGGTGCATATGCACTTGTAATATTTATAATCTGCTCTCATAGAATCATTTTTATTATTATTATTATTCTATCACTGATTCTTTTAACATCCACAACTTTATCCTTTAATTCCTTATCCACTAGTATTCCTACGCCATTTCTATTATTTTCCTTTTCTACATATCATAATTTATAGCCATCTATTTCTCTAACTTTAGTCCCTTTCCACTTGGTTTCTTGGATACAAGCGATGTTGACTCTCCTACGTTTCAGTACTGCTCTCTTTCCTAGATTAACACCCAATAATATAAATTAGGATCATCAAAATACATATATCTCACCTCTATCCACTAATGGAGTTTTCCTAGATCACTTTTCATTAAGCAATCCTCTCTAACACAAACTTAAAGATCAAAAACAAGAAAGAAAGAGAGCAGTGATAAACATAAAGGCAAATAGAGAAAAACATGCAGAACTCCTTTCTAAATAACCCATAATCACATGCACTAGAATTTAAATACAGCAGCACAAAGTTAGGTTGATTAAAAACTGGATCATTGACCTCATTTTATACTCCAACCAAAAACCACACAGCTAGAGAAAATCCACACAAGAGAGGAAAACCAAAAGTAGTTAGTATTTCCTCTCTCTCTCTCTCTCTCTCTCTCTCTCTCTCTCTCTCTCTCTCTCTCTCTCTCTCTCTCTCTCTCTCTCTCTCTGTGTGTGTGTGTGTGTGTGTGTGTGTGTGTGTGTGTGTGTGAACAAGCACTAGTAATACATGGCCCATTCATAATTAATGTTAATGTGTCCTTATGAGATACTATGATCTCAACCATTGAGATAAACTAATTGGTTGATCAAGCAAACTAGTTGATGAGACACTTGATCTAGCTTAATTACCTAAGCTAGAAACCAATCATGTGGTTTAATTGACCACTAGGACTAGCATCTCCACTTAGTTGATTAAACCTAGGAATAGAAGAAACTCATCAATCTCTCCTTAATCCCAGCAAGTGCTATGCCTCAAAAATAGATTTGTGGGTAAGCCTTCAGTCATTAGCCAATATCTTAAAAGTAAGAGTATGACTCATATCACTATCCTCTTTCGAAGAATGTCAAACACATATAAGTAATGCACCTCTATATGCCCTCACTATTCCTAAGCAAGTTTACTGTAGCTAATTTATCACACCTTAACTCTATAGGAATATCTGGGCACACATCTTGCTTTAAATCTACTAAAAATTTTGAATCCAAATAGCTTCTTAAGCAGCTAAACTACAAGCTACTAACATAGCCTTCATGGTGAACATGGCAATGGACTTTTTCCTCTTGCTACTTAATGAAACCATGGCTCCATCAAACATAAATACATGCCTATCTATGGATTTCCTCTTATCTAGATTGCCTACATAATTGGAATCCCCAAATCCAAGAGGTACAAGCTCATCTTTCTAAAATGTGAGCTTAAATCCTTAGTTACCACTAAGTAATGAAATACCTACTTAACAACATTCTAATGAGGAATTTCATGGTCACTCTAAAATTTGTTCAAAAGGTCAACAATTCTCACTTTGGATACATCAAAGAGAGGAGATCCTTACCTCATTCCCAGCATGCTTCACAGCCCTCGGTCCCTAAATGGAGGTTTTAGTCCTCAAATGCTAGCATATTAAGCCATATATGGTTCAATGTATGTCTTAACATAAATTAAATTGCCTACAACCTAAGCACATGACTTAGAGTTCATAACTAGTCTATCGTTATCACTTGAGGGTGTGATCTTATTACTTAACTAATAATCTTTATAGATTGGCAAGTCTATGAGATTCCAGACAACTATACAAAATCTCTTCAGGACCTCATGCACACGCGCACGCACACACACACACACACACACACACGATTCTTGAGACAAGCTAAGTTTTATAGCTTTCTTCATTCTTTCTATCTTTCTATCTAAGATATAAGAGGCTTTGCCCAAACTTTATTTTAAATTGGGTTTTAAGCTATATTTTGGTTTTAATAACTATATCAAGATTGTTTCTCATCAATAGGATGTCATCAACATGTAATGTCAACAACATAAAAATACTTTTACTGACAAAGAAGTACACACAATGGTCATATCTATTGAGCTCAAAACCATTCTCCAAAATAACCTTATTAAGAGTATGATGCCACTACCTTGGTGATTATTTTAATTCACAAAGAGACATAACTAACTTGCATGCTTTGCCTTTAGGAGCTTCTCTTAAAAACCTCAAGAACCTCCATAGAGATCACTTTCTCCAAATCACTATTAAGGAAGGCATCTTAATATCCATATAATGTTTAGGTCCAAGTGTGCAATCATTGCATCAAAATCCTTTCCCACCAAAATAGCTGATCAAATGAATAGGAGAACATGTTGGAAGAAAAACATGAATTAGCATGTTAGATCTAAGCAAAGGTGGCATGATTGGGGCATGATTTCCAAGCCTAATTGAATGGCTAAGATGGCTTGACGAATACATTACTAACTAGTTATACAAGTGATCAGGATTTACTTAAAAATGATGTCATTATCTAGTCAAGATAAGTGGCTAGGATCCATATAAAAAAGACATCCAAAAACTTGATATAAATGGAATCTTAAAATGAATGGTGAAGAAAAATGCTAAAAACCATCATTTTCCTGGAGGAGATAAAAAGGTGAGATGTAATCTAAACTAGCCAATTGAGGATTGGTTAGTAGAAAATCATGTGATGCTTAGATAGGAAACAAACAAGTGAGGAATGGAAGGTAAGAGGCACATTGTTTTTAGGTATAACACATAGGGGGAAAGTGCAGCAAGGTTTTGAATGTGGAACCTTGAGGACTTGGAAAGAAAACCTAGTTGAGATGAGGAATTTCTAAGCATTGAAAGATGAGAATTTCAATTGTGAAAGAGAAGGTTTCTAAACATGCAAATCTCGTGACTTACAAAGGGCAACAGCAAGGCAGCAGGATGGATGCACGCTTAGGAAACCTTATGACCGAGGGAGCCCATTGCTAGAGAGAGAGAGAGAGAGAGAGAGAGAAGAGAAGAGAAGAGAAGAGAAACAAGGGTGCATTCTAGATGTTGACAAATGAGATCAATCCTATTTTGCAAGTGAGCAGTGAGGAAACGTTGCATTTCAATTTGTCCAAGGTAAGTGAACTTAAGCTGCTAAGTTTTCACTACATTTAACACTTCTTTTGAGACTTTTGAATTTGATTCAATATCATTATATTATGCTAAAAGATAGCATAAAATCATAGCCTAGTAAGAGGCATGTTTTATTCATGACAAGTATGCAAGAGTGCATGATATGTGATATGCTAGAATGCATGATTTCAAGGACTAGAAAGGTTGGGTTTGTTAATGACTTGATTCACATTTAAGTGCTACTTATGCTCATGTTTATCAAGTTTAAATAACTAAGATTTGTATGTCTATTAATGAATGACTTATGTGCATATTTCATGCTTGATTTTGGTGAGTTTTCAAGGTGAAATAGTATGGTGTTTTGGCACATGTACTAACTTATTTGGGTTAAGTTCTACTGAGTATATCTCATGTATATTTGTATTTTGTGTATAATCATCTTTCTTAGAGGTGCTAAAGACAACTCCATGAATGAGCAAAATGGAAGTTGTGTTAATGATAAAGATATATGGGGTAAGAGCTAAAAGAAGATTGAGTATGTGGGAGGGATCCAAACTAATTCTGCTTCCATTTCCCCCTATTAGTAAGGCTACAAGACTAAGTTACTTATAATATTCAGTAGGCATGCTAGCACAATTCTTCTTGTCGGGCAGCCAATCCAAAAATTCATGTGTAATGTGTTGCATATAGCGTGGGATTGTTGTAACTTTTTAAAATACTATGTTTGTGCACATGTTTTGAGGCCCTAATTGTGACACCCAAGTTTTACATCATATAAACACAATATTTTTCAAAAGTTAGAATCCTTGATAAAAAATTTAATTTTTAAAATCGACTAAAAACAAACATTTCAAATGAAAAACGCTCGTTTCAAAACCATAAGAGTCATATGACTGACAAAACCACGAATTTAACAGTGAAATGATCTTCTCAATTCTACTAAAATTTTGACAATCTCCTCTGCATTTTGGACCAACACATTTAACGCATGCTATGTAACAAGTATCTAATAAACATAATAAAATATAAATACACAATCTGGGAGACTCGGTCTCCCTACCCATCCATCCATATCAATTACAAAATTGGATAAAACCATATACATCAATGGTCAGGTACAAATTCAAAGAAAGTAACGAGATTGCCAAGGATCTACTCGTATACAGCCATCAAATCCAACATAGAGACATCCATACATCTATGCCATATAAGTGCAATTCATATATATACTCATATATAATCCATCTACAATGTTCAAAAGTAAATTCTCACAAACCACATATGTCGATGAGATCTCCTCCGTATGCTGCTGAGATTTGCCAATGCCCTCACTTGTTCTTAGGCCATCTATCTTTCCTACAGCCTCACTCAATATCTAAGGCATTGTAAAATGCTACAATGCCTCAACAAGTTATGCTTATATATGTGACAACAACAATAATAAATTCATGAACATTTAATATATAATGACAATTTAAGTATCAAGACTCATGGGATGCAAGAATAACTTTCTCATGGAACACGACTCTAATATAATCTCGATAATGAGAGTAATAGTGCTAAAGTAGAGCATCAATAGCATGCAAACCCAACCAAATCAATGTCCAATAACTAAGGCATCAAAGCTCATAAAAACTACTCAAAATAGGGCAATGCATCCATGTCACCTGCGTGTTTTCAAAAACATGTGTATACAGAGCCTCTCAGGCTCATCAAAGTGCCAATTTCAAATTGATGCAACTCATGCTACATGCATGTCTAATTTCATATCCCAGTTTTATAAAATCAATATTTGGAAATTTCTCTTTTCTTTGCAAAAAGAAATTTTAGAAGAGTAATGAGAATATATATATTTAGAAACACCCATCTACAACTAGAATGTCATAGTGAAGTCTTCATGCATAGAGTAAAATAAAGAAATGCATTAAATCAATTTTTGCTCTGACATAGGAGCTATTAGTCGCAACTTAATTTACCATGTAACAACAGTCTTCCACAAGTGATTCAGAATAATTACAAGGTAATAGTATCAACCTTAAACTTACAAGGAGAGCAACTACATACAATCTATTACAAAATTTAACTCCCCATTTGAACAAATACTCAGTTGCCTATGTACGTCAAAAGGTTGCTACTACTTCGCAGCCTCTAAGGCACCTCCTCTCCTACCTCATGCTTCTTTGATGGTTCACCTGGAATGTTTGTAGGGGGCAGCACATGTCACTCGCCTTGGAATAAAGGCAATGCTACCAATGCTGTTAATTTCAAGGCTTCTAGTAATATAGAATATTTAAATAATCAAATAACTCGATAGTGCTAAGATATGCTATATCATTACCTGACTAATATAAGGGTAAAATAATTTATCATGTTTGAATTTAACCTAAGGGGATATTACCACAATTATGATTCAAGTTAAATGTCGATCTCAATTCTAACATAATTATAATGGTACATGAAAACATACAAGATCTAAACATGACATGATTCCTCATGGAAACCTTAATTGAAATGGGAAAACCCCAATTTTTTTGGAATTATTTGAAATTAATTGGAAGTTTTATGAAAATCGAGGTTGAATATTAGATTTAATATAATTATTATCTTTTAGAAAAAGAATCAAGTCTTGAAACATAGATATTTGGAATCATACTCAGAAAACTGGTCATACGAAATTCATAAGTTTCCACTCCTCTCCCTTTTCCTCTCTCTTTCCTCCCCTCCTTCTCCCTCTTTCTTTTTCTTTCTTTTCTCTCCCCTCGTCCCTCTACACCGCGGGGCGCGTCTGTGGATGCACTAGAGGGAATATTCCCTCACGGAGCGTCAGACACATCTACGGACTCGTTGTCCCCATAGACCTAGGGTTTCCACTTGAAAACCCTAAATCCAATTAGACATCCTAGTTCGGACACAATATTTCAATCTCCATTGTTGGATGGGTTTAGGCTAGCTTGATCTATAAAAGCCCCAAGATTTCAGATTGATTGAGGGTGTATTCATTGGTGATATCACTAAAAAACAATAACTCTGGCAACCTATAACAATTATTTTTCATTTTTTAGATTCCTCCGGCAATAGCACCGTCCCAAGTTCCCATCATTCGATTCCCCTTACTTCCCTCTTCATTTCCCCTCTCCTATTTCTTTTCCTTGGCACTGGCAAACACCCCGGCCGTAAAGAATTACAAAAACCCTAGCTGTCCAGCTAAGGCTTCAATATTCGACAGAATTCTAGCTCTACGGCTCAATTCTCTGCTCTGAATGGGATCCAAGTAGGTTTTCTTCTTTTTCCCCTTCATTATAGGTCTTCCAAGTGAGATCTTCAGCCTCTTAGGGATCTCCTCGGCCGTCGATTAGTCAAAGACGACAAATCCGGCATGTATAGTTGAGATCCCATCTTACACAGCTTAAACGCAAACTCTAGGCCGTTGGATGAGATTCTGGGCCCCAAAAACTATGGGAGATGAAATATGGGCCCATAACATGGTCAAATCAGGGAGGATCGAGGAATGGGTGATCCGATGGTCCAGATCTTGACCATCTTGCCTATCCCAGGTCACCCCTCGTACACCAGCAATCACCAGTAAAGGGGGGCGGGCTGTTATGTGATGACTCATGTTTTTAATAACACTTTTTAAATTCAAAAGACATTGACATAGCGAGCTTGATCTCTAATAAAATCATTTTTTTAAAGAGTAAATAATAGCGGAAGAATCTTTTCCTTTAAATTCACTTTGAAATCAAACCCGAGTGTCATTTTTCTTTCTCAAAAACGGGGATTCTTGATGAAATGAGTGCTCATTTCTACCAAAAATCTGACAGTGTTTTCTCTATTTTTCAGACCTGATAAACATTCATTGACATTTTGAAGCATAAATGGAGACTATCTCCTTTTCATACATCTAACAAAATAAAAACAATTTATATCAATAAAACACACCCAGAACCTCCATAGCATAGCCTAGTCACATAAGTCTTCTAATTTCCCATTATTACATACAATGTAGTCTCTTTCTCATCAGATACCACAACTTCAATTTAAAATCTAATTCTTACCTGTCCTTTTCCAAAGTTCCTGTTGGTACGCCTTGTTAGTAAATAGCTCTATTCCTTCAGAGTCCTCTATTCTGAAATAATATCAACATACAAGACCTGCTGCTATTCTCTGTATCTGAGGCATTGCAAACCAAAGCAATGCCTTAGCAAGCAATCGCTTGTGTAGGTGGAATAAGATGCAATTATATATAAACAATTCATAATTTACCATATAGATCAATGGTTCATATTGCATCATGCAAAACTTCAGACATCCATAATGCAAAATCCAGAAAAATCATTATATGAACAAATCGATATCAACCTGAGTATCATAGAATACAAGGCATGAAAATGCATGGATATACATCCATCAAAATAACAAAAGTCCGCGTCCATAGAACAACATAATGCATGTCATGATCCAGGGATGCAGTGCACAATCAAACCCTATGAGTGCCTCGACTACACTCATGGTGATGGTAATGAGTACTCATTCCAACCCTGGGTCCCTCACGTGCAGCCTGCATCAGTCTATTTTTTGATGGAAGCCTGTCAGCCAAAACTACCAGCCCACCCTCTAATCGGTACAAGACCCGACCTACCTTGCTTCACTTAATACAATCCGAACTTGAGTCCCTCACATGCAACCCGCATCAATCTATTTCCTGACAGAAGCTTGTCAGCCAAAACTACCGGCCCGCCCTCAAATCGGTATAAGACCTGGCTTACCCTGCTTCACTTGTTACAATCTGACCTTGGGTCCCTCACGTGCAGCTCACATCAGTCTATTTTCCTACAGAAGCCTATCAGTCAAAACTACCGACCCGCCCTCAAATCGGTACAAGACTCGGCTTACACCCACTTCACTTGATACAATTTGACCCTAGGTCCCTCACGGGCAGCCCACATTAGTCTATTTCCTGATGGAAGCCTATCAATCAAAACTACCTGCCCACCCTCAAATCAATACAAGACTCGGCTTACCCCACTTCACCCAATGGTCTCAATCAAGATTCATGATAAGGTGTAATTCATCACATATCAAAACATGCAAATATCACGATGTCAAACGTGAAGTACTAAATGCATTTCAATAAATCACAATAGAGCATGAAACACATGCCTAAAGAATTTCAAATAACAAGTCATGAATAAACAATGAGCTGAAGCATCATAATATAAAATATGTGCTTCAACATGAGCAGTTTAAACATGATTCAATTTTAACATGCACATTCATCTTATTTTTCGCATAACTGAAAATACTTGTTTCAGTACTTGAAATTCATATATAAATACATATATATAGCAAAAAATCTTAGCAATCTTAATTCCACCTGCCTCAATGGAGATTTTCAGGTTTTCTAAGACAAATAATCTATTTAGTTTGCATACACACTCCCAATCAGTCACACCTCTGCAATAATACAAACACATATTTAATTATACAATCTTGGACTTCTCTTAGCTTTTCCAGTAAAAAAGCTCCCTCTAGGTTAGTCTATGGCATTAGTCATCACAAGGCAAAGTGATAGTGCTTATTTCTACCCTCAAAGCTTTTCATTAGCTATTGATTGATAGCTAATTGAATGAATACTAGTTACTGTGGCCCTAGATTGGTTATCCACCATTCATCTTAAGTAATTATAGATTGTTTTCATTGTTCAGTGGTCTCATCTTGAATTTTTCCAAGTATCTTAACTTATTAAAGGTGAGGGTACACCATGGTAGCGTCTGATCATCAATCAAAAGTGTTAAGTCCTTATTACTCTACTGTCCCATTAGACAGTTTAGATTTCTTGATAAATTTCAATCCAAATTCTTCAATTTGTGCCATGTATTAACAATTCAATGCTCTAAGACTCATCCGTAGTGTCTGATCATAATTCAGACATCGTAAAATTACTGTGTGAACAATACTCGATTGGATGGCTGAGATTGTCCGATCGGTTTCTAACTTAAATCTACGATTTCAGTCCATTTCAAGCTTTATCAAGTGCTTACTTACACTATCCTAAGTTTAGATTAGAAAATGGATGGCTAGATCATCCTTAAACTTAGATATAGCATAAAACTATACGAATTTAGCCAAAAATCAGAAATCAAGGATTGGGTTTTGTAGATCTTACCTCCTAAGAGTGTTTCCACGTGTTTTCCACCATTGGATTTGTCAGATTGCTAACTATTTTGCTCGGAACCTTTAAATCTCACTGCACGCACTATTTTTGCTCCAATCAACTGTCTAGATCATCTCAGAATCCCCAACCATCTTAAGGGTTTTGTTTATCTCACAGCGCTGGACCAAATGATTGACTCCGATCTCATCTTCTACTACGACGGCTTGGAAATCTAGCGAACCAGAAACCCCTTTTTTTTCTTCTCTAACATTAGTGTGGGTGGGTTTCTGGCTTGCAAAATCCCAGCTCCCACCCTCTTCTCTTCTCTTCTCTTCTCTTTCTTTTTCCTTCTTCTCCTCTCTCTTTCCCTCCCCTTTCAATTAAGTGGGGAGGGGGTGCTAATATCAATTTGACCCCCTCCTTTAATAATGTTTTACTCTCTTTTTTTCTTTTTTTTTCCTGGAATGTTATACGTTGATCGACGCATCCATCTGTATAACCCATATTGAATATGAGCCATTATTTTGACTATAAATTGCAAACTCTAATTCAGAGCTCATTTTAACTCCAAATAAAGATCGGAAAGAAGCTCTAAATTCCTGGTGAAGAGTAGAATCTAATGAAAACATAAAATTTAAGTTTTATTCACTGTAAATTTCTATAAATCACAAAAAGTGGTACTAATTCCCAAGATCAATCAAATCTGATATGATCAAACCTTAGAATTCGGATCCATTATTGACATAATGATGTGATAACTTGAATAAATGGATTGGATGTAACTTATTTGGTAGAGCTTTAGATCTTAACCATTAAGAGTAATAAAATCCTTGAAATTACATAATAATCTCCTTGATCAGATTGATCAAGGATGATTAGAAACTGTGAATCAGTATGGATGATGATCTAATGATAAGATCATGAGAAATGAATGGCCTGATGTGGCTAATTTGGGATAAATTGAGATCTATGCCTTTTATTTTAATAAAATAACTAAAGATCTTATCGATCAGTTGGATCAAGAAAGATTAAATCATATGATGAGATGCATCAATGATCTAGTGTTGATGCATCTAGGGATGATATCACGTTAAGATAATGTGATAGATCTGAATAAAAATGAAAGATCAAGATTAAAACCCTTAATGGGATGAAAAATAAATAGAAATCAAAATATGATCATTTGATCAAAATGGACAAATATGATATATTCCAATGAGCATGTGAATTATTATATTATATTGTAAATGTTTTTTTAATTGCTTAGTAAGTGTAATTGTTAAATTTATTTATTTACACTTTAATGTTCATGTTATGAAATTGACATGGAAAATGTAATTAAATGAAAATAGATATTGATGGACATTTACAATAAATAGAGGATATGGACTTAATGATAGTAAGGGCTATAGTTAGTAGGACAATATAAGGAATATCATTTTCTTAGCCGAAATTAGGAGAATAATAAACCCCACGAATAACATTTTAAATGTTCATATATTTAATTAAAATCAAATAGCAAGAGTACTTAGGGTTTAATGCTCATAGGAACCTTATGAAGGTTGAGCTAAGGTCACCCCAATAAATGCTGAACATGGTGGTTAAATAGGTTCTCTAATAGAGTCTCTCTCTTCCCCCACCTTCTGGTGACATTTGTAAGGTCTAAATGCCTCCTTACATAAGGATTGAATTACTACTTTGTGAACAGCTTTTATCTGATAAACCTTAGTCAATTAAAAATAAGAGGAGCTTTCTAAAATTAGGATTGCATAAGTTATCTTCAATCAAGAAAACATTAATTGGTTGAATAATAATAAAATCATAAAAGGATAGTGAACTATCTTATCCTAATAAAAATGGTGATTAAGATAATCAAAGATCAAACAAGATCCATAAGGAGGTCTTGAATGATCAAGAATAATAAGAATCATAATATTGTATGTATGTTTTGAAGTAGTATACATATTAGATTCAAATGTAGATCAATAGATTAGAGCCTTGATCAATTTGATCCAAGGAAAAGGATCCAAATCATCCTATGTAAGGATGATCAAAATAACAACTATGAAGTATAAATGAGTTGAGGAATGACTGTATATATATGATTTGATAGATACATGAAGGATATGATGATCAAGATCAATGAGAAGATGGATTATTGAAAGTAAAGGTAGGTGAACCTTAAGAATATATTCAATGTAGAAGATGCATGTATTTTACACATGATCTTATCCTGATAACTATAGATTGATTATAATTGCCTTAGAATTGTTTATGAATCAACAAATGATGTTGAAATGAATACAAAGTGATTGATTAAGTAATTATGAAATTACTTAAGGCAACAAATGATGTTGACACGAATACAATGTGATTGATTAAGTAATTAAGAAATTACGTAATGGGTAGAATGAGAATATTTGAACTACATAAGTTGGACATCCAAATCTTAAAGAAAGAAGTTATAGGCATGTCCAATTATAATCAGACACATAGTCTGTAAGTATTGAAATATTATTTTCCATACAAGCATAGAGGCTTGTTATTTTGTTTTAAGATAGGCTTATGCCTGAGAATGCCAATGCTAGGAGAGTTATGAGAGTTTGGCCACCCGCTCTTCGAAATTGATTATAATGATGATACCACGCCCAAAGAGAGGCAAAATGTCAGGTGGGGCAATTATGGGAAGGCCACCAGTTGAGACTGAAGCATGGTATTCCTTAATTATTTTGCATTATTATGCAATTGATTATGGCATAACAAGATGCCTTATGTTATGGCATAACGAGATGACTTATGTTATGGCATAATGAGATACCTTATATTACCGATGTCATTATATTGGAAGATGATTCCCAATACAGTCATCATCATCATCATCAAGACCTTATCCCAATTAGGGGTCGGCCACATGAATCTTATTCCACCATTTCACTCTATTAAATACCATGTCTTCATTTAGTCCCAAAGTTTTTAAATCTTTCCTCACCACTTCTATCCACATTCTTTTGGGCCTTCCCCTTGCCATTTTAAAACTTTCTACTTGTATTGCCTCACTTCTTCTAATTAGTGCCGTTGTGGGTCTCCTTTGAACATGTTCAAACCATCTAAGTCTAGTCTCCCTCATCTTATTACCTATTGGTGCTATCCCTAAATTTCCTCGAATATTTTCATTTCGAATTCTATCTTTTCTTGTCTTACCACTCATCCATCTCAACATCCTCATTTCTGCGATACTCATCCTATGAGTATGATGTTCCTTAACTGCCCAACATTCTGATCCATAGAGCATGGCTGGCCTTATGGCCATCCTATAGAATTTTCCTTTTAGCTTGAGTGGCACCCGTCAATCACACAAAACTCCAGATGCACATCTCCATTTGTGCCAACCAGCTTGAATTCTCTGGATAACCTCCCTCTCAATCTCTCCACTCTCATGAATCATTGATCCTAAGTACCGAAAGTGGTCTTTGACGGGGACTTTTTGGTTATCAATCTTGACTGGTGTTCTACTCCTACTCTCCTTGCTAAAATTACATTCCATATATTCTGTCTTAGTTCTACTAATTTTAAATCCTTAAGATTCTAATACTTCTCTCTATAATTCTAGCTTTATGTTTACACCCTCCCTTGTCTCATAAAGTAAGACTATATCATTTGCAAATAACATGCACCAGGGAATCTCCTCGTGTAGATGTTTTGTTAGCTCATCCATAACCAATGTGAAAAGGTATGGACTCAATGCTGATCCTTGGTGCAATCCTATAGTGACAGGAAAATCACCAGTCACACCACTAGTGGTCTTAACATTTGTTACCGCTCTCTCATACATATCTTTAATTATGTCTATATATCCTTGCGAAACCTCTTTACCACCCAACACTCTCCATATTAACTCTCTAGGGACTCTATCATAAGCTTTCTCTAAATCAATAAAGACCATATGGAGGTCTTTCCTCCTCTCCCTATATTTCTCTACTAATTGTCTTAGTAAGAAAATAGCCTCCACGGTAGACCTCCCAGGCATGAAACCAAACTGATTCTCCGATACACTTGTTTCATGTCATAACCTCTTCTCAATCACTCTTTCAAAAAGTTTCATAGTGTGGCTCATAAGTTTGATCCCTCGATAATTAGTGCAGCTCTAAATGTCTCCTTTATTCTTATAGATTGGTACAATAGAGTTTTTCCTCCACTCATCAGGCATTTTCTTTGATTTTATAATCTTGTTAAACAACTTGGTCAACCAAACTACCCCAATATCTCCCACATGCTTCCAAACCTTTGTTGGTATACCATCAGGCCCCATGGCCTTTCTTGATTTCATCTTTTTCAAGGCCTCTTTTACTTTAGGTATTCTAATCCTACATTCATACCTATAGTATCCAATGTTATTTTGATTTATAGTATTTTCAATCCCTATATTCTCAGGGCCATTGTCATTTAACAATTTTTGAAAGTATGTTTCCCACCTTTGTTTGATCTCATCATCTTTGACTAATATCCTTTGATCATCGCTTCTAATGCACCTAACATGCTCTAAGTCCTTACCCTTATGTTCTCTTACTTTTGCAAGTTTAAACACATCTTTCCCACCTTCTCTTGTTCCTAGTATATTGTAGAGCTCATCATATGCTTTAAATTTAGCCTCGCTTACTATTCTCTTAGCAACGTTTTTAGCATTCTTATATTGTTCATAGTTTTCATTATTTCTAATCTTCTGCCATGCTTTAAAACGCATCCATTTTTCTTTAATAACTTTTTGAGCTGTTTCACTCCACTACCATGTTTCCTTTGCTAATAACCTTTTACCTTTAGATACTCCTAAGACGTCTTTTGCCACTTTCTTAGTGCACTTAACCATATTAGTCCACATGGTATTTACTTCTGTTTCATAGTTCCACTTTCCTTCTACCATCAACTTATTTTTTAAGGAGGTTATTTTCTCTCCTTTTAAGTTCCACCACTTAGTTTTTGGATATGTATTAAGTTTAATTCTTTTACTCCATCTTTTGATATGGATATCCATAACCATTAACCTATGTTGTGAGGTTAAACTCTCACCAGGTATCACCTTACAATCCTTGCATGTAGATTGTTCATTATTCCTAAGTAGAAAAAACTCTATTTGGCTTTTATGAAGTCCACTTTTAAAGGTTATTAAATGTTCATCCCTCTTCTTAAAGAGTGTCTTTGCAATGGACAGGTTATATGACAAAGCAAAATCAAGGATATTCTCCCTCATTTCATTTTGTTCACCTATACCGTATCCTCCGTGTATTCTATCATATCCTTCCTTGTCTTTTCCTACATGGCCATTTAAGTCTGCACCTATAAATATCCCCTCAGTGTTAAGAATTTCTTGCATGACTCCCTCCATATCTTCCCTAAACTATTTCTTGATTATCTCTTGTAACACTACTTGTGGTGCGTATGCACTTATAACATTTATAATTTGCTCTCCTAGGACAATTATTATTATTATAATTCTATCGTTGATTCTTTTAACATCCACAACTTTATCCTTTAATTCCTTATCCACTATTATTCCTACACCATTTCTGTTATTTTCCTTTCCTACGTACCATAATTTATACCCACCTACTTCTCTTGCTTTAGCACCTTTCCACTTGGTTTCTTGGATACAAGCGATGTTGACTCTCCTACATTTCATCGCGTCTACTAACTCCAAACTCTTGCCAGTTAGTGTCCCTATATTCTATGTGGCGATATGAATCTTATGTTCTGGTGATACCCTATTTACTATTTCCTTTCTCGACCTCCATGGTATGAACCCATGTCCACTTTTCACTGCACCTGGGTTCTGATGCAGTGCGTTGCTTCTGAGGGGACGCTCTAGCAGCCCTTGCCCATTTTTCACTACACCCGGGATCTGATGTAACGCATCGCTTATGGGAGAACGCCCTAGTAGCCCTTGCCTATTTTTCACCGCACTCGGGATCAGATGCAACACATCGCTTTTGGAAGAACACCCTAGCAGCCCTTGCCTATTTTTCACCGTACCCAGGATCTGATGCAGCGCGTTTCTTATGGGGAACGCCCTAGCTTGAGGGAATGTCTGATTTCGATTCATGTCATATTTGGGTTGCCATATTTTTTTAAAAGCTGAAGATAATTTTCATTTCTTCCTCACAAACTAATATACATTCATTTGCAAGCAGAAAAGCAATAACAAAACCATCTTTAGCTTCACCCTTGCTAGCTGGCTACTTGACACAAGGGTTGCCATATTTTAAGAAGAGGGAGATGATTTTCATTTCTTCCTTACAAACTAATATACAAATGCATATTCATTTGTAAGAAAGAAATAACAAAATCATCTTCAACTTCTCCCCTACCTGCTGGTACCTGACGCAGGACCCTCCTCCTTTTTCATCTGGGCTTAGGACCGTCATTGGTGGAGTTATGATTACCAATACAGTATGACTAAATATTAACACCTACTGTTAATATTGAAATCAGTTTGGAAATGATGTATTATTGATGATAATGACTATATTCAAGATTTTAAATGGTTTTATTTATATGTTGTATATGCATATAATTCATATGAAGTGTGAAGGATAAAATTGTTATCCAATGTATAAATTAGTTTATATTATGGAAATAAAGAATTATTGATTTTGAGATATATTGATTATATTTCTTAAATCCCCTACCAAGCATAGTTTGCTGAGATATTGTAAATGTTTGAATGTTTACAATATCTTAGATACAATTAAGAAAGATTGAAAGCTCAAGACTTAAGGATAATCATCACCGAACTACTGCTTAGGATATTTACTTTGAGGAAGATTGTATTGATTGTTTTGTAATTTGGATTGTAATGTAATGACTACTAGGGCTGTGTATGTAAACCACTGGATTGATCCTGATTTTAATAAAAGTTTTCTATTGATATTCAATGAAAAATTTATTTTATACAAAAATCTAAGTATGATAAGTGATTTGGGGTGACACTCGGGTTTTGACAAATCAATTTCAAAGAAAATATGTTTCTGATGTTTGAATTTTAAAAATTTTCAAAATCAAGGCCCTACCTTTGCAAATATTTATGAAAATGTGTTTTAAAAACTTGGGTCGTTGCACGAAAAGCACTTGAAGTTAGAACACGAAAATGATGCTCATGTAAGAAAATTAACTAATGATTTTACAAACATGCTCGTAAAACCATGCAATACTTGTGCTCATGCATATGGTGACTCTTTTAGTCTTGTAGCAAGGACACTGGCACACCTATCCTATTAGTAGAGACCTCCCTTCTAACATATCACATCACATCACATCACATACTGCCCAACACTCCTAGACAGGTCCAACACTCCTGGACATCAAATACACATCATGTCCAATGCTCCTTAACAAGGTCCTACACTCCTGGACCATCATCAGGCCTTATAGCTGCTCAATGAGCACACGCTTCAAGGCCTACCTACTTGAGCCACAGTCGAGTGATTTTCCCTAATGTTAAACCAAAACGTCTCAAGCCTTACAGCTACGCTGCGAGTGCTTGCCTTAAAATTATTTGAATCAAAACAACAAATCACCTTCCATGTCAAGTATAACTTGATTCACCTATGGGTTTTAGGTTTAGATGCCATCTCATAGAAAACAATAAATCTCAAGTAATTTCGAAGTTCAACATGCCTTGTAAAAGAAACATTGTTCATGAGTCTTTCATACAAGCATCATCACAATTTCAAATGAGTTTTTGCACATTTCAATAATCATTGATGCTAATCCATACATTCATTTCTCAGGATATAAGTAAATCAACATTTACTTGCATGATTCTAAACAATACATAGCACATGTATATACATGCTCATTTGATTGCAAATAAATATGAATGAAACACTTAGCTTTATGTAGAAAATTACTACCCTTCAACAGTCTTGTTAAATTTTATCAAGCATGTGCTCGTTTACGTGAATATTTGGTTTTCCATGTTAGAAAGTGTGTAGAAATCTACTGGAATACACATGCATTCATTTCTGTTTTTATCTCTTAGACCCATTGAGAATCAAGCCAAAACTTGTCCCCAAGCATCCACACTTACTCCACTCTAAGTTCCCCCAACATTCAAGCACAAAAGAGAGTGAAAGAACAGTCATTCTATGCCATCTTTGGACGTCAATTTTCTATAGAATTCTGAAGATATTTGCGTCAGAATTTTGGCATGAAATACCCCATCATACACCCTAATTAAGTATGGAATCACCTCCACATTCAATTACTCTCCAAGGCCAATGTGTTAGGAACATTTCCATTCAACCCTCCAAGCTTTACCTAGGTCAAAACCCAAACTCACTGCAAGAAGGATAGGACATCTCATTTTTGTCCAAACAGGATAGATGTGAGATGCATCATTTTCTAACTTAAAACATGTGTCAAATCCCTCCAAATTCACTTCTTAGCTTTTCCACTATCATAGGCAGCGCATCCTAGCTCACACCATCACAATTTCAACATGATTATTAGCCTTTCTCACTGCATCAGAACACAGGTGTAGTGAAAAGTGGACATGGGTTCATACCATGGAGGTCGAGAAAGGCGATAGTAAATAGGGTATCTCCAAAACATAAGATTCGCATCGCTACATGGAATATAGGGACACTGACAGGTAAGAGTTTGGAGTTAGTAAACATGATAAAATGTAGGAGAGTCAACATCGCTTGTATCCAAGAAACCGAGTGGAAAAGGGCTAAAGCTAGAGAAATAGATAGGTATAAATTATGGTACGTAGGAAAGGAAAATAATAGAAATGGCGTAGGATTAATAGTGGATAAAGATTTAAAGGATAAAGTTGTGGACATTAAAAGAATCAGTGATAGAATTATAATAATAAAAATGATTCTAGGAGAGCATATTATAAATATTATAAGTGCATATGCACCACAAGTAGGGTTACAAGATATAATTAAGAGACAGTTTTGGGAAGATATGGAAGGAGTCATGCAAGAAATTCCCAACACTGAGGGGATATTTATGGGAGCAGACTTAAATGGCCATGTAGGAAAAGATAAGGAAGGACATGATAGAATACACGAAGGGTATGGTATAGGTGAACGAAACGAGATGGGGGAGAATGTCCTCAAATTTGCTTTGTCATATAACCTATCCATTGCAAATACACTCTTTAAGAAGAGGGATGAACACTTAATAACCTTTAAAAGTGGACTTCATAAAAGCCAAATAGACTTTTTTCTATTTAGGAATAATGAACAATCTATATGTAAGGATTGTAAGGTGACACCTGGTGAGAGTTTAACCTCACAACATAGGTTAATAGTTATGAATATTCATATCAAAAGATGGAGTAAAAGAACTGAACTTAATACACATCCAAAAACTAAGTGGTGGAACTTAAAAGGAGAGAAAATAACCTCATTCAAAAATAAGTTGATGGAAGAAGGAAATTGGAACTATGAAACAGAAGTAAATACCATGTGGACTAATATGGCTGAGTCCATTAAGAAAGTGGCAAAAGATGTCTTAGGAGTATCTAAAGGTAAAATGCTATTAATAAAGGAAACATGGTGGTGAAATGAAACAGTGCAAAAAGCTATTAAAGAAAAACGAATGCATTTTAAAGCATGGCAGAAGATTAGAAATAATGAAAACTATGAACAATATAAGAATGCTAAAAATGGTGCTAAGAGAATAGTAAGTGAGGCTAAACTTAAAGCATATGATGAGCTCTATAATAGATTAGGAATAAGAGAAGGTGAGAAACATGTGTTTAAACTTGCAAAAGTAAGAGAATAGAAGGGTAAGGACTTAGAGCATGTTAGGTGCATTAGAAGCGATGATCAAAGGGTATTAGTTAAAGATGATGAGATCAAACAAAGGTGGGAAATATACTTTTAAAAATTGTTAAATGACTATATCACTATAGTGACCTATTTCTCATAACTCTCCTTGAGTTATCTATGATTCTTCCACAAGTTGTGCTTCATGCATTTCTTGACTCGAGTTTCGTCAGCTATGGATTTTCAAAACCAAGAAAGTGCTTTGATACCGAATAAAACAATCTTGGAGACAAAAGATAACATATATTTATGTATGTGTGTGTGTGCGCCCGCACGTGTATGTGTGTTAGACATGTGCGCATGCACATGTGACTCAGAGAGAGAGAGAGAGAGAGAGAGAGAGAGAGAGAGAGAGAGAGAGAGAGAGAGAGAGAGAGAGAGAGAGAGAGAGAGAGAGAGAGAGAGAGAGAAGCAATAAATGAAAAATCATATGCAAGACTTGGATCATTGAAAAAGTACAAAATGTAGGCCAACTATCCATTTTATTTGCATGGAGAGCTGAACAACATCAATTAATAAAAGTATTGTAAGAAGGGGCCAACCCGCCCTTTTGAAATTAATAAGAACTGGCACATTTTTCCACTTTCATCCACCACTACCATTTTGCATATTAATTTCTATAAATTTGCCAACATGTTTAACCTAAATATACCCTTTTCCATATTGATATTTATAGTTCGACCTCTCTTTTTATTTCTTTACCACATTTTGATGAATCCGATGACCGTTCAACCTATAGGGGGTTGTTTCACTTTTGGGTAGCATAAAATTGTAATAATGAATTTTTTGATCAATCTTAAGTAGCTACAGTGCTAGTTGCTCAAGATATATCTTTATATCTAATATAGCTACAATTAGCCCAAGCAATCCCAAGTAGTTAAAAGAAACTCTTGATCAATTTCTAACAAATATAATTTACAGGTAAGACAAATCATAACCAATTTCTAACAGATAGAATTTATAGGTAATACAAATCATAACCAATTTCTAACAAATAGAATTTACAAGTAGCACAATCAATGAAAGTAGAACTTGCTATTAACTATCATCATGACCCAATTGGTATCATAAATTATTCTATCATCTTAAAAGCTTTAATTTTCAACACCAGAAATTGGCAGTAAGAGACTCCATATGAACTAAAGTCTGCATTCAAAGACTAGAACTGTAACTTTTAAGATATATATATATATATATATATATATATAGACACACATATAGAAATATAATTGTCCAAATGCAATGGCTTTTTGTTTTACAAGATATTTGAGGGCAAAACAATTAGATGAATAGATCAGATCATCTGAAAGTGAGCTCCTCTATTCAAAAGTAGGGCACATATAACAACTTACACAATTTCGCCCTTTATAGTTATATTGCTAGAGTAATTCTCATTAAAACTATTTGGATCCCCAATCTTTAAAATTTCTCTCTCCCTCTACCTAATTATTTCCCAAATACTAGTTACTCTCTCTCTCTCTCTCTCTCTCTCTCTCTCTCTCTCTCTCTCTCTCTCTCTCTCTCTCTCTCTCAATATAAAGCTTAGATAATTGAAAAAGCACCAGAATAGGCTCGACATTTGTTTTATTTTCATAGAGAGATGAATGTCTTTGATTAATAAAAGTACTATAAAAAGGGGCTAACCTCCCCTTTTGAAATTAATAAGAGCTCGATCATTTCCCACTTTTATCTACTATCTTTTTTAAAACACTCTTTTACATGTTACTTTCTATAGATCTACCACCACTTTTTACTTTTTTATATGCCCTTTTTCCGTGTTGATATTTACAGTTGTATTGCTCTTTTCCTTGCTTTACCTCATTTTGGCGAATTCGATGATTGTTCAAAGTATAGGTGTGTTTCACTTCTGGGTGAATATCTTTCAACATAAAATTGTAATAATGAATTTTCTAATCAATCATAAGTAGTTACAATGCTAGCTACTCAAGATATATCTTTATATATAATATAGCTACAATTACATCAACCAATCTTCAGTAGTTACAAGAAACTCATGACCAATTCCTCACAAACAGAATTTACAGGTAACACAAATCATAACCAGTTCCTAACAAATAGAATTTACAAGTGGCATAATCAATCATTGTAGAACTTTCATTTGACTATCGTAATAACCCAACTACTATGATCTTAGGTGCAAAGACCCACCGTGTTGATTAGACTGCTTATGAATTGGTGTTTTTTCATTCAAACAGTTGGCGTTACATGAGGTAAGTTTTTGGGTGTGTGAGCACAGTGGCTCAAGAGTGAGTTTTAGTCGTGAAGGTCACGGTTTTGAAATTTAGGGGTGTGTGTGAATGTATGTGTGTCTTTACCATTTAAATGAATGCTAGATTAGTTTCAAAATTAGGAGCAGGAACAAAACATCCACATTATGGTTATGGCCTCTTTTTCTTAAAAAGAGAAAATACATTGAATTACATCATTGATCATTGATGGAGAATATTTGTGTATTTAGGTGGTTCTAATTGTTCTTTTATTACTAGGTAATAGAGATCTGTTTTTTTGTGGTTTTTCCATACACTGGCATCTCACAGAAACTAAACGCAACTTGGGTTAAATTGAACGGGGTTGGTGACCGATTGTCAACTATGCTCTCAGAAGTAGTAAGCCGACTGCCACCACTGCCTCTATCTTCCTCTCCCACCCAAATATCCTCACCTCCATTGCTCCTTCACTGTTTATACTTTTTTATCGTAACCGTTAACAAGATAAAATGTTCACTAATTGGTTATGTTTCAAAAGAAAACAGGACGGTGGTTATTCCAAGCAATCTTGCTGATTGGAGATGACAATAGTGTAGAGAAAACAGCTGGGGCTCTGCGATTCCTTCTCTTAATCTGAGCTCGGACTTTGTTATCTGGAAAAGATCTCCGCAAGGGCAAGGTTAGGTGAAGGCTTGGAGCTCGTTATGGAGGTTTGGTTGTAGGGTTGGTGTGTGAACTGGAGTTAGAGACATGATCCTCTGCAGGAGATGACTGGTTAGCAAGTCCTTCTCGTAAGATATCGAATTTCTCAGCCCCGCCACTCTCCCCTTTTTAAGGTTCTTTGGTAGAAATTCTAAATGAGAAACTCTGATGGTGTATTTCTCATACAAATGGTTTGGATCGTTTTAAATAGTGGTCTTCGTTTACACCTTTGAGTAGTTAAAAGGGGCACCCCCTGCATGAAGCTCCCACGTGTGCAGGTTCAAGAAAGGGTATTATATGAGTATGCAGTTTTACTTTGCATTTTGCAAGAAGCTGTTTCTACCCCTTAAACCTGTTACTTTAAGGTCACACAAAGACAGCTCTACCATTGCACCGTGCCTCCCTTCATATTTTGTCAAAGTAACTTGATTTTTTAAATGATCCAATTTAATGAGTTGTAGATAAACTTCTTCACTGTTATATTTGTTAATTTAGTAAATTGTAATCGTCCTGTCAAACGCGACGAATCAGTGTCATCGAATTTGAGTTTGGTGCATGACTCGTCCATAACATGACCTATGGAATTCATTTTTTCTTGTGACAAAGAAAATGATCCTCACACTCTCCTGTATCTGTCCCATCCCCCGGACGGAACGGAGGAACTGGACCAGCAATCTCGAACCAGTGACGCGGCGCTCCTATTCTGCCAAACCTCCGGCTACCAGGTTTTTGAGCAATTTAAGGAATTCACATGGGAGGAATGATAGGATAGTGCGCACAATACAGGTGTTTAGTTATAATTGTGCCTCACTTTTGCACGAAGGGCCTTATAAATGGTTGAACAGACCCTTTTATCTGTTCTCTGGCTCGCTACGACTGTTCTAAAAAAAACAAAGATTGGATGAGTCTAGAATTAGAACAAATATTTTTTTTTATCACAATACATGTACATGGAAAATCTTGTTCAGAGAATAATCTATATTTAATAAGTAAGAAATACAAAAATTTATATATTATGTTCATCGAATCACCTAGATGGTTGGTATACAAGTAACCCAGGGCAAGAAAATCATATGGACGAATCAGACCAACCATTTGCAGGGTCTATTATGCAAAAGTGGGGTACATTATGGTAAACGGCTGCAGTGCATGCACTATCTTATAATTCCTTTACTTTTGGCTTACTGAAAAAAGTGGATTCTCCAATGGGAGGCACCCAACGGACGAAACGGAAATAAATTAAGAGGCTCACTTTTTTAGTATTTTTCATATATCTAAAATGTTCATATGATTCTTTTTCATTCGGATAGAGACTTCTGAGGCCTTCTTTTCTAGGCATCTTTTGATAATAAAGTGGACAGATATCTACGGATGTAAACTGCCATGCCAAAACCGTCCATTTTACAATTACACATGCCTAGAAATAAAAGCCTTAAAGGTCTATGTAAGATTTACATCCTTATAAAATATAATAATAAGAAATTTTTTTGCAAAACATGACAATCTTAGATGCGAGGTTTGGTATCTAAGCCATCTAAATAAAGCTGAATAAGATCAATGCCGTAGATTTAAATTATTAAAGACAGTCCCATTGCACAAAGCTCCCGCTTATGCAGAGTCTGAGGAAAGAGTGAATCACAATGCCATAGATTTATAAAAAAGAAAAGAAAAAATGAAAAAAAAAAAGTAGGTTGCATCCTATTTTATTTTCTACCATTCGGTGCCTACCCTTACCTAAGAAGCATCGAGTAATCTTTCCATGTAAAAACTTGTAGATTACTACCACCTTACCTCTACTAAAATCTATCTCCAATTCATTCATCTTCTCGGCCAACCACCGATGTTTTCCCATAAGATGATGTTGAATCTGCTAAGATTTCGAGACCTATATATTGTTCTTCCTAGGAGAAATCCTATTGTAGAGAATTATTATGGAAAGCTGCTGTAAGCTGCCCCACGTTTGCAGGAAGGGCCAACTCCTGAATGATCCTACCCGTTCAGCTGATTGATCCAACATCGGGTATCTCGTAAACTAAAAAATCACAACATTCTGTGTTTTTTATGGTTTGAATGTAGACTGATGTCTACACGAAGTTTCTACCTCTCTGTTTCCATCATCAAAGCAAGATTTTTAACATTCTAGAGTGATTATATTAGTGCAGGGCTTTTAGAGTACAGAACGGCCGCTGTCAGAGCAATCAATGAACGGGTTGGATCATGCACACTGTGCAGCAGAGAACTCAAAACGAGAGAACCGCGGTATCTCGGCTACTTCCCCGTGAGCCTCGTGACAACTGAAGTGTGGATTTAATAGTATTCGGACTTTGAATATCACCCAATACCCAAACCCTAATAATCATATATGCTTTCTTCTTTCCACCCACTTTTTCAGCCTTTAGACATCACACCAGCAACAAGGGAATCATGATGCCATCCATTGGCAATTGTCTTTCTAACTTTTATCTTTTCTTTTCTCATTTTCATTTTCCCCTTTAATTAGGTTCCATGATGCATTTCGCCCACAGTTACTGAATTCCCACATGCTGGGAAAACAATCTGCAACACAAAATTCAGAATAGTTAGTGAGAAGTTTGGGGAAAGGACATCACTAAGATGTGAATTTAAGTCTTCAATTTGGATTTTTAATTAGATTTATCTGATAATTTGATAAGTCATTTGTGAAATTTGAGTTTAATTCGGTAAATTATAGTAGATTTACATTGACCTCAAAGAATTTAACTTCTGATTTATTTTGGTTTAAATCATGGCATAAAAAACTACGGCTTCGCCAAAAGAGTTGCAATCATTCAGAGACTAGACTTCTGTAACTGTGATTTCTCCACCTTCGGCATTTCTATCTTAGGAAATGGAAATATGTCTTTTATGGATCTCTAAACCTTTGCAAGATAAATAGTATGTTTTGAGATTGAAATTTCCAGTTTTAGTAATATTAGGACTCTGTCATGATGTATATATTCATTAAAGACTTGGTCCAGATGGTTTAAGTTCATACTTGTTCCCGTTACAATGATTTGCATGTCAGCTAGGACTTATTTTCTTTGTGAAAATGCATGCTTTCTTATATTAATATTCCCAGTTTTCCCAATCGGCATATCGCTTTAAAAATTATGAATATATATGGGCTTATGTGGTCTCTATGGGTGGATATTGACATGCATCAAGTTTTTCTGCCTCATTAGCATGGTTGAGCCCTAGCTTTAGTTTTATCCTCTAAATGTGGGTGATATCTGGACCCCCTAGTTGCTGGCTTCAAAGTTTTTCATGTTTTTCCCTTATTCGTTTGCTCATTAAAAGGTGATTATTAGCAACTTTAGCAAGAGGGCAAGACAATGAAACTCACGAAACCCTTAAGAGTAGTAAGCTCATGAAAAAGGAACATTTTTGCTTTTTACATTTCAAAGAAATTTCAAATTCAATTTTCAACCACTCTCTCTCTCTCTCTGCATGTGTGTGTCTGGGTGGAAAAGCAAAAGCATCTTGTAATAAAGAAAGGAGAAAAGAAAAGGAGCATCTTCCCATCCCAGCTCTTCTTCACAAATTCAAGCAAAAGGGCGTTTCTCTATACGCACATGAACTCCCTCACTTTCATCCTCCACTTCTCTCAACCTTCATCATTCCTTGTTGATGCAAGATCCAAAGAACCCACAAACACGGTATGAAAACCACTCCTTTCTCTCTCTTTCTTTTTTCTCAATTTTTTCTTTTTACATGCAAATGCTTCTATCAGATAGCTTCGTCAAACTCTTGTTTTCAATTGAAGAAAACACTTGTTCAATATGCTTTGATCAGCCTAGTTTTATGCTCTAACCTTGTAAATTCATACAGTTTTTTTTATTGTTTACTTGATCTTAGATACACATATGAGTGCATGCACAATTCGTTCCATTTTCCAGTATACTAAAATCGAATGTTCTAATGTATTTAGGAAGCCTTGGTACCAGAGAGCGATGGAAGCGGCAAGTTTATGGCGGACCTTGTCAAGACCCACCGGCATTCCCACAAATTCTAACAAACCAAAGCTAAAGAAGTGCTCCTCTCTCAAGGTTGCGACTTCGTTTACTAGGGTTTGTTTATGTGCCCCCATTTCTTACACCGAGGTTTTCCATGCTGATCTTCCGCCAAGGAGAAGCTACAGCTACCCAAGATCAAAGTCTTTTGTGGCACCCCAAGAGAGATTTCCAATTCCGAGAACTTCAGTAGAAGGCCGGAGAGTTTTCCGGGGGAAGTCGCTAACTGATGATGTGTTGATGAGAAGATTTGTAGTGGAGGAAGAAGCAATGATGCAAGTTAGGAGGAGGAACCAGATGGAAGTTGTAAAGAGGCGGAATTTAATAAGAAAGAAGAAACTTGGGCCTAGTCCTCTTAGCAGAATGGTAATGGCAGGGGAAGATTAATAATTTATTTCACAAAGAAAAAATAATCCAATTAAAGATGTAAGTTTTGAAGCTTTTTTTCTTTTTTTTTTTCATTTGCATGTGTAATTGGGTTTTGGTTTGAGTATTGTTTTATCACTCTTTTCATGCCCATCTTCTCGATTTGATGGTAGATTGGCAATAGTTGGAAAAAATTAGATGTTCATTTGTTCATCCAAGAGGAAAACATTTTGTTTCTTTTCTTTTTCTCTTTTGGATTTCCTCTTTCTGGGTTTACGGGTGCCTTAGAGGAGATTGTCTTTCCAAGTTTAGGCGAAGAAAAAAAGATGAAAAAAGAAATATATATATATATATATATATATGTGTACATGTATCTATATCTTAATAACTAATTCAAATGGTTTTACTATAGTAGGAAATATATGTCTTAAAATGGAATCCCAATTTCCAAAAATTCCCTGAATGGCATTTGTAGAAAAACTTGCACTTATAATTTATAACTTTTATCGTATTTTACATATTATTTATGCACATTTGTCGTTTGTGTTTCATATTTTTGTTCTACAAATTTCCACTTTATAGACTTAAATGGTTGAGGCAGATCGCCTTATTGAATTTTTAACTTGAAATATAACTTTGATCCATCATCATGTAGATGAAATTTAATGTTATAAAATTTGAACTCAAGTTTTCATTATTTTATTTTTTTTAAAATGCAAAAACTTCCATTTTGTTGCTAGCTTTTCATCCTAGACTGCCAAGGGGAAGGAAAGATTAAAGCATCACATCCTTTCTTTAATACTCCTCCTTAGATTTATACTTTATAGTTGCGGCTTTTTATTATATTTTTCTTAATTCTTTACCTACCTGATGAGAGCTCAGACTATATGAATGCCTTCAAAGTGAATTTATCTAATCTCAACTATAGAATTAAATCAAATTTTTCCTCAATCACTTCTCAAGGTTCTTGACAAGTATTCAAGTCGATAATAAACAATAATAGTAACACAAACTTTCTTTTGGGAAATTTTCACTTTCAAATAACCTTCAAAAGTTTTAGCAACTTAAGGGTAACTTGACTAGCCTTTGCTTGAAGAGGGCTGCGGACCAATTAACAGCAACCCTGTATGCATTTTCGTACAAAATTGCTCCTGCCACCCCAATTTTAGTACAAAATTGTGCTGCGCCTCAAAGTAATAAATCTACCGGACTTGGGTCTGTACCGCCATTGCAATGGGATGAGGATAAAAGTTTGGTACTTTCCCTTAAGTACTCTTTTGATCAGTTGAAATAAACATCATTTCTTTTGCCCTCTTATATTTTATCCTTCATACCTTTGCACCAACGAAACTAAAAAACCAACTTCAAAAGCATCCTCCCATGGAAAGAGGAGTTTGTGTCAAATGGGATCAAATGGGGAGAAATGACTTGTATCTTGGAGAAACTTTTAGTCCAAACCATTGGATTTATTCCAACAAGGCTTTTCTCTCTCTAACTGCCCTCACTTCCAAACTGCTTTTTCTCCATCTTCTCTACTCTCTGCAATTTGATCTTCCTCTTTCTCCCCCATCTCTTTTGGGTTCTCATTTTTTGGCCTGTTTTTGGACTCCGAGCCATTTTTCTTTGCTTCAAAGCAGCCCAACAAGAAAAGAAAGGAATCCGTTGAAAACATGAAGGAGTAACACTTTTTTGAAATTTTGTTGAATGGAATTGGAGGGGTCCATTGAAAGTAATCTACAAAGAATACCAAGGAGAAGAGAGAGACAAAAATTTGCCCAAAAGAGAATGCTAGCAAATGGGATCGAAAATTTTTGGCAGGAGCAGACAATATCGGGGCCATTTGGAAATTGGATGCGGCCCACGTAAGATTCATTGTCTTGGCATGGCTTTGGTAGAGAGACAATGAAAAGAAGGATGAAGGGGAGCCTTCGTGCAATGGTAGAATTTTCGTCGTGTGACCTTAAGTTTATGGGTTTAACAGCCTTTTGAAATATGTAAAGTAAGGCTGCAAACTATTGAGCCTTGTGGTCTGCCCCCTTCCCGGACCCTACCTACACGAGAGCTTCGTGCACCGAGCTGCCCTTTTAAGAAGAAAAGAAGGATAATAAAGCTATTTTAATTGTTATAGGAGCAAGAAAGTTTGACTCGAGCCTTCTATACGTAGATACTGGTCTAGATACCCTCAATCGGTTAAAATTAATTTTCACAGATTATTGGATAGTGAAAATTTTCTTCTTTTTACCTATTTCTCTCTTGGGTGCATATGAGGAGATTTACAATGCAAATCACTTACACACTTTTAAGGACTGTAGCGGGTCCAGTCAATTTGAGTTTTGGTCTAAACAACCTGGCATCTTCCTTGAAATACACTTAGTCACAATCGATCAATATTATTGAAGTTGTATAAACATAAAAGAAAATCACACTTGTGGTCCTGGCAAACAAAAATCTCCTCTCAAGGTACAATTCAACAAAAGCTCAGTTGTTTGGGTTTTGCTTAGAGATCACTAAACAAGGATCTGTTGAGATCAAGGGTCTAGAATCACGCAGCTAGGCAAAATCAGCAGCACTGGGATAGAAATAATGTCAGCTGTCAGATTGACAGATTCAATCATGCCAAAGTGGCAATCTGGTCTTGATAGTGTTTGTTATGGATCATGTATAACCAGCCCTTTCCTTTCTAGAATTTTGCTTTTCCTAAACAATTCCTTAATAGATGGGGTAGTTTATGTGATGGATGAATTTATTCTCCTTAGGAAGAATTTGAGCAGGTAGAGACAAAACGGGTCTTCCTCTCTAAACCGTTTATCTCGTAGCCGCGCTACAGATAATAAATGACGGTTAGGAAATGAGAAGTAAACAATCTGCGTTTATCATCAAAGGCTAGGAAACATCCAACGAGGAAAAATTTGTAACACTGCCCATCCACAGCAAGTCTTAGTCGATCAGCAATTTAGCTGCTGAATTATTGGGCTCCACCTATGAATTTCCTGTCGTTCAGGTGATTATATAAGTTCCCAGGAGAATGTCATACTGGAATATCTTTCAGAATTTTGGCCTTTGGGGCAACGTAACGATGCAACTCGTTTGATCTATAGAGGTCCAATATTCTAGAAGTCTTTTTATATATTGATATGTGATTTTGAGGTCATCAGTTCAAAGCATGAAAATAGTCTCTTTCAAAGATGCAAGGTAAAGTTAAGTATTATAAGTGCCCTGCCCTGTATCGACATCAAAGGAGGCCATTGAGATAGCAGCGGTGGGAGCAATTCAAGCGGTCAGTCACAGCTTAAGGGATAAATTAATAGTGTAAACAAGACCGTTGTTCTTCTAAAATATCACGAAGTATATTTTTCCTAGCATCCATAATCAACAACCAACAATATGGTACCATGGGATCAACCCTAATGATCATCCATGGGGTTCCACAATGGAACATGTTTCTGTAAAGGAGGACCATGATATCGAAAACTATCATGAGGTGACCTTCATGGGTCCATGGTGGTAGGACATCGCATCCATAACCTCAGTATTTAGCTGTTGTAGCTGAACCAATTTTTTATTTTATTAATTGATGGATCTAGGATCATCCAATCAGTTCAAGAGGACACATATGGTGCCTACCAAATGAGAAAAAAGCATAGCCTGATGCACGAAGCTCTTGTGTACATGGGGTTCAGAGAAAGAGCAGACTCCAAAGGGTCAATAGTATGCAGTCTTACCTTGTATTGTAAGAGGTTCGTCACCCCTCCAACCCATGATCTCAAGATCACACGATGATAACTGTTCCGCTGCGGCAATCTTAAAAATTAACTGACCATTCTTTTTCTGGTGACATCTTAGATGCCTGGTACGTGCCTAAAAATCTCCTCAATGAATGATGTTAAGTCGATAACTGTCCGATTTGTTAGGATGTCTTTACCTTTGTTTTTGGACCGTCCGACTACGACCTGTCCATTTCCACTACAGATTTCAAGAACGGAGGAGACATTTTGTTCATGGCCTAGCTAAGATGTGGCCCCGAAGATGAGCTCTTTGATCACCAAAAAATATGGACCCAACGAGCAGGTACTTCTGGCCGTGGCTTTTTCCAAATCTGTGTACTGTGTAATCTATCCAAAAAAGAAAAGAAAAACAAATCAACAAAATAAAAAATCGTGTACTGATTCACATATACATTTATGTAATCGATCCGCAGTTGCAAAGTTCAGATTCGTGAAGATCGACAAAGCAAAAATTGGGGAACCATTTGATAAGTAAGAGTCCCTAAAAAGATCCAGAAAACAAGCATAATTATGATGTGAATTGCATTTAATTTTCTTTAAGTTGGTTTTGGAATTAGATTCACAAGTAATATTTGAGAAATATACAATTTATTAGCTATTTATTTGTTGATTTGGTCAATTTGTGTTTACTTGGGCAAATTTCTATTGCAATCGGAAATTTTAACAACTTTTAATGACTTGGCATTAAATCAGGACATCTTGGGTCTTCAAAATTTGTAATTGTTTTAAGACTTGAAAGATATTGGTTTTGAGAACTCTAAACGATAGACATCATAGATATAAAGCGAATATCTGCAATGATTCAATCTGATAATGGTTAGGGACCTGGTGCAGATGCAAGTGGTGATCATACTCGGCAAAATTTCTGTAAAGCCACCAGCATCATGGATGCACGTGTTTATAGTCTGCAAAATTACTTAATCAAAGAAGGTAAAGGAACAAGTGCTGAAACTGGAACTGATCGATATGGTTCACTTTAGAGAGCTCCCTATTTTAAGAGGTGAAGGGGAGTCTTGGTGCAACAGTAGAGTTGTCGTCGTGTGACCTTAAGGTCACGGGTTCAAGGTATGGAAACAGCCTCTTGTAAAATACAAGATAAGACTGCATACTATTGACTCTTGTAGTCCGCCCCTTTCCTGGACTCCGTACCTCTCTCTATAAGGTAATTGATACTATTCCACATGCTGAGCCTGTTTGTTAAGAATCAGTTTTTCACAAGAGCATTTTTTGAGTAAACTCGTTCCATGATCTTAATCACTAATCTAAAGAGCTCCCAATTCACCTAAATTTCAGTTTTTTTTTTTTTTTTTTTTCCAGCAAGTGTGCGCTGAGATTTATCATTGCTCATGCTACTTGTCATATGCGCTAATACAATTACGGGGATGTCTTCCCAGAGTTCTCCGATGGCTAGAAGTACGAAGCCGTTGTCATGTGAAGAGAATACTCAACGGTTTAGCAAGATTAATATTAAATAGATATACATGAATTGGACTGGTTAGGCACAAGTTTTCTTTTTTGTGGTCTGATTTTTCTCGCTTTCTATTTCGCTCTCTTTCTATGCCGATCTTTTAGACCATCCTGGTCTCCCTTTCAAAGTATCTCCGTGTTGAATGAATTTATCACCATTCAGAGAAGCATCGTATAGGAATTGAAGTTATGGAAGCACATATTATCCCCTGTAAGGAGAGCTTTGGCGTAACGGAAGAGTTGTCGTTGTGCGACCTTGTGGTCATGGTTTCCAGGTGTGGAAACAGCCTCTTACAAAATACAAGGTAAGATTGCATACTATTGACCCTTGTGGTCCACCCCTTTTTGGACCCCGTATACACGGGAGTTTCGTGCGCCGAGGCTGCCCTTATAAGATACTAGCGGACTAAAATCAAATGGGACCCACTGTTTCCATTATCACACTTCTCGTGCGGTAAGGTATGCCGTGGATGAGGGCCGTCTAATATGGTGTAAGTGCTGCTTGCAATGGAGTGAGCTGACTTAAAATTGACTTGAAATGACTGAAGTAGGGTTGGGATGATTGGAAGTATCACTTAAGCTGGGTTGAGAGGATATTATTCCATTTCAATCAAAATGTAGGGGCGGAGCTGGATTATGGGACAAGAAGAATGGCTCTTTTGTTCTCTTTTACAGTAGGAATGGCTCCAATGAAGTTTGTAATATGGCTTTAGCTGAAGTGATAAATAAACCAGTAAGAGTGAGTTAAGGTGAGATGATTTTTATCTCAAGCACTACCGACCGTAAACTAAGATGAGATGATTATCATCTCAACTCAGCTCAAGCACCACTAAGACTGATATGACCCATCTTATCTCATTGCGAGTCACCGTCACTCCTATCTGAACCACCAGTAACACTTTGTAAAATATGTCCTCCTTTCCATGATTATAAGCCTTAACATGCGGTGCTTTTGTTGGTGAATGTAACGTTTTCTCGTCTTACTATGTTGGTTATAATGCTACAAATGGGAGCTTTATACTTAGCAGATGGGCATCTTTCGTTCATGAATGTTTGTATCACGTATGTATTATAAGACGGGGGAATACCAACATAAAAACTGACTGGGGAGGTTAGAGCAGAGTAGACAACAACCATCCATAGCGTACCCTAGAAGATAGATGGTATGGATCACTAAGTGGTTTCAACTTATACTTTACCCACTAAGTGAAATGTGCACATCCACCATGTAAAAGCTCTTGAACGAGTTCCCATTCAGCTGTACTTCCCTCTGCCTAAGTTTCCAACAAAAATTTGCACTCACATCATTGATGGGGGACAATAAATGGAGTTAGTGAGAGCAAGAGATTCTCTTTACAAAGGAGATTAGGACATCCCAACAAGCAAAGAAGATATTATCATCATGACTATATTCCCAGTCCTCCTTTACCTTTTGTAGTTGCCCATATGACTTCCACACGCATAATCTTCTAATATCTGGTCACTGTGCTAATTAAAGAAAGAAGGAGAACCTTGGTGCGGTGGTAGAGTTATCATCGTGTGACGTTGAGGTCATGGTTCAAGGCGTGGAAACAGCCTCTTACAAAATGCAAGATAAGGTTGTATGCTACTGACCCTTATGGTCTGCCCCTTCCCCGAACCCCGCACATGCAGGAGCTTCATGCACGGGGGCTGCCCTTTGTGCTAATTAAAGAAAAATCAGATATAATGAAACTGTGAAAATGATCCATCCAAACAATAGTCACATGCACACGATGCCATTAATGATCCATCAACGCTTTCAATCTGTCCGGATTTTTGCAACATTATTTGGTTATTGTACGTCGATTCAAAGACTAAGTTGGATATCATAAGTTGATTTAGACGGAGAATGACCAAAATAATGATTAATGATTGAAAGACAGCTGATACAAGTAGTTACTAACAACCTGTGGAATAAGTAGATTGATTTTGATAAGAGAACCACTAGTCTTCATAGGTAAGTTCCCTCACAAAGCATTTGGAGTGGCGTATAAGCAAATTCCATACTTAAACGACTCTTTCAGTCTCTCTCTCAACTTCTCCATCTTCCTTAGGACGGACTACCCAAATCTATAAGGAACTATTTGAGACAGTATAAATCAAATACGAAGAAATGGACAAAAAATAACGCATTTATAGTTTCTTCTGCTTGTATTGTCTTACAAGAACACTCAAACCATTAAACTACAACAAAAATTGGGGAACCAATAATGGAGAAATTATATGGTAGCATGTTGTTGGACGGGAAAACAATAGGAATATGCGCGTGGCCGAAATAAATTGTTCTTAAACTACTCTCTAATGATTCCAAGCATTCTCGTGTCGATCCCCAAATATTTTAAGCACCAGATAGTCCTAACCCATGATTACATCTAGACTTTTATACGAACGAGAATGGCAAGGATCATACCATCTAAGACTTGAACTTGAAGATGAACGGCTTGGATCGCCAAAATATGTGGTCCACATGGAAATATTGCTTCTCGCTTTGTTTGCACATGAACAACTTGAAACTCAGAGCAAGTAAATGCTAGGATCATTTAGTAGATGAGATCTTTGAGGCATGGCCCATTTAAGTTGGAGCACAAAATTTCTATAGCTGGCCGTACAATATACTCTTTCTCCCCTAAATTCTGAGAAATTCTCTCTCTCTCTCTCTCTCTCTCTCTCTCTCTCTCTCTCTCTCTCTCTCTCTCATGCGTATCTCACGTGCCTTTCACTAGTTTAGCTAATGAAACATGCATGGGGTATCATGATGTATAGATTAAAATATATACATCTTCCCAGAAAATATCACGAAGGAGCAAATTAATGATGGTGCACAGCATAGCAAAGCACGCAAGTATCAAAACCAACAATCGAACGACCTAGATTGCCTACTGGTGTCACATGCCCTGAGCCAACATGTTCAATTAAAAGGTTCAGACTGCCTGTTTTTCCAACTGGGTAGTTGCCCTACTTTTCTAATCTTCCTTATAATATTAATATCCTCTGTCAACATGATAATAATATTTGCATCACAAAAAGACCAACATAGCCGTTTTCTAGTGTTATTACAGGTTTACAAGGCTTTCCATTCAAGTAAAGTTTGTTGGGTCGTGGAGTGAGAAAGTGGCCACCCCTTCATCATCAGACCAAAAGAAAATCATAAATACACCATGTAAAAAAGGTAAAAGGAGAGAGAAAAAGTAACTCAATTCTTGCAAGGAAGAACCGGATGCAAAGTTCCTTAGAGAAAAGAAGGCAAAAGATAAACAAAATTGTTAAAGGCGATGAAGAGGAGAAGCACTTGGTTTAGTACAGGAGAGGGAGGAGAGAAATGGGGGAGTTAGAAGTCTAACTTATCACTCCTTCCTCTCCTTTTTAGCTGAGGAATATAGCTTGTGGATGGCCTTGGAAGCCTGAAGACCTGCCAAGGTACTTGTTCTGCCATATTTTTCTTCTTGATATTTGAATTATTTGGCTTTTACGGAAAATTTTTCATTTATTTTCTATTGCCCCCAAGTTAGAGTACAAGGAGACTAAAGAAACTCTTGCTTCTCCTGAATTTTCCAATTTTCTTAATTTTATAGTTTTGAGTGGGCAATTTTGTTTTGGACTGACTTGAACAGGTAGTTGGAAAATTTTGGCATTTTATGATAGGAAGAAGGGGAAGCTTCGTGTTTTCAGGGTTTCTAGAGCTTTGAAACTCTAAAGACGGGCAAGGTACTTGCTGGTCTCTCTAAGATCTCTCTAGATTGTGTTTTACCTTGTAGTTGTTCTCATAAAGTACTTCATGAAAAAACTAATAATGGTTATTTCCATGTATAAACTAATTTGAGAATAGATCATTAGTTCTATGCTCTTCCCTGTAAAATTTGGAGTCCTTGGACTTCAAGAGGAAATTCTTCAACTTCTTTAGTTTATTACAGGCGATTGTTTTGTAGTTTTTTCTGAATAGGTAGTTGCAGAAGCTTTTTCCTTTCTCAAATACGGACACGTAGAGAGATGATCAATGAATAGCTGGTCAAGAGGTTCATGTTTGCTCTTTCCCCTTCCCTCATCTATCTCCTCTTTCCCTCTTGATCTTATTTTCCAGTGTTTGATGCTTGAAAAGTGAAGAATATTAACTACCCTTTCAGAATTCTTTTTCTGTTAGCTTTTCTCTTCTCTTGAACTCTTTGTTCCTATGGGTATTTGATATTTCTGCTTACGGATACTGACTGATGGTATTTAGCCCCAAAATGGAACAGTTAAAGCTTACACAGCCTCCTCGTAAATGTTCTTCTCATTAGATTCTACGGCTATTGCATGTGATTCGTTCGGAGTGAATTCATTGAAGATCGATACATAATGTTCTCCTTTTTCCTTGTCTTATATATGTATATTTTTTCTCATCTTGCCTTACGTTCCGCTACTTTATCCTTGGGTTCTCATGTTTCTCCTCAAAAGCAAAACTTTGGATCCTTCATTTGACTTCAAGGTGATGGAAAGTTAAAGCACACCTAAAAAGCTGAATGGTTTCAGGATGGCGAATATTGAAGGCAAAGCGAAGATGACTTGCTGCCATTTGCGACTTATCATTTTCATATAATTATATATCATTTTTTAGTCGGCATTTTTTATATACTCAACTGTATATTATTAGGATGATGAGTTATTTATTATAGTTATCTATAAGCAAATTTCTTAATTATTATTTTGAGTTAACGTTATACCTAGTGATAATTTGCAATGTTGAGGTCTCATGTTCATGTCTTGATAGGGCATGACAACATTCCAGGGTCCACCTAGGTCCCTACCTCTCCAATTAATAAAATTCACTCATTTCTCGAAAAAACATTCACCCTTAAAATTCCCGGCCTTGTCAGACCCCACAAGTTAACAACAGGTGAACAATAGAGACCTGTCACCTGTGATGCAGTCTGCTGCTACATGCGCAATGTGTTAGCAAAAAATTGGTACAAACAATCAGATGCGCCTCTTTCCTAGCAGTTCCACCTTCTTTATCTTTTCATGAAAATGCGATGATTTGCAGGAGAAGGAAAACAAAAGCAGGTCAAAATGATGGAAATGGGATGAAATGTCATTTTCTGATTGCTCAGGAGCAGCATTTTTGCCAACTCAATGCATGTGGTCATTTACTCATGTGTTCACTAGAATCACTTGTTCTCTTTCCAGCTTAAATGGAGTAAATGCAAGAACCATGGGAAAGAAAGGAAGCTGGATATCTACACTTAAAAGGGTTTTCACACCCAATTCTAAGGAGAAGTTACCTAATGTAAGTGCTAAGCAGAGACGAATTTCATTACCAAGTGAAAGCACAGACATAGCTTGACTTGTCTGAATCTTGATTGCAGGGTTCAGAAAAGAAAAGTGTTAAGGAGAAAAAGTGGTGGGGACTAAGGAAGTTGAAGCATGGGGAGGGTACTTCTTTTATCCCTCTTTACAGAGAACCAAGCAGTATTGAGAAGATACTTGGAGAAGCTGAGAGGGAGCACCCCAAGTCACGCTCCTCATTCTCCAGGGACCACCAAAGGACACCTTCATTTGCTACTAAGCCGCCTTCTAGGGTGCCTTCCAGAGAGCAGGAACAGCAGACCCATAACATGCACCCTAGGGAGACAAGTAAGGGGCCCCTTAGGGAGACCCATAACGTACAACCTAGTGAGACACATAATGCTGCCCTCAGGGAGACGCATAACGTGCAACCTAGGGAGACGCATAACGCGCACCAAATACAAACAAGTACCTACATTTCAAGAGCCACTCCAAATTACCATCAAATTGCAGCCATCAAGATACAAACAGCTTACAGAGGTTATATGGTGCGTTACTACTAAATCCTAATACCTTCATTAATTTCCTTGTTTTTTTGGAATTGTTGTTCTAGTGCCTTCATTAGGTTTTAGAAAGTCCAAATGATGTGTAAAATTTCAAAGGAAATGTTGCCCTCTTCGTGTGTGGGAGCAATGGGACCCACCAAAAAATATGGGCACTATCCATGTATTGTAGTAGGTCCCACTGGTCACAATATTGTGAATGGTGCAATTCCTGGAGCTTTTGTCTGGCGTGAGTACATGTAAGGTTAATGGATTTTTCTGCCTTCCAGCTGTTTGTTTGTCCGAATCGTTCATTTGATGGGTGTCTTCTTTGATTACCGATTGCCAAAACTCCTCTTACATTTGGATGGTCCCAGATACTGTGTTACGCATGGAATGTAAAGCGGATAGAGTTCAAAAAATCAACTGTGGCAAATCATAATCCTTTAGATGGTTTGGAGTGTCTATGTATCAGATCTTCTGTCATGGGCTGTTTACATTCTTGGGACTAAAGATGGGGAAGTTGTGCCTTACAGGCTAGGAGGAGCTTCAGAGCATTGAAAGGTCTGGTGAGACTCCAAGGTGTAGTAAGAGGGCAAAGCGTAAAGCGACAAACAATGAACGCCATGAAATGCATGCAAATGTCGGTAAGGGTTCAGTCACAAATACACGCAAGGAGGATTCAAATGCTGGAAAATCAAGCTCTACAACGACAGAATCTGCACAAGAGTGATAAGGAACAGGAGAGCAGCTTGGGAAGATGGACCTTCACTCCACCCGTAAGCTTCCTAACTCATTAAGAATTTGAAACAGATGCATGTCAAAGTATGTCTTTGTGAAGGGTCGTTGGGCAAGGGAACAAACATTTCTTATTGAGAATTAGTGTAATATATTAAATAAATCGATCGAGTAGATCGCAAGAAATAGATGCCAAAGGGTTCCAGCCGGGGAAACTCTGAACCACAAAGAGGTCCATTAGGAAGCTTTTGGCCTCTGGAGAAATCCGAAGCTACAGACACTAATGGTAATAACAACCATCACGTCGTATATCGCAAAGGAATTTACATAATCAGCTTCCCAAACAAGAAACTAGGAACATGCAATTGGAAAACACACTACTATGTCGATGTGGCTGATATTTCATCCATTTATCACCCATGGCCACGTTTCTCCATGCTTTGTCCCATATCTGTAGTCCAGATTCTTAAACCGTGCGCCATTGTTCCTTCCTTAGCCAATCTATTGACTTTCCTAGAGGCCGAGCGGGGTATGTGATGGATAGAGAATTATGGACATAAAAAATTGACCATGGATGAACTTATCCATGTATAGAAATCTTATGGGCTGCTAAAGATGGCCCTAAAACCCTTAGATTATTTTCCTCTTGAATCTCCAAATTGTAGGGGAAACAAGCTACATCCTTCTAACCTACTGGCAGAAAAAGGAGCCTCTCTCACGGTAAGTCATGTGCTCGAGACTCTCTTCACGCGCTAAAAAAGAAAAAAGAAAGAAAGAAGAACATGCAGGCGGAAACCATCTTATCTATGAATAACTCAGTTCAATAATCCGCAAACTGTAGTAGAAGGTTTATGTTTGTTTAAGTTACTAAAATCTTATGTAATTTTTTCAGTCAGAAGCAGAAGAGCCAGAAGAATGGGATGACAGCGTGCTGACGAAAGAGGAAATAGAGGCAAGGATGCAAAGGAAGGTCGAAGCCGTCATCAAGAGAGAGAGAGCGTTAGCCTACGCCTATTCCCACCAGGTTATGCATTGTTCTTTGAAATCGCTGCGAACTTTGGTATGGAATTTTTCTTTCATAAAGAAAAAGGTAAGGTAGGAAAAGAAGGGGGTGAATCCTTAAGTTGCATAAATGATCGCCATTTGGTTCTGAGATTATGATGATAAGTTGCAGACCCCACCTATCTCTTTACTTTGAGTACTTATTAAAAGTAGAGAACAACGTTCAAACACTTTTCGGCTAAAAAATAGACGCAGAGCCCAGCTTTAGTTGATCGACTCATTCACATGGCAGACTTAACTAGAGAGCCGATCCTCCATGGTGTAAACCATCATACAATTCTAACACTCTACCCGGTCAAATTTCCTATTTTTAGTTTCAAATTCTATAAGCCACCTAGCTCACCGGTTAGGATTTGAAGCACATCAAATGACAGAAAAACTCTATTTTATGCTTAAATGAATAAATAAAAACCTTTTAGGGCATTTATTATACTAGAGGGAGCCTTAGGGTAATGGTATAGCTGTTGCTGTATGAGTTGGAGGTCATTGGGCTACCTTTCATTTTTTAGGCCATTTATTATACACATATGAACACTAACAGCTAGTTTCACACAATGGATCTGATCTTTGGAGTATATGGCCTATATAAAATGAACCAGATCGAAGATGAAGTAGTTGGATCACCAGAATTCTAGGCCCTACATTTACTTTAGCCTCTAGAATAAACTTGTACTTTCTGATGGGGCTCCCACCATATAAGACTTCATTAACAAAGTTTGAATCAAAGGAAGGTACCCCATTAGAGTGTAGATATGATTTCATAAATGAAATTCATTTCAATAATGTATTTATTGAACTCTTATGTTCCAAACAAATATGGCATCTAAACATTTATATATAAATGTCAATGTCTCTAGTGCCTATGTAAGGCCTTATCATTCTACCTAAAAGTTTAAGCTAATAAGAAATAGGCCAACAATATTTATATTGTTAATACACCCAGCATAGTGCCTATGTAAAGCCTTGTCATTTGACAAGTTTAAGCTGATAGGAAATAGGCCAACAATATTTATATTGTTAACACACCTGGCCCATTATGTAAGCTCCTTCTATAGGATAGAGCATGTGGATTTAATAAATAGGGTATTCTTAATTCTAACTTGTGACCTCTTAGTAAATAAGGCATTGATTACAATGCAACCTAAAAGCTTAAGATGATGGGAATGGAAAGTGCGCCAATAATATTTATATCTTTAACATTATTAAACAACTATGAATTGTAGGCCGCATGTATGATCACATACAATTGGTGCTAACTTCTGTGAATTATGATGTATCAGCCATGGAAGGGTACACCGAAGTCAGCTCATAACGCACTGTTGGAGATGAGGTCCGGAGGCGGAGGGTTACCGTGGTGGTGGAATTGGATAGAAAGACAACTTCCGGCACCAGTCACAGAAGAGCTCACCCCGCGTGCCAAGAACGATGCAACACCTTGCAGGCTTAATCCAGAACTCAATGCTCAACCCAAATCAAACAACTACAAGCAGTCGAAATCCAGATTGGAGAACCTCGAGACAGCCACGCCTAAGTCTTCGAAGTCATCGGCAGCCATCAAAGTGAAGCAGGGGCCCATCTTATCAAGTAGAACACTGCAATCGGGGAGCTCTACACCCACAAAGCATGCGAAACCTAGAGCCAGTGCTGGATCAGAATTTTCACGCAATGCACCAATAAGGGATGATGACAGCCTAACAAGCTGCCCATCATTCTCAGTGCCTAATTACATGGTCCCAACTGTTTCAGCCAAGGCAAAAGTTAGAGCCCAGAGCAACCCCAAGGAGAGATCGGCTGCGGCAACACCAAGGCAGGACTCGAAGAGGCGACTCTCATTTCCTCTAACTCAAAGCATTGGATATCTATTCTCAGGCAAGGACTCGAGTTCTCAGAGGATCTCAAGGAACGACAAGCCCCTGCATTCTATAGGAAATGTAAGCATCGATTCAACCCTTTCTTTGCCGGCGGGTGTGGGAAGGAAACCCTACAAGTGACTGTGTGATTCTTTTTGTTTTTTCTTGTCTTCTTTCTTCTCATGGAGTGGGATGCTTTTGATTGAGGTGTCTAAGGAAATTTATTGTATGATTAGTGCTCATAACAATAATAAGAAATGATAGTAAGTGAAGGTGTGAAGAGGGAGGCCTTTAATATGCTATGTTTGGATTGTTTTACGTGTATATTTCCCTTTTATTCCTTATCTTCCTTTGGGTTGTTTTATATGTATGTTTTCCTTTTATTTATTTCCCTGTATATCTTCCTTTTTAACTAAAGCGATTGTTATAGTTATCCGTGAAATATCATGTATTGCAATAGAAGTTTTTAAGACCCCCTTAATTCGATATTCATAAAATAAACTATCTACTTGATGTAATCTTGTTTATTTCACTCTAAACTTTAAAATATGAAATAAATAACTCACCTTCAGTCAGTATGTGCGATGTTGAAATTGAATCCATATCTTCATATTTGGATGAAAAAGCTTGCAATCATTTAGCAGATTTTTATAGGTGAGATGATAGAACCCCAACTTTAGTTTTTTTGCAAGACTAAGGCTTTCCCCACAAGATTTTTGTCTTTATATACATGCTTCCATCAAGCATGTACATAAGGTATAGGAGATCTTGAGAAGGTTGAGGAAAAAGTCTTCATATGATGTCCCCCTTCACTACTAAAATTGGAATACAACAAAAATAAGATGGTTTAAACACAATTGCCTTGTTAAAATTAATAAAAGATGGTTTCTAAAAATCATCTTACAAAATATACATTAAGAAAATGGTTTTTGTAAACCATCCTACAAAATTATATATAAGACGGTTATTTATAATTGTCATATTTTTTTGTATAAAAAGACGGTTATTGGAAACTGTCTTATGTTTTTTAAACTAAAGAAGACGGTTTCTTCAAAACCATATTTTAAAATTTCATTTTAAAATAGTGTGAAGTTCAATCTATAATTGTTTACTCTTGCTAACTTTGAGATTGAGTTGGATTACGTACATTTTATCCCAAACTTATATGTTCTAGGTCGATATAAGAGTGGGCATGAATTATTTCTTATTTTTGTCATATATTTAAGTTATTTAGCAGATTGTGGATATAAAATTCCTTTCCTCTTCATTTTTCTTCATGTGTGTGGATTATTCATGTGTATGGATCAATGTATAGATCATTAATGTGTCTGGATTAGTCATGTTTTTGGATCAATCATTCTTGTCTCAATCCTAGAGTTGAAAAATTGATTCTTCTAATGTATATATTGTCAACTATATATACATTTTCTATGCATAGAAAGTGTTTGGTTAAATACCTAACCCAATGTTATTAATCTGTTTAGATGTCTAGAAAGTCGTCATACGCATTTGAACTTCAATCTTTAGACAACATGGACAAATATGCTTAAATGACCTTGAAAAGATCATCAAGAGAATATGAGGAGGTAATAGAAAAGTTCATAGAGTTCGCACTTCAGCAGGTAGTGATCATAATCTCATGCGAAATCCATGCTTGAGATGTAAAAACCTAAAAAAAAGTTATTATAGGTAGGTTCAAAGAACATTTCTACTTCAATGGAGTCGATAAAAGATGTCACCTCCAAATGTGCCATAGAGAGGGACTTCTTCATAGACCCTTAGTAAGGATGTGAATATGATCATGAATACATTATAGGAAGTGTTGCAGATAGTACAGTTGCACTAATGTTTTGAGGTACATACGATAACTTAAAGGACAATCCTAAACAATTTCATACTAAATTGGAGGAAGCTGATAAGCAGTTGTATATTGGGTGTATAGATTATACCAAGTTGTCTACAGTGGTAGAACTTTATAACGTGAAATCAAGATTTGGTTTCTCAGATCAAGGCTTTATAGAATTATTGAAAGTGATTAGTAAAATGCTGCCAGAAAAGAACAAGCTAGCTATGTCAATATGGAAGGCAAAGAAAATCTTAATTGCATTAAGATTGAAGTATGAGAAGATATATGCATGTCCCAATGACTGCATCTTATACAAGGAGAAACACAAAGACAAAACTATATGCCCAACTTGTGACATTCAAGATCAAAGATGAAAAAAAAATAAAAAATTCAATTGATTGGCAAGTGAAATATGTTCCTACAAAAGTCCTATGGTATTTTTCCCCTATTCCAAGGTTCAAAAGAATGTTCTATATTATAGAAACAGTGAAGAAACTAGTATGGCATGCCAATGAGAGAGTAGGTGATAACTATTTATGCCATCTAGTAGATAACCCAATGTGCAAACTTGCAGACTTCATGTGACTTAATTTTGAAGAAAATTTTTAGAAACCTACAACTTATAATATTTACGGATGAGATTAATCCTTATGATTCTAATAGTAGAAAGTATAGTTATTAGCCTATTATAATAGTTGTTACAACCTTTCGTCATTGTTGTGCATAGAGAGGAAGCTCACAATGTTAACCATGTTAATATCAAGTCCTAAGCAACTTGGAAATGACGTTGATATGTACTTGGCTCTATTGATTGATGATCTTAAGACATTATGGGAGGTAATGGTTGAAGCTTATGACGCATATAAGAAAGAGACATTCACCCTTAAAGTTATGCTACTGTAGACAATAAACAATTTTCCAATGTATAATAATTGGAGGGATGTATTGTAAAGGAATACAATACATGTCCTATTTGTAGTGACCAAACATATGCAATATGACTTCAACATGGCAGGAAGATGGCATTCCTAGGTCATAGAAGATGGTTACATAGAAACCATCCAGATGGTTTTAAAAAGGAAAAATATAATGGCAATTTAAAGACTAGGATGTCTCCAAAGTGGTTGACTAAACAACAAGTATTAAAATAAGTTGAGAACATTAATGTCTAATGGAGGAAGAACAAGGTAACTAAGCATGCATATAACAACAACTATAAAAGTTATTGTAAGAAGAAGTCAATGTTCTTTGAACTAGTGTACTAAAAATCCCTACACATGCTATATGTGCTTTATGTCATTCACATTGAGAATAATGCCTGTAAAAGCTTGACTAGTACCTTACTTGACATGTTGTGAAAAACGAAGGATGAGCTTACAGCTTGAATGTATCTTATGACAACGGGTTTGAAGAGAAGGTTACATCCACATGATAAGGCCAACTGAGGAACATTCTTACCTAATACAAAATATACACTTGGCAGAGAGGAGAAGGATAATGTGTAAAACCCTGTCAAAGATCAAAGTTCCAGACAAGTATTCTTTAAGCTTCAGAAACATTGTCTCCATGTAAGAGCTGAAATTATTAGAGGTTAAGTCGCACGATTGTCATGCATTGATAAACAACTCATTCCTATAGTAATACATTTAATGCTGTCAGATAAAGTTAGAGGATCTATTATTAAATTTTACTACTTCTTTAATGCTTTGTGCAAGAAGGTAGTGGATACTTCAAAATCATAAGAAATTTAAGAGCATCTAGTGACAACATTATGTGAGCTTGAGACAATCTTCCCACAATCCTTTTTCAATATCATTGTATACTTAACAGTACACATCATTGATGAGGTTAGGCTCTGTGGACTACTTTATTTTCAATGAATGTACCCATTTGAGATGTACATGAAAGTGTTAAAAGGATATGTACAAAATCATAATCGACCAAAAGTGTGTATCGCTAAATGTTACATTGCAAAAGAATCTATGAAGTTTTGCACCAAGTATTTATTAGGAGTGAATGTTATTAAAAGCTCAAGAAAAAAAATGATAAGCTGGATTAAATGATCCAAAAGTTAGTGAACCTCTCTCTCATGGCGGTGTGTCGACCATTGATGGTAAGGAATGGAACTAGGCACACCTTTATCTCTTGTTAAACATTAATGTTAATGAAGTTCAATCATACATTGAGCAAATAATTAACACTCTACCTTTGATGTTTGTTTCACATTTTTCTGTATATATTTTATGTCTAAAACTAAAAGATAATATATTGCATGCATGTTATATATAATTTTCATCTCTTAATTGTAGCGATAACATAGACTTCTTGAAAAAGAGGTATCCAAGAGATGAAAAAAGAGAGGTAATTATAATGAATTAACACTTCATTCACTTCTTGTTATTAACTTGCATATGCACATATACATTAATCAACTCACTTAAGTAATATTAAACATAGGTTTTAAATCAGCGAGATGTTCTAAGTCATTGTATTTTTTGAGTCCTTAGGCTGGATGGTGATGAGACTTTGACCAAAAGTAATAAAGTATAATGGATATGCCATCAATGGCTATCGCCTTCACACAAAAGACCATAATAACTCAATAGCACAATAAAATAATGGTGTTAGCTTAGTTTCTAAGCTACTTTCTTTTCCAGTTCAAAGGACAATAACCCAATTGTAGCAAATGATACTTAGTATATGGTTATATGCAAGATATAGATGCAACATTATACTTGTATAACTGTTGTTGTGTTTATGAGATTGGATGAAACATAACAAAAGATAACATCAAAACCGATGCCCTAGAATTAACATTGGTTGACTTAAATAAGATTGATTATCAAAATGATTAGTTTATTTTGGAATTTGAAGTGAAACAAGTATTTTATATAAAAGACGAACATGATACAAGATGGTCAATTATAAGTGTTCAATTTTTTATAAAAAGTATCCCATTAGTGGCCCATATGTTATAAAATATAGTATTATTTCTAAGGTTTTTCCAAAAATTTATGACACATGTATTTTTTACCTAATATTTCAAAAGTTTGATATTTTGCAGATTTAGAGGATAATTCAAAGTAAATTTGTGAATAATTATAATTTTTTAGGATTTAATTAGAGTTTTTGACCTTTTGTAAGAATCAAGATAATGATCCAATGATCGAGATTAATTGAGATGAGAATTGAAGATCAAGATGAAAAGATCAAGCCAAGTCCTAAATATCATCAATCCAAAGCATGATCAAGGTCTAAGATTATCTCTAGAGCAAGAAAAGAACAATTGGAAGAGCTAAAGGTGATTAAAATGGGCTCGTACACAAGTCATGCAATTCCACGGCCTCTACATGGGAGTCATTCAAACCACCTTAGCCATATAAGCCATGAGAGAAGGTGATAAGCTAAGAAAGAGCTCCAATTTCATAAGCATTCCCCCCTCTTAAATATCTTAGGTTCTCACCTTGGTTGCCCTAATTCCACTCCTCATCTTACGTCCTACTTTTAATCTCCTCATCATCCCCACCTTCCATTTCCATCCAACGGTTTCCATGATCCATCATAAACTTTTGTTAAAGTTCCTCGTCAAATTCAAAGAAGGGCTTAATGATTTTTACCTAACTAAGGTGTCAACGACTTTCACCTTCCAATTACAAACTCTTAAAAGTCCATGGAAATCTTAGCCTTTAAATCTAATCTACCATTCTTCACCTTAGGATCAATCTTCCATCATGATTAGAAAGTACCTAACTTGTATATAACATTCTAGGCATTTCAATGTGAAGGAGATCTTAGGAGGGGGAGATGCCTCCTCCTAAAAAGTGGGTGTCTCCCATCTTTCTCCCTCCCTAACTCTTCAAAGCATCTTCCATGGGAGCAGACTTCCTCTTCCAACCTTACACCCCCTATTTCTGCTTGTATTCTCCTTCAAGTTCAAGTTAGTTCTTCTCTTAATTCCTTACTTGCTTGCCTTTATTAGGTTGCTTTGTTTTGTTCCTTGATTTCATCTTGTATTTTCCTTGCTTTGTTACCTTGATTCCTTTGATTGTTTACCTTAGTTTTTCCCCCTTAAATTCTTAAATCTAAAGGCTATAACTCTCTTGTAGTGACAACCAAGAGAATGTAGCCCTTGGATCAAGATCCTTGCCCATCTTTCTCTTAAGTTCCTTGCCTATCTCTTATTTTGTTTCCCATCTTTTTCCCCTTTGTTTTCCTTAGATCTCTCTTAGAATACATGCTTGCTTGCTATTGATTGATTGTTGGATGATTGAAGAAGGTTCTTGGGGTTTGTTTCTAGATTTAAGTAGGGTGCTCACACTCCTTGGATAGTGCGCACCACACGTGTAATTTTTGGATCCAATCAATTCAAATTTTGATTCAATGTTTAGTGCACAATGTTAATGAATATGCCTTTTGCTTTAATTTTTGTTCTTCATAGCTGTTTGCTTGAGTTTTCTATTCTTAGATTCAATATACACCATTATAGAATTATTTTCATTTTAATTTCATATAAACCACACACTTGAACCAAGAGCACCACTCATGTGCATGGTTTTGAAGTGTGGTCCATTAGATGATTGTTTGTATTAGCTTAGATCTCTATGCATTAGTTGATTTGTTTCATGCACTCCATATTAGCTTAAGTTGCATCCTAGTTCATCCATACCATCATATTCCATTCATACATTTTACCTAGGGTAAGTTTGCATTTTAGTTCCATGCTTTAGATTTCATACTTCCATGTGCACCATGCTTTCCATTCTTACCTTTAATTCATGCATCAATCTATGCAATGAATCATGTGCACTCCACTTTGCATTCATGAATATTAGTTGGTTATTAATTCTTTAGTTTGCATGTTTAGTTTAGGTCATGTTTAGATTTGGTTGACTATTGTCTAGGTTAATTCGCATATTAGATTAATTGTAGAAAGTTTCCATGTTTAGGTTTAGAAAGTTTCTAATTTCATGCATTTTTAGTTTCCATGTTAATATTACTCTTAGAATAGGAAAAAAAACCCATTTCTTTTGGCTAGGAATAAATAATTTAAATAAGATCCATCCAACATATATGTCTGTGAGATTCCTCATGGGATCGACCTCACTCGCATACATCTACTACAATTGATTCATACGGTTGTGAGTAAATTAAAACATTTACCAAGCAATTATTTTATTAGCCTCCCCGATAGACTTTTACTATGAAAATGACCTATGTGACACTGTAATTGATTATCCTTGTATCACTATAATAATGCCGTCAATCAATCTAATTAGGGAGAATGAGATGGATTATGTGCATGATGCTTGTAAGGAGGGTGCTTGGGTTGGATCTAATCAAATATGATGGACAAATTAAAATGCATGTAACATCTAATGTATGTCATTGATGGCATTCTATATTTAATTAGGTTATACATCATATGTTATACCAATTATTTGATTATGTCTTCATATCTTAGAAGATTTTTACCATAGCCAAGGAAATTATGGATGGCAATTGGCCCCCTCTGCCCCTCATAGATGACTAAGATTTGCAAGATCTAAAGAACAAGGATAAAGCGATTAGAAATTTCACTGGGTTATGTAGAGAATATAAGACGGGTTCTAAGAAATGTCTTATATTTTAATACAAAGAAGATGATTTTGACACAAACCGTCTTATATATAGGGAAAAATAATAAAAAGATAGCCTAGTGGAAACCATCTTATTTAATTCAAAATAAATAATGGAGGGAGAGAGAGAGAGAGAGAGAGAGAGAGAGAGAGAGAGAGAGAGAGAGAGAGAGAGAGAGAGAGAGAGAGAGAGAGAGAGAGAGAGAGAGAGAACAAGGGTAACCTATTCAAAATTTCACTGGTAGAATGTAGGACGGTTTCTAAGAAACTGTCTTATATTTTTACACATATAACATGGTACTCCTTAAATTGTCCAATATACATACATACATACATACATACATACATACATACATACATACATACATACATACATACATACATACATACATACATAGGAACAAATATAAGAAGGTTAGTTGGTAACATTCCTATATTTGTTAAAATATATAAGATGGTTTACAGAAATTGTCTTATATTTGCACATATATATATATATATATATAAGACAACATATATAAGGCAATTATGGAAAAATCATCTCATATGTTTTAATATATAAGATGCTTTCTTAGAAACCGTCCTATATTATCAATTAATATATAAACCTTAGTGAAATTTTAAATAGTTACCCCTATTTTGTGTCTCTCTCCCCCTCTCTCATTTTCCTGCTCGTTCACTTGTTTGCTCTCTCAATCATGTCAATGGTTGCTTGACCCATCAGAGAATTCATCATCCTCAACTATTCCTGCTTGCAAATTACATTGACGCACCCAGCCGCTACGTCCCTTGTTAGGTGAAGAAGAAGCATGAAGATAAAAAAACCCATCCCTGTCTCGTTAGTTTGTCATATCTCACAATCTATTGTTCTAAAACACTGGTTTCGTTTATATCGTTGATGTTTTGTCCTTATTTTCAATAATCTAAATGGCATTGCCTATATAATTTGTACTTGTTTTTGTTTAAATCTGTGATGACTGTGATTAAGAGAGCTGAAGAAGTTCATGAGTATTTCGCCCAAATGCCTTCCTTGGCTAAAACACAAGAAAATATTCTAAACAGTCAGTGGTGGAATTGATTATGCTGTATGGAAATTACAAAAAGTGCTCGTTTGGGCTTCTTATTGTTCCTTGCTTGAAAGTCTATGAATTAGGGTTTTTTTGGTATTTCTCTTTCTAAATAATTTCAATGGTTAAATTTTACTTTGTACTTGGTATATTTATAAGTATTGACTTGAAGGAAACAATATTCTAAATAAAATTTGTAAAAAAAGCAAAAATTGATGATTGTGTCATCAGTATATTATAGATAATACACATTGGCTGCATTTTGGGTTATTGAGAATCCAATAATAATTCTTGACCTCATTGCTGTTTCCATGAACTCTGCAAAAACTTCAGCAGTAAGAGTGAAAAGGGAAGGGGATAGCGGATCCCCTTGTTTAATTCCTCTTGTTGCCTTAAAGAATCCTTTTGGAGTTCCATTGAGGAGAACTAAGAATCTTGAATTCTTATGACATCTAATAATCCACTATCTCCAGCTCTTTCCAAAGCACATTTTAGCCATAGCAAAATCAATCTTTCCAATCAACTTTGTCATAGACCTTTTTCCAAGGGTTACTTTGATTAGGACCCCTCCATTTGCATTTCTCTTTGAATGAATGCACTCATGTGCAACCAAAATATCATCCAAAATTTCTCTTGAATAAAAGATGACTGTGTCAATGCAATAATAAATGGTACATATTCCATTCTTTTGGCTAAGACTCCAGCAATGATCTTGTAAAGGTAGGTCTAAATTGTTTGACGTTTGAAGTTCATGGGACTTTTGCTATCAACACAATGAAAAATGCTCCCACACTCTTGTCCACATCTAATCATGAGTGAAAAGCTTAAACATCTTCGTATGATCTTCATGAAGAATATACCATAAATCTTCATAAAATATGAGACAATAGCCATCTGGATTTTGGACTCTATCTGCTTCTATTTGAAAGATAAACTCTCTGAGTTCATCAATTGAGAAGTGCTTTTCCATATCCATTCTATGATGGTCTTGCAAGGTTTTAAATTGAAGATTTGCGAAAGATCATTTAAAAGAGTCATCATCAAAAGACAATGTTTGAAAATACTAAATGACATGTTGCTAAATGGATTTTCCATCTTCTGAATGTTTTCATTGATCACCAATGATTCAATCCTATTTATTTTATTTCTAAAATCTGCCTTTGAGTGAAAGTAGGCTGCGTATTTGTCACCTTGACTCAATCATTTAATTCTACTCCTTTGTCTCCGCTTGCTTTCCTCATTGATGGAACTAGATGTAAGAAATCGTTTGCAATGTTCTTTTTCATTCTATTGTGCTCTACAAAACTTAGTTCTCTTCAATGAGATTCAAGCCATCCAATCTCCCATTGGCCATATTGATTTGAGCAAAATTAATCTCATTACAACAAAATTTAAACACCCAGCCCAACAACTAAGTAGCACCAACATGGATTGATACCATGTACCCTAAATAAATTAAGCCTAAGTGATAACCCCAGATATCTCAGACTAGACTATTATCCTATTTAAGAGCTTTAGACCATGCAAATATTTTTATAGAAATGAAACCATGGATGCCTTTAAGATAAGAGTCTAATAGTAAAATATGTAGTTGGAAATTGAAATAAATGAATTGCATTCCAGATGGGATGGAGTTTTAGTTCAGAAAGTGTAGCTTTCTCAGTCTAGATTCTTTGCTACCATTACTAGGTCCAAAACATGATAGACAACTAGGCAACTAAGGGTGTCTTACTCTTGGAAGGGTTCCATTTAACTTTAAATAGGTTCCTTTTAACAGACTTCTAGATGAATTAGTAACACAACCTAATACTTCATTGCTAGAAATTCTATGCTAAATTGGTAACAGAAGTTGATACTTCACTGCTGGAAATACTTACAGCATTGTTCCACCATGTCCACTCAAAATATGGTCAGAACTCCACCAAATCCAAATATCCTTTGCTGAAACTTCAACCCACTAATTCAGTTACCAGGCGGTTGCAAAACCCCAAGAATTTCACATTCATCCAATAGGTATTTTATTTAATGCAAGCTACCATAATAAATTTTGACTCTAAGCTATAGATTAGCATTTTAATTATTATTTTTCAAAGTACATAATCCATAAAATCAGAAGAGCATAAGCTATTATATGCATATTTGGCTGATAAAACACTATTTTAGTGAGATTTTAGACAATTTTACTTCTAGGGGAAAAAAACACTACTTTGTTCTCATTCCAAAGTATTTTGGAATTTTGACCTTCGTTCCTCCATTTGGCTGATGTTGTTGCTGCTTGTTTTACATCTGTATAAGCTCTTTGTACAATAAGTTTACAATTTTAGCTAGCATATGCTAATTCTTTCGTTTTGATGTACAGATCATTTTGATTATTTGTTGTTAGCCTTATCCTTAAGCTAAATCTTCATTTGTACATAGTATTTCTAGTAGGAAAGTAGATAACTACTTTCGTGACAACATGCATTTTGTTTTTCTCTTTTAGGAGTGCTTACAACCAATGCCCACTTGTTTGTTTTACTATTATTGTTTATGTTATTGTTGTTTTGATTATTTGAATTTACTCCTATCCACTACAAGATATATCATTATTCATTTTAAAAAGCTATATATTATCTGTTATTCCTTTGATGCCTGATCTCTATGCCTTTGATGTGTTTGTTTTAAAGGTATTGTTTTCACTTGTGCAGGTAAGATGGAACATAAAAAATGAACAACATGAAGAATAATCTATCCCAAGTATATCCCTTAATAGAAAGGCAGAGGGCCAACAAAAATGAGGCATATTATTAAGAAAACGTCAAAGGAAATAAAAGATAATGCACAATTCAACAGTAGAAGCAAGTGATATGTGGCAGTTCACATTCTTATACTAGTTTCATTTGCTGAACTGTAAGAAGCATGGTGTCAATCTCAATTAGTGATTTGAGACATGTGTCACCATCAATAAAAAATGCTACTACCACCTTGAATTGGCTATGATTTTTAGTGAATCCAAGGCCTGTTACATCTAGTTGTAACACCTACAAGTCCTCTTGATTTGATCTCATTTTATATTGTGTTTTGAGGACGGTTATAATAGATTTCTCCACCTTTAAGCATCTTTATTTTAGCATGAAGTAGGGAACTATTATCACAAAAATTTCATTCCTGTTAGTACCATGGCTAGCCACTATTTTTTCTTGAAGTTTAAGGCATATTATCACTAATCTTCACACCTATTATCACTTCTAATTTGCCATAGTTTTAGCACGAGAATAGTGGTCTATGTTACAATCAATTGTCGTCATTTTTTTTATTTTTTTTACTATTCTAACTACCATGGTTATAGCATTGACTTAGAAGCGTATATTATTCATTTTCAAGCTTATTATTGCCTATGATTGATCATGGTTTTGGGGTATAAAATTGCTATACATGTATGACCATTGTTGATTATGGTTTTGCATGAGGTAGAGGACTAATATGACTTAATCATAAGTGCCTCTGCCTATTATCTATTTATTATCTTATTTGATATTTTATTTTATTACTATTGTCATGCTATGGTTTTGAGAATTGATTTGCATAAAAGTGAAAATTTTCTATTTTGATCTATCACATCTGTTATGCAATGGTTTTAAACACTAAATTTTCAAAAGTGTGTTGTTGGTGATGTTGTCAAGAACCTTTGTTTTACTTCTAATTTAGAGCATGAAAAACCTAAAAAGAGCTTGTATTTTGGCCTAAGTGAGGAGGATTATCATTTTTTTTAGAAATGGGTTTCAAAATGAGTTTTGTGACTAATTTTAGCTCTAGAGTGAGTTGGAATGTATTTTCATATTTTTGACTAAAAAAATTGATACTAAGACTTTATAGGCTTATTTTATTTTACATGAGAGATGTACAAATGTAATATGGGTATAGAGATACCCGAGTTTTTTCTATATGAGATGGGCTATTGAGTCGATGAGTACTATGCTAAGAGGTTGTATGAGAGTGCCCCCCAGCCTCTGACCACTGGAAGTGGAATGGTATCCAACATTAAGTGTGGCATTTTGTTAGATGGTTGTGGATTTTGCTTTATGTGACTAATGGCACCCTTTCGAGACAATCGTATGCCCTATGAGGATGCAGTGGGAGTCTCTATATGAGATACTAGAGGGCACATGTGCTAGCAAAACTAGCATGAACATAGGTGTTCCATGAGATTTTACTTTTTTTCTTTTTTCTTTTCTTTTTTTTTTCTTTTAACTCCTTAGGAGTGTTATTATGGCCTAATAGATAAGTCGCATGAGTACTTGAGATTATTGACAGACATGTCAATGTAAGTTTGCGAAGCTATGTGGGTAGTAAAGTGCGTCATGTTGTTTGTTTTATATCAATATTTTAATATATGCTTATGCATCCTGTTGTACTTGAATTGTCAAGTGATTTATATACTTTATAGACAATGTTGATCAATGAATGTTGATACATGTGGGTGTGGCTGCATGGCACGAGGTGACTAGGCAGCTAGTTATGTGATTTCTAGCATATAAGAAAATTGCTTTTGAAATGCATGAGAGCACTTGTGTGTTGTGTGACATGATTTTTGAGTTTGTAGTTTAGTTTTCACTACTGAGTATATCCCCATATCTCAACTAGCAAAACACTATAGATACACGAGGAAATTTAAGGCAAAGTGCTAGCCGTGAATGGAGGTTGGAGTCACTTAGTGTAGTTCAATGTAAGGACCAACTGCAAAGAGAAGTCATGTTACTAATTTATTTTAGGCTATTGATGTAAAAGCATATGCTAACACATTTAAGGAACTCTATTTTATCATGATTTGTTTACAACTTATTGGCACGTGAATGACTAACCTGGGAATGTTTTTAAATTGATGTATGTAATGACTGAGATGTGAGTCAATTTTTATACATGAGGCTCACCCTCAGGGATTTTAGAAACACATTTTGAAAAGTTGTGTTTTAAAAATCTAACACAGATTTGGTATCGGAGCCTAGGTTAAGTCATTACAAGTAGTTATACTATGAACAGTCATCAATAGCCAATAATTCATGCACTAGTCGTATTAGGAAAAGACCTTAGATCTTGCTAAGTAGAAAGAGGCAACTCATGCTAGGTTATTTATTTTGTAAACAAATGGAACTTAGAAGAGGCAATCCTATTAGCTCTATACCTCCCCAATCTACATCATGTTCATTAGCCAATGTTGGGAGAGAGGCCATGCTTTAATTTATGTAGTAGTTTGGGCAATATATGCATCATCCAACACCACATGGTAGGCCAGGGGCATAAGGCAGAATATCGATGGGCCGAATGACATGTTGAATCAGTTTAAGATGATGACCCCAACTTTCTTGGGTGAGGATGAGCCCTATGCTACACAGACCTAGATGTTTGAGGTCGAGAAGGTTCTAAAGGCAATGAATTTCTAGAGGATCGTAAAATTGTCAAGTAACAATTGTCATGGCAAGAGAGGTTTCCTTTTGGTTGCAGATGATAGAGCTGACCCAATTCATAAGTGTCAAGGAGGCATTCTTCACCAAGTACTTTCAATCCCATATTCGCCAATAGAAACAGAAGGAGTTTTTAATCCTTGAACAGTGAGGTATGATGATCCTTCAATATGAGAATAAATTTTCAAGACTTAAGAGGTTTGCATTGAATGTATGTTCTTCAAATGAGAAAGGATGGAGAAATTTGTCGACAAACTTGCTGCTGGTTTGAGGGCTAAGGATAGCCTACTTTTATGGAAAAGGTAGTGGAGATGGCATAAATTTTTTATAGAAAGACTTCAAGTAGGCCCAAGCTAATAAGAAAGACAAGGTAGTACCTACATGATTAGATTAGGGAAAGATAAGAGGCCAATGCAATCAACTAGACCTCCAATACGAAAATAAATTCACAATGTTTAGGAGGTTTGCTCTAAATGTATGTGCTTCAAATGAGAAAGCAGTGGAGAAATTTGTCAACCAACTTACTGCTGGTTTCAGGGCTAAGGTCCTCTATGTATAGCCTACTCTTATGGCAAAGGTAGTGGAGATGGCATAAAAATTTTTAGAAAGACTTCAAGTGGGCCCAAGGCAAGGAGAAAGACAAGGTGGTCCCTACATGAAGCAGATTAGTCAAGGATAAGAGGCCAATGCAATTAACCAGACCTCAGTAGTAGAGGAACCACTAGTTTGGAAAGAGTGGTAAAACTATAGACTCTAGACCATGCCCTAAGTGTAGGAGGCACCATTGGGGCAGGCCCTATTATGTTCAGGGCAACAAATGTTCTAGTTGTGGAGAGGCAGGTCATATCTCCAGGAACCGCTCAAAGAAGAAGAAATCTTGAGGAGGAAGTGCCCCAAGATCCTATTCCTCCCATCTAGTGATGCGTGTTTGCCATCACATCTAGGCAAGCACAAACTTCAATCACCATGGCAGAAGGTACATTACTCACCTATGATAGACCTACTCGAGTATTATTTGATGCAGGTTCTACTCATTTGTTTATATCACATGAGTTTGCACAATGTGTGGAAAGTCCTATTCAAAACCTAAGATTCCACTTAGATGTTAAGACTCCAATGGGTGAGTCAATATACACTTGGGAGTATCTTTAGGATGTTCTTGTTGTGGTTATAGATAGATAGATGGATGCCAATATGATCCTCTTAAGGATGAGATATTTTGATGTTATCTTACGGATGGATTGGCTGGCATTACACTGGGTAACAGTAGATTTCTGAAATAAGCAAGTTGTCTACAAAGTCCTTAGGGAGGGGACTCTATGTTTTTATGGTTAATGTGATTATTTAGGAGTTTGTGTGATATTTGCCATGAAGGTGGTTAAACCCATCACTTGAGGTTATCAAACCTTCCTAGCTAGTGGAGGTCGTAGAGGTTGAGAGACCTAAGCTAGATGAGGTTGCAGTAGTTTGGGACTTTTCAAACATGTTTACCGAGGATCTACTTAGATTACCTCCGAGATAGGACATTGACTTTATTGTTGAACTGATACTGAGCACATCTCCTATCTTTAAGGCACCTTACATGATGCCACTAGCTGAGATGAGAGAGATGAAGAGTCAACTCCAATGATTATTGGATAAGAGGTTTACTCGACCAAGTGTACTACCATGGGGAGCTCTGGTACTCTTCATTAAGAAGAAAGATGGATCCATGAGTCCTTGTGTATACTACCAAATGCTAAATGCAGTGACCATCATTAACAAGTATCCCCCACCTCAAATATATGACCTATTTGACCAGCTACATGTAGCTAAAGTGTTCTCTAATATTGATTTGAGATTGCGCTATCACCACTATAGGATTAGGGAGGAGGATATATCTATCATGGCTTTCAAGACATGATATGGACACTATGAATTCAGAGTCATGCAACATTTATGGACCTCATGAACAAGGTGTTTAGATAGTATCTCGACAAGTTTGTGATTATATTCATCGATGACATCTTGATATATTCTGAGAGACAAAAGTGCCTCATGAGCACTTGCAGATAGTACTACATATAGTTAAGATGCATCTGTTAAATGCAAAGTTTAGTGAGAATGATTTTTTGGTTGGAGGAGGTGAACTTCTTGGGCCATATTATCTCTTAGGATGGAGTGGTAGTGGACCCTATGAAGGTAGAAGCAGTTAAGAAGAGAGAAAAGCCAAAGACGATGACTGAGGTGAGGAGTTTCCATGGGCTACAGGATATTACCACAGATTTATTGAGAGATTCTAATGGATCAATCTACCATTGACTAAGCTAATCAGAAAACATGCGAGTTGATGAGGGATGCAATGTTGAGTGTTCAATTTTAGCTACAAATCCTTCAATTAGCATCATGATAGATAATCTAATCCAACAATTTTGAATTTTAAGATTAAATGTGCATTTTAACCCCAATTGATCATCTAACTGTTGTTTGGAAAAATTTAATGGCTAGCTGATCAAAACTAATTAGATAAATAAATTGTAATTAAGATGACTCTAACTGAGTTTTATATGTCTCAAATCAACCTAAATGGGAAATAGATGACATGGATCGACCTAATGGGACTAGATCATGAAGGATGAAATCTAGGAGGAGTTGAAGACAAGTATAAATCTAAATTTGGATAAGGAATCACATTGAGTTAGACTCAACAATAGTTTCCTAATCAGGAAACTGATAAGGAAAAATCTATATAAGAAAGAGAAAGGGGTTGCATGGGATATAGTTTTGGCAGCCACACTTAGAAGGTACGTAGAAGAAGAAGAGAGGAAAGGAAAAGAAGAATAGAAGAAATAGAAATTCGAAGGAGAAAAGAGGACCAAAGCCATCTTTCCTCTACCTATCTCTCCTTCACCATTTCATCTCTGTCTCTAAGTTAGATTCCATTCTCTATTTCATCGTGATTCTTTTTTGTTACAATTTTCTTTTGTTTAAATCCTTCATTGAATTTTCTTTTAATCTCTATTTCTCTCAATTTAAATCCATGTTTCTCTCAATTTTTCTAGCCACACTGTTTCCTTCACAATTTTTTTTACCTTGGTTACCAATCCCATTTTCCCTTCTGTTTCAACTATCGTGGTATTTCCCTTTAGCCATCACCATGTTTTTCCCTTGAGTTCAGTCATTGTTTCACCCTCTACTCTTTCACAGTAGCCAGTCTCTGTTTAGCATTGTTTTCCCCTCTATTTTAGTAATTTTCCCCTTTGCTTTACATTCTCAGACTTCCCTTCCATCAATCAACAATTTCCCAGTCCTAGTCAGGTTTGACCACCAGCATTTTCTTGTTTATTGTCGTTACCCTTCATTTCCTATCTTTCCTCTTTATTTCCAATTGCTTTCTACACATGTGTTCATCATGGTTTTTTCCCTTATTTTTTTCCATGCTTGTTCCTTATTTCTTACCGTAATCATTTTCTTGTTGCTACCACTTCAATTTGATTCAAACAAAGTTCTTATTTCACCCCAACTCATCTTCTCTTCTTCATTTTCAAATTTCAAAAATAAGTCCTTGGTTTTTCTCCTTTCTTTGGTTAAAAGAAAATTTCAAAAAAAAAGTCCAATTCTACCCATTTTCCCTCTATTTTAATTCCTTTTGTATCCTATTTGTAATGTTCCCTATTTTGTCCTTTTTTCAGTTAGTCCCTGAACTATGCAAATTAATCTCTTATCTAGTTTTAACTGAACTGAATCAATGAATTGGCTTTAATCAACATAACTAGTTTAATTTTTGTTCCTTTTATCTTTAGAATTCAAATTAAATTTTGTTTATATTAATCTTAATTCAATTCCTAGTTGATCTAAAAGTTTTGATCTTACATTTGGATTTCAAACAATCAATGTAAGTTGTCCAATTCATGATTTCTTCCATATATCTAAATCATTACTTTTAAAAATTTGCTTAATACAATCATTAAATCAATGATCAAGACATCAATGAAGGATGGTGAAGGTTCATTGACTTGGATGTGACAAATTTAGAGAATTTTGTTGTAATCCAACTAGGGAAGTTGAATTTAATTTGTTATGTTATTTAATTCCTTTTCTTTTAGATTCAGAACCATGTACTTGTTAGTTAATTAATAAATCTATGTTTTAGTACACTTTTAGTTTTTTTATTTTTTTATTAATTTTTATAGTTTAAACTTTATTAAATTCTACTTTTTAAGTCAAGCCCCTGTGGGATCGACACATATTGCACAAGCTATACTACAATAGCTCTTACACTTATGGAAAATAAACAATTATCTTGCACCATCAGTGGGAATCTACAATGGAGTTTTCATAAAAATTTAAAAATGAAAAAATTAAGAATTTTAGGAATTACATTCATTTAGCATTCTAGCCATCTTTATTGCATTTTTCAAATTTTTTCTAGTGCATGGTCACTTTATTTCTTAAAATTTGGTACTTATTACTATTTTTTATTTTGCAAGAAACTAGAGGAGTTAGAGGAGGATCTCAATTAGGATAGCTCAATTTTATTTTGTGTGAATTGGTTGAGGACAAATTATATTCTTTTAATCATAATTTATTTTAAAGGTGTAATAATACAATTCAAAAGTGGACCATCATAACAAGGAAGTGGAGGTAAAATATAAATGATCCCACCCTTGTAAGAGTAGACTTTATCTAGGAGCCCACTACGAGCAATCCTAACTCCTTCTAATTCTTAGATTAGGGTTTGAATAATTAGAATAATTTTGCATTATTGTTTGATAGTGTAATTGCATATAAACAACATATTGTTTATTTGTTTCATTTTAGGGCTTGCATTAGTTTGTTTCTTTTTAATTGCATTTTAGGGCATATTTATCACTTTAAGATAATTTATATGTTGATCCAACTATCATGGAGTGTGGAAATTAGTCAATAAGGGCACTTGACGCCACAAGATCAAGGATGGATTTAATACACTTCTTAACCCACCTAGGATAATCACCACAAGTATGTAACCCAACCTTCCAAATTAATTTAAATTCAATTAGAAGGAACTTATAGAGGCCATTACATGCTCATAGGACCCTCTTGGAAGGAAGGAAGCCATTGCCACTTTAGTGGCCCCTGCTAACTAATTACACTTGTATTTAAACGACTAACTTTGTACTGATGACTCAAACTACCTATAGCTAGTTGAGGAGGGTGCGGAGTGATTGTTTAGGTTAAGATTTACCTGGTAAGCAGTGGGATAGTTTTGAAAGAGAGGAGGAGCATCATATTAGGCTATTTTAAAAGCTTTTCCCCCACACAAATTCAAGACAATCAAATGGTCGGCTTGCTAGCCTCAGGGTTGTTTAAATTTGATGCTTTATTATTGTGTATCATTTTAAACACTAGATTAAATCATTTAGTTTAGTTTTCTGCACATACAATTTTTTTTTAAATATAAAAACAAAAAAGAGAGAAAAAGAGTTCTTTTGTTATATACACTTTTGGATACGAGACAAAACCAGGACAATGGTCGAGTATAGCCAAAAATGATATACAACAAGACTAGTCATGACAATCAAGGGGCAACTCACCTTATGATAGTAATAGCGGTGATCAAGGCCCTCCACTCATCTTGAATAAGGGATCACCACCTCTAATGGATGATGAGTATCAACCTCCACTAAGAAGGAGTAATCATCCACCAAACAGAGATTGGAGAAGGAATAATAATAGGGAGTGGGACCAACAAAATGAACATGGAGACAATGATTTTTATCAAAACTTTCATGGCAAAACTCTAAGAGATTACCTGCAACCTATGTGAACCAATACATCATCTTGTGTCATTCTTCCTCAGAATGTTGATGCACTAGAATTGAAAATGAGAGTAATTCAATTACTTTTCAAATTCCATGGGTTGGAATATGAAAATCCTTACCTATATCTTCAAGAGTTTGACGAGGTATGCAGTACCCAACGTACACAGAACATTAGTTTGAATATTATAAGGCTTAAGTTATCTCCCTTCTTTTGAAGGAAAAGGCTAAAATGTGGTTCAATGCACTGTTAACATGTTTTATAAGGACCTGGAATGAAATGCCTAAGGAATTCTTGAAAAAGTTTTTCCCTACATATGAAACAAATACACTTTGCTGAAAGATAATATACTTTACATAGAAGGACAAAGAATCATTCTATCAAAGCTGGGGAAGGTTCAAAGACTTATTACTCACATGCCCACATCATAGCTCATCATCATCTTCGTCTATGAGGACCTTAATTTTGACATACACCTGCTTGTAGAGATAATATGTAATGGCAACTTTTTGAATAAACAACCAAAGGAGGCAGAAGAGTATTTAGAATGACTGACTGAAAGTGCATAGACATAGGCTGATTCAGAAATAGTAGAACACCTAGATAAGCCCAATGTCACCACCACATTTTCTAACAAGGCCATAGAAATAAAGAAGAATATATCTAACAAGGATGAACAAGTATATAGCATTTGTTAAAGTACAGCACATCTTCCTCAGGAATGTCCTACCATTCCAAAATTCTAAGAGGCATTTCATGATTAGGCTAATGCACTAAATACATGTAAAAGACCTTTATCCCCATACTTTGAGACATATAATCCCAATAAGAGAAACCAACCAAATTTCAGTCAAAGAAATGGATCAACTCACAATGGCTCACAGCCTGACCTATATTAGCCTCACCAACATAATCAAGGACACCTTTCTCTTACCCCATACTAAATTCATTAGTCTCCTGCTCCTGGACCTTACTTGCCCCCACTTGGAAGGCCTGTAGGGGATAATCTACATCCAAAACTAGGAGAGGAAAACTTCTCAATTAGAAGTTCAACTAAAACAAGCCATACAGTCCATGAATGAAATGAAAAATATGATGAGCCAAATGATTCATAATATGAAAAAAGGTAAGTTTCCAGCTCAACCACAAGCAAACCCTGAGGGTATGCATGTCGTTGGCAATAATGCATCTAACGCATCATGAAGCTCTACCATGGAACAAACTAAAGCTATCACCCTTTTTAGGAGTTGTAATAGAATTGAGAAAGATGGGCCACCAAAGACTGATAAGGTAGAAAGCCCCACTAAAAATAAAGAAAAATCTAAAGAAAGGGACCTCGCTCCACCTGTTGAACTATGTCCTGTCCCTATTCCATTCCTTCAAAGGTTGCATCAAGCCATAATGAGTACCTCAATGATGAGATTATGGAGATATTCAAGCAATTCAAGATCAACATTCTAATCGTAGATGCAATAAAACAAATCCCATCCTATGTCAAAATTTTGAAGGATTTATGTTCAACCAAAAGGAAATTGAATGTGCATAAGAAAGCATTTTTTACTAAACAAGTAAATACAAAGATCCAGATTGCCCTACTCTCACTTGCATCATTAGCAATCATAAGATTAATTAATCTTTATTAGATCCTGGATCCAATGTCAATCTATTACCATACACAGTCTATGTTCATCTAGTACTAGGCGAGATCAAGCCAACATCCACTGCACTCTAGTAAGCTGATAGATCAGTGATAATACTGAGGGGCGTGATAGAAGATGTGTTAGTTCAAATATAACAATTCGTTTTCCCAGATATTTTTTTAGTTTTAGACACACTACCAATGCCAAAAGAGCAAAAGGAAATCCCCATCATCCTTAAACATTCATTTTTTACTACATCCAATGCCTTAATAAATTGGAAAAATGGAACTTGAAGCTTTCATTTGGCAACATAACACTAAAATTGAACATCTTTGACATCTATAAGCAACTTGGAGAAATCTCCAATGACTTGCACTATGTTAACATGATAAATTCAGTTGTACAAGATCATTTCATAACCTCTTCTTTGCCGAACCCACTTGAGCCCTATTTAGCCCACTTTAATTAATTTAGTGTGAGTTTATTAATAGAGGAAGTTAATGTCCTCCTTGATTCTATACCCCCTATGGACACAGAATGATGGAAATCTCATTATGTGGAACTTCCATTGATGGAGCCCACTCCCATTCCATCATCAATTGAACCTCCTAGGCTTGAAATAAAACCTCTACCATTAGATCTAAAATATACCTTTTTATGAGATGAAGAAACTTTTTTCATCATAATTAACTCTCATTTGTAACCATCTCAAGAGAAAAAATTGATCAAAACCCTTAAGGAACATAAAAGTGCAATAGGATGGACCCTAACAGACATTAAAGGTGTTACTCCTTTGATATGCACCCATGGAATATACTTAGAGGATGATGATAAACCATATCATCAATAGCATAGGAAGGCTAAATTCTAATATGAAATATGTGATTAGAGTAGAAGTCCTTAAGTTGCTTAATGTGGGATCATTTACCCCATAAGTGATCGCAAATGCATAAGTCCAACACAAGTAGTACCTAAGATATCTGGAATGAGGGTGATAACCAATGCTCAAAATTAAATCATACCTACAAAGGTTAACATAGGTTGGCGTATGTGCATAGATTATAGAAAATTAAATGTTGACACTAGGAAGGATTATTTCCCATTGCCTTTTGTGGACCAAATGTTAGAACAGGTAGTTGGTCATCAGTCCTATTGTTTTTCAAATGGCTATTCAAGGTATGACCAAATAGAGATAGCACCAGATGACCAGGTAAAGATAACCTTCACATGTTCTTTTGGCACTTTTGCCTCCAAAACAATGTTATTTGGATTATGTAATGCTCTTGCTACATTCTAATGCTGAATGTTGAGCATCTTCAGTGGTATGGTAAAGAGAATATTAGAGGTATTCATGGACCACTTTTCTATGTTCGAGAATTTATTTGAAACATATCTCGATAAGTTAAGAAAAGTCTTAAGTTGTTGTTAAGAAATGAACTCAATGCTTAATTGAGAGAAGTGTCATTTCATGGTTCATATGGGAATTGTCCTTGATGGACGGTGGGAATCTTTACATGTGTTAACCATCCAATGGTTGGAGACTACTGTAGAATTCTCTCTAAAAGTCTCTACACAAGTCCTTAGTTCCTCCACATTCAAGAAGCTCCTAGAGAATTCTAGAGGCAAGATATTTACATGATGTGTTGGGGCCTTCTAGATTATGGATCCATTTGATGGATCTGGGTCCTTCAAGTTGAACCTGTGAGTTGAGCAGGCCTCCATTGGATTCTTCAATAGTAAGCCTAAGTCTTTCAAGTTAGGTCCACGTCCTAAGTGAGCCCTCCTTAAAGGCTGTAGGTCTTGGTCACGGGCTTTGCAACATAAGTCTGTGACATTCTCCCCACCTTATAACGTCGATGCCTGTGCACTTATGGGACTTTCTTTGGTTCCTTCATGTTGTGTGTGTTCTTGCACACTTGTACCCCTTTGTATAGTTGTAAATTGTTGCCCCTCTGGCTCTCCTCTTTTGCTGCTCTACATTGTTGTGCCTCCTGCACATTGGTGTAGTAGCAACCAACTCTCGTGGTTCTTGCACGTCTCAGCTTGGTCTTGTCCCTCTTGGAGTTTCTTTGCTGTGACACACCCTCGTCATCAACTAGTCTCCCCTTAGACCCTTTAGACCTTAGCACCTCAATGGCACCTAGACGTTGTAAGTCTTGTTGTACCAATTCCATACTCTTTGTGGATCCCCCTATTAACTTCAACACTGGGACTGCACAAGGGGTCTTCTCATCAAAGAAGCTCAACATTCTAAGGTGTGGCATAGGGACTGCTTTAGCCTTGGTGAGGAAATCCATTCTCAAGATAACCTCATAATCGTCTAAAGGTACTACAGTCAAAGTGATGGTGCCTTGCCACTTCCCCACCTTGACTGGTACGTCTCTGGCAACTCCTAATACGAACTTCACTTTGGAGTTGACTGTCTTTATCAAGCTCTCATCATTCTTCATATTGAGGCCTAATCTCTTAGCCTCCCCTTTAGAGATGAAGTTGTGAGTAGCTCCCGTGTCCACAATGGCTCGTGTGCCTTTACCTTTGAGACACACGTCCACATACATCAACTTTTCCCAGTAGAGGGTTTAGGAACCTCCGACTTAACAGTGTTGAGATATTGCAAGGAAGATAGTCTATAATCTTCCTTAGTACTCCCTTCTTCCTGATACAAGATCATTGAGTTTAAGGCATTCTTCTTTGGACAGTCACGCATGAAGTGCGATCCATCACAGAAGTAGCAAGCTCTTGATGGAGAAGCTTGCTCCTTACTCTTTCCCCTCCAGTTTGATGGTTTGAATGACTCAGGCTTGTTCCTATGAAATCCTTTGTCTCCCCCACCATTGTCATGGCTAATCTCTTGGCCATTTGATTTCCCATTATCCTTCCTTATTTCGACTAAGGATTCTGATGCGGTAATGGCGGCGGACAAAGTAGAGACGTTACGATGACGTAACCTTTCACCTACTAGCATAATTTTTAGGATTCAAAGTGCTAGCCTCCCATGTTTTATGAAGGGTTACCTCCCTTATGGAGCACAATCCATCCTCTCCCTCGCCCTTAAGCTCTTTCGTAGCAGCTTCAAGGGACCCAGACCTTGGGTGCACTTCCTCTAGCTGAGTGGAGATGCCACACACAATTACCAGTTCAAATTATGTGTCATGCTAAAGATTATGTTGTTGGAGCAATACTAGGATAGAGACAAGATTAAAAGCTATATGTCATCTACTATGCAAGTAGGACTCTCAATAGCACTTAAATGAACTATTCCACCATGAAGAAAGAACTCCTAGCATTGGATAAGTTCATATTATACTTGGTTGGTTCTAAGATAGTCATATTTACTGGTCACTCAGCCCTTAGGTACCTTCTATCCAAGAAGGATGCTAAGCCTAAGCTACTTAGATGGATTCTCCAACTCTAAGAGTTTGACATTGAAATAAAAGACAAGAAGGGAGTAGAGAATATTTTAGTTGACCGCTTGTCTCACCTAGTCCTAACAGAACCAATAGAGGAGTTGCCAATTATAGACACTTTCCCTGATGAGCAACTTCTTCATGTCTCTCATCCACCCTGGTTTGCTAATATCACAAATTAACTAGTCACATGGAAGATTACTGAACATTGGAGTAAACAAGAAAAACAAAAATTCTTTTTCAATGTTAAGCACTACTTCTGGATGATACATACCTATTTAAGTACTATCCATATCAAACAATTAGAAGATTTGTAGCAAACTTAGAGCAAAATAGTGTCATCTCCTTCTGTTATTCAGAAGCATGTGGTAGATGTTTTTCTGGATAGAAAACTAATACAAAGATTTTGCAGTGTTTTTTCTACTAGCCCTCATTTTTTAAAGACACACATATGTTCTGTAAATCATGTGTGATGTCAAAAGCTAAGAGGAATAACAAGAAGTAATATGATGCATTTAAACCCTATCCTTATTATTGAAGTTTTTTACTACTGGGGCATCGATTTCATGGGGCCATTTCGACCTTCTTTGGCTACCTATATATCTTATTAATTGTAAAATATGTGTCCAAATGGATTAAGGCTATCCCTTATAGAAATAATAGTCATAAAAGTAGTTGTTGAATTTTTAAACTATAACATTTTTACTAAATTTGGGATGTCTCAAGCCATTATAAGTAATAGTGGAACCCACTTTTGTAATAAGGCATTTGCAACACTCATGAACAAGTATAACATCATACATAAAGTTATAACATTATATCACCCACCAACAAGTGGACATGTTGATGTATCTAATCAGGCTATAAAATAAATTCTTCAAAAGACTGTTAATCTGAATTGTAAGGATTGGTCTCTCATACTATCCAATGTGCTCTTGCTTAAAGGACTATAGATAGAACCCCAATAGGTATGTCTCCATATCATATTGTATATGGTAAGGCTTATTATTTAGTGATGGAATTAGAACATAGAGCCTACTAGTCGATTAAAACCTTTAATTTCAACATGGATAAAGAATGCTCATATAGAAATCCTCAGCTTAATGAGTTGGAGGAGATCAGGCAAAAAGTACGTGAGAGTAATATTATATACAAAGAAAATATGAAAGTTTTTCACGATAAGACCTTCCTTAGGAAGTCCTTCACTCCATCCCAGTAAGTTCCTTTTTACAATTCTAAGGTTCACATGTTTCCAAGGAAGCTTAGATCTTAATGGACCAGTCCATATATAGTCAAAGAAGTTTTTCCATATGGGACCATCGAGATTAAAGAGGTCAAGACTGGCCAAACTTTTAAAGAGAATGGTCAATATTTAAATCGTTTCCTAGAATATGAGAATCTAGAAGTTGTCCACAACTCTCAATGATCCTATCTATTAGGATTGAGTGGATACAATCCCTTTATGATTCTTATATTTTAGAATTGGTTATTTTCTACATCACCTACATTCATTTTTAGTCCTATATTTTTAATATTGAACAAAATGTTTCTTTTAGGTTTGGAGTGTAGAATTCTAGGAAATTCTATATTTTAGTTCATTTTCCCGATTTTAAAAAAATTTGAAAGAAATCAAAATTTTTAAATTTTTAGTTCAATTCATTCACTATGATGAAATTGGATATGTTTGAGGTATAGTGTAGCTCAATTTAGCTTATTAATGGAATTGTACATTATTAATTTGTTATTTTATTCATTTTCTAAAGAATTCTATAAAAGCTAAGTCTCAGATCACATCTATACACAGTTGCATGTACATAATCTAAGTTGATAAGTAGCTATAACTTAGAGATCTTGCAGAAATTTAGTGGAGACCTATAACTTAAGTAAGTTTTAAAGTCATTCATTCTTTTGAGAGGTTATAAATGTATTCCAAATTTTTCTTCAGAGTGTTTAATTTAGATTTGATCCCACCAACTCTTAAATTTGGCTAATTACCTAAATTATTAGAGTATTACCTTTAAAATTCTAGAAGTTCATTAAATCAAATAGATTTTATGAAATATATGAAATAATTTAGGTCATTTTTCTTTTAACTTAGAGACATAAAGGCTATCTAGAAAGACTTTTGCAACTAGTTAGCCCTTTTGGGCTTTTATATATAAGCCAATTTTTTTAAACTAGATTATCTTTACCCATATTACCCCAAATAATATATCGAGTACCCATTCTTCAAAAATAAGTTAGAGACGATTAAAGAAATACTTTTAAAGTTACAATGCTAAAAAGAAAAAAAGGTGAATATGAAGAAAAAAATCTCCAAAAGTGCTAAAACTAAAGAAAAAGTCCAAGAAAGAAAAAATAAGGAATACAAAAAAATGAAAGAGTGTTCATTTTTTGTCAAAAAAGATAAAGAAAATTTGTTAACTATGTAGAAGTCCTCTACTTATTTTGAAGAATTATGAATATCCTCTATATCCCTTTCTTTTGTACCTTGTCCTAGGCTCACATTTCATCCCAGTTAAAGGCCTATTGATTCTAGAATGAATATAGTCCCAGTGAGGATATAAATGGATAGGATTAAAAGAGTAATATGTATATGTATTCAAAGGTAATGACACCTTATCCTTTCTAAAGGGATCAAAAATTAAATTCCTTTGTAATTTCCATTCTTTCATGAGTATATATGAGATAAATTTATGTATATTGATTATGCTCACATATTTAAAAGAGAGATATAGTTTACCCTTTTTCTGAGAGATTTTATTCATGAATGTGTCTCATAGTGAGCATTGGGTTCAAAACATATTTCAGATGGAGTTCCAAAGATACAGTCTACTTAGAGATAAAGATTCACACTCTTTGAGATTTGGCCTTAATTGTATGCTAAAGTTGAAAGATTTATTCAAGAGAATTTTTTCAGAAAAAAGGAGTTGACATGAAAATGATTTTTTTTTAGAATTTTGAGATTAATTTTTTGCATGTTCTGCTTGGGACTAGCAAAATGCTAGTTGGGGGTGTGTTGAGTGTTCAATTTTAACCAAAAAACCCCAAATGAGCATCATATAATCCATCAATGTTGAATTTAAGATTAAATGTGAACTTTTAACCCCTAGATGATCATCTAACCATTGTTTGGAAAAATGTAATGGCTAGCTGATCATTAGAGCTGATTAGATTATAATAAAAAAAAATCATAATTAAGATGACTTAACTAAGTTTTATATTATAGATCAATCAGAATGGGAAATAGATGACTTGGATCAAATTAATTAGACTAAATCATGCAAGATGAAATCCAAGAGGAAGCTACTTTTAAGGAGTTAAAGACAAGTAGGAAACTAAGAAATCATAAGTGGAATAAAGAAGTTGATTTGGATTTAACAACAGTTTCCTGATTGGGAAATTGATAAGGAAAAATCTATATAAGAAAGGAAAAGGGGTTGCACAGAATATAGTTTTGTCAACCACACTTAGAAGATATGTAAAAAAAGAAGAGATAGGATACTAAGAAGGACCCAAGAGGAAGAAAAGAATAGGAGAACAGAAGAAACAAAAAACGAAAGGAGAAAAGAGAACCGAAGCCATCTTTCCCCCAACTATCTCTCTTTCACCATTTCATCTATCTCTAAGTTGAATTCCATTCTCTATTTCACAGTGATTCTTTTTTGTCATAGTTTTCTCCCATTTCCTTCACTGAGTTTTTTAATCTCTATTTCATTTGGTTTAATCGTTATTTCTCTCTACTTTCTAGCCACAATGTTTCCTTCACAATTTTTTCCCTCAATTACCAGTAGCATTTTCCTTTATGTTTCAACTATCAGATATTTCCCTTCAACCATCACCATTTTTCCCTTCAGTTTAATCATTGTTTCACCCTCTATTCTTTCACTGTAGCTGATCTCTGCTTAGCATCATTTTTCCCTATGTTTCGGCAATTCTTCCCTTTGCTTCACATTCTCAGCCTTCCCTTCCATTAATCATCGATTTCCCTCCTCCCTGTTTTAAATGTTCCTTGCTTTAGTTGTATTTCCCAGTCCCAATCAGGTTTTACTGCCCTATTCACCATTGTTACCCTTCATTTCTTGGCATTCCTCATTGTTTTCAATTGTTTTCTACCCATGTGTTCATCACGATTTTTCCCTTGTTTTTTTTCCATGATTGTCCCATATCTCTTACTGTGATAGTTTCCCTGTTGCTACCACTTTGGTTAGATCCAAACGTAGTTCCTGTTTAGCCCCAACCCATCTTCTCTTCTTTGTTTTCAAGTTTCAAAAATAGCTCCCTGCATTTTTCTCTAGTTAAAAGAAAATTTTAAAAATTCGTTTATGCCCATTTCCCCTTTATTTTAATTCCTTCTATATCATGTTTGTCCTCTTCCCTATTTTGTCATTTTTCCAGTTAGCCCCTAAATTATTCAGATTAATCCCTACCAAGTTTTAACTAAACTAAACCAATGACTCACCTTTAACCAATAGGAGCAAAAAAAATAATTCTCTTCAAACAATCAATCTAAGCCATCCAATTCATGATTTCTTCCATTGATCCAGATCATTAATTTTTTAGGAAATTTACTTAATCTAACCATTGAGTTAGTGATCAAGATATCAGTGAAGGATTGATAAAGGTTGATTGACTTAGATGTCATAGATTTGGAGAATTTTACTATGATCAAGCTAGGAAAGTTGAATATAGTTTGTTATGTTGTTTATTTCCTTTTCTTTTAAATTCATAATTATTTACTTTTTAGTTAACCAATATATATGAGTTTTTAGTATACTTTTAGTTAAATTTCTTAATTTATATTAGTTTTTTATAGTTTAAATTTTATTAAACTCCACTTTTTAAGTCGATTCCTTATGGGACCAACCCCTACTTGCACAAACTATACTACAATAGCCTGTACACTTGGTAAAAACAAACGTGCCACATATAAGGCCAACTTTTAGGAGATGAAGAGTAGTTGACCACTGCACCAATATTGACTTTACCATCTAATAATAGAGGATCTATGGTGTATAGTAATGCTTTAGATAAAGGCTTGTGTTGTGTACTGATGCAATATGGGAAGGTAACTGCTTATGCTTCTTGATAGCTAAAGAAGCATGAAGTCAATTACCTAACCCACGATGTAGAGTTGTTTACTATGATTTGTCCCTTGAACATTTGGAGGCACTATTAGTACATTCAAGAAGTTCGAAGTAATTATAGACCACAAAAGCCTCGAGTATATTTTCTATCAGCAGGAACTTAACATGAGACAAAGGAGATGGATGAAGTACCTCAAAGATTATGACTTCACCACCCAATATTACTCAGGGAAGGCCAAGGCACAGGGTACATCTGCTAATATTCTCTCTAGAGGATGGAAGCTGTAGTAGGAGATTATAGAGTACAAGCCAAAGTTGAGGCATCATGATGCAAGATCTTTCACATCAAATCTAGTAGTAAGGTATGTGACTGTGGATAGAGTTATTCAAGCACAACAAGATGATAATATACATGCACTAGTTAGTAAGCCAGGACTTACATAAGGGATGAATAGTAGTCCTCGGACCAAGATGGAAAGGTAGTTCTAGGATCCTCAACTAAGGTAGGAGGTTCTCAAGGAGGCACATCAGTCCAAGTGCATGATTCATCCTAGTGGCACTAAAATGTATTTGGACAAAAAGAGGCATTTAAGGTGGGATGGCTTGAAGAAAGATGTGGGAGAGTTTGTAAAGATATGTCTAACTTGTTGTAAGTTAAGGCCGAGCATTAGCGGCTAGTGGGACTATTGCAGCCCCTTGAGCTTGCATAGTGGAATTGGAACCACATAACTATGGCCTTCACAGTGGGATTGCCCAGGATGTCTAGAGGACATGATATGATATGGATAATCGTATATCATTTGACTAAGTCTGTGCATTTTATTCACATCCACCAGAACTAGAGTACTGACAACTTAGCATGGTTGTATATTCAAGAGATAGTGAGTCTACATGGAGTACCTGTTACTACCACTTTAGACAGGGATAGTCAGTTTACATCTCAAGTTTGGAAGTGTGTACTAGAGTCATTGGGATTGTCATTGACCTACAATACTACAAGATTTCATCTATAGATTGATGGATGGCATGAGAGAATGGTCCAAACCCTAGAAGACATGTTGAGGGTATGCGTAGTCAAATGGAAGGGTAGTTGGGATGAGAGCTTACCACTAGTAGAGTTTGCTTATAACAACAACTTTCACTCAAGTATTGGTATGGCTCCCTATGAGGCAATGAGCTAGCAAAGTAAAGTTGATCAGACATCAACTCCTAACAGTAAAAAGCAAACAAAAGAGCTATGCGGATAGAAGGCTTATGGACTTGGAAATACAAGTGGGTGATCATGTGTTCTTGAGAGTTTCTCCTATGAAAGGAGTCATGATATTTGCATCAAAGGGAAGCTAAATGCTCGTTACATTGGTGAAAGTCAGAGCATTTGCATATTGTAACAACTTGCATTTTTATGATATAAATAGATATTTTATAAAGACTTGACAGCAAGAGAAAGTTAGCTCAACTGGTTATGCAGCAGATATAAATGCCTTTGGTCTAAAGTTCAAGTCTTAGCATTAATAAATAAGTAGTCTTTTTTATAGAATTTTGGTCCACACACTATGGGATGTCCATTGTCTTCCTAAGTGTTAGATATCTTAGGCTAGGGGAAGAAAAAGGAAAAGAAAGAAACACGTGAAGGAGAAGGATAAAGAGAGAGAGGAAGAAGTAAAGAAGGATCAGACTACACCAAGGATCATCCACACTCCATGTTTTTTAATAAGAAGACTATTTCATCAATGAGGTAGGGGGTTGTGCATTATTCTAGGTTAAATCTTTGGTTTTGATTTTGTGGTATGGATCTATCTCTCCCTAGTTCATCTATAGCATGCACGACTTGTTTTCTCAACATTTTAATGCCCACATGTCATAGATCCATGAATGAATATATGCACACACTCAATCTTGTATTTAATTTTGGATTCCAACGTTGTTCACACGTGATTACCCATTAATTTCATGTTTGTGATATGCACATCCTTAATCCTCATTAAATCATTCTAATATCTTGTGCTTGATCCATTGCTCACTTATCTAATATATGAACATTCTGACTAAGTTTTTTTTGTTAGGTTTCTACCATTGATGTATCCCATAACATGCACACTAGTCATGAATGATTTTGGACTTTTAGATGTGGACTCCTTGAACATGTGCACCATAGCTATTGCCTAAGAACAGATCACGTCCTTCATTTCAAGCAATATAGCCTCACTCATGTTTAGTTTTAAGTTTCATCCATCATACATATCACATAAACATTCACTCTCTCATTTCCTTGATCTTAAAAATGCTTCATTGATTATCTTTTGATCCAAGCTTGATGTGCACATGCCTATGGATGGATTTATCAAGCACATGTCTAGGACATAATTGATTTTTCATACACATCTATGTATCATGTTACAAGCGCTTGAACTTATTACTTGTTATATATCCCACTTCCATACATGTGTATCTTTGTCATTTAATCCAAACGCCAATTGAAGATGCATGTAATAAATGGAACATGTGTTATTAGGTTCCTAGATCTAGAGAGTTCACATGAATGTCCATAGCATGTGAATGCTTTGGTGGGGATTTAACCTATGTTATAAGTCCACTCCCAATCCTAAAGCACAAATAAAAAAAATAAAAAAATAAAAAACTCAATGGCATAATTCAAACCATGCTTATTCCATTTTTTTTTTTTTTTAACCATGCTTATATACACACTATTCTAATTGATCATGTATAGTTACTAATGGATTTCCAGACTTGTACAAATGTGCTGATTTCCATATGATCATGCCCATCATCTTCATGAGTAGGAGTCATCCACACGCCCCATGCCAAACTTAATGCACATGTTGAATTAGTCCATTGATCTTAAGTCATATAAGCATGTACACTCTCCCATCTCTTTGATTCATCATGGTACTCCCTCAAGTTTCTTTAGATCTAAATACCCTATGTACTCACTGCCATGGAGCACGCACACTTACATCCAATGAAATCCCAGATCTTCTACAAGTGCACCCATGGCCATTAATCCATGCTCACCATTTATGGATCCATTATGAATCACACTGTAGAATTCTTATAATTAATTATGAACCACCAATGGATGTGTTAAAATTACTCATTGATCTTGTCTTTGTTACATATGCACTCATCTGTAGAACTGTTTTCTTAATTTTCATCATTGATTTTGCTTTGATAGATGTGCTCCCTTGTTTTGGTTTGTGCAAAAGCTCATTACTTCTTTCAGATTGATAAGTGCAAGACCATGCATTGATTTAATTTGAATTCTACTATCAACTTCATTCTAATATATGCTCACCCATGTCAAGGCATTTTCAAAAATGGAAAGAAATTATGATCATTGCATATGTGAGTTGATTATGAAAAAGGGTGGATTGCTAAAGTTATAATTGAGAGGTAGGTTTATTTGTATGCTTGTCTTATATGTTGAATTTTAATTATTGATACGTTAACTGACTCTTTGATTTCTCAATCTAAGGAGTGTTGATGTGATTGCACCATGAATATGTGAGAATCTTTGGACTCGCATGTAAGGGATGATTGAACTGTGACTCCATATAAATTTTCATGAGGAATGTCAAATGTTTTAATGAATGAAAATTGGGCAACTTTGGAGAGTTTTCCTATTCTAAAATTAGGTGACTTATAAGAGTTGAGCCAAGTTTAAAGCAAGTTGTAAAACCCCTCTAGTTGTTATGTTTTGATTGGTCACTGGCACTCTAAAAGTGAAATTTGATACCTGCTTGAGGCAAAGGATTTTAGTCATTTACAAGGGTCATGGTGTAATAACCCCAATTTTTGTAAATTGATCTGAGAAAATCACTGAAAGTTTGAAATTTTAGAAGACTTTGGTTGGAATATTAGGTTAAAAGAAAATATCTTTTCATAGAGATTAAATCATAAGTGAAAACTTAAAAATTAAGAATGTACACAAAAAAATTGAATCAAATGACACTAATTTTGTTAAATTCTGAGTTAGAATGAAAACTCTCAATTTTCTACATAAAAGGGTAAAATGGTCAATTTCACCCACAACTAAGATTTAAAATTTGAATATTTGGAATGTACTCAAAAATTGAAACCATTTTTATGAATAAAAGGTAAAAACGTTCTTTTCATAAGAAAGTGGGGCCCACAAAGTAGGCCAATGTACTGGAAGCAAAATAATTGAGCAATGCACTAGAAGATTGTAGTGAAGGAAAAGGTGGAGGTAGAAACTCCACCCATAAATAAAATAATAAAAAGAAAGAAGGAGATTTTTATGAAAAATTAATTTAAAATTCAAAAACTTACCTACAAATAATTCTGAAAATTTAACAAAAATTTTCACAACTTCACCACAAAATCCCCTAGACTCCCCTAAAAAATCAGAGCAAAACACCCCCCCCCCATCTCCCCCAATCTCTCTCTTTTGCTCTCTTTCTCTCTCCTCTCTCTAGAATAATACCAAGAGCCCTAAGTTTAATTAGCCACTCTGTTTCAGATTAATTTTCATAAATCTCACCATCCATATTTATATAAATTTCCTAATCTACAAAACCCCCATGTAATTTCAAGATCCAACGGTTCAACAAACAGAAAAAGACAAATCAAGATTTATTTGGTGTGTTATAGCATATAGCGAGGTTTTATTTATTTTGGCACTAATTTGTCAATTCTGAGCAAATTAGGTAGGAGGATATCATCCAATATTCAGTTTATGTCATTTTATATATTTTTAATTTCGCTGGATTTGATTTTCTATTAATGTTTCAGAAAATCAAGTTCTAGTGAAAAACCCTTCAAATCTGTATCATGGAGGACTCAGATCAAACATCTAAGCCATTCAATAGATTCAAAAGGGTTTAAAACCCTAGGTATAAAATAACAGCCAATTTCATTGAGATATGATAGCCCAATTTGAAAGAGACAAGGGGGATGGTGATTTGACGGTCCGATCTAGATCGTCTCACCATTTATAAGTCACCACCCTGTTTCCATAATGGTCACTAGTAAAATAGGGCGGGGTGACCGATTCCACCAGTTATGCCTGCTTTGTCCTATTCTAACGACCAGATCAAATTTGGATCGTCTTACCATTTGCAGGTCACCACCCCATTTCCATGGTGGTCACTGATAAAATAGGGCGAGACGACTAGTTCTTCCTGTTTTGTCCTGTTCTAACAGCCAAATCAAATATGGACCGTTAAAACGACTGTGAACTTCAAACTTGAATTTCGGAGTCATCTGAGCTCTAAATCATGAGCAAAAAAATCTATGGAAAGCTTATGATGTCTAATTTCATGTGAAATAATAAAATTAAGGAAATATTGCAAGAAACTTTTTTTTACTGAAAATAAGGTTCTTACTTTCATGATCTTGAAGATCTAAGATGATCAGACCTTGAGAATCTGATCTATTTATGTTATAATAATAAGGATATGTGAAATTGAGGGTTTAATATGATAGATCTATGATAAATTAAGAAATCTACCCTTTTATGGTAGAAGCAACCTAAAATTTGCAAAGGAACTTTCTTGATCAGTAAGATCAAGCATGATCAAATCCTATGAATGGGTTGGATGGAGTTAATAATGTTGAGATCTGGTAACATCATTGATCAGTTATGACAAAAACATGTGAAGATGATCTTTGAACCTATAATGAAGTAAAAATCCTAGATCTAAGGAAATGACTTAAGATCTAATGGTTGGATCATATTAAAAACCTCTAATGATGTAAATTGATTAGTATGATTTTATTTAATTATTGGATTCATTTTAACTTTAATTTATGGCATGATTATAAGATCCACGCTAAGTTATTTCTTCATTTTGATGTAAATGATCTACATGTTATTAGATGGTTAGATTTAATCATCTTAAGGCCATGTTAGTACACATGATTTTCTTTAAATATCTTTAGGATAAGTAATATATGAATTAGGGCCATGCTAGTTTAATTTAAGTATGGACTATAGTATGATTTCCGTTTAAGATGGTAATGGAATTGTGATTTAAGATCGTGTTAGTTTAATTTGATTTCATTAATTAGGGATCATGATAGTAATTACATAGTATTGCTATCCTTAGATTATTGAATTTATATTAGTTTTATACTTTGAAGTTTATGATTCATTATTGTCATATTTCTTAGTAGATTTAATTAATAATTAGTTATGATAAAGAGCATAAAACACCAAAAATGTAACCTAATGAGAAATTAGAGTTTCATGACATAAATAAGAAAGAATGACTTAACTTGAACTTAATTAGTAACGGTTATAGTTAGTATGATAATATAAGGAATGGTTTATCATTTCCTTGGCCCAAATTAGGAGAATAATATACATCCATGACTGACATTTTATATGATCATGGACATTAACAAAAATAAAGTAGAGATAAATTAGGGTTTACAAGCTCATAGGAACCTTATAGAAGGTTGAGTTAAGGTCACTCTAGTGGATGCTGAACATTGTGGTTAATGAGGTTATCTAATAAAGCCTCACTCTTCCCTCACCTTCTAGTAACGTTGGTTGAGGTCTAAACGCCTCCTTACATGAGGATTAAAGTAACCACTTTTTGAGCAGCGTGTGGCTGGTAAGCTTAGTCAATTGGAAATAAGAGGAGTTGTCTAGAATTAGGAGTGAATAAATTATCCTCAAACCAGTAACACTAACTAGTTGAGAAATAATAATAAGAACATAAAAGGTTAACAAATTAACTAATCTTAGTAAAAATTATAAATAAGACAAGGAAAATCAAACAAGAATCCAACAGGAGATCTTGAATGATAAAAAATAACAAAAGAAAAGAAATACAAATGTAGAGTAGACTATTATTAGGTGAATAAACTTATAATATAGACTTATTAGGTTAGAAGATTTAAGCCCTTAATCATATGTGATTCAAGGAAGAAAGATTCAAATTATCCTACTTGAGGATGATCAAAAGACTATGTAGTATGTACCTTTGGATAGAAAGATGACATTATATGTATGATTTGATAGATATACATTGATCGAGACTATGACAGACTTCAAGGAGAAAGAATACCCTATTGAGGTAGGAGAATTTTATGAATGCATCTATATGAAATATACATGTTCAATACATGATCTTATCTATAGAAATGTTGACATGTATAATGTAAATACCTTGTGCTAAATCCTTATGATTCAACCAAATAATGAGAAAATAGATATGAAATGGTTAAGTGTAGAGTTGAAAAAAATCATAAGTGAATAGGGAAGTAGAAGATATTTCAGCCCTAGATAAATAGACATATTGTATGATACGTATAAGAAATATTTTATATATGAGCATGGAGGCTTGTGGTTTTGTTTTAAACAGGCATAGGCTTGGGGATGCTATGCTAGGGGAGTTATGAGGGTTTGGCCACCCTCTCCCTGAAATTTGTTGAGTCGAGTGGAGCAATTATGTGAAGGCTTCCACTGTGACAGCCATGGTCCCCCCATACGGACATGGATTTTACATTTCCACTGACTATGGTATGAGTGGATTATTGAACAGTTATCCAGGCACGCTGTACGGATTAAACTACAAGCATGGTAGTCCTTTGATTTATTTTGCACTATGATGCATATGAGATAGGCATAGTGAGATGCCTTATATATGGCATAATGAAATGCCAGGTAATTGTATATTACCAATATTCCCAAGAAAAGGGGGATTCCGAGTATAGTAACTACCTGATATACTAATCTCTTATAATTGAAAGAGTTGATCAGCTTAGTTGGGAATGAGAATTGAATATTTTCACTATTTTGATGAATTTTTTTATATACATTATGTATAAGGCTGTACATAAATGATAAAAGAAAGATTATAGAAATGAGATTGATCCATGATCATGTTTATGACATAAATGAATAATGGGATTAATGAGTATTAGGATTATATTGTCAAATTATGTTACTTTTTTAATTCCCTACCAAGCATAGCTTACTTAGATATTGTAAATGTTTGAATGTTTACAATATCTCAGATATAAAGAAAGAGAGTTAAGAGCTCAAGACTTGAAAGAAAATCAATCAGGGTATATCCATTGAAAACATGTATTTTATTTGAGAGCATTATATGTATTGAGATTTTTTATTGTATGTGAGCTTTGAAATTTGGATTATGTAATTTGGACAAGTATTGTAATGATACCGGGCTATAATGTGAACCACTAGATGGATCATGAAGTTTAATAAAAGTTTATTCCTTCAATGGAATTTTATCTTGTCCAAAACTCTACTTATATTATGAAGTGATGACTTGGGTTTTACAAAAAAAGTTCTAAAGAAAAGAATTTATGCTGCTTTGTTTTACGAAATTTTTTTACTACTAATGGCCCTGTCTTTGCAAAATGTGTTATAAAAACACTGGTCGCCGCACAGGGGACGTTTCATTCAGGGTGATCTGTTCTCCCTCATGAGGACTAATGTAGGTTGTGTGGTATCCATGATTGAACGTAGGCAGGAGGCCTTGGTTCTCTCTATGTGCATAGCAGATGAGTTGTAATATGGACATCTATGGTATATTGGTCAACCTCGAGGGATTTAGACCAGTTGCCTTTTTGAGCCTAATAGGATGCTATTATATGATTTAGATTGATACTATGGGACATGATTCAAACACTGGGAATACTTGCTAATATAGTGCATCTAACAAAATATGATTCATACAACCTTATGTGATTTGTCACGAATTTTAAACTTTATATGTTTTACACAATGAGAACAACTTCTAGTATATGTTTTACACAATGAGAACGACTTCTAATCGCGTTTAACTACTTACATCCTAATATCTCTTGCATTCCTACATTTTTTGCATGTTTTTGTCTAGCTTAGAATTTTTAACTGAGTGGTCATATTCACCCTCACCAATAATTTTAGGTCAATCTTCTGGTTAGGAATGAGAATTAAGGCATTGCGAGAGGCTTAGGAACAACGAGAGAGTAAATATGAGAATGAATAAGTTACTTTACTTTGTTATGGACTACTATTAAACATTGAGAACAGTGATGTAGTATAATAAGAAAATATATTTTTTTATGAATATTAGAATTTTTTCATATAGTTGCAGTTTCATTATAGTTGTTTGGGTTGTGACTAGTGGATCCTGATAGTGCTTGTTCTTACTTACTTATTTTGGCCATATTTGGAGTTTGGATAAGACACCTAGCTCGGATGGTCAATTTTGGAAACTAATATATATTTGATATGTTTTCAAATATTTAATAAAATGAAAATGAAAAATTTATTCAAGATCCTAATCATTTCTAGTAGATTTGTAGCTTGATCTTACCCTTGAAGAGAAGGCAATAAGAATCTTAAATCGAAAGGAAAGGAAAGGACTCTGAGAAGCAAGTCCATTTTATTGGTCAAGGTCCAATGGCAACATCATTTAGCAAAGAAAGCCACTTGGGAAGTGGAGAATGAGATGAGACAGAAATTTCCAAAACTATTCACAGATGTGTGTTGCTAATTTCGAGGATGAAATTTCCAATGGGAGAAGAATGTAATGTCCTAAACTTTTGTATGACATAAGTGTATTATTTGGTAGAGAATTATTAATAAAATTAAGTTTGTTTGTATGGTCGTGTTCTGACTTTGTCAACCACCATGCCAACAACTAGTTAACTTTTTGTTTTAAATAATTTTAGTATATAAATGGATGTCTAGATCTTAACGGATTAAGAATTATTTTAACTATTAAGATTGAATTGATTAGGAAGTTGATCAAGTAGAACATGTCTCATATCAATGGATGTGATGATTAAGGATGTTTTTTTATCAATAGAAGAGAAGGATGGCTAATACTAAATCAAGATATGCCACATGAGATTGAAACTATATCATATATGTAACATGGAGAGTTGTATTAGGAGACATGATTTCTCATGGGGTGAAACACGTTTGATTTTTGAGAAGTAAAGTAATATGATTGGTCCACCTTGAAATAAGATAAGGACTACAATTAACTCATATCAATTCCTACATTATAGCACCAACACGTTTGTAACAAGGAGACATGTTGGGCTAGAGAAGAGGAAAAGAAAGAGCGAAGGAAGAAGAAAAGAAAGAGAGAAATAGAGGAGGGGAGAAAGAGAGAAGAAGCAGAGAAAATTAGTACATATCAGGTTTGTTAGCAGTGAAAATTGGTGACAAAGCTAAAGGGAAAAGCTTGGAAAATCATTACCAAACATTGACAATAGGTAGAGGATTCTAGATCATGAAGTTTTTGTAAGAACCCCAGATTTTTGTAAATTATTGAGGAAAATTAATAAAGTTTGAATTTTCAGAAATTCTAAGTTTGAATATTAGGTTATTGAAAATTCTCTTTTTAAAGAGATTAAACCATGATTTAAAATGTGAATATTTTGAATGTACTCGAAAAACTGATCGAAATGACATTAAGTACGTTCAATTCTGAGTTAAAATGAAAAATCCTTAATTTTCTAAATAAAAGGGTAAAATGATAATTTCACATATAACCAAGAATTAAAACATGAATATTTGGAATGTACTCTAAAAACTGATCAAAATAACTCTAAGTACACTAAATTATGAGTTTGGACAAATAGTGCCTATTTTTCTCCATTTTTGGAAATAAAAGGGCAAAGTGGTCATTCACTCTTTAGTGGGACCCACAAAAGTTAGATAAAGATTGAGATCAGTAATGATGCAAGTTAAGCATCAACCAACACTCAAATTCTAGTGGAGGTAGTGGAATTTTTACTCCCCATTTTAATATTTTGAGGGGAATTTAGATTAAAATAAGAAATTAATAATAATAAAATTACAAAAATTGCCTATAAATACCTTTAAAAATTCTACAAAAATTTTGAAAACTTCATCATAAAATTCCCTAGATCCCCTAAAAAATCAAAGCAAAACTCCTCCCCCATTTTTCCCAATCTCTCTCTTTTTCCTCTTTCTCTCTCCTCTTTTTAGAATAGTACAAGAACCCTCAATTCAATTAGCCACTCCATTCTCAATAAAATTTCACAAATCTCATTGTTTATATTCTTTTGAATTATCTGATCGATAAAACCCGAAAGTAATTTCAAGATCCAACGGTTCAATCAACAAGAAAACATAAATCAAGATTTATTTGGTGAGTTATGACAGACGACGAGAATTTATTTATTTTGGCTTCAATTCTTTATTTCTAAGTAAATCACGTAGGTGGATACCATCCCATATTCATTTTATGTAATGTTTGATATTTTCAATTTTACTAAATTTAATTTTTTGGAAAATCAAGTTCCAGTAAAAAACCCTCTATATCTGCATCATGGAGGACTCAAATGAAAACTTTAAACAGTCCAATAAATTCAGAAGGGTCCAAAACCCCTAAGTATAAAATAACAACCAATTTCATGGAGATTTGATAGCCCAATTTGATGGAGGAAAGGGAGATGGTGATTTGACTATCCAATCTGGATTGTCTCACCATTTACAGGTCACCACCCCATTTCTATTGGTGGTCATTGGTAAAATAGGGTGGGATGACCGATTCCTTTGACTTCGCCTATTTTGTCCTGTTCTAATGGCCAGATCAAATATAGACTGTTAAAACGACTGTGAACTTCACAGTTCAATTGTGGAGCCATCTAAAATCCAAATTGAGATAGGAAAGAAGCTATGAAAAGCTTATAACTTTTATTTTCTTTTGAAATCATAAAATTTAGAAAATTCTTCATGAAACTTTCTGTATTTAAGAATTAAGCTTCTAATTTTCACAATCTTCAAGATATAAGATGATCAGATCTTGGAGATCTAATTAACTGATGATATAATATTGAAATCAAGTGATATCCATGTTTTATTTAGATAGGTCTAAGATAAATTGAAGGATCTACCCTTTATAGTAGAAAATTCCTAAAAATACAAAGGGAGCCACTTGATCAATGAGATCAAGTATGATCAGATTCTTGAAATGGAATGAATGAATGATATTATGATGGAACCCATTGAAATCATGGATTGAGTATAACCAAAAGCAAAGGAATATGATCTTGGACCTTCATGGAGTAAAGCCCCTAAAATTAATTAAAACCCTTGATTAAAAGGAAAAGACCTAAGATCTAATGGTTGGATCATAAGTAAAAGTTTTAATAATGAGAAACTGGTTAGCTTGAGTTATGCATTGATTTCATTTGATTTAGTTCATGAATATAGGATCCATGATAGATTATTTTAGTATAACTTCATTTCAAATATCCATAAAATTATTCATGAATGATAAATTGTAACTTAGGACCATGCTAGGATTTCATGTTAGATTAGACTATGGTATGAGATGAGATGATACCTTAGGTCCATGATAGTTTAATTTGAATTTATTAGATAAAGTACATTAGTTAGAAATTATGCTAATATAATCTTAAGTACCTTGTACCATTATCATTAAGTTGTTCAATTATGTAGTTTTATGCTTTAAAGTTATAATTCATTTATGGTTAAATTTTATTAGTAGATTTAATTATTAAAGTAGTTATAAGATAAAGATCATAAAACACCAAAAATAGAATCTAATGAGAAAGTAGAGTTTCATGACACAAATAAGAGTGAATTATTTGACTTGGACTTAATTAGTAAGGGCTATAGTTAGTAGGACAATATAAGTATTATCAAATTCTTAGCCCAAACTAGGAGAATAATAAACCCCATGAATGAAATTTTAAATGTTCATGGACTTAATTAAAATCAATTAGAAAGAGTACTTGGGGTTAACATGCTCATAGGAACCTAATAAAAGGTTGAGCTAAAGTCACTCTAGTAAATGTTGAACATAGTGGTTAAGGGGGTTTTCCAATAGAGCATGTCTCTTCCCCGACCTTTCGTTGACGTTTGTGAGGTCTAAACGCCTCTTTACATGAGGATTGAAGTAATCACTTTGTGTTCACTCATTCAGGTAGTAAGCCTTAACCAATTGAAAATAAGAAGAGCAGTCTAGACTTAGGCTAAAATAAGTTATCTTCAACCAGTAAAACATTAACTGGTTGAATAATCATAGTAAGAGCATAAAAAGGTTAGTAAATTATCTAACCCTAATAAAAATAGTAAATAAGATAAGGATAATCAAACAAAATGAGATCTTGAATGATAAAAAACAATAAAGAAAAAGAAATACCAATATAGATTAGATTGTTTATGTATGATATAGATAGTACTTATATAGAAGATACTGAACCCTTGGTTGTATTCAAGGAAGAAAGATTCAGATCATCTTACATAAGGATAATCAAAAGACCACGTAGTATGTGCCATTGACTAGAAAGATGATATTATACGTATGATTTGATAGATATATGTTGATCAAGACTATGGCAGATTTCAAGGAGCAAGAATACCTTATTGAGATAGGTGAATTTTAAGAATGCCTTTACATGAAGATACATGTTTAATACATGATCTTATGTTTTGAAGTATTGACATATACAATACCAATATATTGTAGTAAATACCTCAAAATTAAATATGATCCAATCAAATGATGAGGAAAATAAGTATAAAATGGTTAAGTCAAGAATTGAGAACAACCTTAAGTGAATAGGGGAGTAGAAAATATTCTAGACCTAGATAAACAAACAAATAGTCTGATATGTATAAGTATTATTTTACATACAAGCATCGAGGCTTGTGGTTTTGTTTTAAACAAGTGTAGGCCTTAAGGTGCTATGTTAGGAGAGTTACGAGGGTTTGACCACCCGCTCTCCGAAACTTGATGATATTGAATACCAAGTCTAAGAAAAGCTGATAGTCCGGTGAGGCAATTATGGGAAGGCCACCACTGTGACTGCCATTGTCCCCCCATACGGACATGGATATTGTAATTTTCACTAATAATGGTATAAGTGGATTATAGAGTAGTTATCCATGCGCTGTACGAATCAGACTATAAGCACAGTAGTCCTTGATTATTTTACATTATGATGCAAATGAAATTGGCATAGTGAAATGCCTTAAGGGATGGTATGATGAAATGCTAGGTAATTGTATAATACTAGTATTTTTTCCAAGAAGGGAAATCGCAGTATAGTAACTAGCTGAGATACATATCTCCTATAGTGAAAGGAGTTAATCAACTTAGTATGGAAATAATTATTGACTATTTTCACAATTTTAATGGATTTGTTTGTATACAATATGTATGTATAAAGATGAACACAAGTGACAAACAAATGAGATGTCCATATAAATGATAGTGGTCCATGAATGTGTTTATGATAGAATGAATTATAGGATAATTGAATATTGAGATTATACTATCAATAACTTATATTTTTATCCCCTACCAAGCATAGCTTGTTGAGATATTGTAAATGTTTGAATGTTTACAATATCTCAGATACAGAGAAGGAGACTTAGGAGCTCAAGACTTAAAGAACTATTGAAGAATAAGTAATTAGAGTATATCCCTTGAAACATTGTATTGAGAGATAGCATTGCATTAAGAGCTTGTATTGTATTTAGACCTTAGTAATTTAGATTGTGTATTTGGACAAGTATTGTAATGATACAATGGGTTGTGTACTGTAAACCACTGGATGGATCCTAAAGTTTAATAAAAGTATATTCCTTCAATAGAATTTTATCTTGCACAAAACTCTACTCATGTATGAAGTCGTGACTTGGGTTTTACAAAACAAAATTCTAAAGAAAAGAATTTTCGCTCCTTTGTTTTGTGAAATTTTTTTACTACTAAGGGCCTTGTCTTTACAAAATGTATTAAAAAATGTGTTATAGAAACCCAAGTCATCATAGTTTTCATGAGCTTTGAAACATTTGATTTGATGAACGAAGATGAAATTCCATGTGTTTACTAGTTAGTGTATTGTTTTTTCATATCTAAGATCTATGCATGGATAACTACCTACTATTTTATACAATTTGAAAATCCATGGCTCAAAGATTTGTTACTGCTGTATGCACTTTGTTTTCCACTTATGTTCACTATGGTTTTGATATAGAAGCCAAATCTTGTTGATTCCCTTCAGCTATCTTTGTATGAGTCTGCTTTATCACAGTTTTAGCAAGAGATTACAGATATAGTATTATTCATTTACACCTAAGCTTACACCTTGATTCAACTAGGTTTTGTGGTGAGATTGGAGGACTATATTCATTGATTTTTTACCTATTATATACCACTATCATACCAAGGTCTATAAAATGAATAGTAGTCTACTAATGCTGGTTTTTACACCTATATATACTATTGAAGTCTACTATTGACCCTTGTGGTTCGCCCCTTCCCCAAACCCCACATATGGAAGAGCTTTGTGCACTGGGGTTGCCCATGTTATATACTAGTGAAGTGAGCTATAGATCAGGGGTTTGAAGCATGGAAACAGCATCTTGCAAAAAATACAAGGCAAGGCTACATACTATAGACTCTTTGTGGTCTGTGCTTTCCCCAAACCCCACATATATACAAGCTTCATGCACCATGATGCCCTTCTTATATACCATTGAAGTGACCACAATTTTATCAGAGATTCAGTGGTCTGCTAATGTAGGTTTTTGCACCTATATAAACCATTGAATTATATACCTATCATCACCACCAATTAATCATATTTTTAAGTAGGGTATTCGAGGCCCGCTACCCTTCTATTTCTCCATAGAGGAGTAAAACAAAGACTTGAACATTAGTAGAAGCTTGGCCTATTATCACTAATGTTTATTAAAGGTTTTACCAAGGAATTGGAGGACTGTATGACTAATTTCTTTCCTCTACTACCACCTTGATTTGGCTATGGTTTTGAGTGAAATCAGATACCTACTACCTATAAGTCCTCTTGATTTTACCTCATTTTGTACTGCATTTTTAGGATGGTTATGACTAATTTCTCTATCTTTAGGCACCTTTGTTTTAGAATGAAAGAGGGGATTGTTATGACTAAATTTTTTTCCTATCAGTGCCACTGCTAGCCACTATTTTTGGTTGAAGTTTGAGGCTTGTTATCATTAATCTTCACACCTGATATCACCTTTGATTTATCACAGTTTTAACATAAGAATAGTGGTCTATGTTGCAGACAAATTCATCTTTTTTTTTTTTAACTCTCCAACTATCGTGGTTTAAGCATGGATTTAAAGGCTTACTATTACTTATTTACAACCCTTTTACTACCTATGATTTGATCAGGGCTTTGGGGTATAAAATTGCTATACAAGTATGATCATTGTTGACTATGATTTTGGCATAAGTTAGAGGACCACTACAACTGAATTATAAGTGACCCTACCTACTATCTTATCTAATATTTTAGTTTATTACTCTTATCATGCAATGATTTTGAGCATGTGATTTGAATAAAAGTGTTATTTTCATTTTGATCTTCTACATCTATTATGCAATGGTTTTAAGCACTAAATTTTCTAAAGTGTGCTATAGATGATCTTTGTCGATCACCTTCGTTTTACTACTTTTTCATATCTTGAAAAACCAAATGTTCTCTTATTTTTCAATAAAATTTCAAAGCTAAAAAGAGTTTGTATTTAAGCCTAAGGTGAAAACAATGAGACTTTATATGTTTGATTTATTTCGTATAAGAGATTTATAAAATGTGTATGGGTATAGAGTGAAATGTGCTTTTGCTATATGAGATAGGCTATTGAGCCAATGGGCACTATGCTAAGAGGTTGTATGGTTAACGTTCCAGGTTCTAACCATAAGAAGTGGAATGGTATCCAACACTAAGAGTGACATTTTCTCGGATGGTGGTGGATTTCACTATAGGCTACTCATGGCACCCTTTTGAAAAGAAATAAGTTTTTGAAAAAGAAATTTTAAAACATGGAATTCCCTACTTTTCGAACATATAGTTAGTCTTTCAAACTTGTGTTTTATAAAACTTGAGGCATCATATTGTCACCTCCCTTGGAACTTAGAAGGTGACCCTCTTCTTACAACAATTTATGATTGCCCAATGTGATGCCAACCAATCCATCCCTAGTATGACGTCAAAGTCTCTCATCTTTAGGATGGTTAAATCAACATCCATTAATCTCTCTTGGACTATGACTAGGACATCCTAAAGGTATTTGTATGTATATGGACTCACCCACTAGAGTCATGATCTCTACATAAAATCCTAAGTTCTAGATTGGACTATCTACACATAATGCAAACTCATATGATAGGAAAGAATGTGGAGAACATGTATCAAACAATAGTTTGGTAGGTCTATCATCAATTAAAAGTATACATTCCCCCACCACATGTGATATTTGTGCCTACCCTGAGGTGATGGTGAACATAGATCCTTGGCTTCAAAGAATCTAATCTTTTGGAGCTTCTCCCTATAGCTTCTTATTTGAACAATTCTCAAGAGAGTCTGCTTCACCACAATTATAACATTGGTTAATCAAAGTTTGGCAAGGTTTTCTTGGATGATACTTCCTGTACTTTGACCATGGTCTAGAATCAAGTGCCTTCCCATATTTGCCAAATTGACCCTTCCGAGGCTACTAAGACCTAGTAGACAGCGTGGATCTATTCTCTTTCTTGAGTCATCTGCAATTGGAGGTAATCTTGTCTTTCCTCTCTACCTGGGCCAGCTTGAAGTCCTTTTGGAACAATGAGACCATCTCAGTTGGCTTAACTATAGTGGTAAGCTAAACACCAAGGACTTTAAACCTCAATTTGGTAGTAAAGCCATCGCCGAATTTCTCTGCTAATTTCTCATCATAGGTCCATATGTTAGGGGTGAATCTTCTGAGAGGGTGAACTTATTCTCTTATTGTATCACCATCATATCACCCTATATCAGGCTCAAGAACTGTGACGACCCGGGTTTTCCCATGCATTTTTAAATGCAATATCTAATTCCTAAGGCGGGATGCATCCCTATTTGAAAACCATTTTATGAAAACAATGCAATGCAGCGGAAAATCTTTTGTTTTAAACTCATTTTGAAAACCCCGAGTGTCTTTTGCTTTCACAACAACCAAAGTAGTTTATGAAAAAAACTTTAGAAATCATAAATGTTTTCCCCAGGTCTATCCAAATACGACTCACATTTAGCGTAAATAAATACAAATACATTTCCAAAGGGTAGAATGTTTACTTACATGTATAATTGTCTCCTTTTGATTTTTCTTGCTCGTAGCACGAACATTTCCTGAGGCGTCTTCTACTCGTGAATGGAGCTATCCTGAAAAATATTAAGGATTGGGTGAGTATATACTATACTCAGTAGGAGTCTATCACTACTAGTTTTACAATGCATGCTACGTTTAAAATCATATGCTCTTTAAAACATGTGCATGTTTGAACAATCATGTTCAATGTCGATATTAAAAACCATTGTCAAATTGGAATACTGACGACTTAAAGAATAGCATAATCTAAGTCGAAAGTATCATATATATATATATATATATCATAAGCATAATGATATGCATAAGATGCTCAACTGAATCCAATTCATGGATATATGGTATGGTCGACCAACCTCCTATCATGCCATATGCATAATGCAAGTAAATCCTCAAACCATAGGGCCCACTATACCCACGACCTCGCCGCCATGTGGTCCCCAGGTACCTGAGGAATGGCTGGCCTGATGGTCCTAGCCATTGCCAAAAATCGCAAGGAAATGCTAGAGATAGGTTTCCGATTTTTGCCGAAAACCCCAGTCCCAAAATAGCCGGAAAATCGTGTTTTGGAGAGGGGGAAGATAGGGCTTTTTATAGCCTTGCTATGGCGGTGGCAGAAACCTTTGGAAACAGGGTTTCTAGAGAAGTCTAGAGGAAGAAGACGATGGGGTGCCGTTATCAAAACGGCCCCTGAGTTTTCTGTCTTTTTCGTTTTTGTTTAAATTACAGAAATGCCCCTAATCTTTGAATGGCCATAACTTCTTCATACGAACTCTGTTTTCAGCGTTCTTTGAGGTGTTGGATTCCATTTTTTGAGTAGAATCTAATGGTACTAAGTTTCCTCACAAATTACTTCATTTACTATTTTAAATAAAGTAAAACATTTAACATAGTTTATTTCCCATAGAATGTTCAATTTTTGTTAAAAATAGCGTAAATTGCTTGGGGCATTACAAGAACTCCTCCTTCTGTCCTCAAATATGAGAAAGAAAGTACTTAGTGAAAAAGGTGATTTGGAATTCTTCCCACGAAACTACCTCTACTCCTTTGAACTAAGTTCGCTTCATGGTCTGCCACTAGAAAGCTGCCTCTCTCATCATGATAAAAGTTGCCATGACTACTTTCCTGTCATCTAGATCCCCATAGCCTTAAGGACCTTTTCCAATTTGAAGATTTAGGTCCCTACCATGTCAAGTTCATCCTCCTAAGAGAATGATGGTGCCATCTCCTTAAATAATTTCTTTGCCCTACCAACATTTTTGCCTTGAGCTCCTGCCCTACCATTCGTTAATACTTGCTGTTGGTTTTGTAGGAATTGCCTAAGTTGCTACATAGCTTCACCAATAGCATTAACTGATGAATTGGATGAAGAGTTGGTAGGTCCAGGGTTCAATGCGTTATGTCTCTTAAGTGCCACTTATTTCCAAAATGAAATAACCTATCATGAGTTATCTTTTTACTTAACTAAATCTAAGATTTTTTTATTTTTTTCTAATGACACTGGAGCATGAGTTTTTTTTTATGACTTGACTATTGATGACCTTCCAATATGTATTTAGTTGTGATAACATGAGCATAGGCTATGATATCAATTGTAACACCACAGGTTTCTGAAACACAAATATCCTTTCAAAAATTTCTTTTTCAAAGGTTGGTACCCTAAATCATTTAAATTTCCTCTTCAAACTAGAATATTTTTCAAAAAAATTTCAAATTCCAGAATAAACCTAAGTACAAAAATCAAGACTCACTTTTAAGTGTCATACACAACATTTAATGTAAGACATTCACAAGCAATATCAATCCATAGCACAACTACAAATGTAAAGGTTCGCACTGATAAATGTCTAGCGCATAGTGCTTTATTATATCTATAATCCAAAAATTATGAAATAATAGAAATAATTTTTCTACAACTGGTGCCTCACTTCAACAACTACTTCTGATCTCTAGCTCTATATCTACTAGTCATTGATTTTAGCCTTTCCTCAAGAATTTGCAAAGTCCATGGTGGATTAAGTATATGATGATAACCTAGTAGATAAAGTAAAAACTACCAAATAAAAAACTATGGTAGATAGAACGCAGCCATTCATATTATTTTGAGATCCATTTTTTATGCAATTAAACCGTACAACTAAATTCTCATTAGTCGATCAATGCAATGCATCATAGCACCTCATAAGCATCTACATGCAAATATACATCTCTACATATATTAAAAACATACAATCAACTTGATAGACCAAGGATAGTCATGACGTAATAAAATCATTAAAGTAATGATAGTAAAATAATCAATCAAGTATACTTTAGTGCCTACAAAGTTTGCTAAGTTTTTATTAGTATGTCTGTCAATCCTATCTCGAATACTGATCCAAGTTCATCTACCAAACTATAATCCTATTCCCTAGGAGCACAAAACAAAACAAAAAAAAACATCATGGGCTCAACCATGCTCATGTCAACTCTACTACAAGTATACTTGTCAGCATCTTGGAGGGACTCCAACTGCATTCTCACAATGCCTATGGTCATCTCGAAGGGTGCCATGATCACTTATTGTGGCTCCTACTACTAATTGAGAAATTGCCACATTTTGGCATGAGATACCATTCCACTTCTCGTGGTTAGAGGCCGAGAGCCAACCCTTAACAACCACTTAGCATAGTTCCCATTAGGCTCATTAGCCTATATTACATCTCAAGAGAAACATCAAGTATCACTACACCCTCAAGTATTTTGCAAAACGTCATGCAAAAATTCATCCAAGCACTTATGAAAATCATATAACTACATTAGCTCTTCTAAATAAATTCAAAACCATAGCTCACTCTTAAGCCAAAACAAGTGTTAATGTCTCATTTAGAAAATAACTTTTAAAAAATAAAGAGAGAGAAAAAGGAAGTGCAAATATCAATTTCTCCCTTCTTGTCCTTCTGCATTTTCTTCGTTTCCAGACCCGTCTCTTTTATAATGTTAGGACGAAAAATCTGGAAATTTTCCAAAGAAGATTCTCTCCTTTCGGCTTAGATTCAAAAGCTGAAAACCCTAAAAAATTGAGAATGATTTGGGCTCAGATTTGGTAAATGAAAAGAAGAAAATGTAAGAAATATTACCCTGAACTGTAGTTGCTGAATATGTTTTCTATGAGATCTAACTAAAGATAAGTTTCCTTTTCTATGGGGTTGATGAACTAGAATGCGATGATTTCAGGGTTCAGTTAGAATGGAAAGGTGGTAGACGCATTAGGTCGTTTTGAAGAGATGAGAAGGAAACTGGTGAGCATGGATTTGGTTATGATGTCTAAGTATTCTTCTCATCTATGCAACCTTGGATGATCTTTTAACGGGGAAGTGGATCCACATTATAAAGCATGGTTTGGAGCTTGATATTTTTGTGTTTAATGCACTAATTAACATGTATGCGAAATTGGATTTTGTTGAAGAGGCATGAAGTATCTTTCATATAATGGAGGTTAAAGATTTGGCAACATGGATTCTATGATTGCTTCATATGAACAAATTGGAAACCAGTTACTGTTATCCTGCATTTAGAGTGGATGAAACGTAATGATTTTTTTCTGGTGTCCTTGATATATTTAGCTTGGTTTCTGTTGCTTCTCAACCAGGGATTGGCATGGTGGACGAACTTTACATTGTTTTATTGTTAGAAGGGGACGGATGTCAGAATATATCTTTGTTGATAATGTCATTATTGATATATATACGAAATTGGGTTAGATAGATTATGGGCAACATGTTTTGATAGATGCTCCTTAAAGATGTGATTTTCTGAAATACTTCGATCACAGACCTATGCTCAGAATGTGCTTGCGGAAGAAGCAATCCAGATCTACAATTTGATTGCTACATGCAGGAATTAGCTGTAGATCAAGGGACATTAGTTACTTGTTCTACCAGCTTCTCCAATATAGGAGCTTTGCGACAAGGGATAACAGTTCATGGGAAAGCGATTCGAATTGAAGTAGATATTTTAATTTTTCGTTTCTGGGTCACCATTGATGCAAGGCTTTCCACGGGAAGTACATTGGCTTGGCAACCGGACGCCGCTATTGTAGTCCTGCCGTTCAAGGATTGTAAACGATGACGCAGTGCAATGGCATTGATTTGAAAATTAGATAAGAAAGTGTGGTTAGTTTTGTCATATTCTAAAACAAAGACGCTGAGCAGCTGACTAACCATACTATATAGGAACTTCTTTTACATCCCAACCCTTGGCTCAATCCAACGGCTCGAACCACGTGACATACGTTCATAGGCTGCAGCGATACACCTCAGGCGGCCTCCCTTTACAAACACCCTAATGTTTCCTCTTCTTCTCGTAGAGAATAAAGAACAATTCCCGAGAAATCTGCTAGGGTCAGTTTTGCGCCTTCAAATCAACTGTCTATGTCTGCATTATAAATTATGGAGAGAAAGCCGTAAGAAGAAGGTTAGAAGTTATAAAATTTGATCCAAAGATAAAGGGCATTTTTGTTACTTAAAAGTTATATTTTCTTTACATATTCGATTATACCCTTGAAAATTCTCATGTAAATGGCACATGACAGTGATTTATGGGTCCTCATACTTTTTAGACAGTGGGTTAAGCCCTTTCGAAGAGAATTCCTGACAACTATAGGGTACGTCTTCGACACTTTTTCTAATTATGGCTAAAACTGCAAACAACATGTATTTTCTGCATCAAATTTTAAACTATGGGAGATACTAGCGCGTGTGTAACAAACATTAGTTGCAGAGGCAAGCAAATCTTCGCAGTGAAGTATGTAGGCTACGAAGGGAGTGTCAACGAGAGTCATCCAGAGCTAGTTATCATAAGCCCACCATGTGAAGCCCATAGATTCTCATTCAAGCAAAGAACCTGGCCCAAGAAGACTAAAATTGGACCACGAGGCAAAGCCCACTCACAAGGCTTGGATTCACAGCACAATTCTAGACGAACCAAGTCCTTGGAATTGGGTAAATGATGTAATCTTGTATACTAATCCTTGCAAATATCTAACTTAGATAGATCCTTCCAGAGAGGGAACTAGAAGAATTCTAACGGTTGGATGTATGATACTTATACATGATCATAACCCTTGTTTGAGGGGGTGACAACATATAGAAGAGGAAGAGTTCTTCATTTGAAAACCACTTTAAAAGTTGTAGAGTTCACTTGAACAATGTAAGTTCTCATTCTCTCTCGCATGCTTTCTAAGTGTAGTGAGATCTCTAGTGGTCTTAGGAGCCAAATGACTGCTGGAGTAGGCTGACTTGGAGGCATACGTTGGAGGATAACATGAGTACTGCAAGGTCAAGAGAGTAAGGAGATAGCGTGGGTGTGAGCGGTGCAATGCAAGTAGATGGAACTTATGTGATAAGATGCTAGTTCAAACAATCAATAAGATAGAAGAAAAGGTCGCCACATAGTGAATTTTTCATTCAAGGAATGCTAAATGGATGCGCCATATGAGAGCATCCTTGTACCATTTTTGCTAGAGTCTACTGTTACCACTAACTCTGGATGCCTCAGTAGTTCAAAAGGCATATAGATTCACCTGTCCTGGCATCTATAATTCATGTAATTGTTTCTAAATCGTTGGCTTCCAAGTATAACTTTTTAAAAGCTAGAATCATCCAATCTACATGCATTTCAGAGTAATGATATAAATGAGCCTGTATAAAGGTGGGCTCCAGCAAAGTGGTACATAGGAGAGCGTCTTGTCTAATTGGCATTCTTCTTTTCATTTTTCCTAAGGGATTGTTTGGTTACTAGGAAAAGTATGGTATAACAAGCAAACATTTTCTTGCTAACGAAATAGGCTGTAATATAAAGGGAAGCCTTGGCATAATGGTAAAGTCATCATCATGTGACCTTGAGGTGACGGGTTCAAGGCATGGAAATAGCTTCTTGTAAAGATGCAAGGTAAGGCTATGTTTTATAGACCCTTGTGGTTCGCCCCTTACCCAAATCCCACAGGGGCTGCCCTTTTGAAATAGAATGTGATATATGAGAATCCCATGTTTAGCCATCACTTATGATTGTAGCCTCATTTTGCTAATTACAGAGGTATTTGCTAAAATGATTAAAACGCAATAGCATTAGGATTATAATAGTTAGAGAGATGATAATATAGAGCGTGGCACTACAACAAGTTACTGTATTGAGCTCCACTTCTACATAATGGGTCCCGCTTATAGTTGATCAGACCCACAGATTGGTTTTCTCTCATTCTAGATAACTATTGCTAAAAAACCATCACAGATCGGATGTGTGTGGAATCTAACATTTTCTACTTTTGATCACAACAACACCTATCTTGGAGAGATTGTTTAATGGATGTCTCATAATCAAGGAGTAAGAAGAACACTTTCAAATCCAATCACGTATGCAAGATATCTCAAGCTAGAGAAATTAGGTGGATAGATCTAATAAATCATAGGTGGGGCTCATCAAGCAAACGTGAGACCTACCTTGGCAAGCTGATGTAGCCTTGCAACGATATTATCATTCCTATAATAGCCTATTAGTTGCTTTAGGGTAATGATATATGGGCACCTTGTTTCTTTCGTGATCCTCTTACTAAATGGCATGAGTGCTTATTAACTCGGGAGAATCCTAGATTCATGAAGATTGAACCATTCACAATCTTACCCTTGACTTCGATGGGCCATGGTACAAAAGCATCATCCATTGGATGATCCTATCATTTGTAAAGTGAATGGTAAAAAGTTCAAATATTCATTTTTACAACTCTTGAAAGTAATGGCCAAGATCATTCAATGGATGAGACTTTCGGACTATGGCCCATCTAAGTCAAGAGCAAGATTTTGAATAATTTGGATCTTCAAAAATCTAGGTTCACTTGGATTTAATAGTCATTCATGTCATTTAGTGAAGGGCAGGAAACATGAAGTGGTTGTATCAATAGCCTAGCTTTGATACATTTCTTAATTGAAAAGTAAACTTCTACTACCTGCAATCGAGCAATAATTCATTAACAAGTATGGTAGCTGCAATGCATTTAAAACTTATGTGAGACTTTATTTCTTAACATTGGCCATCTATAATTAACTAGGAATGCTGGTATAGAGCACAAGCATCTCAATAGTCAATAGTTGTGCAACTTCTCTGCTTTTGTATGGTAGGCCTGACATACATTGATCCATATCATTCATTTGACTGCCACAGCCTTGCATATATATGTTGGTGTAAATAAAGCCAAAAAAATAGATTAGTAGATCAAATCTAATCCAATATGTGCAAATATGAATCTCGACATATTAGAGACATCAAATCCCTACAAATAATAGATCAAAAAATTCAAATCTATATCCAATCTACCACAGATAATGGATTTGCGAATAATCCACGTATGACAAGAAGAAATGAATAGTGAATTTTCCAAAAAAAGAAAACAAGAAAGGACTTATAATTCTCATTAACATGTTGAGAGAGAGAGAGAGAGTTCATGATGTTAATACGAACAGTACTAGAAATTCAAAAAATTAGAGATAGACATAAATCAATCACCAATTTTGCAATTTACTAATAGATTAGTGACAAGCAACCGTCACCAAATTCGTCAATATTATGTCATTGATCTATGACCAAATTTACTTCCAAAAATACAAAAATTGCTAGTAAAGATGGTGCCAAATTAGTGATAGACTATTCTATTACTAAATAATTGTGTATTTCTTGTTGTGTCACTATTTTGTGGTTAATTTATCAAAATTTCCAAAAATAGTGAGGAACATTGTATTGCTATTTTGTCACTCATTTATATAAAATCTAATCATAGATGAACTGTTTAAAATTTTATACCAGAATCAGTGATGAACACAATTTCATCACTAATTTTGCATTTTATTAATAGATTTTTTTACCAAAGTAAGTGTTGGATACAAATACATCTCTAATTTATATAATATTTTACCAAAACCAGTGAAGGAATATTTTATAGCTGTTTCATCACTAACTTATCTAAAATTTAATCATTTCCTAATTCATCATTAATATATATAATATTTAGTACTAAAATCAATGATACACACTTTAGTCATAGATTTAGGGGTGACGGGTACAAGCTTGTCACTAATTTATCAAAAAAATCACCAATAACAATGATGAAGTAGTTTGTCACTTTTTAGTAACTGATTTATCTAAAATTTACTTCATCCCTAATTTATCTAAAATTATATACCAAAATTAGCAATAGAATGGTTTTTCACTGATTTTTCTAACTTTTGCACAAAAATTACCATATTGTCACCTTCCTTTGGATGATCTTACCTATTAAGCATATTCGACGTCCCCTATATTGAATAAGAACTAACATTTAAGGTTGTCGGATGATTTTAGATATACCATTTTGATTGTTTGAATCATGACCATTGGATATTTTATTGAAAATTACTACCAACTAGAAGCATCCAACTAATGTGAGTTTTTACGTGTATGATAAATAAGGAAGGCCAAACAAGATGAATAAATCATCCAAAGATGGTTCTTGGTTAGAGGATCCTAAAAGTAATTTAGAAGATTCATTCAATGTTACCTCTGTGTTATCCTTTGGGATTGATTATTGTGTTCTTTTATCTAAGGAGGCAACTTTTCATGGTTTGACCAATCCATCTTGCTAAAGATCTCCTAGATTGACCATACACCAAAAATACGTGTTCATTGGATATTCACATCGGTCCATCTTATTTCTCCAGCTCGGGATAACTTCAATGCCAAACATCAATGAGATAAACATCAAAATTGTCTTCTTACTTTAATATAGACCACTTTTTGAACAAGATTTTCCACTCATATTAATGTCATTTTGATCTTTTAAATTGTGATCATTGGATATGTAAACTAAAAATACTAGTAGTTTAAAGCATCCAATAACCCTAATTTTTTACAAGTGTGATAGTCCTGTGAGGCTAAACAAGGTGAATGGGTCCAATTATTCAAAGGTGAGGCCTAGTTAGGAGGATCCTAAAATTATTCAAGCAAATTTAGTCAGGATAGTCTCTCTTAATTTTTATTGAATTGTTGTCCTAAATCTTCCATACAAATTTCGATGCATCTTCTATGTGGGACCTATCTTTGGATGATATAACCCATTATCCTTGTTCGACATCCCTTACATTGACTAGGCACAAAAATTCATGGTCATTGGATGATTTTGGTTGTATTATTTTGTGTTTTTAAGCTGTAAGCACTAGATTTTTTAACTAAAAATACTAATAGTTAGAAACATCCACTTGACATGGTTTTTGTGTGTGGCATAAATAAGAAATCTAGAACAAGGTGAATGGGCCACATTCTCAAAAATGTGGCCCTAGATAGGATTCCATGAAACCAACCAAAAAATTCTATCAAGATAGTTTTTATTTTAAACAATGTGAAATGCTATATGACTAAATCTTTTGGACTCAATTGGCATGAGATTTTTCAAGGTGATATAAATTAATGAGTCAAAACAAAAGGAATAAGTAAGATCATCAAAATGGGGGACCTAGGTAGAGATGTTCTAAATAGGCACAATATATATTTATTGCACTTGATTTTGCTAAAAAAATTTGTAACACTATGAGAAGAAAACTCAAAAAGACTTAAAATATCCTTACTATGGAAAATTGGTCTCTTGAACCAATTTTTTTGAAGAAAATATAAAGATGTTAGGAGCCCTAATCTCCTTTTTATTACTTCCATTTCTCTCTCTCCTTCTAGCATCCTGATCGATTTACAGTTTCTCATTTTTTTGCCATTTTTATGGCATCTTTGGAAGCATTTGATAGAAGAAGCTCCAGGTTTCCAACGTCTCTAGAAGCATTTCATTGAACAAGCACCAAGATCCAAGATAAGAGTTGGATGCATTTTACTAATCAGGAAGAAAAAGAGTTAGAGATGCTTCTTAGCAAAGTGCCTTGCTCATTCTTTCTTCACTAGACTAGAGGGATTTAATCAATTTTAGTAGATAAGACCCATCTTCTCATTTCCCTGGAGAAATGTCTACAAAGGTGGTGTTTTTAGGGTGGATCAACTGTAACCTTTAAAAAAAAAGGCCAAAAAAAAAGAAGGAAGGACTTCAATTCTCATTAACATAAAAGAAAAAAGTGTTCATGATGCTAGTGAACATTCAAAGGAAAAGACCAACTTGCCATTGCATTGCTAGCACTATTACTAATTGCATTTATGTAAAAACCAATAGATATAAGTACATGAATACTATTTTTTTAATAGGTCAAAAATTTAGGTTATTAAATAAGGATATGAACTTTAAAGTATATTAATAGTGTTTTACTTCATAAAGTAAATATTTTGATGCAATACAATCATCAAATAATTAACAAATGTGTATATCTTTCAAGGATTATTATAGCAAGCCCATTCACCAAAATTAACATTACTTTTTAATAAGTACATGATTAGGATCATCAAGTGCTTTGATTTATCATGGGTTACTGTTTTCAGTGGAGAACATGATGATTGGCTTGATCTAGAAAAGAATTGGGAATGTAGGAGTCTGATAGCTAATTAATATAATTTAATCTCTATTTTTGTTTCATAATATGCCATTTTAAACAAAATTAAGTAAAAATTCATACAAATATGGATTGAATGAACCAGATTGATTTGATCCAAATTGACAAATTCAAAATAGATAAATGAATATCCATGGTTTTTTATTTGTTTTGCCACTTAAGGTACAAAACTCATACTAAAAGGGCATCTCCAACAAATAATAAAAGAAATAGTGTTGTTGTGTTGATAGCCACAAAGGGTTTGAAGCTCTACATAAGTAAATGTTTATATTTAGTGGACCAAATCAATTTCTTGGACTATTTGGCACTCTTTTGGCATAAATTTGAGCCATTAGATATTTAAAGTTAGAGGAGCTAGAAGAATGAGATCAATTTATGCAGAGCTCACCATATAAAAGTGGAGCTGCACAGCTATTGGAGTATTGTCACACTCTACACTATTAGTCCTTGTAATTAATCTACGTAAGAAACATTGAAAATGGGGTTTCAAATGATAGCCCTGTTTAGTCTTTCATGTTGCCACTTTAACTTTTAATTACACTAAAACCCAACATTTATAAAATCCTTTATAATTCAGCCCCTCTCTATTATTTAAATTATAAATTTTGACTAACAATCTCTTACATTCTCTTTTGATGTGACACCTCTTTCTCTCTTTAAAATAAAAACTATATAATCTTAGCCCTTTGCTTTGATGTTGACACTCCCCTCTCCAAAGTACCCATGAGCTCCATGTTTTAATAATCCCATCATTCATTTTCTTTGAAGTGCCTTAGATGAGTTATGACACAAAAAAGTGATGCAAACTCATCCACAAGGATCATCCTAACCTTACATTTTGGACCATAGTTCATCAAATGATGCTTAAAAGAAGATGAATGGGTTGGATTATTAGAAAATGGGACTCACATGTGCTTTGTATAGAAATAGTTTTGGGTCTTAGCCTAACAAAAGGCACTTGGAAGAAGATGAATGGCTTGGACTACTAAAAGTAGAACTCATACGTGCTTTTTAGAAAGACATTTTTGGGTCATAGGTCATCTATGGACCTTGAAGGAAGATAAATGGGTTGGATCATTAAAAGATTTGGGTCCACTAGACACATGTAGCTAAAGAGAAAGGTGTGTCAATGTTAAAACAAAAGTGAGATATTATAGTCTCTCATGGATAAACAAAGAGATGGAGAGACAGAAAGGTCACAAGCTTGTTACTTGTGTGAGTTGAGTATTAAAGAAAAAGAGGATTGCCTTTCTGAAAAAAAAAAAAAAAAGGAATGCTAAATTGACTGCACAATGAGGTGTGGTCTAGTAATCAAATTTTTTGGAGCACACCTTTACATGATCGGAATAGTTCATCATATTTCTCAAACTTTGGATTTCTTATAGATAAAAGATAATAATTTATGGATAATTCTAACTTCTAAAAAACCTTATATTATTTATAAAGTTTATAAACTGTCTGTTTTTTATCATTTGTCATATGCTTTTTAGATGTTATAATAATTTAAATCACATGGTTTTTAATATATTAAACTTCTAAATCTAAGAGATGAATGGGTTAGATCATCCAAAACTTGTTGCTATGCCACACTCATAATGCGATCGATTTAGCATTCCTCTAATAAAAAAGTTTGAATTACGAGGGATATAAAGGTTGGGTTGCTTTGTAATTTAGAAAGTTGGTTGGAGCATAAATTTTATTGTTGAAAGGGAATATCACTTAAACCCCCAATGAAAGTTAAGGAATGCTAAGCTAAGGTCTTGTAGGGTGCTTCCCTAAAAGTAATCTTCTTCTTTCATGAAGAAGCCCACACTTAAATGATCCAATTGGTTTAGCTTAATGTTCTAATCTTCAACATTTAGTATTTCAACTAGCAAGCACGCAGGATAGTTCTGCATTTGAAAAAGTGTGGGTTTTTTATCACTAAGTAATAAATGGTTAAGAAGTTTATACAAGTAACTGTCCACATTCAAGTATAAAATATAGGGTTTTTTTTTTTTTTTTGCAGATTTGCCATTATTTTATGGAACTTTTGTAGGAAAACCTAACATTTTCACTTTTTGAAGATTTGCCACTCTGATTGATTTTCAGTTGCAATTTTCAGCATATTTTTTTAAAATTTCAATCATATCCCCAACTGTTCCTTCTCTCTGTGTGTGAGTAACAAAACAGACTCCTCCAATCAAGGAAGACAACCTATCTCTCTGTCTATGCATGCATGCTCGTAATAGGAACGCAGACTCCTCCAGGAAGATGATCAATCACCGACGACCGTTGAGGAACGATGATGAGCGACAGATCGGTGCCCATCAAACTTTGCGGCGCATGCTTAGTAGACTATGCACACCCCATCCACTCCCATTTCTCATGCACGCCTAGCAAACCTCTGTGTAGTTCTTTATTTGTCTTTCTATAGGTGTATGTCTCATGTTTGATGGTATGCTTCAGAGAGAGAGAGAGAGAGAGAGAGAGAGAGAGTTATAGGTTACGCAGTTAGAATAAGGTAAACTGAGAGCAAAATATGATCAAGTTATAAGGAAAAATTTTAATCAATGGAACTATAAATGAAATGTAATTATAGTCGAATTATTATTGAATTGGTTCTGTCACGGAGCAAAATTGGAGGAATCCATATTTTGGCATGCTTGTATTCATAAGAATATTATGGAATAAAAAAGCCAATGAAGTTGCTGGATACTTTATAATTGGTAAGATTTAGGATTCATATATGTAAAGCTCACTGAAAGTTCTAATGATAGACCCCAAGAAAGACAGCATCCCTCTGGGTGGGATCATTAGTCGGCTCATGGTTAGCCCTCCTGCATTGAGAATGAGTAGGCTTATCCATCATGTTTTTACTATGAAACAATCTTTGTGCTATGTCTAGTTTCTGGAACTTGTCTATAATTGTTCTTTTGATAATGAAATTGAAACCCAATTCAACAAATATCAAGTTTTAGGTTGAAGAGGATCAGAACAAATGATACTTTGGTAGGATGTCTAGTTGTACCTATGTCAGTGGGCTTGGCCAACTATGGGACACCTGATCATGGTATCCTCTGACTAAATGCCTATTAACTATGTATTAGGAGACACTGCTATATTCATTTTTACATCTTATAGATTATGTGTTAGCTATGGGTATTCTCAATTAGATTTGCAGTCCTTCTAAGTCAACATCTGTCCTGAGTTGGAAATGAAGGCAACTAATGACGTCCAACCATTGCAAGACATTATAGTTGCGTGTTTGACTTCTTCTTATTGATTATGTAGAAGCTGCATACATTACTTGTACTGAAGTAATGCAAATCTTCAATTAAAATTGATAATATTGCTAGTGATGCTCTATGTTGGATTAAAATTCTTGCTCTGATTGTCAATGGATCCTTGACTATATGGAGCATTCTATAAATCAGAGACACAGTGGGACTTTGGGGAGGCCTTCCTTGGTTGCACTTAAGAGGTATTACAAATTTTTGCTGGTTAATGTAATGATTAGGCATGTCATGAATCTATTTGAATACATACACCCCAATGAGAAAGATCCCTTACATCTAATAGTTAAATCATGAATATCTATTTCTACTATTGTTGTTCCCATTTCTGAGTAACTACACTTGTCACAAGGAATATATCTATGGGTATCAAGAGGGTTTGTTTTTTTCTCTCACATCAAATAAACTATTTTCTTTAATTATTGACCTAAGTTTAAAACCGTTGCCATGCTATCAATATAAGTTGTGGTTTGTTATTTTATCATGTTTGAAGCAACAAATGCAAATGTACAATTATATTTTGAATGGTGACAGAGCAAAGCAATTTGTAATTTGGATAGGGGTTTGAGCTGATGGAAGAAGTTCTTTTTTCTTTTTCTTTTTTTAATGCATATTGACTCCTATTGAAGGGTAGCCTTGGTGCAACAATAAAGCCCTCCTAAGCAAATGCATAAGTTTCCCTCTATAGGTGTGTGATTTGATGCTAGAAAACTTGGGAGGTATTGATTGTCATCCATTTCATCAGATCCACCTCTTTGCATTGGAGTGGATTTAAACACTTGTTTACTGCTTCTAAGTCTCCACTGAATCTATAAAGACAATAAGTTCCTTGGCATTCTCAATCCATAATTGAGTGCTCACCATTATGTAACATGGTCAATAGTTTTAAGCTCTGAAATATGACAACCATAGAAGATAGATATGAATGTTTGTACTTAAAATTTTTGGTGCTGCTTTGACCATCGACGAAAATTATGGCTCAATCAGACTGATGCTTCAACAAACAATGACAAAAACAATAAGAATTGCAATTATGGTGGAATTCTATCCAAATAAATTGCAATTTGAACAAGGGAGCTAACCATTTGCCTATTATGAATGGTGCTTGATTGCACATCCTTCATTGTTGGGCAAGTATGAATGTCATGATTTGGCTGGTTGCAAGTTTTGTATCTCCAAATCCTTCACATTGATTTCTCATGCACATACTTCGGTATAGTGTTTGGTGATTCTTTTGTTTTCAAAAGTTGTGGATCATGAGATGTTACTGCTTAGCTCCTTCCATTCATATTGTTCTGCTGAAAATCTTCACTAACCAATGGGCTTTATTGAGCAACCGTGGCAGTCTTACTACTTGTAACAACAATTTTCTCCAAAGCCTCTCGTAAGGAATGAACCACAACATCATAAACATTATCGGTTGATGATCCATTCTTAGCACATTTAATGGTGAGTTGACACAGATTGTTGAATCGTGAGGTTAAAGATTCACCACTTTCGTTTTGCAATTGAAGGGCATGTTCATCTAATGAAGTCCCACTCTTTGCATTTTGTGTCCACCATCTTAAGATATAATGGGCTAGGAGGCTAAGAACATTCACAACTTTGAAAACAGTCAATACATGTTTACAAAGGATGCCTAAAGATTCAAACATCTGAAAGCTACAACAAGCTCTAAGTTCAGAAGCATTGAATGTGACAGTGTAAGCCTTTTGGTTTTCTCCAAATTCTCACCATCTGTTTGAGAGCATCATTTTCTACAAATTAATCTCATATTGTTTACCATCTTGGATTGTAGATGTTGGGCATTTGTCCTTCGAGTAACCCCTTTGATCTCTTGTTGTAGATTACCTAGCTATCATCCACTAGCTTTACGATTTTTCTTTATGTTCACTCATTACCAATCACCAGTTAATTACTCACCCGAATGAAATAAGTCCATCATTCTATAGCCTACAGCTCAGAGCAAGCATAATAGTAGTTTTGATGCATCAAAATGCAACCATGACATAGTAAAGGTCCAAACCTTAACTTTAACATGAGTTTAGACACCATATCTCCATGTAACTTCAGGAGAAGTGCTATCTCACCTCATTTTTACATTTGCTCTTGATATATATATATATATATATATATATATATTATCATAGTGCAGCTTGAGGATCATTCTTTACTAGAGTGTAATTGTAGTTTTTTTTTATATGCTTTTAACTAGTAAAATCTGTATAGGTAAAAGATGTATTCTACAGGTAGTTCTTCAAACATGCGAAGATGTTCTTGTGGATTTGAACCCGTGGCTGCAAAATCAAGGTCAGAAATAAATCCTGGCATGCATTACTATCATTGTCCAACAAGAAAGTGTGACTACTTTGCTTAGTATGAAGAATATCATTCATTATCTTCACCAACACATACCATCCAACGCACTTGTTTTCATCAAGAGTAGGATCTTCATCATTAGGTGTAGGATCTTCATAATTTGGAGAGGAATCCCAAGCTACATTTACTAAAGGTTGATCTTCAAGTGATAAGGATTCTACTTATTGTCAACTTATGTCTGTATATTTTATCTCTTGCACTTAAATGAATGTTTTTAGTGTGTTGTAATGGGATTATGATATGTTTCAGAGCATTATCTAACAAAATCGATGCATTCACTTTAAATGTGGGTGCTTTTGGGTCTTTAGCTCAAATGTGCTTTTTGATATGTAGTGAACATTTTATGTAATGAAGTAAATGCACTCACCTTAAGTGTGAGTGTGTTTGCCAGAATAATTGCTTGAAGTGTATACCAGGGTGGAGCTTCCTGAAGTTTACATATAAATGTCTAGCACAAAAACGATGTTCAGAGTTGGGAAAAACATGGCTTATAGTATCCACTAATCCTTTTTGCATGTCTAACATGAATGTAACCTCACTGGAGTAATCTCCAAGAATGACTAAAATATGCTAAAGGAACCAAGTCCAACTCTCTTTAATCTCAGCTTCCACAACCGATATAGCAAAAAGAAAAAGTCCATTGTTCCCATCCAACCGAATGGCACTTAAAAGTGTTCCTTTGTACCTTCCTTTTAAGTGGCAACATCTAAACCTAGAAAAGGTCAACAACCATCAACGAAACCCATCCTTGAAGTATGAAAGGATATAAATACCCTCTTGAAACAATGTTGTTCTCCTTCTAATTGATAAGTTGTTGTACTGCCAACATTAAACTGAATGATTGCATGATAGGATCTTGGTATAATGATGAAGGAAAACTCATGCGATCCTTGTATTTTGCTTAATGCCATAAGCACACCAAACTTTATGGTATTTCAAATTTAATCCATTCATTGATTGCAACTCTTTCAATAAAGTGTTGACTGACTTATCCATATCATGCTTCATAACATTATATACACATTTTGAAAGACATTTGGCAGATGCTGACTGGTTAGTACTACTGCTCGTACAAGTATGCTGACCACTAATCTTCTTAACTTGGAAGGTTACACTGTCACTTGTTCTAGAACAATGAGACCTCCAAGTACATTCATCTGATCCGCATTCAACAATAACTCGCCTTTGATTAGACTTAACATTTGTAAGGGTGTATGCAAACTTCACAGCATAAGACCAAATGGCATGCCTACAATCTTCAACATTGTCAAACACCATTCCTTCTTTGATAATACTCTCGCTTTCATTGGAGTATATTTCATTACATGTATCATCACTCGGTGACACATAACCATAAGTTGAGTCACATCTTTCCATGTCATCATCTTCTTCATCCTCAAGAAAATCTTCATATGGCACTATATTGGTTGGCATGTCCTCATGCACATCTTCTTCATTAGTAAAACCCATGTCTTCATTATATGTTCGTAGTCCTTCCTCTCCATGACATATCCAATCATCTAAAACATCCGTTCCAATATTCTGTTGGCTTGCCTATGTTATTTGTCCATCCAAAGCATTCCAAAATTCTATATTATCGTCTCCTTCCATCTACACGCAAAACAAACAATAAACTATTAGCAAAACTTGTTCAATAGAAAGATAAGAAAGTATACAAGAAGATGCCAAAACGTAGATAGCAACAAGCACTGTCAGTCTTAGTACAAATTTGAGTGTAACATCAATTTTCCATCTCACCCAATTTGATGAAAATTTCTCCAAATAGAGGTGGTTACCTTTGAAATATTACAAGGATATGTTCATAGCAGGTTATAGCTCCAAATGGAAAGAATTGAAAGAACAAATTTTTTATCAACATGTTAATTCTGGAAAAAATTTATGTCACATAAACAATCTCAAATTGTAGATCAGCATTCATATGTTATGAGAGAAACATGATGACAACTTGGTATGAGATCATGTAATAAAATTGAATCCTATAAATAGAGAAAAAAAGAGAGGATGAATGTACAAGAAATACTAAAGTGAAGAATGTTGATAGTAAACAGAAATGTAATGCTTCAGTCAAGGACATACTGGGCCAACAGTTGTAAGAAATTTTAGTTCCTCTATTAGATTTTATAGTAATCCATTAATGTCGATTAGGGAAATCTGAAAATGTCATGGTGGTGGTTGTGCTCTTGATTCTCTACCCAACAGTTTTAGACATGTTATTTTTCTTTCATACCTTTAAATGTATATGTATATATGGATGTGTTTCTAAGTACATATATACATGCATATGTATATATATGTTCATGTATCTGTGTAAGTATGGAAACATAAATTTATGCATGGTCTTGGCTGGAACTTTTTGGTCATGTTACTGTTCCATTTTTCATAGTGAGACTGTTGGCAACTAAGCCTGGAAATCAACAATTATAAATAACATTTCAGGTTGGGTACTAAAAATTTCCATTGTCCATCTTGAGCAGAGCATTCATACACATACATATATGTTATAAACTTTTGATTAGAACCACATAAGAAAATGAATGATTGCCATTGAGATTTCCTACCTCTTTATGTCTTGAATATGAATAAAAGGTTAGCAGAGAAAAAGACACTTTCTACTTTCATAGGGTCTATAACTAGCTTTAGTTAAGATGTGAATGCTATTGCAATATATTCTTACAACAAAAGATTTGGATGACAACCAAGTTTTGTCCTAATGTTCTTCTTTGAATTTCTTTGTCATCTCTACATTGTTTGATTGACAAAAAGGTGAGTTTCTTTCTTTATTCTATATTCCTGAATATCATACTTTTTAATGTAGTCCTTTATGCACCTCCTCAATTAATTGTAACTGCCAATGGTTCTTAGCCAGTGGCAACTATTAGACCTAAATCAAAGGTGAAATTGTATTAGAGTGCACTAGAAAACTCTAATATGGAATTAGGCGTGGCCTATATTCTTGGGCAATCACATGCCAAGGCAAAGAAATCATCATTCTTGCTCAAGAAGTTTGCCATAAATTTTGTCTATGGTTTTCTTAGCAAAAATTGCAGAGGACCTGATGTGGTTCTCAATGTTCCTCATACCTCTATATGTGGAAAAGAACTATACCGTAGATTCTGTGTACTGCAAACTAGATTATGGATTCCTCTAGTTTTGCTCAATGACAGAACCAATTCAATAATAATTCAATTACAAGCAACATATATTCTTATATAATAATCTTATGAGTTGATTTCTCATCTTTGCCTAATGGTTTAATTACATTTCGTTTCTAGTTCCATTGATTAAAATTTTTCCTTATAACTTGATCATAAGGGGAGCCTTGGCACTACGGTAAAAGTTGTCATTGTGTGACCTTAAGGTCACGGGTTCAAGGGGTGGAAACAGCCTCTTGCAAAATGCAAGGTAAGGTTGTGTACTTTAGGCCCTTGTGGTCCACCCCTTCTTTGGACCCTGCATAGGCGAGAGCTTCGTGCACCGGGGTTGTCCTTTTTAACTTGAACATATTTTACTCTCAGTTTACCTTATTCTAACTACCGTAACCTAGAACTCTCTCTCTCTCTCTGAAGCATACCATCAAACATGAGAGATACACCTACAGAAAGACTAATAGAGAACTACACACAGCCATGGAAATAGCGACACAAATAGCTACAAAGAGATAGAGAGAGGCAAAGAGTTACCTCCTGCAGAACTTGATTAAGGCCGAGTGGGAGTGGGGCTTTGCTAGGCATGCACGAAAAATGGGGGAGGGCGGGGTGTGCGCGGTCTGCCAGGCATGCGCTGTGAAGTTTGATGGGCAATGATCTGTTGCTCATTGTCTTTCCTCAACGGTCATCGGTGATCGGTTGTCTTCCTGGAGGAGTTTGCATTCCCATTACGAGCACATGCACAGACAGAGAGATTGGTTGTCCTCCTTGATTGGAGGAGTCTTTTTTGTTACTCACGCACAAAGAGAAGGAACAGCAGGGGGTATAATCGGAATTTTAAAAAATATGCTGTAAAATGCAGCTAAAAATAATCAGAATAGCAAATCTGCAAAGTTTTGGAAAACTTAAGGGCAAATCTGCAAAAACGTGAAAATGTTAAGTTTTCTTGCAAAAGTGCCATAAAATAATGGCAAATTTGCAAAAAACCCTAAAATATAGGGCTTTTGGATGCCGAGCCTAAGCACGCATTATAATTTTTTTTATATCAGACATAGGGCTAGTACATTCAGATAAGTCCCTTCATGAAAAAGAAAGAAGAAAAAGTGCTTCTAGGAAAGTGCCTGCAGGGTCTTCGGCCGAGCTTTCTCTTGAAAATTTCAAGGAATAAAGGAATATCGAAACGATGGACGGTCAACTTGCCCTAAGAAAGAAGTGTCAGGTCTGGGATTTGAAGCTACTTCAAGTCGCCCGACGCGCGCATTTTAACGCAACGGACAGTGGCTGCCATTGCGGAAATGGCCGTGTGCTCACGACGCATGGTGCGCATCCTAGTAACTCTCTCGTGCGGATGATATAATACGCTCACCGGCAACTTGCTAGAGACACTTGGAGCCAAAATCACTACACTTGGCGGGAAGATTTTTCTCCTTAAACCCCGAGCAAATGTTCTACATCTAACGGACATAAATCCTTCTATTTTCCAGATCCATTATCACCCGTCAGATTCAATCAGAAACTGTTCGACCCTTTTGCTTAAAGCTTTCTCCCACACTCCGACATAAAACCGGAAGCGAAAGAATGCAGATGAGAAAAAGAGAAAAACCAGAAATGAAAGGGGAAAATCTAATCGTCGCGTGAGAACGGGAAGGTATTTTCTCCTATCCTTCCTTTTCGTTTCCTATTTTATGTTCTTCTACTGCAATCTGCAGTCGTTAGATCCTGCTCTGAATTAGAAAAGGACGTTTTCTTGAGTAGATTGTGACGATCTTTCGTCGTTTCCGAAACCCTGGAAGCATCGACTGAAGAATTGGTTTCTTCAAAATTCTCTCTTTGCATTTCTTCGAAGGGGCAAGTAGATCAGAAGCATTTTCCCTTTCGTTTTTGCCAAAATTTTCTGGTTTTCCGAAAGTCTTTGAAATGATTTTGTTTATTTGATTTCGTCCTGTATATGAATTGTTATGTGTTGATTTTGGCTAAGACTTTCTCATCTTTGTTTATCTGTTCTTTTTTACCATTAAAGTTGGATTCCAATGGTGTTTATGAGAATCCTTTGTGGCAAAATGCAGGGATTGTTGATCCACTGTGGTGGAAGTATTAATATAGATTGCTTTTGTTGATTATTTTTTTCCATTTTGAAACATTCTAGAGCTGCAATGGTGGATAAAATGATTATCGATAGTTCTCCAAAGCAGTCAGAAATGGAAAACAAAACTAGTGGAAAAGCTAAAAAATCATTGAAGCGAAAAGCAGATGAGATTATAAGGCATTATAAAAAGGAGAGCGAAACACTAATTGCCGAATTTCGTCGAGAGGTGGATTGTTTATACAAGTACTATAGTGAAGTCTGTCTTCAAAAGGTGCAGTTGGAATGGACTGATGGTCCAACTAATTTTATGGTCGCTTGCTTGCTGGAAGAGAGCACGTTGCCATTTTCTAAGTTGGTTGGAGAGATTTATGAAAAGTTGAAGGTAAAAGAGGGAATTACTTTGGCTACTGTAAGGACTGCGGTGCTTCATGTTGGGCAGAGATTGATGTTTGGTGTTGCTAATGCGGATGCTGATGTGTTGGAAGATGATTCTGAATCATGCTTGTGGTGTTGGGAGGTCAGGAGTTCATATTAGATTTATTTCTCTTATTGTTTTGGGGGTTATGGCATTGGTAATGTTGTTTATTTATGTTGTTTTTGTTTAGACAAGAGATATGAAGTACTTACCGACTATGCAACGTGGTATTTTGAATGTTCGGCGCATTTGTCGGAGGAACATCCAAAAGAGAATTACAGCTCTCTCTGGTAAGAACCTGTCTTTGTTCAAATATCCTGTTACTTTTTCTCTGTTTTAGGTTTTTACCATATATAGATTGAGAGATAAAGTATGGAAGCCCAAATGTACTACATAAAGATATCATCTCCTGGATGAGCAGTAATTGGATTTGAGACTATGATTTGTCTGACACTTAGATTTTTCTCTCGAATCTGTGTCAGACATGCAGCTAGATAGACACCACCCGTGTTGGCACTTGAATAGACATTTCCAAGCTTATTAACAAGCCACCAACTCAAAAACAGCATTTCATGTAGTATTCTTTACTTTCATTATAACTTACAATGGAGCTGCTGCATCATTTATTGACTTATGCCCCAGATTTTCTTTGAATTTCCTTTCCCTTCTTTATTTTAGCTTGAATTGTAATTTCAATATGTGTGTATGTGTGCGCACATGTGTGCGCGTTACGGTATCTGGTTTCTCAGGGGTTCCCGTATTGGACAGCTGTATCTATGTTGTTCCTTCACACCTGTGTCCGTTTCCACAGATAATATATCTGAGAACAGTTGGGAAGGTGACTTATTAGTAAGAACAAAAGAAGGAATGATTGCATCTTCCAAGAGACAACTAGCAAAATTAGAATATCACAGCCAAGCCTTACACCCATAAAAGGGAAGCCCTAGTGCACGAAGCTCCCACCAATGCGGAGTATGGGGAAGGGGCGGACCACAAGGGCCTAAAGTACACAGCCTTACCTTGCATTTTGCAAGAGGCTGTTTCCACGCCTTGAACCCGTGACCTCAAGGTCACATGACGACAACTTTTACCGTTGCGCCAAGGGTCCCCTTCCAAGCCTTACACCCATGAGGTTAGGAAATGAGTCACTGCATTGAAGTTAGCTTTACAACTATGATTGGTACTGCAAATATAAGTGCATCTACGTTTTCTGGAACCAGGCATCCATCATTTATGTCAACTCTGCATTTGGGACAGTGATTCTAACAAACTATTAGGGCATTCTAAATGATGAGTTGGGGCAGTTCATTTTGCATTAATAGCTGTTTAGCACATAAATATAAAATCTTCCACACTGTCACGTCATTATGTGGTTCTAAGTGATATTTGAATTATTTGTGCATCCATAAGTGTACACCACAACTGTATGCATTGTGGTTCCAACCATAGTTGTCAATTCCATTCTATTCTGGCAAGAAATGTTGGAAGACTTTTTCAAGTCTGCAAAATGGAACTGATTTGATGAGAAAGGTTATTGGTCTATATTCTAGCAATTTCTGGTTGTTTCTCTCAGATTGTGGACAAAATTTTTCTTTAATATCTGGTGAATACATAAATGAAGGAGAGAAGAAAGTGATGGTTGGAAACCCACTTTCCTTGTTGGGGACAGGAAAGAAACCCTTTTTACGACTTAAGAGAGAAAATAGGTTTTGTTGCTAGTCTTGTGTTTCGATAAAAGCACACCCTTTTCTTAGACAGTTTTGATAATGTGCCCTACACAAACAATATTCTTGCTTTCTTTCTCCAACAATATACTCAGCTATTATCTTGAAGTCTTAAACTTGCTTATCTAAATAATTAATAATAACTTAAATTAACTAAATTATCTAATAATTAAATTTTATCTAAAATAATGCATTTACCCAATAATAATATAAATTATAAACCCACCAAGTTGAGTATTTGTAATTTAGTAAGAACCACAAGTTAGATGAAGAGAATGTTGAATTTTTGAATTTTGTGTCTTTTCCTTAACTGAATGCCAAATGGGTGGAACACTGGTAGGTTTGGTTCCAGTAGAAAAAATGGGGATGGCCATATGGGAATGGAATTGACATCTATGGTGCCAACCCTTGCTATTATTGGTTATAATTTGATGACTGCTTTGCTCACTATCGTCCAAAGTTCCGTAAGACCATTTTATAGGGCTGTTGCTAGTTAATCATCTTCATTAGTAGGACTACTAGACTATATGTGCTATAGTTGCACTTCGCTTTTCTGGCATACCTTCGCAAACTATTTGCTCCATAATTCTACTGGAAACTCTGATTTGTATTTGGATTTTCAACTCACCATAGATGTGGATGCTGACTGTTGTTTTTCAGCTATGATATCAGCATTGTTGATGCAAGAAAGTCATTGCAGCTACAAGATTGATGTGATGAAAGCATATGGCAAGCTTGGGAAAACATTAGACGAGGCACATATTCGCTCTTTGGTTGGAAGCTTGCTGCAGAGGAACAGCTCTGACATGTATACACTCTCAGTGATTTTTTACAATAAATTGTTGTTGCTCTTGCTGCCCTTTGATTTTTAGGTTGATTTGTGTTTTAAGTATCTAATCTCCAATCTTTCCTGTTTATAAGGGTTGAGAAGGAAGCTAAATTAAAAGAGAAGGAACTGATCAAGGAACAGGAGAGAAACAAGCGAGAGGCCAAGAAGGAGAAGAAACGAATGGATCATCAGCTAAAGAAGCAGAAGCTGCACACTGTGAGTGATATCTTGCCAAATTCTCTGAAAATTTTTGTTTTACCAGTGCTTTTTGAATCCAAAGAGCTGCATTCACTGGCTTCTACATTTAAATTGTGGATACCATCTATTGGATGCAAAGAAGCTATGCTCAGCCCTTGGTTGAGTCAATGTACATTAATTATTTCTGATTGTTGCATCATCATCATCATCATCATTGTCAAGACCTTATCCCGATTAGGGGTCAGTCATATGAATCTTATTCCTTTATTCCCCTCTATTAAGAATCATGTCTTCATTTAGTCCCAAAGTTGTTAAATCTTTTCTCACCACTTCTATCTATGTTCATTAGGGCCTTCCTCTTGCCCTTTTGGAACCTTCAACTTGCATTGCCTCACTCCTTAGCTGTGCCATTTTCAGTCTCCGAAATATATGCCCAAACCATCTAAGTCTAGTCTCCCTCATCTTAATATCTATTGGTTCTACTCTTTAAGTTTCCTTTGATGTTTTCATTTCTAATTCTATCCTTTCTTATCTTGTCACTCATCCATCTCAACATCCTCATTTCAGCTACTTCCATCCTATGTATATGATATTTCTTAACTGCCCAACACTCTGATCCAAAGAGCATGGCTGGCCTTATAGCCATCGTGTAGAATTTTCCTTTGAGTGATACCTGCCAATTATACAAAATTCCGCGACTGCCAGTCCCAAGCCCGGATAAAAAGGATGAGGGTTTTGCGTCAGGTGTCAGCCAGCGAGTAAAACTTTTTGAAGAAGTTGAAGATGATTTCATTATTTTCTCTTCTACTCGCAAACGAATATACTTACAAATGAATATGCATAGGTATATTCATTTGTAAGTAGTGAAAATAATGAAAATCGTCTTCAACTTCTTTAATTATAGCAAACCTAAAAGCAAAAAATGTTTCTGATTGTTGCATGTGTAGAAAAAACTAAACACCTAATGAAAACAAGTATAAGGTGGCCACTGAAGAGCCACTTTTCTCTGTAATTGTTCATATTGTGTAATCCATTCCCTGAATTAGTAATAAGAACCAAATCAATTTGATTTTTCTTATGTTTGTATCACTTCATATGGGCTTCTGGTCGACCAGTCTGTTTCCATTTTCTAATATATAGTTTTTACTGAACCTGATGTATCTTTGCAGGAAAAGGAATTAAAGCGTATGCAATATGAAGCCGAAAGAGAAGCAAGACATCGAGAGAAAGAAGCAGCTGAATTGAAAAAACAAGTCAAGCGTCAGCAAGATGAAGCTGAGAAGGATCAAAAGCGCCGCGAGAAGGAAGAAGCTCAATTGAGAAAGCAGCTTGCTATAAAAAAGCAAGCTACAATCATGAAGAGCTTTCTTAACAGTAAAAAGAGTGATCTCCATGATAATAGATTCTCAGAAAAAGAGTTGGCATCAGATTCTTCTGGGAGTGAAGATCCATGTAGCTCAATTGTATCATCAATGGATTGTGCACTTGCCCAGAAAGACAGTGCTGTTGCCAATGAATTTCTCAAGTAGGTGTCAACACCTCTCTCCCTCTCTCCCTCTTATACGATTTCTCTTATGAAAACTGACGTTTCTTATCATCTGCAGGTTACACCTGGTTTCCTGGCAGAAGTTGAAGCACTCCAATCGCTGCAGCAAATCTCAACATTGGGGCATTCGCCGTAAGCCGAAAACTTCACTGATCAAGGAACTTAAGCTTCAGGGATCATCTTCTGAAGCTGCACCTAATAATTGTAATTCCTGCAGCGAGGTTGACAAGAGCAACCAGTTGAGTCTAGATGAGAAGCTTGTACATGGGTGGGAAGAAACTGTCCCCAAAGATATGTCATGCCATGAGAATCTTGATGTTGCTGTATGCAGTAAGACTAAGAAGCTGTTGCAATTTGATAAGAGTTATAGGCCAGCATATTATGGTACAGTGTCTAGGAAAAGGTAAACATTTCATTTCCTTGATCTGATGTTTCTATCTGTGGCATCAGTTGGTTTATGTTTTCTCAGTTTTGGTGCTTGCTGTTTTGTAGTGATGTTGTTGGACCTCGTCACCCTTTCAAGAAGGACCCACATTTGGACTATGATATTGATAGCGATGAGGAATGGGAAGAGGTGTATCTCGGTTGCATAATCTAAATTCTTGATTACTGCCAGGCAATCATCAGATTGATTACTTCCAGGCAATTGATTACGTCCTTTTTCTGCAGGATGATCCAGGAGAAAGCCTTTCAGATTGTGACAAAGATGAAGATGAAGAAAATTTAGAGGAAGATGTAAAAGTCGATGATGAAGATGAAAGTGAAGATAGTTTCATGGTACCTGATGGGTATCTATCAGAAAATGAGGTATTCCTCCTAACTTCGCTCTTTCAGTTGGGTAATGATGCCACCAGTTCTGCTAATTTGCATTTTATATTGTTTTGCCAGTGCTGTTACTTTGATTGTCCTGTCAGTAATCTTTTTTTGGCTAATGGTGCCATTTTCCTAGTTTGCATTTTAGTTTTGCTTTTCAGTGCTGTTTTCCTGATTGGTTATGTTTATACTCTGTGTACTTCATTCCAACTTTTGAATCTGTATACTTTTGAGTTTGAATGCTGTTTGCACTCATTTGTGTAGCTTCTATTTGACGCTGGTGGAATATCCCTTTACCCAATCTGTTTGCTAAAACTTGATTAGTGGCCAGCGAATTGTCCTTGGATTTATTTAACATTTAAATATCCTACTGATCTTAAAGCAAAGGGGTGCAAGTAGGTTATTGAGGATACTACTGCCCAGCAAATTCTAACTTCTTGTAACCTGTATTAATTTGAAAATGATGAATAAAACCATCCTTGATAGAATACCATCAACCGTACTAGGGTACTCTGTTTTATTTGCACTCTGACCATACTAAGGTACTCTGTTTTAATTGCACTCTGAATGTCATTAGACTTTAAAATTGTGAAGTATCTTTTGGATGCACTGCAGGGAGTTCAAGTTGATAAAATGGAATCTGATGCCACAGATGATGAGGCCAGAAGTTTCCCCATTTGTAAGCAAAACACTGAAACTGAGGAATTCAGAACACTGCTCCGGCAGCAGAAGTTTCTCTTCAATTTGACTGAGCAAGCTCTTCGGAAGAACCAGCCTTTGATCATAGCAAATCTGATGCATGAAAAGGCTGCACTGCTGATGGCTGAAGATCTCAATGGGACAGCTAAGCTTGAAAAGATCTGTTTGCAGGCTCTGAGCATGCGTTGTTGGCCTGGAGGTGCATGCATAGAAATATCAACAGATCAAAAGGCCATGTTAACTGAGGATCTACAGGGCTGTGCATCACAGAATACATGCAATACTAAGGCTGTATGCTCAGCAGCCACTGCACTGGATTCAGAGTTGCCCAAAATTGTAACTTCCGAAGTATCTGTTATTTTAGTACTATATCGGTTCTTAGCACAAAATAAATGTTTGTGAATACAAACTCTTTATTGGAACTTGTGACTGTGGTTTCAGGTGGGAGTTATCCAGTCGTGTTCCCATGGAATTAACAAGTTGGTGGAATCCTTACAATGTAAGTTCCCAGCAGTTCCAAAAGCACAACTAAGGCACAAAGTGAAGGAGATATCAGAGTTTGCAGATAATCGCTGGCAGGTGTGCAAATCGTACTTTGCCTAAATTATTATTAATCCCATATAGTCAGAAGCTCCTAACCAATTAGGGAGCTTCTAATACCTTCACGATCATTTAGGGCATTTCTGATTACCTTCCTGACCATTTAAGGGAATTCTGATTAGGAGTTCTTACTTCCGAGATTTAGTCTAAGTGCGCATCATTTACTTAGGAGTAATCTTCTTACTTTCAAGTAATTTCCTATATTGAGTGACTCAAACACATCATGTCTAATCTAGCCTATGTGCATGTTCGTTTACTTAGGGGTTGGCTTCTTATTGTCTTGCTACTTTCTTTCTCTAATCATATTTATCTGCCCTCTTTATCAGCGTTAACTTATTTCTTGTATGCTTGTTGTGTGGTTTTCATGGGGCTTCCTACACACTTTGTCTTACTTTATGGTGAAGCTTCCTCTTGGCTTCACGTATAAGCTATGTAATTGAGAACTAGACAGAACAAAAATTACAACCAATTTAGGATACTGCATTTCTAGTTTCTCTTGCTGTGGAGTTGGGCACAACAGTGCATTTCTCTAAATCTTGAATGCAATGTGCTCGAATCTCCTGCACCTGGTGAAATGATAGGGAACCCCCAGCTATTATGGTGGAAGAGTTTCCTCTTCTGCTTGACATTATACAAGACACTATTAAAAGTTGGCCATGAGACAATTTTCTCTCACTTCAACCACTAACAACTAATATCGGAACTTGCTAAGCTTAAGTTAGCCTTTGTTGATATGCAGGTGAAGAAAGAGATCTTGGATAAGCTTGGCTTATCAGCCTCTCCAGGTATGTGATCTGCTTTGTGATTGCATCACTTTAATATTAGGAGGAACAGGAATAAGTCTGACATGCAACTTTGAGATTACGTTTTTCTTTCTGTTGGCAGAGAAAGGCATTGTAAGAAGGAAGGGCATTGCTACGTTTTTCTCGAAACGGCTTATGCCTTCTGGTGGGGAAAACATCAACAATCCTGAATCCTCTCCTCAGCAATTGTGTAAACTTAAGACACTCCGGGTTGAGAATCGATGCATGGAGAACATGTAGCTGTATTTCCTTTCCAAGGCTGCACAGGGATGGTAAACCTTTTGAAGTGAAGTCATCCACCATAAGTGAGATGTAGTATACATATAAATAAATGTTCATGATGGTCTTGATAAGCGGTGAATTGCGTTCTTTAGGTGGTTCTATACGTACTGGGGAATGTACTATGACGCACATTGATGGCATGTTTTATTGCTTTAATGTTGCTCTCTGAGCATGTAGATATTGCCCCTAGGAGCAGTTACTCAGTGGCAATCAAGTTCTTGTCGGTGAAATTTTTTGAAGCTAACCTGTCCTTGTATTCATCTTATATCCTTTGAAGGTAGTGGATTGGCTAATTGAAAATTTTTCATCTCAGCAATTTGAGTTTGGATCAGCAAGCATGTGCATTGTTAGTATGATTCTGTGGCACAATCTTTTGAGAGCGGATATATGGTGAGCAGGCAAAAGTACAGGTGCGGTCCACTTTCTGCAGTGACCAAACCATCTCTGATCTGGGTCAGGCTAACCATTCTGCTAATCCTAGTCTCTTATTATGGCCGTTAAACTAATTGTTGGAAAGGACAAATGTAACAGCTTGCGTTCATCACCTGTATCGACGTATCTCAAAGATTATAAGCATTTAATGGAGGATACTTGGATGTTTCCCATCCATAGCACACATGGAAGTCTCCATAATTGAAGTAGTGGGTCTCACTTGTATTTAGTCTGTTGGTGCTTGATTGCAAATAGCCGCATTGGACAATTTTGAAGATATTATTGTAATCATTGTTAGTCATACTTGAGCTAACAAGAGTTAAGCATAATTCATCTTAGCTTATTGGCAGCGGATTTTATCTCAAGTAAGGATGAGCTGGGCTGATTTTAGGCTTTAGTCCATTGTTAGTGAGGGATATTTGAGCCTAGAGAAAAAACAAGTGGATATGTGCTTTTTACCGGAGTTTATAAGAGTTTGAGAAAAAGGCTTTACCCGAGTTTACAAGAGTTTGAAAAATGGATAGGGGTGAGGCAAGATCTATACTAGAAAACTGGTGTAAAGCGTAGAATCCATACCATTTTTAAACAAATGAAAATTGACATTTATACCTATTTTTAATGAAAAATGTATATATATATGGTGGGCCATAGAAGCTGGCTCATCTTATTTTAAGAATATATTTATATGATGGGTATTAGAAGCTATTTGTTTTGACACATGTTTTCAAATAGAAAGTATTTACATGGTGGGTCTAGTAACTATTTATTTTTTATACATTTTTTAGTAATGACATACACACTTTTTAGTAAGAAGTTATTTATACGGTTGGCTTCTAGAAGCTATTTCTTTTTAAAATAAAATGTTGTTTACATCATAGATCTTAGAACCCATTCATTTTCACTTATCTTTTAAAATAAGAAGTAATTCTTATGTATTGGCTTCTAGAAGCCATCTTCATCTATTTTAAATAATGAACTATTTGTATATATTTTAAATTTAAAAACTATTTACGTAGTGAGCTCTTGAAGTCATCCACAATTCTACATCCATTTCAAATAAGAAGTTACTTACAATGCTGGTTTTAGAAGCTATTCATACATTTTCAAATGAAAGGTATTTACATGGTATGGCCTCAAAGATATCTACACATTGTGAAATAAAAAACCATGTACATGGTAGGCCTGAGAATCTATCCACATATTTATATGTCAAGGCTTAGAAGTTAACCACATATTTTAAATTACAAAGTAATTTACATGGTGGATCTTAAAAGCTATCGGCACTTATTTTCAAATTAAAGCTATAAAAGGCTATCAAAAGGCTTTATAATATGCACCATGGGCCTACAAATATGTTCCATTGTGAGCAAAGAGGATAAATAAGATTTATAATACACAAGCAAGCCCACATGGTATGCAATATGGACCTACAAATATATTCTTGTTGAAGACTTCAAGCCCACATAGGTTTCACAACAATTAGGCATGAATGCATATTATTATAATATTTAAATAATTATATAAAATTTTAGTTAAGCATGGTTAAGGTTGTCTTAGCTTATGTCAGACTTGCACTAGCTTATCCTAACATTAGCAAATAGGACTACCTTATATTAGACAAAGTTAGAGCTAAAATGGGTGAAAACAAGATTTTGGACTTAAGCTCAATTTTTTATTAACAAAATGCAGATTATTTTGTTATACCATATACCCCCATAATGTGTGGACACATGTCATAGCTAAGTTGTTTTTCTCGTCCGCAATGTTTTTATTGTCCCTTCAAAACCTTGTCATCTGTCCTCTTTGGATACCCTCAGTAATATTCTTCTAATGTCGTAGATGTCGTTGCCGTAGGTCCTCTTTGGTAGTGACTTGTAGTACATGTTTTGCATTGCTGCTCTACCCAATTTGACTTTTGGGCTGAGACCATCCGCTACGGGGCATGTTTGCTGAGTGGGTTGAAGAAGTTTGTCATCTTGCAATATTGTCTTTGCAGCGTCAAATCATCCGGCATACGAATGAGACTTTGCGCCTTGGCCCCTGTACGGCTTCCAGTTGTCATACATGTGGCCTTAATTAGGTTCTAAAATGCATAATGAACCCATCGGAACCATACTGGATTACTAAAAACTGGGGCACGTCGGCAATGATTTAGATTGCCCGTGAGAAAGAAGAGGGTACAATTTAGCTATTCTTATATTAGCCTCTTTTCTCACTCAAGCTGGTTCTCGGTGCCCTCTTCAATGGCATAGATCTTGCATCCCAATTACTAATTTGAATTAGAGGGTGTAAGCTTTTGAGGCATCACATCTCATACCAATTAAAAGAAAATTAGATTACATTAAAAGAACGGTTTATCTTTTTCTTTTTTCATATATAGATTCGAATTTGAGAGTTTTCATAGTCAATCCCTTCGTGAATCTAAATTATAACTTCGACTTTTTATTTTATGAAAAGGAAAAGTAAAATGATATAAACAACAAATAACTCACAGGCAACAAAAAGAAAAGAATTATTTGACAAGGGCCGTGACTAATTTTTTGAAGCAATGATTGGAATTGTTCACCTCCTTGTTTTAATCTTACATTTCTTGTATGTAAAAAATCATAGATTGTGGATGAATGTTTATGATTTCTAAGAAATATGTTGTTTATAAGGTTTATAAATTGTCCAATTTTAAGCACAACTTGTCCAATACTTTTTAAATGCTAGACATGCTTTTTAATCTATAAGACATCTATGTCTAGAGCAATGAGATGAATGAGTTGGATCATTCAGAAGGTGGACTCCATAAAGTATAGTTGTTAGATCATTCAGAAGGTAGGAGATATTGCTAATCCAAAGTGCTGTACTTTGCAAGGAAAAGACCCAACTTTGGATGATCCAAGCTGTTCATCTTGTGTCTTCTACTTCTTTTGGCCCCCCTTTGGTATTGATGAAGACTTACAAAGAAAATCAGTCATAAACTCTCTTAAATCTACTCCAAATCTAAATCTTACCAAAGGTATATGATTCTCAATCTTCACAACAATTTCAATACGCCAAATTCACATGGGACTAATCTATGTCATAGTCGCGGTCCATTTGGATAAAATGGCATTGGACCTTAATGGAAGAATTCCTCACATCTCACATTTCTTAGCAAGATCTCAGTTCATCAGGTCCAAATAATTCATTGGATAGACAACTTTACTTCTCCCTGGAATATTCTTTGTCATGAGCTCAAGTTACATTTTCACCTTTGTCTGGGAATTAGGGGTGTGTACCCGAGTAATTTTCTACTCGTTTATGACTATAATTCAAAAATTGGCGCCGTAGTTTGGACCCTTTCCTCTTAGACACGTTTATGAATTTTTTTGGATAAGTGTTAGTAAGCTATTTTATTCTAATAGATCAAGGAGATATATAGGGACCTTTCATGGTCTTACAAGAGTGATAAGGACCCAAATTTGGGCCAAAGATATACACGCAAGACTAGAGATAAGCCATTTACACAGTACCTTACTCATATATCATCCAATAACATACCTTCTCTTGCAAGGTCATCTGCAGTAGGGTTTATTGGCAGGAGAACGTGTTGGAAAGAGATCTCTTAAGATCCAAGTCTACTATGACCCCTTCCAATAGTTCTCAAAAGCGTCAAGGGGGGATTTGGCAGATTTCAGCCATTCTATGATGCGTCTCCCTCAAGGATCAATGGAGAGACCTTGAGTTGTTTTCAAATATTAAGCCCAGTGATACTTACAGTTCCATATAATCGAGGATTACCATAACAACAAGAGTCGTCAAGGTTTAACTTAAAAAAGCCACGAGGCAGGCACCCCTAATTAGAATAAGGTCTTGTTGATGATAATGATGATGATGAGCCACGAAGAGGGCACCATGTTGGCGTAATGTTCTCTTTGCAAGCAGCAGAAAGAAGGATTTTCTTCCATTTCCTTGCTATATCATTAACGAAGAAACTAGGATAGAATGTTAGCCAATGACCCCCAGCTAGCTGCTGTGAATAAAATTATTGCTCTGTCTCCTCACAAAGCACGAATAGTCATTGATCAGATTTGCGAGCGTTCATGTGAAAAAACACTTATGCTATTAGAACTTATGCCTTATCGAGCATCTTACCTTATTTTTAAATTGGTTTATTCTGCAGTAGCAAATGCTAGTCATAATAAGCACTCCAGATCCTAATTGGCCGACCTCGTTGGGATAAAGTCTGGACAATCACAATGATGAGCTCCAGCTTGGATCAATAATCAACATTGAAACACCGTATCTTACGTTCTAGCTATACCTCCCATATTAGTGCCATGAAACTACAAATTTATAAGGTTTTGCCCTTGGGTTTACATATTAGGGCCGCCCATTGGTCGATATATAAGATTTGTCAATGAATTCTGCATCATTATAGGTATCGAAGGGGAGTCTTGGTGCAACGGTAAAAGTTGTCATCATATGACCTTGAGGTCATGGGTTTAAGGCGTAAAATCAGCCTCTTGCAAAATGCAAGGTAAGGCTGCTACTATAGGCCCTTGTGGTCTACCCCTTCCCTGAACCCCTCATAGGCAGGAGCTTTGTGCACCAGAACTGCCCTTTTTATAGTACTGAAATATGATCTCGCAATTAGACTTGGACTTGAAAAAAAAGAAGCATTGAGATGGTCTTTGTTGCCCACCTTTTTTGCAGTCTATCAAGTGTAGAGATCATGTTACGAGTCACTCTCCATGGAAAAAAACCCACTTTTGGTGGAAAAATAGATGGTTTTCAATAAGCTTAACATTGGCGGTCAATATACGGTGGGTAAATTGTCTACTGACTTGACTGAGAAGAGGACCGATGGGTCTTGGGGCCAGCTTAATTTATTGCTTTTGTTTGCTTTGGTGAATACTGAGCCTGGGGAATTGATTTGATCTTTCAATTGCATGTCTTCGAGGCCATGTAAGCCCTCAAAATCGGAGACTTGATAACCGAGTTGTTCTGAATAAAGTAGTAATCCACGGGATCTAAAGCAGCTCAAAGTAATCTTAACCAAGCATGAGGAGCTTGTTTAAGATCATATAATGGTTGGCATAATCGACAAACTTGTCTAGGCGAGTGAGGTAAGTCAAGAGGAGCATCTATATATATTTTCTCATAAAGATAACTATTGAGTAAAGCATTTACGATGTCTAGTTGATGCAATGTCTAATGCCATAAAGAAGCAATAGCAATGAGAGTATGGATAGTGGTTATACGAGCAACTGCAGCAAACATCTTCACATAGTCAAGTTCATACTCTTGAATATAGCCTTTGGGAATAAAACAAGCTTTGCACTGTTCAACAGAGTTATCAGTATAGGTGATGATTTCATAAATCCACCTGCAACCAACAATAGACTTTTTCGAAGGTAAAGTGGTCAATTTCCAGGTTCAAGTCCTCTCCAAGGCTTATAACTTTGCTGGCATTACCTTAGATCATTCAAGATGCACACTAGTTTCTCTATAAGTTTGAGGCTTAAAAAGATTGAAAATAAGAGTAGCATAGCAATAGTAATCATTGAGATAAGTGGGGAGGGATGCCACTATCAATTTTGGCCCCTCCTTTAAATATTTTAATTATATTCTTTTATTTAATTTTAACTATGTAATTATGATATTTTTTATTATTCTAAACATCATAATTTCAATCAAAAGATATGACTGCTACTCATAATGCTTTTCCAATGTCTCTTTACTGTCAAACCCAGATTTTAGTGAGCAGAGCCCACTTGTAAAATTATTGAATTACCCTTCGCGAGAAAAATCACAACTTATTTATTTGAACTCCAATTTCAACATACTTAGTGTTGTTAGAGTCATCTTTTCAAGTACAATCCAAATATAGAGGTCTTAGCACTTGATTTGATGTTTAAAAAATTTTTACTTTCTAGAACTCCAAAACAGTCAATTCAATATTCACTTTTTCATCCCTATTTAATATAACTCTACTTAAATTAAGATTTAAAAATCAGGAATATTATAGGTCCTTTAAAATTGAAGATTGATAAATTCAATCTAGTCTTGTTCTCTACATTTTGTTTCCCTTTAGCTACTTGGTTTTGTTATCTATCTCTAGATTTGCATATCTAAGATTTCTTAGGTCAAATTGCGTGTTTATGAGCACATTGGGCAAAGTTGAGTCTAGTTTTTAATTTCCCTAAAATGTTATTTTTCTACATTGGGCTGGGCAATTTGTTAATCCCTTTCTCTGCTACAACTTATTTTAGTGATAACCTTTGATTAATTTAGAGAGAATTGATTGATGAGCAAGGATTTGTGAGTCTGTGACATTTTTGGATCCTCCAAAAGAACTGATTTTGCTGGTAAGTTCCAGCTTCTTATCTCTAGTAATTGGTAAGTTTTTTTGGAGAATTCTTTATGTTTTTCTTTACATTCAATCTATTTGTTTAAATGTTCTTCTTGTAATTCAAAGTATGGAGATTTGGATACGACAACAATTAGTTTAATTCTAGCAAAGTAGATTAGTTATTATGTGCAACTTACTATTTAATATTATTGGAAAAGACTGGATTGCATTAATTCTTTACTAAATTTTCTAGTATTCATTTCTCATAACATAACATCATATAACATTAAAATGTACCTATTGCTATCCCAAGGAGTAGAAAAATACATACTTTCTTCCACAATCAGCATAGTTCATGTTATTTGGCAGCTTTAGAAGACCTTGTAGTATTTGGATATAACTTCTAGAACCACGAGACAATATTCTAGTAAACAAAATCTCTCACTATCATAACATACGAAATTTCGGGAAGGAGAAATGCAAAAGTGAGTCAGTAGTGACGAAGAGAAGGTGAAATGAGAAACAAGCGAATTAAGATTGAAATTGGTAAAAAATAAAAAGCCATAGCCATGAGGATTAATTTTTTCAAAGTTGATGTGACTCCAATACTCTTAAAACATTTGTTGATAATATACAAAAAAAAATGACTATGTATAAATTGGACTTTTTCTCACTCTTACTATTTATGATTGCTCACAGCACATATTAGGTAAAGGATACAAGTTCGTGTTCCATGATGTTGATTTCAATATTAGTCAAGATATATACAGTATCGTGGACATTTATTCCAAATGAGTAATCTTTGCTAGCAAGGTTGTGAAAATCCATGAGAAGCAACTGGGTGTATTGTATGAACCAATTGCCACTTAGCTAATAAGCCCATGGGTATTGAGGTTCCACAACTTGTGGTTGTTGATACTATATTCAAAGGAGTTGTTAGAATTTTTATGTTATGCAATTGAAATAAGTTCTCGCTGATGATAAAAAGGGGCCTTTGAATGTATGGGTTGTTCTTATTTTACCTAAAAGTTTCAAATTAGATTCCCTAATTGTGTTTTCTAGTGAGATAAAAGAAAAGATGAGTAATATTTCTTTTCAAAGTTATTGCCCACTAAAAAAAAATTGTTGTCCTGTTGGGTTCTTCTGATGGATAATATTGATGCACCAACCAACTAAGAAATTGATTTGATTTCATTGCACTTCATGCTCTAAATGCATCATAAAGCTTTCATCTTAGGTTATTATAGGCTATTCAATGTCCAGCTTTATACAAAACATTGCCTCTTGCCCCTTTTTTATTAGTTTTAAAAAGTGGTATAATTTCATGCCCTAGTAAAATGTTATCATGTATACACCTTCCTTTTAGAAACATCCCTTGATTTTTCCTAATGATTTTAGGTAGAACATTTATAATTCTATTTGTAAGGACCTTTACAAGGATTCTATAACTAACATTGCACCACATACTTATCTGCCTAAATTTAGCAAGCGTAATCACATGACTCTCCTTATGTATTAGAATAATACTATTTATGTCTTTTTTTTGTTAGATTTCTCTCTTCTTCAACCTGCCTCAATGTGTAGCTATGCAAAGAATTGAGCAAATTTCTTTCATCAATTTAATCTACTAATAGATTTATGCTTATGTCAGGCATTACTAGCAAAAAACTCACTCAGTTTTTTTAAGATGGTAATAAGGTAATGCTCTTCCGTTGCTCCTACAATCTCTGCTTAGTGAT